>CM033471.1:40659404-41859404 GCA_019447015.1 Hymenochirus boettgeri
CATTTGTAACAAATAGAAAGAGCCGAGTTCAGGCTCTGTACTCACTGTAATGTTACAACTTACAGCAGCATAAAAAGGAGAGCAGATCTAACACAGCAAGTAAAATCTGACAGGGAGATACCAGGGAGAAGAATAGGCGCCCTAATTCTTTGCCTAAGTGGCCTATGCCTAAAAACGGCCCTGTCAACAGCTCTAAGTATCTTATATATTGTGGAATACAGACAGCTATGTTGAACTTTAACTTTTGTAGTGCCTGGGTAGGTTTTGCAGAGATCACTGGGGAAAAACAGTTAATGCTGGAATGACTGGAAAGGCAGGGGTTAAACTTCTGACCTTGGTTTTACAAGCAGAGGTCAGAGCCTGCAAAGTAACAATCTCCCATAGAACAAAGTAACAAACTTCTATCTGCACCTGCACCTATGCATGAGACATGAGAAAGTGTCTGCATGGGAACAGATCATGTGATTTCATTGGTCTTTGTAAATCCTTCTGACCACAATGATCTATGGGATATAGATGATTCTAGTGATGATAATAATATACCAATAGGGAGATTTAATAAAAGGTCTTATCGTTTAAAATGGTGCTAATTTTGCCCCAACCAATCAGATCTTATTTAACATTTGAAAGCTAAGATCTGATTGGTTGGGGCAAAACTAGCACCATTTTAAGCGATAAGAACTTTTATTGAATAACCCTGCATATCTGTTGTATTCAATTAGATCTCCTGGACTTGAAGTTTAGTTCTTAAAGACGTTTCGCTAGTTATCCGACTGTCAAGTCCAGTTGATCTAATTGAATACAACAGATATACCATGACCTGGATGAATGAGAACCTTCACAAGCATAATAATCTACCACTTGATGAGCTTCAGCTAGAACTAAAGCAGGTATGTGGACCTCCAGATTGACTGACATTTAAAACTGAGAGGGATTGCTGGGAGTTGTAGTTTTCAAAACAGCATAAATATCTACACCCATAATCCTTTGTTATAGTACCTGCTTATTGTAACTTTACTGTCTCCCATAATGCAAGTTTACACAGTGGTTGGAAAATAAAATGCATATTCTGCAGGACATAGTTATTAAATCATAGATAGGTAACCAGTAGATCCCCAGATGTTTGAAAACTATAACTCCCTTGGCTATAGAGAGAATGTTGGAAGTTGTAGTTTTTAAACCATCTGGATAACTACTGGCTACCTATCCCTGGATCAACAAGAAAATAGTTGCAGATAAAGATTTAAATTGAGCTGAGGCCCATGGGTAGGTAGGTAGAAGTTGGGGACAGGAGAGGCCCATGGGTAGGTAGAAGTTGGGGACAGTAGAGGCCCAGGGGTTGGTAGAAGTTGGGGGCAGTAGAGGCCCATGGGTAGGTAGAAGTTGGGGGCAGTAGAGGCCCATGGGTAGGTAGAAGTTGGGGACAGTAGAGGCCCATGGGTAGGTAGAAGTTGGGGGCAGTAGAGGGCCCATGGGTAGGTAGAAGTTGGGGACAGTAGAGGCCCATGGGTAGGTAGTAGGGCACAGTAGAGGCCCATGGTTTAGTATTTGGGTACAGTAGTGGTATATTATATAAAGTGTACATTGTACTCTATACCAGGGATCTCCTAGAAGGCACAAGGAAATGCTGGGAGTTGTAGTTTTCAGACATTTGGATGCCTGCTATATATTTTGGTGGTATGGTAGGTTTATTTCTATGAACATTTTTGTTTATGAATAAAACTTTTTTTTTTAACTTGTACAAATTTTAGGAAGAAAGACTAAAAGCGGGTCATGTTTCGGGGCCGGAACTTGCGGGTCAGGTCATGGGTATGAAGCAGATAGAAAAGTGGGTTGCAGGTCGGGTACAAGTACGGTTTTTACGGGTCGGGTTCGGTGCGGGACTATTAGACCCCCGCAGGACTCTAATGGCAGCATTTTGTAACAGCAATAATAAACATGTACAAATTGCATAAGAAGCTGGTAAATGGCACGTGTACTAATATAATTGTGGTAAGTGTGCACACACTGTTGCTTAATGGAAATACCTGGATGCTACTGATTAGATTAAAGGATAAGTGCTCTGTAAAATCAAGTTATGTTCATTTGGAAGCTGCCAACAAGAAAATAGTTGCAGATAAAGATTTAAATTGAGCTGAGGCCCATGGGTAGGTAGGTAGAAGTTGGGGACAGGAGAGGCCCATGGGTAGGTAGAAGGTTGGGGACAGTAGAGGCCCAGGGGTTGGTAGAAGTTGGGGGCAGAGAGGCCATGGGTAGGTAGAAGTTTGGGGGCAGTAGAGGCCCAGGGTAGGTAGAAGTGGGGGCAGTAGAGGCCCATGGGTAGGTAGAAGTTGGGGCAGTAGGCCCATGGGTAGGTAGAAGTTGGGGGCAGTAGAGGGCATGGTAGTAGAAGTTGGGGACAGTAGAGGCCCATGGGTAGGTAGAAGTTGGGGACAGTAGAGGCCCAAGGTAGTAGGCACAGTAGAGGCCCATGGTTTAGTATTTGGGTACAGTAGTGGTATATATATAAGTGTATGTACTCTATACCAGGGATCTCCTAGAACGCACAAGGAAATGCTGGGAGTTGTAGTTTTCAGACATTTGGATGCCTGCTATATTTGTGGTATGGTAGGTTATTTCTATGAACATTTTTGTTTATGAATAAAACTTTTTAACTGTAAATTTTAGAAGAAAGACTAAAAGCGGGTCATGTTTCGGGGCCGGAACTTGCGGGTCAGGTCATGGGTATGAAGCAGATAGAAAATGGGTTGCAGGTCGGGTACAAGTACGGTTTTTTACGGGTCGGGTTCGGTGCGGGACTATTAGACCCCGCCAGGACTCTAATGGCAGCATTTTGTAACAGCAATAATAAACATGTACAAATTGCATAAGAAGCTGGTAAATGGCACATGTACTAATATAATTGTGGTAAGTGGCACACCGTTGCTTAATGGAAACCTGGATGCTACTGATTAGATAAAGGATAAGTGCTCTGTAAAATCAAGTTATGTTCATTTGGAAGCTGCAGCTTTAAAAAAACTGTTGCCATTTTTTTTTTTTTTTTTGCTTATGCCCCAGAGCTAGCTTTGTGCCTTAAAAGTTGCTGACATCTTGTTACTGTGTTTGCGAATGTAAGCTCCGCCCCTTTGAGATTTCCTCTGCTTTCTCCTGTTGAGCCTGAAATGGTAATGCCTGTGAGTTCCGTGCACTCTCCGCTTGAGCCTCAAACGGTAATGCCGTGAGTTCCGTGCACTCTCCTGCTTGAGCCTCAAACGTAATACTGTGAGTTCGTGCACCTCCTGCTTGAGCCTCAAACGGTAATGCCTGGAGTTCCGTGCACTCTCCTGCTGGCCTCAAACGTATGCTTGAGCCTGCCTCTCCGCTGAGCCTCAAACGTAATGCCTGTGAGTTCCGTGCACTCTCTGCTTGAGCTCAACGTAATGCCTGTGAGTCGTGCACTCCTGCTAGTCAACGGTAATGCCTGTGAGTTCCGTGGACTCTCCTGCTTAAGCCTCAAACGGTAATCGTGAGTTCTTCCACTTCCGGGTTGAGCTGAAACAGTAATGCCTGTGAGTCGTGCACTCTCCTGTTTGAGCCTCAAACGGTAATGCTGTGAGTTCGTGGACTCTCCGCTTAAGCCTCAAACGGTAATGCGGAAATGAGGAAATCTCAGAGGGGCGGAGCTTAAGTCAGCAAACCAGTAACAAGATGTCTGCAACTTCCAAGGCACAAAGCTAGGCTCTGGAGGGGCATAGGTAAAAAAAATATGGCAACGGTATTTTTAAAGCTGCAGCTTCCAAATGAACATAACTTGATTTTACAGTGCACTTTCCTTTAAAGGGCATGTCCACCCCCAAAACTATAATCCCCCCACTACTGGCCCCATCATGTAGTGTAGTTTAATACTTACCTCACATCCCAGCTCCATATGGTTCTCTGTATTCCCCCGCCAAAGTCCCCAAAAACTGCCCCCCAGGAGGATAGCAGAGTCCATATAGGACTCTGTCTCCTACCTGGCCCCGGAGAAGTTTGGAATGCGTACTGCAGCCCTTCTCCCCCTCCCTCCCCCCCCCCCTTCGGATTCCCTCCCCCTAGCATAAATCCCTTTGTATAGTATTCCCCCGGTCTCCCAGCCCCAACCGCTTCATTTTTATGTTTAGAAAGTGCCCCAAACATTTACTTACCTCCCCTCTTTCCTCCGCTGCACTGAATGACCGGCAGCCGCGTCCGTGATTGGCTGCCGCTCAGCCAATCACAGGCGCGACTGCCGGTCCCGCCCCTCTGCTTGCATTTTCTCGCAAGCAGAGGGCCGGCAGCGCGGCGGAGGAAAGAGGGGAGGTAAGTAAAAGTTTGGGGCACTTTCTAAACATAAAATTAAGCGGTTGGGGCTGGGAGACCAGGGGAATACTATATCAAAAATAGTTTTAAGGGTGGACATACCCTTTAAGTATGTAAACCATTTGCAAAGTATCAGTGCACACCTGGATTTTTTTTACTTTTATATTTTAATTCACCTCAATAATAAAATACAAATAAAATCCAGGTGTGCACTGAAACTTTAATTATTTATTATCTTTTAAAAGTTCTGTCTAATAAAAAGTGTGGCAGCTGAATCCATGGGATATATAATGGAATTTAATATCGCTGCAGCTTTAAAAACTGTTGCCATATTTTTTTTTTTGCTTATGCCCCTCCAGAGCCTAGCTTTGTGCCTTAAAAGTTGCTGACATCTTGTTACTGGTTTGCTGATGAATGTAGCTCCGCCCCTTTGAGATTTCCTCTGCTTTCTCCTGTTTGACCTGAAATGGTAATGCCTGTGAGTTTGTGCACTCTCCTGCTTGAGCCTCAAACGGTAATGCCGTGAGTTCCGTGGACTCTCCTGCTTAAGCCTCAAACGGTAATTCCTGTGAGTTCCTTCCACTCTCCGGGTTGAGCCTGAAACAGTAATGCCTGTGAGTTCCGTGCACTCTCCTGTTTGAGCCTCAAACGGTAATGCCTGTGAGTTCCGTGGACTCTCCTGCTTAAGCCTCAAACGGTAATGCGGAAATGAGGAAATCTCAGAGGGGCGGAGCTTAAGTCAGCAAACCAGTAACAAGATGTCTGCAACTCAAGGCACAAAGCTAGGCTCTGGAGGGGCATAGGTAAAAAAAAAATGGCAACGGTTTTTAAAGCTGCAGCTTCCAAATGAACATAACTTGATTTTACAGTGCACTTTCTTTAAAGGGCATGCCACCCCCAAACTATAATCCCCCCACTACGGCCCATCATGTAGTGTAGTTTAATACTACCTCACATCCCAGCTCCATATGGTTCTCCTGTATTCCCCCGCCAAAGTCCCCACAAAACTGCCCACCCGGAGGATAGCAGAGTCCAATAGGACTCTGTCTCCTACCTGGCCCCCGGGAGAAGTTTGGAATGCGTACTGCAGCCCTTCTCCCCTCCCCCCCCCCTTCTTCCCCCCCTCCTCCTCTCTCTCTCCCTCCCCGGTTCCCTCCCCTAGCATAATCCCTTGATATAGTATTCCCCTGGTCTCCCAGCCCCAACCGCTTCATTTTTATGTTTAGAAAGTGCCCCAAACATTTACTTACCTCCCCTCTTTCTCCGCTGCAACTGAATGACCGGCAGCGCGTCCGTGATTGGCGGCGCTCAGCCAATCACAGACGCGACTGCGGTCCCGCCCTCTTGCTGCATTTTCTCGCAAGCAGAGGGCCGGCAGCGCGGCGGAGGAAAGAGGGGAGGTAAGTAAAAGTTTGGGGCACTTTCTAAACATAAAAATTAAGCGGTTGGGGCTGGGAGACCAGGGGGAATACTATATCAAAAATAGTTTTAAGGGTGGAAATACCCTTTAAGTAATGTAAACCATTTGCAAAGTATCAGTGCACACCTGGATTTTTTGTACTTTTATTATATTTCACCTCAAAAAAAAGCAAACGCGCTAGTGTGGCTAGCCCTAACAGTAGCTATGCTCCTGAAGGATTGTAATAAGGAAAAGATTCACTGTTGCTCCCATTAATTTACTGTCTGTGTGGGAGATGGGAGGTGTGGACAGGCAGAGGATACTGGCAGGTGGTAGCAGTACCCTCTCTTTAATCCCTCGCCCAGTAGTAATAAGTCCTGGTTTTGAAACAAACCTGGTTTCAAATAGAGATGGGCGAACTTCATAAAGTTCGGTCCGCTTTTGAACTTCAGTAAAAGTTGGAAAGTTCGAATTCGGACCCATTAAAGTCAATGGGAGAGTGATAGTCGAAAAGTCCAGATGATTTACAGCTAAACTAACAATGGTAACTTACTGTAAATGGCTGTGGCACCTGGGAAACGGTCTGGGGAACATGTCACTATCACCAAAACTTGTTTAAAACACTTCCTAAACACGAGCGGGCAATTGTCGGGTTTTTCGCAAGCTACATTCGAGGGTTACGGGCAATTTGAGGGTTACGAACTATACTTTAGAGGATTACCGAAAAGCAACAATACATTTCGAGGGTTAGCGAAAACGATCCTACCAATTCGAGGGTTACCAAAAATGAACGATACATTCGAGGGTTAGCGAACGACATTCCAGGATTACCGAAATGTTAAGTTCAACTCGAGTTCTAGTCCATCTTTAGTTTAGAATCGCAAATGCTGGTTTTTGAAAATGCGCAGATCCAACAGGATTTTCAAAACTTTGAAATTATCATAGATATTAGAAAATTGAAAAATAGATTGAATTGTGTCCAAAAATCGAAAAATTCGGATTGAAAATTTGAAAATTGATCCAATTGAATATTTAAAATGTAGAATTGAAATCTAAAAAAAATTCTGATTAATTGGGTTTGAATAGGATTTTCAGAACATCAATAAGTTCCATGGAACCTCTGTCCCATAAGCAGAAGGTTCACGTTTCCTGGATTGTGGGGGTGGTGCTGTCTCCTGCTCTTGACTGAGTCGAGAGGAGGTTCACGGTACTTGGACTAGAGACAGCATGGGATCTGGGATCACTGCAACAGACGTAATAATGTGTTGGGAAACTTTAATTAAGAATCGAGCCCATATTATATGTCTATCATCCATCCAGAGATGCTGTGTTTAATTTAAATTGGTTATCGAATTTTAACCCGTAGGGTGCGGCGTAGGAAACACTTGGGCAGCCGCTGCAGTCTTTTCGCCAGAGCCCGTGGTTGGATTCAGATAAGTTTTAACACCAGCTTTAGCAGACATTTAATACTTAAGTGAAGTGAGATTCACCCAGAGCCGCACAGCCTTTGGGATATCGCTTCGGGAGATTTAACCAGAAGAGAGCCGGCGGTTCTGGTTGAATCTTAAGGACAACTAAATCACCTAAGCCTGATCCTCTGTTTAGCACTTTTTAAAGAGGCCAGGGTGAGGACCTAAGAGCTTAGCCTCCTCACCTCTAGGTTGATGAGCGCTGTTCTCGCTTCCGGTCAGCGAGCTAACAATAGGTAGACATGCTGTTGAAGAAGCATGTTTTCTTATTGGTGGAGCACCAAGCTAGAGGGAGGCGAGAAACATTGCACTGGCAACGGAAAACTTCTGGAGATAAGTACAGGTCCTAGAAGCTGAACTCAGGGGTGAGGACCGAGCTTTTAGCATATATCAATAAATAGATCTGCATAAAAAAAAAACTTAAATTCATCCTAAGGGTGGATCTGTACAGTTTTGAACTATCTTTGGGACAATAGCAACGGGAACCCCCAGACCCCTGTTTGAGAAACACTGGTTTAAACTTTATTTCTTTTATTTCTTTCTCTAGAATATTATTGATTTGTACTTTCTGAGTCAGCGTAATTACAAAGTCTCAGTGAGTCTGGGGATCTGTAAATGGCACAAAGTTACCAATAAAAAAAAATACTGAGTTGAATTAGGTTAGTGATAAAGAGGTGGCTGTACTTAATCTGGGATGTCTTCCAATTAAATAAAACGTTCACAGCTGCAGCTTACAAAATAAACCTTCTGTACAACAGTTTTACCCGATAGGATGAATGGGATGAGAGATTAGGGGCATTTTTATAAAGAGCTATTGTCACTTCTCCTTGACATTTTGCTGCATTTTCATTTGTGTGACATTAGAAAAGCGACAAAACAACCTTATTTTTCACTGCACATTGTTGAATACATTTTTGACACACTATGTTATGTTCTCAAAACGGCACCAATTTTGTGCTGCATTGTAACGTCAATCCAAATATAATCAAGTCAATTTACAATTTACAGGGCACGTCCCCCTTACTAGCTGGCCCATCTGTGCCAGAATGGGAACAATATATCCTTAAATATTTACATATAAGAGCAGTGAATAGCACAGTCTGTCTCTTCCACCTCTTCAATCCACTGATTAATTGCTTCTGGGATTGGAAACTGTGATATTTATATTCAGAGAGATGATAAAAAATAAAATAATTGGTTGTCGCAGCCCTGCTGACTGGTGTAATACATAAGTGCTCTTTTTTATATGGAATACTGTATATTCTTCTGAATATAAGAATATACACTAAAATGCAGTTCGATTCCGCTGCAATTGTGCGCGTTGCCGCATGTTTGTGCATGCAATTTAGCCATTTTCTGTTATGGTAATGCATGCGATTGCGCTAACAGATGTACAATTCGCAGCGCATCGGATGTTGCAACGTTTTTTGTGATCCCGAAATTTACATTCTAACCAAAATCACATAAGCAAACGCGCTAGTGTGGCCTAGCCCTAACAGTAGCTATGCTCCTGAAGGATTGTAATAAGGAAAAGATTCCACTGTTGCTCCCATTAAATTTTACTTGTCTGTGTGGGAGATGGGAGGTGTGACAGGCAGAGGATACTGGCAGGTGGTAGCAGTACCCTCTCTTTAATCCCTTCGCCCCAGTAGTAATAAGTCCTGGTTTTGAAACAAACCTGGTTTCAAATAGAGATGGGCGAACTTCATAAAGTTCGGTCCGCTTTTGAACTTCAGTAAAAGTTGGAAAGTTCGAATTCGGACCCATTAAAGTCAATGGGAGAGTGATAGTTCGAAAAGTCCAGATGATTTACAGCTAAACTAACAATGGTAACTTACTGTAAATGGCTGTGGCACCTGGGAAACGGTCTGGGGAACATGTCACTATCACCAAAACTTGTTAAAACACTTCCTAAACACGAGCGGGCAATTGTCGGGTTTTTCGCAAGCTACATTCGAGGGTTACGGGCAATTTGAGGGTTACCGAACTATACTTTAGAGGATTACCGAAAAGCAACAATACTTTCGAGGGTTAGCGAAAACGATCCATACATTCGAGGGTTACCAAAAATGAACGATACATTCGAGGGTTAGCGAACGATACATTCCAGGATTACCGAAAATGTTAAGTTCAACTCGAGTTCTAGTCCATCTCTAGTTTAGAATCGCAACTGCTGGTTTTTGAAAATGCGCAGATCCAACAGGATTTTCAAAACTTTGAAATTATCATAGAATATTAGAAAATTGAAAAATAGATTGAATTGTGTCCAAAAATCAAAAAATTCGGATTGAAAATTTGAAAATTGATCCAATTGAATATTTAAAAATGTAGAATTGAAAATTCTAAAAAAATTCTGATTAATTTGGGTTTGAATAGGATTTTCAGAACATCAATAAGTTCCATGGAACCTCTGTCCCATAAGCAGAAGGTTCACGTTTCCTGGATTGTGGGGGTGGTGCTGTCTCCTGCTCTTGACTGAGTCGAGAGGAGGTTCACAGTACTTGGACTAGAGACAGCATGGGATCTGGGATCACTGCAACAGACGTAATAATTGTTTGGGAACTTTAATTAAGAATCAGAGCCCATATTTCTAGTCTGTCTATCCATCCATCCATTGATGCTGTGTTTAATTTAAATTGGTTATCGAATTTTAACCCCGTAGGTTGCGGCTGTAGGAAACACTTGGGCAGCCGCTGCAGTCTTTTCGCCAGAGCCAGTGTGGTGGATTCAGCATAAGTTTTTAACACCAGCTTATAGCAGACATTTAATACTTAAGTGAAGTGAGATTCACCCAGAGCCGCACAGCCTTTGGGATATCGCTTCTGGGAGATTTAACCAGAAGAGAGCCGGCGGTTCTGGTTGAATCTTAAAGGACAACTATAATCACCTAAGCCTGATCCTCATGTTTAGCACTTTTTAAAGAGGCCAGGGTGAGGACCTAAAGAGCTTAGCCCTCACCTCTAGGTTGATGATGCGCTGTTCTCGCTTCCGGTCAGCGAGCTAACAATAGGTAGACATGCTGTTGAAGAAGCATGTTTTCTTATTGGTGGAGCACCAAGCTAGGAGAGGGAGGCGAGAAACATTGCACTGGCAATCGGAACTTCTGGAGATAAGTACAGGTCCTAGAAGCTGAACTCAGGGGTGAGGACCGAGCTTTTAGCATATATCAATAAATAGATCTGCATAAAAAAAAAACTTAAATTCATCCTAAGGGTGGATCTGTACAGTTTCTGACACTATCTATTTGGGAACACCTAGCAACGGGAACCCCCAGACCCCTGTTTGAGAAACACTGGTTTAAACTTTTATTTCTTTTATTTCTTTCTCTAGAATATTATTGATTTGTACTTTCTGAGTCAGCGTAATTACAAAGTCTCAGCTGAGTCTGGGGGATCTGTAAATGGCACAAAGTTACCAATAAAAAAAAAATACTGAGTTGAATTAGGTTTAGTGATAAAGAGGTGGCTGTACTTAATCTGGGATGTCTTCCAATTAAATAAAAAGCTTCATCAGCTGCAGCTTACAAAATAAACCTTCTGTACAACAGTTTTTACCCGATAGGAGTGAATGGGATGAGAGATTTAGGGGCATTTTTATAAAGAGCTATTGTCACTTCTCCTTGACATTTTGCTGCATTTTCATTTGTGTGACATTAGAAAAGCGACAAAACAACCTTATTTTTCACTGCACATTGTTGAATACATTTTTGACACACTATGTTATGTCTCAAAACGGCACAATTTTGATGCTGCATTGATAACGTCAATCCAAATATAATCAAGTCAATTTTACACTTTTACAGGGCACGTCCCCCCTTACTCAGCTGGCCCCATCCTGTGCCAGAATGGGAACAATATATCCTTAAATATATGGTTAAAAATGCAAGTTATGAAGCGCTAAATATAACAGTTAGGGTTGGGGGAAGGTAGCTGACAATTGACAAAAAAGTTTTGTGTTCTAAGGGTAAAAACAGTTTTAGCCATTTTTCAAGGTCTTTACTCCAATGTTTGCTGTTGTCTCTTCCATTTTTCGTGCTGCTATTTACTTTGGCATGGTTGCTATTTTTGCACCACCAACTATCTTGCAGCTTTATAGATTCATTTTAAAAGAAATTGCAGCAAATAAACAAATAAATGGAAAAAACAAAGTGTTAATTGCACTCCTTTATAAATATACCCCCAAATGTAAGGGACTACAGCTAGATAGGAAAACTTGTATAGTGTATAAAAACCTGAGTAATGCAAAATAATTTTATCCTGTCTGCCTTAAGTACTAGAACGGATACATATTATTCATC
Source organism: Hymenochirus boettgeri (assembly GCA_019447015.1). Lineage (NCBI taxonomy): Eukaryota > Metazoa > Chordata > Amphibia > Anura > Pipidae > Hymenochirus > Hymenochirus boettgeri. Next base: position 40,670,887 of record CM033471.1, read on the forward strand.
AGGAACTGATCTTATCTTGAAAGAGATAAACATATCAGCAGAAATACTGGAATACGGAGAACAGAGACATCTATTGGAGAAGCCTATGTGTGACACTATATGTAGAAACATATTCACGCTTTTATACTCAGCTAAAATTAAGTTCAGGTGTTTTGTGCCCATATACAGCTAATTTTGTTATAGCTGAAATGTACATATTAACAATATCAGCATTATTTTCAGAAATAAATGTAACTAGAAAATTATGCCAAAAACAAAAAGTTCTTGAGTACAGCACTACAGTGCACAGACTATATGACATATAATCTATCATGTTCAGCCTATGGTGTGTATTTCAATGGAGATACTGTATCCAGGACACACTATGGCTGTAGAACTTGGGAAAAGCTATAAACCTTCAGAATTAAATAGATAATTTATCCAAGATGCTGCTGATTTGATAGATAAAAGATACAGCTACTTTTATTTTTTCTTCATTTTATTAAATCCTAATATGAGAGCTTTTCTCCAGTAAAATCTATACATTGTTAGATACTTCTCTAGTTGCATTTATGTATATACGAGAAGGTGATTATGTAATTCCATTGCCAGTACAACTCACAGCCCATGTCATCTTCAAAGTGCCTTGTGACCATGTGCACCTGTTAGTCAGGACTCTTGACCCCACTATTCTCAATTCAATATTTTCAATACAGAAGTCTCCACCCCAATATGGAAGCCCCTGATAAGACTTTAAAAGATGCTTGTTAGCCTGTGGTTTATTTTTCAGTCAGTGTGAATACTATCCGACTGGGCATAAAATAGTCAGTTGATTTTAAAACCAATTTTTAAAATTCCATTCTGTTCCTAGTAAAAAATAAAGCTTCTTAAATGAATCTGTTTGTGTTAGCTTTGCTGGCTTACAGGTTTCATTTTTTTTTTTTGTTTTCTTTTTTTAGTCACAATTTGGTGAAGAATAAACTGCAATGATTCATTTTTTTGTTTGTACGAAAAGCAAAATAATGTTTGGGAAAACAGATGTTGTTAAAAAAACAAAAAAGCAATTGCACACTGTAAAATATCAGTTATGTGTCCAAGAGGACCAGATCTGCTGCCACATGATCTGTGACTAATAGAGGCTGAACTAAGTGCTGTAATATGATTGGTTGTCAGCTTCTAGTGGGGCACGGCTGCAGCTCCATATTTAGATCTGCTGTGCACTAGCGAGCATGTGAAGTGTAATCAGGGGGACCGACCCGCTTGAACGATGTGTATGAGTGCCCGTTTCATCAGACAACACAGACGATCACTCGAGGCTTGCTGACTGATACGCCTCTTGGATCATCAATGAGGAAAGAGCAAAATGGGCGCTCATACACATGTGTGAATGCAGGGACCGAACCTTTAGACTTAACCCACAGGTTAATTATATAAATCAACCAGCAGACACAACTAAAGGAGGCACAACTTGTAAATTTGTGAATTGGGACAATCTTGTCTGAAGACTGTAGTTTCCCTTTAAGCCATGAATTATTGGATTATAGACTCCGTTTAGACTTGTTAACATTTTAGCTATTCTCCTGTAAGAAGTATAGTAGAATCTGTGAATAATTGTAACAGATAAGGTGGCATTTGATTATAATTAATGAAGTCAATAAACCTTGACAGTTTGTTTTACATTGAAAAAGTGTGGGGGGAATCTTTACATCAAGAGAAGATAAAGCCCAGAAAGTAGTTTAAAGAGGCCTGTCTTTTTTAATTATTTTTTAATGATGATTTTTATTATTAATTATTTCAAGCATTTCTAAGATAGGCATATGAGAACCAAACAGGAATCTCATATCGTAGCTGGAAGAACTATCATATATAGTTGATGACAAATAACTAATTTACCAGCACAGCCAAAACATTATCCAACAATATAAGGTATGTCTTTTATAGCCCCATAAGTATGGTGGCAGGCTCACAGACAGTGTCAGGGTAGCCCCTTAAGTATGGTGGCAGACTCACAGACAGTGTCAGGGTAGCCCCTTAAAGGGCATCTATAGTGAAAAAAACACATTGGCCCATTGCAAAGTTAAATTCATGTACTCTGTGCTGCCTTTCTCCTACCTCTGTCACCTCTGTCAGTGACTTTGTTTTTCCATGGTGTCAGATCTCTGTGCAGCACTCTCCTTTCCCCCTCCCCTCTGTTACCTTCTCCATGTCTCAACTCCAGCTAACTGACAAGTTTATCATGTGCAGTAGAAGTTAAAGGGCATGTCCACCCCCAAAACTATAATCCCCCCAACTACTGGCCCCACCATGTAGTGTAGTTTAATCCTTACCTAACATCCCAGCTCCATAGGGTTTTCCTGTAGTCCCCCCCCTAAGTCCCAAAAACTGCCCACCAGGAGGATAGCAGAGTCCATATAGGATTCTGCCTCCTCCCTGGCCTCCGGGAGAAGTTTGGCATGCGTACTGCAGCCCTTCTCCCTCCCCCTCCCGATTCCCTCTCCCTAGCATTTAACCCCTTTAGTATAGTAATCCCACTGGTCCCCCAGCCCCAACCGCATAATTTTTATTTTAAGAAAGCTCCCCAAACTCTTACTTACCTCTCCTCTTTCCTCCGCTGAAGTGAGCTGCCGGCAGCCGCCTCCGTGATTGGCTGCCGCTCAGCCAATTACAGACGCGGCTGCCGGTCCCGCCCCTCTGCTTGCATTTCTCGCAAGCAGAGGGCCGGGAGCGTGGCGGAGGAAAGAGGGGAGGTAAGTAAGAGTTTGGGGAGCTTTCTTAAAATAAAAATTATGCGGTTGGGGCTGGGGGACCAAGGGGAAGGCTATATTAAAAATTTGATTTAAGGGTGGACATACCCTTTAAAATTTTAACACCCTGAAAAACACATCCATGCACAGTGGCCAATAGAAAGCAAGCTGTCCTAGAGACACGTAAAAGAAAGGAGAACAGTAGTTTACTGCTGCACTACGATCTCTCAATCATCAATCAGTGAAAGCTATGAAGAAGGGGGGTCAAGTGAAGCCTTATCTCTGCAGTCAAATCTACATCTCCTCCCCTGCTAATGTTCTTATCTCTATGTTTGTGCAAACAGAGCAGGGAAGAGGATCACGTCACAGATTTGATTGACAGTACAAGTAGGAGTACAGGAATGCAATCACGTATTTGTGTATCTCAGTACAGAGAGGGAATCTGAAAAAAGTGATGACACTCTGGGGGTTGGAGAGAATTATAGAACACATGGATAGAAAGAAAAAAAAGTTCATTTTCTCACTAAAGATGCCCTTTAAGTATGGTGGCAGGCTCACAATAGGGTAGTGATAGAATTATGACCTCACCTTTTTTATTGTTTGATGTGCCCTCCATCCCCCTAGGCTCTTTAAAAAGTTTGCAACCCCTCTGGAAACTTGAATTCTGGGGACTTTGTCAATCCCTAGTTACTGTTATGAATAGCTTAATAACAATACTATTGATGTTAGATAATCATTGAAAAATGAACCACCTCAGAGTTGAAAGATAGCAGAAGGATGCATTGTGTAAATTCAGAATGACTATATTCTAAAGTAGACGTACACATAAAAGATACATGGCAAATATAATATTCTATTCCTATACATAGCTGCCAGTCCTCCACATGCTGTGCAATGCTACATTAACTTATTCCAGTGCATAAGTCTCAACCAAATAAAACAAATCAGAAAAGGAATGGGGAGATTCAACAAAAGTTGTTATTGTTAAAAATGGTGCTAATTTTGCCCCAACCAATCAGATGTTATTTAAAGGGCATCTATAGTGAAAAAACATATTGGTCCATTGCAAAGTTAAATTCATGTACTCTCTGCTGCCTTTATCCTATCCCTGTCAGTGTTTTTCCATGGTGTCAGATATGTGTGCAGCACTCCCCCCTTCCCCCTCCCCTCTGTTACCTCCTCCGTGTCTCAACTCCGGCTAACCGACAAGCTTATCATGTGCAGTAGGAGTTAAAAGTTCAACATCCTGAAAAACACACCCACGCACAGTGGCCAATAGAAAGAAAGCTGTCCTGGAGACACGGATCTCTCCGTGTCCTGATCTCTATCTTTGTGACCCATCATGAATCAGTGAAGTCTATCAAGAAGGGGGGTCAAGTGCAGCCTTAACTCTGCCATCAAAGCTCGCCCTCTCCCCTGCTAATGCTGTTATCTCTACGTTTATTACAGAGCATGGAGGAGGGAGGGACTTGAGCAGGGAAGAGGATCACATCACAGGGATTTGATTGACAGTACAAGTAGGAGTACAGGAATGCAATCACGTATCCTTCTAACTTGTGTATCTCAGGTCACAGAGGGAATCTGAACAAAGTGATGACACTCTGGGGGTTGGGGGGAATTATATAAGTCATGGAAAGAAAGAAAAAAAGTTCATTTTCCCACTATAGATGCTCTTTAACATTTGAAATAACATCTGATTGGTTGGGTAAAAATTAGCACCATTTTTAACGATATTCAATCTCTCTGTTAATGTTTTCATATGTTGGAATTAAATGTCTATAAACTCAAATGCTTACACAGATTGTTGGGTGTACTTTTTTTTTTAAGATATAAAAACTTTAAAAATTTAAAAATTGCTGTTTGTGGCTGCTGCTTCCCAGTGAGTTAAACCTTCATTTGACATCACCAAATGCTCAGGTCCATTGAGAAAACATAAAAAGGAAGCATTAATGATTGAAATTGTTTAAAGGGGAAGTATTTGATAGCATTGAAAAATATAGCAGATAAGGCCCTCATTACATACCTAACTTGATCATAATTTATCATTCCACTTTTACTCTTCTTAAAGCTGATGCGTTACTGCAGGGGCCCGGGCCCCCTTGCAAGATTGGAGGCCGGGCCCCTGACATAGCCCCCATCTGCGATCAGTGTCATGACTGACACATGTAGTGACTTGACCAAAATGGGTTAACTATTGGTATTAGTTCTTTCAAAGGACCAACAAAAAAGCCATTCTACCCTGGAAACAGTCCCCAGTGTTTATATTAGGGTTAGTGGAGCACGGAGCCAGATCTCTTCAAGACAATGTGGGGCCGAACCATATATCTGGAATTCTCTAAAGCCAGTTACAACGAGTTCACCTTAAAGGACAATTATACTCACCTTCCCTCCGCTCCACATCTTCGTGCAGTACCTTTTACCCAGGGTGAGGACCTGAACCGCTGCAACAAGCTGATGTAGGTTTCGTGAATCCCGGGGTGAGGACCTAGCGGTTCAGGTCCTCACCCTGGGTAAAAGTTACTGCACGAAGATGTGGAGCGGAGGGAAGGTGAGTATAATTGTCCTTTAAGGACAGCCATACGTATAAAATAAATGTATTATTATATTGGAATATGTGATATGGGAACCAATATTATATTTGTGAATAGGAAGGTAGGCCCATTAAAAAGATACCCAACAGAGAATGTTATTAATATCTTGGGAAAGGTGTATTATTTGGTATTATTTTGGTGTTTGGTATTGTAGGAGTCCATAATTACTACAGGAGAGGTAAATGTGGTATATCCCAGTCCAATGTACATATCTAAAGTTATATAGAATCTGCTTAACTGGGGGGGAATGAATGCTTCTGGCTAGTCATATAAGCCCTATAACTTTGTTCATACTGAGGGGACATGCTAAATGGTTATGGATCATATGTTTCCTTCTCGCCCCGAGACACAGAATTTCTAGTGAGTATTACATGCACTGTCCACCTTTTGGAATAATAAATCTAAAATGTAATAAGTTTTGTCTTTGATGCTCTAAAAGAACCCAGTTAGTTTATATATGTTTGAATGGTCTGTAAGTTTATGGAATGCTTTGCTAGTGTAAAGGCTAATTAACTCTGTGACTGCTGTGAATAACTGAAGCTGATTAATCCGTTGGTTGCTGGAGTGAGTGGTGGAGTGTTAACCATTTAGCTGCCAGGACAGGGGTGTGCATAGTCAGTGAGAGTCAAGAGTGATTGTGGGTTGTCTCCGCAGCTGGAAACGTGGAGTGGTGGTGACGAATACCGATTGATTGGTCAGATCACGTGCCCAGCGATCTTGCGTTCGTGACAATCAGCTGTTTTTAAACAGCCGGTCGTGTGTATGCAGTAAAGATATGCACCGTTGGCATAAGTTCCAGTCGTTTGAACAGCTGATTGCCCAAATCTGTACTGCATACACATGATTGGCTGTTTAAAACCAGCTGATCATGGAGCTTTTGTAGGATTGCACCCCCCCCCGCCTGATGAAATATTCTTATCGAAATTCTGCACAGTCCCCTCTCATTTGACTATTTGAGATACAGAGTTTAGATCCATATAACTATTTGAAATATATAGTTCCCACATAATATACAGCCGTTAAACGTTTAGAGACATTGTTTTGTTCACTTACATTTTCATTGAACTTGGGAGAGGAAAAGGATTTTTGGTGGTGTATTAAAATTTCAGTGGTTGCTCATATTTAACCATTGTCACTAAAGAATACTAAGTGAATTGAACAGAAATTTAAATGCTTTTGGGAGCCGTATGCTCAAAGATGTTTTATAACCTTTCAGTGCTAGAATGGCTCATAATGAATTACAGAGCAATGAGTTGCAGGCACTCCCTGCTCTGTGGTGTTTGAACAATTTGTTCAAACATATTCCTGCCTTGGAGCTTGCAAAATACACAGCATTCTGAAACTTGCCTCGAAGGAAGGGGCTCCCCGATGACCCATGAGCTGTAAAGAATACTGGCAGTGCACCCCGTACAATGCTGAGAAAGTAATAGGTTTGGAGCAACAGAGAACAAAATGTAAAATTAGCCATTAATCTCTGAACACTGCATGCTCAGAGCTGCCACTGAGACTCTGAAGCAGGGCTGGGAGTCACTGCTAGATAATTGTGTTAATAAAAACAGCCAAAGCTGCAGCACTCAGCTAGGAGGTTGTGGCACTCTAACATTACCCTTTCTTGCTGTGTTGAGAAACTCAATAAATTAAAAAAAACAATGATCACCTTTTGGGTCTGACCATTGCAGATTATATTATAGTTACAGATAGCTTGTTCTTTCTACAAAATCACAGAACATCATTTTTTTTTCTTCATTCTTGCAAAATCCAACACCTCCGTTCATATAAAGTGAGGTTGTTCATAGCTGAAAAAACATAAATTAAGTTATCGGTGCTCATTTGGTCTGGACATTATATAGGTAGATTCAATAAGACTTCTTATCATTAAAAATGGTGCTAATTTTGCCCCAACCAATCATAAATTAGCTTTCAAGTGTTAAATAAGATCTGATTGGTTGGGGCAAAATTAGCACCAGATTTAATGATAACAACTTTTATTGAATCTCCCTTTTGTTTTTACAATGCCAAAATCCCTATCGTTGGCATAGCAAATTAAAAAAAAAAAAAAAGATGCACAAAATGGATTTTGTCAATTTCAACTAGTACTTCATATCTTTCTATAAGGCTTAGATTTTATTTTATTAAGCTCCTTTCAGTGCTATTTTCCTGCCTTCCTCTTACAGCAACTCAATTCCTCTTCCCATGGGAGAAATCAGATCCTACTCTGACACTATAGAGACTGACGGGAAATAAGCTTTTGATGCCAACACACTTATTGCAAAAAGAGTTTAGGCTTCATTTGCACTTATTATTGCTTAAACTTAATGAGTGAATATCCCTCTTGACCGAGTTGCTAAGGCACTTAAGACAACAAAGTGGAATTTTGCTGGAAGATGACAGCTATAAAGAAAAGACTTGCTATAATGCGAGAAAGCTCAGAATGCCTGTGTAAAGGAACGCTTTTGTCTTATTAAATACCTGGTTCCATTATATGCTTTTCTGAGTTCCATGAAACAGAACATTCGCCAAATTCCTTGTTAATGTACATAAGGTTAATTGTTAACAAGAGCCTCTGCATACACAAATAAAAGCATGAATCGTTAACACTATACCTAGAAGAACAAAGGTAAGATTTTATTTCCAGGTAAAACAGTAATAAGAGATCAGAATTCAATGTTCAATCTAAAGATAGAAGAAGAATTAATTAGATTAATTAAAAAATTAGCGGGTTTTCTCTAGAAAAACAGGCTTTCGATTTCTTGTTTTGTGTGTATGCGAGACATGGCAATATGTGTGCTCAGTTCATATTATTTTTTTCTTTATACATTTCATCATATTGCACTTTGTCTCTATAGGAGACTCTCATATGTAGATGGTTTCACAATAAATAGCTCACTATATCAAATAGATCACTTATGGGATTATTCAATAAAAGATCTTATTTAAAATGATGCTAATTTTGCCCCAACCAATCAGATGTTAGCTTTCAAATGTTAAATAAGATCTCATTGGTTAGGGCAAAATTAGCCCCATTTTAAACGATAAGAACTTTTATTGAATCTTCCTGTGTTTTTTTTTTCTTCTTTCTTTTCTTTTCCTCTCTTTGGCAGAAGAAGGATATGTCTAATCTTGTCACGAACTTACCTGCCGCTCCCGCGCCGCTCGGCACTTCCGGGTGGGCGGCGTCGCGGACGTCATGACGTCACGACGCGGACCCGCCGGGCGGCGCGAGATTTGAAAAGCCGGCGTCCTCCTGGACCTGGCGCCCGATAGTAGCATTAGCTACCCTGGCTCCTTACTCACCTGCCTCGGATCCTGTTCTGCTCCTGCTCCTAGACTTACCTTGCCTGCCTCCAGTGACCATCTTGTCTGTATCCAGTACTTACCTTGCCGGTCTCCAGTGACTACCTTGCCTGTATCCAGTTTCCGTCTACTCACCTCATCTGTATCCAGTTACCTACCTTACCTGTATCCAGTGTCCAGCCTTCAGTTCCCAGCGGCACCTTGCTCCTGTTTCCAGCCTAAGGTTCCCAGCAGCACCTTGTTCCTGGTCCCAGCCTAAAGTTCCCAGCAGCCTCTGTGTCCTGCACATTCCGGACTACCAGCCTCCTCCTAAAGCGTACTGTAAGTACCCCGGCCGTCCGGCCATTTGTTACAAATCTTTACATTTTGTTTCAATCTATAAATGAATAAATGTATGCAGCACTTACTCTGATGTGTGTGTGTATTGCTGTATGCCTTTTATCCATTACTTGTTTTGTTTAAGCTCAGTCCCCCAGCCCCCTGCCAAACTATCTGGCTCTCTGTGAGGGCAAGCATGCTCAGTAATTCCTAAGAGGCAGCAATGGGAGAGGGTATTTCCCACCATGCAGTTAATGTAGCAACTGTCACCATTCCAGCTGTAGCAAAACTATACATGAAAGAAGAGTTTATGATATTTAGGCACTTAATTGACAGCTGAAATGTAAAATGTTTCAGACTGGATATCTAAAGAAAAAACAAACAAACCAACAAATAAGTAAATAAGTGGTACAGTAATAGGAAAATGTATAGTTTCCAATAATGGGCAAATAAAAAAATCTCAGTGAACATACAATATCCTTTAATGGGAAAGGGGTGAGTTTAACACATTTGGTTTTATTGTTGTCTTTAAATTTGACTATATATATAATATATATAATATATAGTATATATGTGTGTGTGTGTGTGTGTGCGTGTGTGTGATTTATTGTAAAACAGATTGTCACACTTTATTAAACCTGTTGTCTATAGCAATAGTAATATATTGAGTGAGCACCAAGAACATATACGGTATTTAATTTGCAGAAACTTTCTTTTGCTGTTCTCTACTCTAAACTGAGTTCTAACCTCAAAATCTACATCTTGCCTCAATATATATCTGCGTAATGCCACAGAAATTCAAAAAGGCAGTGAAGGGTTCTTAACTTAAAACCGTGTTTCTTTAAATGGGCTCTGCACTTAAAAATTCAACTTCTTATCTGAATTAAAAAAATGTGAAGAGGAAAGCTGTTCCCCAGCTATTTTAGCAAGTGCTATTTCTTGTTTTCCAAAGGCGCATGCATACATTTATATGTTTTTTCTGCGGTTGTCTTCCAGATTCACTTTGGATGAAGTGTTCCAGCTAATTTTGAAGCATCAAGAGGGTAGATTATTATAAAGTGTGCTGCCTCTGAATGTTGTGTCGCGGCACAGCACAGACATAATAGGATGGAGAATTAGAAGTCATTCAACTTGTCCTTATATTCAATAAATTTTTATTTCCCTGTCAAGAATTAAACATGATTTAAGCAGTCAAAATATTATTCTCTTGGAAAATGAATGTGAAAATAGTTTAATAAGACAATCAGCAAGTTTTACCCAGAGAGACAAGAGCTCAGCTATAATTTATTAATAACACAGTTGCTGCACTAACTAAAACCCCATTAGGTCTTAACCGATATGTGACTTTAATGCTAGCTTTTTTTTTATGTCAAAAAGTCATGTTTAAAAAGAAGCCGCTTTGCCGATTTAAAGAAAAGCCTGTCGCCTTTCCTTTGAAATGAACCCATAATTACATATCTGGCTGCAGTGAAAAATATTAAAAAAAAAATGTTCAAATTTTCTACTTCCAGTAGGAAATGACATCGCCTGACCCTCCTTACCTTACCTTACATTTCTGCTCCAAATGGTTCTCCTGCTATGCCCCTCCAAAGTCCAGGAAACTGCAGTGTAGGATCTGTCCTGCTCCTGCCCAACCTCGACGAGGTTTGAGGCATGCGCATGAGAGCCCCTCCCTCTCCCTCCTGCTTTGGTCTCCCTCCCCCTAGCGTAAATCCATTTTTATATAATATAGTTCATGTTCCCCCAGCCCCAACCGGCGAGGGAGTGAGGTAAGGTAAATAATGATCGGGGGACTTCTGATGATATAATTATAATGGTTGGGGCTGGGGGAACATGAACTATATTATATAAAAACTTTTTATAAAGGGTGGACATGCCCTTTAATGCAGGCAGACACTGGTCACATAGATGCAAGCTGGTGAAAGCGGAAGGTGTTCAAGATGTTATATATATATATATAGTATAATCCTATGGATGTCAAGGCACAGGACAAAAAACAGGACAAACAGATTAAAATCACTTGAAAACATATACAACAAAACAATGATGCCTAGCTCAAATATATAATGCAAGTGAAGCTAACCCAAACATGGTCATATAGGGAGGTCCATATATTGTGATCACTGCTCTGGCTCTCCCATATATGGATCCCCCTGGTGACTCTGCACTCTGACCCTAGTTGGGCAAGGGTATAGTATACATTTAACTTGTAGCTTGACTACTATATGACCATGTTTGGGATAGCTGCACTTGCCTTTTATATTTGAGCTAGGGATCATTGTTTTGTTGTATGTATGTTTTTAAGTTATTTTAATCTGTTTGTCCTGGTGTTTGTGAAGGTTCTCATTCATCCAGGTCATGGTATATCTGTTGTATTCAGTTAGATCAAATGGACTTAAAGTTTATTTCTTAAAGATGTTTCGCTGCTTCAAGAGAGGTGTCAAGGAGGCCATTTATGTGAAAATAAAGAAACCAAGCCTGAATAGAGGTGGGGTTCGACACCAACTGTCTGCCATGTACAATGCTGTTTTGACACCTTACTCTGGGCATTCCTATAACACCTCTTAGCCACTATGCAATCACGCCCTTAACACTTGGCTGTGATATGCTAATTGGGACTTTCCATGGTACATAATTGCCACAGATTCTTGTACAAGTCATACTGAATTGAGAAAGCCAGTCAGATGACTAGTGAAACGTCTTCAAGAACTAAACTTCAAGTCCAGTTGATCTAACTGAATACAACAGATATATGTTTGTCCTGGTGTTATGCCCCATAATATGTGCCATGATTTAATGAAAGGCTTGTATATATATATTTTGCATATTGTGTGTGCAGCATTCTTCTTTCTCTTCCTGCATATTCAGGAAGTTATATTGCTTAATCTAGAGATTTTACCTAGAGGTGTGATCCAGGATTCATTTTAAAAGGTGACAGAAGGGCTTTTATTCAAAGGACAAATAAAGCTTCATAACAACACTCTTTCAAAAGGAAGAGCACCTTAATATAAAAGCAGTAATATGTGTCTCACTTCTCATTTTGATATGGTTGTTGTGAAATTTACCTTTCTAACATGGGGTTTGGGTTTTATTTTCCAACATCCCAGTATCGTATGTTCTTTACTCGTGCTCAGTCTTACAATACTGCTTTTGTTACAGTTGGTCACACCCACTAGAAGTCTCTAGCCAACCCTTTACCGGACAGATTAGTCAAGGGAACATGTGAGTGAGGTCAGATGTGTGGCCAGTCACTGTACATACACACAGTTATGTCACCCAGTTCTTCAAGGGGTTACATTTACTTTAATGATATTTACTGTAGTGGGATCTTACAGTTTATTGGTGTTTTTAGAGGGGATATGTTCAGATTCTGGAGTGTAAAAATTGTAATTTAATTCTCCTTCAACCATTACTTTTTCAGAGAACACAGTTGCTCTTTTAAGTAATGCTGATGTGTAGGGATGGCCGGTTCGCGGATCCGAACCCGGATCCGCCGCGGATTTATCCCGTCCGCCTTCTGAACTTCCGATTCGCGGATTTTTAGTATTTTCGAAAATTTTCGAAATTACGAGTTTTCACATAATTTCGAAAATTTTCGAAAATACACGGATTTCTCTTATTTCCATAAATACGTATTTTCGAAAATTTTCAAAATTATGAGCATTACTCGTATTTTCAGAAATACATATTTTCGAAAATTTTTGAAAATTCTAGTTTTCTCGTATTTTTGAAAATTTTCGAAAATACGGGGAACCCCGTAATTTCGAAAATTTTTGAAAATACGAAAAATCTCGTAATTTTGAGTGTATTTCTCATTTTAATGAATTTTTTCGAATTTTTTGAATTTTCCCGAAAATTTGCGGATCCTCGAGCGGACCGGATTTTGCGAAGTTCAGACATCTCTACTGATGTGTTGTAAATAGGTTGACGTGGGGAAAGCAGTATTACAAGATTATTATGCAAATGACACTTACTGGTAAACAATAATAATAATATAAACAAATAAATTAAAACTTCTGTTAAACATCGAAGATATGGCCTCAATCAGATTCCATGCGTCTCCTATACTATCCCCTCTAAAAATAGATGTTAAAGTTTTAAGGATTAAAAAAAACAAACAATCCCTCTGACTGTATGAGATATCCCATGATACTTAGAGTTTGATCAACAATTATAAATACACGTATAAATGACTAATTACTGGCTTACATGGACTTGTTTTAAGAGAAACCTTGGCTGGTTTGAGTTTGTTATTCATTGATTATATAGAAAAAAATAAATATAAGGGTGTATGAAGTTCACATTTCATTATGTGTGCAAATAAAAAAAACAGTTCAGTCTATTATTACCCATCACATTCCATGGTAAGGAGAGCTCTTTTCCTGTCTAATGGTTTCTTTCTTAAACGGATTCTATGTTTCTATGGTAACTGTTATATCTACCTGTCCATTACCCCCTTGCCAGAGAAGGATCAGCAGACAGTTATCATAGCAATCCAATGTATGCATTTACCTCAACACAGTTTGTCACTTGTCCATACTAGTACTGTAGTTCAAATTTATTTGGTATTATGGGCTGTATTTATAAAGGCGCGGCATCGCTTTTTAGCGATACCTCGCAATTGACGATCAGTAAGAAACAATTGTTAATTTACGATCAACTTAACGATCGTAAAAGGAACACTAAATCCAAAAAAACAACTATTTGCCATTCGTTTCTATTATTCACAGGGAGGTGAGAACGCTTATTTTCACCTCCCTGTGAATAATATTACACTCAGGGGACCTGGAACTTACCTTACTGCCGCTCCTTTTGCAGCCGCTCCTTCACAGAACAGCTGTTCTATCCCGATCTTTTGTATTGGCGCGCATGCACCTAAGATAGGGCGCGCGGTCGGGACAGAGCGGCTGTCAGTAAAGGAGCGGCTGTGAGTGGAGCGGCGGTAAGGTAAGTTCCAGGTCCCCAGAGCGTAATATTATTCACAGGGAGGTGAGAATAAGCGTTCTCACCTCCCTGTTATTAATACAAACGAATGGCAAATAGTTGTATTTTTGGAATTTAGGAGTTTAGTGTCCCTTTAATTTACGATCGTTATCGTAAATTTACCGATCATAAATCTACGATAACGAAATTGTAGATTTATGATCCCCATAGAATACCATTGTGGTAGTTTATTACTGCATGGTATACTACAACTGAACGTTCATCAAGTACCGAACGTTCGGTCAAAAATGTACGATTGCGATTATATATTTATGACCGCGATTGTAAATTAACCCGCGGTATCGCTAAAAAGCCATGCTGCAATTTTATAAATACGGCCCATATATAGGGCTATGCACGGAGAGCCGGTATCACTCCTCTAGGCAATGCACTGAGCCAATAGTGTCTCTCAGTGCATAGCGAATGGGGTTTACCCATTCTGAATCTTTAAAGGAGAACTAAACCCAAAAAATCAAAGTTTAAGTTAGAAAGTACTTGCCTCAACATCCATCTCGGGATTGAAGGTTCCACTCAGGGACCTTTTCTTTACCTCTATGAGCTCATTTTAGGTTATGTTTGTTCCCCAACTCTGAAGCTGACATTTTCCCTTCCCTGCCAGTACTTTTACCTTGATTACATTTTCAGCACCTGTGTGGTTTCTACTCCCACCTCTTAACCCCTATGATGTAGGAATATATTAAATCATCAATATTCAAATTGGTGATGCAGCTGATTAACACTTTCCTAGTAGCAGTGTTGTAGTGTGATATATATAGGTCTGGGTATCTAGTGTGTCTGGATGTGAAGTAATGTATGTCTCACCTACCTACGGCTTTCACTCCACCGATATATACACAATAAATTGCAGGTGAAACATACAAAGACACAGGTCTGTAGCTGTGAATATTGCACGTTTATTGCAAAACATGCGTGCTACATGTTTCAGACCCACTCAAGCACTTTAGGAAGGACAAGTGGGTCAGAAACATGTAGCACGCATGTTTTACAATAAACCTGCACTATTCAGTTACAGACCTGTGTCTTTGTATGTTTCAGCTGCAATGTATTGTTTGAGTGTTGGAGGGCCATATTTAAAAACTTGTGATACAGCTGGTTTTCGTTACTGTACGACCATGGCAGTAGTATACCATAACATGCGGTAATAAACTACCGTAATGATATTCTACGGGCGGTCGTAGATTTACGTTGGCTATTGTACATTTACAAGATTTCCGATAGCGAATATAAATTGATGATCGCCATAACGATCGCTAAAGAAGGCGACACCACACCTTTATATATATATGGCCCGTAGTGTGAAGGTCTCTAGCTCTCCCTGTCAGCTGTAGCAATATTAGTGAAAAGTGTAGCTTCTTAAAGTTAGTGGCTAGGAAGAGTGTGTTTTTATAGGAACCACATGGTGCAGAACTGTAGGGTGAGGATAGAGAAGTGAACCTGATCTTAGCACAGCTCTGTGCAATGCATTTCTCATCAGTGTACCTTATTAAAGGGAATGTTGGAGGGTAGGAAGAGTGTGTTTTATAGAAACCACATGGTGCAGAACTGTAGGGGGAGGATGGAGAAGTGAACCTGATCTTAGCACAGCTCTGTGCAATACATTTCTCATCAGTGTACCTTATTAAAGGGAATGTTGGGGGGTAGGAAGAGTGTGTTTTTGATTCAGCTGTCAATAAAACAAGCTAAGAAATGCATTACACAGAGAAATGCATTGCACAGAGCTGTGTCAAGATCAGGGTCATTATATTATCCTCCACCTGCAGCACTGCACCATGCTCTATAAGGGCACAGCAACACTGCAGGCAATTTCATTTGCGATTTTGTTGTGTTTGCTCAAGCGTCTTTTTCATTAACTATTGAAAAACGTATGGGATTGCGATTTAAAATGCGGAACGCAAATCGCAAACTTGTGTTTTCAGTGCGTTGTCACGTTTTCATGAAAAAAATGCCAATTAAAGGGGCACTGTTAGAGGGAACGCAAACATGTTCAATAAATAAATGCAGCAGGAGGGCTGCCTGTGGGAAGTTTAGCATAAAGAAAATCACTTTTCCAACTAGGGTTCCCTTTGCCTTTAAGACCCGAACACATATACAGGCCTATGTATTTAAAGTTCTTATCGTTAAAAATGGTGCAAATTTTGCACCAAACAATCAGATTTTAGCATAAGAACATTTATTATCTGAGCTGTTTTGTTTTTATAAGTGTACCTTGTAAAGTGGTCGGTTCAATTCTACTGGGGGTGCCACCTTTCCCTTTAAGACTCAAACACTTAGGGCTAGCTTCCACTAGCGCGTTTTGGATTGCGATTTGTGATCCGATTGTGCTAGTGGGAGTGCAGGCATGTAATAGCCTATGGGACTACATGCAATGCATTTCCGTGTGCTATTGGAGTGCATGCGAACACCATTTTTTTGTCTGTCTTGCTAGGGTCCAATTGCACTTAAGTGGGGCCACAGCCTCAGGAAATTGTTACGTTCCATTGCATTAAATACATGATGTATGGCTAAACTGAAATCAATGCAGCTTGCATTACACTTCTAAGGGCTAGGCCACACAAGCACATTTTTCAGGCGATTGCAATTTTCCATTGTATTAAAATCGCAGCAACGCACCAAAATCTTGCGATTTTGGGTGTGTTGTGATTCATGCATGTGTCAGCAATTTGGTAACGCATTCGTTTTTTGTGCAATCGCATGCGTTTTCATAATGACAATGGACAAATCGCAAACGCAAACACATGTAAATTGTGTGCGATTCAGGTGCGTTGCAGTGTGGCCGTGCCCTAAATGCACATTTCAGCAATACACACAGTAATATAGAGTGCAGAAATAACACATACAAACACACAGTCTTGCAGAAATGCTCACAAATATAAAGGGTTAACAAGTTGCTTCCTAACTACATATGAAAAGGGTTAACACCTTCCCCCACTCTGTTTGAGCAGGAAAATCCTCTAATAATATTCACTGCTATCTCTGATGATTGGCTGGGAGACACTGGCAGGTGGGGACTCTGAGTTCAACTGTTACATGCAGATTAGCATAAGGGGAGTGGGAAACAAACACAAGATAGCTAGTTAGCATGTGCAGAGGGAGTTTTGGTACCTGGACCACCAGGAAGAGGCAACACTAGAAGCCAGCCGTGACATCATAGATTGCCAGTACTTAGAAATGTTCTATAAATGATTTCTACACTAAGAGGCTGAATTTAGAGGTGAGAAACAAATGGTTTTACAAAGTGACAGTTATAGAGTCTGTGGAGCTGCCTTTGAATTTTGGGTTTAGTTCTCCTTTAACGTTGGTGTTAAAGATTCTGCTTTTAAAGAGTTGTTATCTGCTAGGCACATTGCTTGCGGCAGTTTTTGAATACGTTAAACCTCGATACATGGGTTAATGTGACTTTAAGACGGAAAAAGATGTCTATAGCCCTAATAGATTTACTGTAAAACATCTGCTGTGGCACTTCGTAAATTGTTGTCCAGTTGCAAAAGTTTAACACCATCCTGGAGGCTGGTGTTAAATCTTTCCAATAAAGGCGAGCTATTTAGATCTTGACTGAAGTATCACTACCCCAAAACCATTTGCTCCACCCTAATATTTTTATTCCATTTTCCCCAAAATAACTGAACACCACTACGATTTTCGTTGGAAATAATTGTCACAGCTTTATTTGCAGTTCTTACATTACAGCTTAATTGGACACATTCAATACTTGTAATTTGGCAACTTTTATAACTTTTTTTAAAACTTTAACTGTAATTAAACACCTTTGGATCACTACCAGTCTGCCCTTCCATGACTACTGACCATCCATCCACTATCTGCTCCACCCTGGCCCAATGGTATAGATGGCATGTTCCCCCTGAATCTGCTAGCCCCAGATCCTTTTACGGCTAGCATTTTGTTATCATCTGTCTGTGTGTTGCCTCCTCTGTCATGCCGCCCCTCCGCTAAGGCTATGCCTGCTCCATGGCTTCCTTTGATAGCGTTGTGGTAGCTACACACTTCACCTCTGGAAACCGCCACAGCCTTTGCAATTACTTTTATATTAAATAGGTTAGCGTGACTTTAACACAGAATTTTAGTCCAGTGACTTTTTCACATTAATATAGCATCCCTTTAAACAAACAGTTACATTTCATTAAATCACCTCAATCAGCTTTTTGATTACAAATTATTTGGTCATTATGACACTACAGATGAACCAGTAGGAAGGGAACATGGTTTAATCATGACTAACATATTCTCAAAGTAGTAACATAATAACATTCCCAACCTACTCACTGTACCTAGTCTTTTGTTGTATCAATAATGCCTGCCTAGCACCCAATTAATGGAACCTTAAAGGGAAAGTTCAGTGAAATATCTAATTTAAAAAAAAATCTTAGTTTATATTACATAAACCTAGTTATTCTACATATTTTCTTCCTCTTTAATTTCATACACTTTGCTATGCTTTGCTGTTGTCATTAGTGAGCTGCCATTTCTAGTTCTGTAATGGTCCTTCTTCTTCCCAAGATGCACCATTTCCTTGAAGTGTTCCTAACAATAATTTCAAGTGATTGGCTGTTGGATGGCTCAGATCTCTACTGGGCAACTGAATCAACCGAGGTGCTGGGTCAAGACCATAAAGGTTTTATTAAGTATCTTTTAGCACTCCATAACCCTAGAACTCCATAACCCTAGAAAAGAGTCTTATATTGTGCTGTAGGAATTTGCTAATATAGTCCATAATAGTTAATATTTCCAATGTAATGAATTCCAAACCTGATGTCAGAACGAACACTTTTCTTATTTTGTCAACTTCTGTGCACAGTGTGCTTCTTATTTGGTTTTCTTATTCAGATTCCCCTAATTTCTCTCACTGTCTAATATCTTCTAAGGCTGATTATCATATTCATGTTTATTCTCCCCCTGCTTACTCTGAAATTTCAAAGTAAATCATGAATATTTCTTGACTGATAAAAGCCTGCACCTTAATTTTGTAGCTTCTGAAAATCTGAAGCACAATATTCCGGCAATACTGCTATAAATCTAATTTACCAGTCTCTGTGGGTGTCCCTTCTCTACAGCCATGATAAATGAAAACAAATGAAGAATCTTAATATGTTCTACTTCCAGATTCCAAGGCACAAACTAAATGTGTGCTTAATACTACCTCCTCCTCTTAATTTGAAGGAATCAGTATTCTCATCTTAGGCTCATATGTTTAGCTGTCAAAATATTACCATAACTTCCCTATGCTATTCACTTCTGATTATGACAAAACTGATTTGTTCTATTTGTCTATATTGTCTAGTTGCAGTCAGTTTTGCATTTGAGATAAAACTGAAATTGCTAAATAACACAAATAACACAACAGAGGTCAATATACAGTAGAATTCTTACCCTTTAAAAATAAGGTTTTATTATAAACTAGCAGAGGACCCAACGTTGCCTAGTTCGTCTAAAGATCTGGCCCAAACCTGCATCCGAAATCCGAAAGGCAACAAAAAAAAAATCCTATCCCATGAATTAAGTGCGTATGGAGCTTACTTATTCGCTCTAGTGGTCCGGTTGTATAAAACCCCAGACCCTTCACTTCACCAAATAGCGTATGCAACAATCTAAATTTCAAAGTGTGTATTGGGTGCTTAACGGTATCTCTTAATGACCCGGGTGCCAGGTGCCCCAGGTCCGTCACTCTAGACCAAACTCCACGAGTACAACAAGGAAAAGCCACAACACCGCATCAACCGGAATACATAAAAGAGGAATCCGGACACACGAATAGGTGAACACACAGCTTTATTTCAGGACGCCTGACGCGTTTCGGACCATGCGGTCCTTAACCATAGGCTAACCAAACCCAACCCATTCAAACTCACTGTTGGTTAGCTGAGCTGCGAAAATGGTAAACCTTGAGTGCCCGACACGAAGCAGGATTCTAGGCAGGATCTCATCTCCAATTAACATAACACACAGCATTTGGAAATGTAAAAGGGACATAGGTGGCTAATGAAAATGTGGTGTGCGTGGCAGCGTGCAATGACAGAAAAATCTAACCATGTCCACTTTGCTTAGACCAGTTAGGAGAAAGACATAAGGTTTGGGAAAAGAGTGTGTATGTGGCCTTTAATACTGGAGCTTCAGTAGTTTGTGGAGGGAAGAGACCCAAGGTGTAAAGTAAAATTAACCCCTCACAGTGCAGTTGTATTGTAGTGTGACATCCCATTCACAGCTCTTTCAGCTTTCATACACTTTCCTTACGTAAAATATGATTTATTACCTTGTGCTGTACATATACATTTCATGGCTGTCAACACCCTGCAATGGCAAAATACAAATTTCCTGCTTTCTTTGACCTCTGCACCAGACTGCTGCAAACTGTGATCTCCATAAGCAGCTGCTTGACCAACCCCCAGTACAAGAGACTTATCTTTGATTGGCCAGGTTACCTCTCAATCTTGACTCTGGGTGAACCACAAGTGAGACCACGAGACTGAGTGTGTGGTCACATGACATACAGTAGTGACATGACATGTTCTGCTGACCCTCATGATTGACATCTTTATCCTCCTATCACAGCAACAGAACAAAATAAAAAGCAAAGTACTGTCCTGGACAATCTGTGACATTTGGAAGTTATGCAATTAACTTAGACGATTACTTGATTCACCACTAGATGGCAGCACATAGGTTAATGAACTTAAAAGGGGTAAAAAAAAAAGGGGGTTGTTGGTGTCCTTAAACATAAGTATAACAAGTCTCATGAAAATTGTCCCAGCCATTTGGAAGTTTTTCTGGAATATATATATATACATACTGTCACAAACGGCAGTTCGCTTGGCACGTGATCTGACCAATCAATCGGTAATCGCTGCCACCATGCCAAAGTCTATGGCTTTGACATTGTCCACAATCCCACTTTACTCTCACTGACTATGCACACCCCTTTCCTGGCAGCTAAATGGTTAACACTACACCATTTACTCCAGCAACTAACTGGTTAGTTAGCATCAGTCCTTCACAAGCAGTCACAGAGTTAATTAGCATTTACACTAGCAAAGCATTCCATACACTTGAAGTCCATCCAAACACATACATACTTATAAGAGGCTGAGTTCTTTTAGAGCATCAAAGACAAAACTTATTATAGATTATTTTAGATTTAATATTCCAAAAGGTGGACAGTGCAGATAATACAAAAATAAAAAAAAATGACATACAATTTAGGTACAACAGTTAAATAAAATAAAAAGGATAAAAATATTCACAGACCCTAACTACTCAGTAGAAGAAGTCCTGTGTCTCGGGGTGAGAAGGAAACATATGATCCATACACATTTAGCATGTCCCCTCAGTATAAACAAAGTTATAGGGGTTACAAAGATTTTTAAGCCCATTGATGTAACCCCCCATGCATGAGTTGGGAGCATCCAGGAATATCCAGATTTATGACTTGTCACAATCTTTCATTCCCCCTCAGTTAGGCAGATTCCATATAACTTTAGATATGTACATTGTACTGGGATATAGACCACATATTTCTCTTCTGTAGTAATTATCACTTCCTACAATACCAAACATGACCTGAGTATAATACATTTCCCAAAATATTAAAGGGCATGTCCACCCCCAAAATTGAATTTTTAGTAGTAAGTGCCCTTTTACTCACCCTCCCAAAACGCCAAAATTATATTTCCGAAATTCATTTCCCTTGTCTGTTCTCCTTATTAGAAAAATCGTGGCCTGGCTCCCCTGTGTCAATCACGCACGAGAACGCGCCTTAGCTGTGTGAAATCTCGCACGTCTTAACTCCACCTCTTCAGTACGTCATGCGGAAGATGTACTCAGACAGCCGAAGATCTCATTCCTAAATCTATTACACGCGTGACGAGAGGGAGGGAGACGAGAAAAATGCATGTATTTCAATGTTTCTCGCCGAACATTGAATGCGCATGTGTCCAACCTCGACAAGGTGAGGTACAAGGCGGCAGCCTATTCGTCTATCTCTGCCTCCTAGTGCTCAGTTTCTGGAACTTTGCACTGGCCATCCACAGAAACAGGAGAGCTTTCAGGAAAACTGTAAGTGTCATTTTACATTGCAGGATGTGTTCTGTTGATGTTCAGTTCATAGTATCGGGGGTGGACATGCCCTTTAATAACTCCTCCTGACAATGGAATAGGGTCTCCATGTTGGGTATCTTTTTAATAGGCCTACCTCCCCATTCACAAATATAATATTGGTTTCCATATCACATATTCCAATATCAAAATATATTTATTTTACATGTATGGCTGTCCTTAGGGTGACCTCTGTAACTGGCTGTAGAAAATTCCAGATACACGGTTCTGTCCCACATTGTCTAGAAAAGAAGTTGCTCTATGCTTCATTAATCCTAATATAATACTGGGGACTGTTTCCAGGGTGGAATGGCATTTTTATTGGTCCATTGAAAGAACTAATACCAATAGTTAACCCATTCTGGTCAAGTCACTACACACTGTCCTGACACATACATACATACATACATACATACATACATACATACATACATACATACATGCAAACATTGATATAAATAGAATCTTTACACAGGTATATTTTAAACTGTTTCTCAGACAGTCACCAACTTCCAGAGGAACCAAATAGGATAATCCTGCAGGTCTGAGAGTAGACCCAGGCAATCCTGCCACACTGTGGTTGAAACTAAACATGCTAGGTTAATACTTATTAGTATTCACCACAGCAAGTGGTGATGGTACCTCATATATTATAATAGAATGTATCTCACAGCATCATGTTATTATAATTTTACGTATAAACAAACATTTCTCATTCCCAGTTTACCTAACAAAATGGAGTTATACTTTATATACTCTTTTATACAGATCTAATTGAAAAAAAATTGCTTCAGAGCAATTTTTAATAACGGATAACTGCTTTTTATTTCAGTATTTCAGTTAATACTTAGTATACCTGCCTGGCTTTGCCACTAAGCAAAAGGCTAAAGACTTGCCAGTGAGCATCTTCATCCCAACCATTCATAGTGGCTGCCAATTCAAATTGTTCTAGCCAATCAGTCCACTCCCTAGTTACCCCATCATCTGGATCAGGTTTAAAAATAGGTTCGGCAATTGGGCCTGGTAGAGCTACTGATTCTAACTGGGGTATTTCTGCAGGTACAAGGGCAGGAGGATTTAAATCGATAATCGATCAGAAGCAGCCTCCATAGCTTAATACAGAGAACAAATATACAAAGAACACAGGGAGAATAAATGGTATTACCAGCACCGCTGCAACACCAATTTGTACAAGATCACTGATTTATGGAAGGATTATGGGTAGCATGGCACACACTGGGTTACTCTGGTGGTCTGGCACAAAGCAGACAGTGCACATAAACAGGTTCCCCACATAACATTTGCAGCAATCAGGGGTGTCCCTGTCTGTGGTGCACCACTTTGAATATTGACCAGGCCTGTATATTGTGTGTCTTTGTAAGTTGGTGTACACTTATCTGTTGCCTCAGAGTTTGTATCCAATAAGGTAAATTGTCTGTCCAATAATCTGTCCTCCCAACAGGTGGTAACAAGATCTTATTCACAAGATCTTGTGTTGCAGTCAATATCTCTCCAAAGCACACACCACAATCTACTTTCACTTTCTGTCCTCCTAGCCATAGAGAGCAGGGGTGTCTTGTCTTTTATTACTCACTGATGCCACCTGCAGGCTGGAGATGTTATATAAGGAGCCTTGGTGTATATGTCCATTACAATACACATCACATCCTGTGTAGCAGACAGAAACTTTTTCTGCATTACACTTCCTTTCACATGGAGCAGACACAGGGGTGTGATTTAAGCTGCCATTTGACCATTCCATTTAATAGGGATCTCAGCTCTGTAAGTAAGTTTATGTATTTTGTATATTTTGTGTTGTAACTAATAAAAGTCAGTGTTGTACTTTATATACAGTTACTGATGGTCATTTAAATGGTAATAGTGAGATAGTACACACACACATATACACCTTTCCTATATGTAATATCATATACCCCCACCACATTGGTAGCTCCTAAAAACTCAATGCAATCGCCTATGAAGATATAAATATATTTATATAATATAAAGGGATATATATAAATAAAATAACTTGGCTTGAGAAAGGGACCTAGGAAGGTACCGAAACGTTGCCTGCACCTGATGTTTGAATAAACATTTTTCACTGAACAAGACCTGTGAGTACATTGGATTGTTCCTGCTTTATTATTTGTATATCCTAGATTTTCCAGTGGCACCCGGGCATCTAAAGGGTTGGAGGAGTGAGTGCCTGTTTCAAGTCGTTATTCTCTCTCTCTCTCTATATATATATATATATATATATATATATAAATAAGTTTTTCTGGATCTTAAGATATAGGCTTGTAAAGATACACTTTACAGAAGAAAACACTGTTTATACTTCTGTAACTGTGGATAGACTGCAGCTAGAAGCTTGATCCTGGAGTAGTTTTAATAAATGCCATGGATGGAGACAAAAGTTCTCCTTTATTTAACATAAAGAAAGCTGTAGACCCCTCAGAAAGTAACGCAATACCATATTTTATTAGGCTGCAGTTTGGATAAATAAAACATTCTCTTAAAGTAGCAACTAAAATATTTATTAACATCAACACAAAAGTCAGAAATTAAATGAAGTGCAGAACAGTATAAAAACAGTAATAATTACATCACTTTGAACATCACAACCATTTTCTACTCAGAATTATTCCTTGTTAGATTGTATCATACATTGTCACTATTCAAGTGACATCTAAAAGCTATAAATAGGTTGGAAAATGTCAAACTGCAGAGTAGACTTTATCTGGTGTCGTTATAGTATGCATCCATCCCTTCTAAAACCTTGCTCTACTAAAATATGTGTAACCATAATAGATCACATTCTACCGCAGGACTTTGCTGTAAACAAATCAACATGTGTGAGATGTGTCTGTGTTCCTATAATCTTTCATAAAGAGTTATGGTAACAAAACAGCCACAATGGATGGATATAAAATGAAAGGGCTATGACTTATGGACATGTGGATATTTCAAAAACAAGGACAATTTCTCACTGCTATTCTACTATATATTAGTGGTTAGGAACAAAGGTTTTATAGGCAGTGATCATTAAAACTGAAATGTAATTTAATTAACAGAAAATAAACCTTTTTTATTGTTATTAAAGCATTTATCCATACTTACTACGCTTCTTTAATCTGCTGTAATATAAAAGGGTTTGTCCACCCTTAATAAAAACGTTTAATATGTTATTCAGGGACCCCTAAAAGCTAGGTTAAGTTTTACTTAAAACTTAAAATAATGTTACCAGAGCAAGTAATCATACTTGCAATTCCACAATCCACTGTAGCTTGCTCCCCCTCAGCAGTGGAGGCTCATCTGGGAATTGCAGTCAGCCATGTCACTGGTGATTTACGGGAGGTAAGACATAGCTCTTGTTCCTCCCATATTTCAATAAAACTGAATAGAAATACTGGGTTTTACTAGTGGAGATACCCTTTAAGAGGTGGGGGTTGAGATAAAAAATGTGTAGAAAATGCTATGAAGTCAAAAAAGCCGTTGGAAGACAGGAAATGGTGGCCTTAGTTTTATGGAACAAGCAGTACCTAAAGTGGAAGAAAAATGAAGAGCACAAGAGTAAAGTCTTCCATGCTGAGAAAGTTGCTGAGGCAAGTATTTTTTCTCTCAAACCTTGTTATTTCGGGGATTTCATCTTCCTTTATATAAAGAAAATAATACATTCTTGGGAACTATGCACTTGATTTGATGCAAAAACCCATGCTACCGACTTAGAACTGATGTAATAAGAGGTTAAGCATGGAATGAAATTTACTAGAGTGCTGCATGCAATGCAACAAAGATGATACTAAGTTTTGCAGAGTTGTGTCCATTCCTGCACTGAAAGAAAAAATGTATAAGCATAATATTGCTCTCAGATTCTTTTACCCACACTCCCTTCTACTGCTCTTGAATATTTTAATCCTGTGACCCAGTCAGAGGTCTCCTCAATCCTATGCCCTTTTACCTACTGAAGCACTGTAATCAGGCACTCTCCCCTATACTAACCCACATATTCAACGCCTCCTTGTAATCTGCTATTTTCCCTTCCTCCTTTAAACACGCCCACATGAAACCTACAATTAAAAATGCCTCCTTTGATCCCTATTTTCCTGCTATGCTAACTACCTCCTGGTCTCTCTTCTACCGATAGCCTCTCTTCTACCGATAGCCACCTCTACTTATCTTAGTAGGGGGGAAAAATATCCTAATTTTGTTCTGTAGACTCAAAGCAAATACATGTTTCCTAATAAAAAATAGCTTATTCCATGTCCTGCTATTCAGAAACAGTCTGCATAAAAAGAACTTTATGTCCTAAATAAAAATCGAAAAGTCACAGACTGTGTTCTTTTAGAAACTCCCATATTGTTCATTTGCAGCAGGCAGTTAAGTAAAATTCTACACAATCTATTTTATAGCTTTACTTTAAGCAATCCATACTTGAAAAATGATTTCCAATGCTTTTTGAAATGCTGTATAAATCAACAAAAGGGAAAAGCCAAAAAAAAAGGAAAAAATTTTAGATCAAGGTAACTCTGAAAACAGCTGTAAAGGAAGAAGAAGCCATCAAAACAGTTAATAAATTCAGAGCTTCGGGGATATTAGTTTTCAGAGATTGGCCTAAATGCACTTGTAACATGCAAATACACTCATACTGTGTGGAAATAGACAGAGAAATGTGCTAACGATTGTTTCTGGTAGTAAATAATTCAGCACCTACCATTTAGCACTGTTCTCTCTGCTGCCTGTTTCAAACTCAAGACAACTGAAGGAAGAAAAATACACTTTGTTTGCACTTTTACCCATTTCTTTATTGCCTAGCTACTGTATAAGAAAACAAATGTACCTGAATCTTGCACAAAGGAAGGAGAACATACATTCAGGCAAGTTTTGAATTTGTAATGAACTCTTGGTCAAGATTTTCAGAAAGAAAATAAAAATGAAACAACGAAATGGAGATATAGACTTAAAGTGAAAAATAAAAAAAAAACTGGGTGAAATGCGGTGTGTACATTTTATTGCAGGTCCCCCCCCCCACATGTTGGATATTTTGTCATGTTTTGTTTAATATCTCCAGAATGCAAAAGTATTTTTATCTGGTTTGTACAAAGTGGGAATGACAATGTGTCTTCAAAACAGATGGTATGGTGTCTGCTCTTACAATGTTCTATATTAATGTTTTTCATGGATACATACTGTTGTCTGTATATCTACAGCTAGGCACAAGATACATCTCGTTTGGAGTGATTGTTAAACTGTTCTTTAAACCTTGTACAATTGTGTGGAAGAGGCTCAAAGCCTGAGCCACTGCATTTACCTAGAACCCCTATCGCGCTGGGTAAATGTCCTGATCGCGATTCAATATTGTGTTTGCAAATGTGGGTAAACCCTGAAAAGGATCCAGCACTAAAACTAGCGCAAACAGGATATTAAATCGCGAGTGTCGGATGCGCGGGTGTCTTTTGTGTAACCCACGCATTCACTGCTAATATTGAGTTAAAGTCACACTAACCAGTAACGAACTGTTTAGCGCGACTTTACCTCCATAAATTGGCCCCAATGTGTACGAACCCTTTGTGCGATTTGTGTAAGGGGAGCATTTGGGAGACCTCCTTCAGCAGGGGAGGACAAAGCCTTTTGCTCCCTGAAAATGGTTAAGTTATCTAGCAGAACTATGGATGGGACAGAGCAATACTTTGACAGAATGGTTTGAGGGATATAGGGCTAACCCAGTGGTGAGGACCTTGCACCATGGGTGCTAGTAGGTGAGGGGGATACAAAACAATACAATAAAGACAGATTAACACAAGCAGCATGTTGACATTCAGCAGTCAATGAAGCTGATGGCAAGTAACTGCAGAAGTGTTTTTAACGTTGTTTGAATGCTTTTTTTTCATTCTAATCACCATCCAGTGGCAGGGGTAGAGCTCCTGTGTGTTGTACCTCCAGACCGTCAGACTAACGACAAGCTAGTGAGGTGCAATTTAACAAAGTGCAGGCATCCCACCCCCCGCGACCCAAACTTACCTGGCAGCTCCGCCTCCAGAACACCTTCTTTTCTTCGTCACGCCTCTTATTTGATATAATTTACATCACGCCTCTTCTGTGACGTAAATTATATCACATTGTGACGTCATTGACATCTGCCTTACCTAGCCCCATCCCCTTTGTGATGTCATTGATGCCCCATCATTCCACTCCGCCCCCTTCTCCCCACCCTGCCCGGAAGCCAGATTCGGCAGGGTGGGATGTCTGAAAGTGTTCGCTTGGTGTTTTCTCATTGTCTGCTGCTGAAGAAACGCTGCATGAAAACGCCACTTGAACACTCGTTTTATTGCTGGTTTATCCCCTTAAATAAGAAAAATGAGCTGTCATCTTCTCCTTTTAAAATAGCCCTAAGCTCCTGTAGGCAAATAAGGCCAAAAACAGCTGGTTGGATCCCACATCAAACAAGATGTGCAGGTATATCATGTATACAACTTTGTATTACACACGTTAGCATGCTTTCCAATCCTTTGTCAAGAAGAGAGAACAGTTGGATGTATGTCCCCATAGTTTAAAGCCATATGCAATCCGTCTGTAGAAATGATAGAATAATAGTTAATCCAAATCTTAGATAATGGATAATTGAAGCCACTCCAGACATTTCTATACCAATTGCTGCTAAAATAGAGTGTACGAAAATAGAAAATGTTTCCCTTCATGCAGTCCCCTTACTCCATGTTACTGCCTGATAAATCTAATGAATTGCATTAATCATTTATGTGGGAGCCTTGGATTACCAAGTTGTCACAATTACACAGCAGAGTGTTGCTGGCCTTGTTTAGGAGTTGCCCTTCCTGTAAAATAGCCTATGACCAGTAGATGTACATGTCTGTGATATTCCCATAGGTACAAAAACATTGCAGTGATACCATCGGAAACATAGCGTGACTAGCGGGACAACGTCTGTTACGGCTAAAAATCAGTTCATATATATATAGACAATAGGTCAGATGTCATTATTGACCGTAACGGGCGTTCGATGGACAGTCAGAAGTCGTGGAGGAATCTTCCCATCTCTACCTAGCTTTAGACATAAGGGAGTTAAAGGAACACTAAATCCATAAAAATAACTATGTGCCATCCGTTTCTATTATTCACAGGGAGGTGAGAACGCTTATTCTCACCTCCCTGTGAATAATAGGACGCTCGGGGGACCTGGAACTTACCTTACCACGCTCCACTCGCAAGCCGCTCCTTCACTGAACAGCTGTTCTCTCCCGATTGCGCGCCCTATCTTTTGTATTGGCGCGCATGCGTCTAAGATAGGGCGCGCGGTCGGGACAGAGCAGCTTTCAGTGAAGGAGCGGCTTGCAGTGGAGCGGGGGTAAGGTAAGTTCCAGGTCCCCCGAGCGTCCTATTATTCACAGGGAGGTGAGAATAAGCATTTTCACTTCCCTGTGAATAATAGAAACGGATGGCACATAGTTATTTTTATGGAGGATGGGGAGTTTACAGTCCCTTTAAGGTGGCCATTACTTTGGTATCTGTTGGTACACATGCAGTGGGGACCGCACACATGGACCTGACTGGTTGCCCATATGGAGGTGTTTTCTGATTGGGTTTAGGTTTCAAATTTGGGGTTTATTTCACATTTAATTCAATCCTGACACTTCTATGTCATAATGGATAAATAATAAATGTAATAAATTTAATACTGTTTGCTTCCATTCCTTTCATTCATTGATACAGGAGATGGGTTTGTGCAGATTATTGCCTTTTCTTGTCCTTTATTTTTTATTTCTGCTCGTTTTTAACATTTGGGGGGATAATTTGGCTGTGGCCTATAACGTGATCTACCTGGGAGTCTGGAATCAACCTTGGTGTTTGAACTAGGATTAAATAAGATAAAAGACAGCTTTCTTACAGATAAGCTTCTTCCCCAGCTTTTATGTCATATTTGTGTGACAAGGTAAGTGCTTACAGGATTAGCTATCTGACACTGCAATGCATCGCCTTGTTCTCCTGTCACTTTACCAGATTCCTCGGCATCAATTTTCTCCCTTAAGTCTGAATTAACATGAACTGTACTGAATACTGTTCTGTGGTAGGAAGGTGCACTATATGTCTAGTATTTTAAGGAGAAGTAAATATATTAACAATAGTGTATGAATTTCTAAATATTTGGTTATCACCGCTAAAATTAGCTGCATGTTTGGGGGGGGGAGCATTTAAATTCTGCAGGCTCTGTAACAGAATTAGGTTCATAGTTGACTTTCCTTTAAGAATTGCAATCCTCCCTGGGTTGAGTAACTACTGGGTGACCTGACCATGACTAGTCATTAACAAGGAATGTTGTAGAAATCAGACGCCAGAAACCTGCACAATTACTTTGGTAGGATTATAAATGATAGAATCCATTTAAGCATTTTTAGCTTTAGTTGTCCTTAAATTCATTGAGTAAAATTTCATTTGTGACAAAAAAGGGCATGAAACTCGGTGCAAACATCATTGTAAGTAACTACATGTATTTTTAGCATTGTGCTTTTATTTTGTTATCTTAGGACTTAATGAGAAACTGTTTATGTGTGTGAATATGTCTGTATCGAATTGTTATTTTCGTGCCTCTAGTTTGAAGAACGTGGAACGAGATAGAATCCGAAAAATAGGTGGAATAAAAAAAGAAGAAATAAAATATAGATTGACTTTGTTGGTGAGAATACCACAAGTCATTCTGGGTCCCCCAACCCACAAATAAAACTATAGGGCGAAGCAAAAGAGCTATTTCTTATAAATAAACCAATGAATATATATATAACATGTAACCTATGGGATCAAATAGCATAATCGATAAAGAATACATAATAAAATAATTTAATCAGAAAAAAATACATATTCTATTGCATAATAAAATTTACAGAGACCAATCAATGCAAGCTAATTACTATAAAACTGTATCAAGGCTGGTCAGCCAATAATCAAGTATCAAATATATACAGTATCTAAATGTATATATTAAAGGGGAACTGTGGAACTGTGGTCTCCAAACAAGTTGAGTTTAAATGAAAGGCCAGTTTCCTACCTTTAAAATGAGCCATCAACCACCTCTCTACGTGATCCACAGCCCAAGATATAAAGAAATAACTGACCAGAGAGTTAATGGGTGGGAGGCTGACATGTGACATTCCTCCTCCTGCTCCTCCACCTCACCGCCGGCGAGCACAGCCTCAGACTTCAGTGACAGGACAGGAGACAGGAAGTCCCTTCCCCCTCCCTGCTGTGTGAAGTGAAGATCCTCACAGTGAAGGTAAGGGAATCTTTAGCTCTACTCTGTAGAGCCAAAATAAACAATGACAATAAATTGCAAATATTCTCAGGAGAGCAATTTCTGTCAATTTACCTAAAGTAATTTTTGGACCACATTTCCCCTTTAAAGGACATGTCCGCCCTTAAAATAAAAACTGGTCAGTTATCTGCACGCAACTGCTATTTTCCTTTCTCTGCTCCAAAGGTTTTTTTCTGTTCTAGAAAATGGCAGAAGAGGCCGGCATTTAGGGTTGGGGGGTCCTCTACATTATATATATTTTTATAATTTGGGGCTGAGCATGTGCACAGATAGTATAAGATTGTAGGATTGCATCTCAAGCACGCAATTCTGATGCATTGCAGTGTGACCGTATCCTAACAGATTAGCCCTATGTCTGTTAGCTTGTCTGTTAGCTTTCTATTGCAGTTTTGTGTTTCGAGAGGAGATCTCTCTATATACAATTTGAGGGGTGAACATGCCCTTTAAGTGAACACTATATACGACAAATTAATATAATTAAAAACAAGCCCCAATACTGAACCAAGTAGGTAAGGAAGGAAGGAAGAAAATGCTGTCCTACCATTTTATAAAGCAGCCAAATGGATGTACAGTAGGCTGTACCCTTAATGAAGCAGATATTTTAAATTCCAGAATAGTGCACATAACCTTCCATTTTTGTCAGGACTGTTCTAGCTTTAGACTATTTAGATTACCAGCAGTCTGAATAGAGCTGCCAGTTCTGTTTCACAGTTCACTACATTTTACTGCTTCCTATCCATCTATGTTCTCCTATTAAAAAAAGATAAAATCAAATTAGGGCACTTTTCAAAGCAACAGTAAACTGGCAAAGGCTTCGGAGGAGGACGAGTGACTGATTTTTCTAATATCTAAACACCACGATAACATAGTCTCATTAATTAATTAGCCCTCATCTTTGTGACAGTAGAGAACTGTCAACTTAGCCAAGTCTGTTAACATTACGAAATAGTCTACATTAATCAACAGGAAGTCTATCAATCTCTAGGTTATTTTTACCAGGCGTATTTGTAGTTCGGGGTTGAACTACAGTAATATGGTTATCTCCTTAGGCTACTATTCTATTGAGAACATTAATTGCTTAATGTGACAACACTGGCAATCACACACTACAGTCATAAGCAGCACTCTAGTAGGACTAGAGACTTGCCAATAGACAATTCTCTATTTATATTCAGTTTGTAGTTACTTGTATATACTTACCTTGTAAGTATATTAATATGAAATACGTTTGTTAATGGTATTTAACGGGACATAACTCGTGTGGCAACTGACTGTTCTCTGGCTCCTTCCCCAGTCAGAGTCATTGACACTCCTCCATTCGTAAGCATATTTCAATATGGACAAGGGCAAACTGAGGGAGGAACCATAGATTTTTCAGTTACTGCAAGTATATTGTTCCTTTAAGTTGGGTCTAATTGTGTCACAATTTCTTGCAAGGACAAAACACAGATATCAAGTGGGGATGTTTAGCTTTGCTGAATAGAATTGATACATTGTATCCAAACAAAACAAGAAAGTACTGTGCACTTGATCCAATAGTCAGTGCTTACTCCTTCAAGTACCCAACCTCACTGGGATACAAATCTCAAATGGAAAGAAAATCAAGGGTCGCACTCCAAAAATAAATGCCCAAATTAATTGGTGATCATACATCAGAAAATACACAACGTTTCGGAGGGTATAATTTTCCCCCTTCCTCAGGACCTAAAGAAAGGGGGAACATTCTACCCCCCGAAATGTTGTGTACTTTTTTCTGATGTGTGATGGTCGCCAATAAATTTGGACATTTATTTTTGTGTGACCCTTGCTTTTCTTTACATTGTATCCAACAGTGCTGTATGTTCCAGGCCTTCTTTAAGCATGGTGTACTGTCATATATATCAGGTATGAGGTAAAGGCAGTTTACTATAATCAGTATACCATCCTTTTATATAGCAAGTCGATTATTTAAACAATTGTTGAGTATTGTGCTTGTAAATGTATAAAAGGAGTAGTCAAGCCTAGTACATACACAGCACATGCACTTCGATTTCTTCTTATACGTTAAAAACTAAAACTTTCAATTCATGATAAATGTTAGTACAGAATCGAGATGGAGGGCGCCAAAATTCTGAATATTTGGCAATGGGTTTAACAAACAAGCTGTTATATGGTGCCAAGAAATACATAAAGTACCTTGTTTTAAAAAT
Source organism: Hymenochirus boettgeri (assembly GCA_019447015.1). Taxonomy (NCBI): domain Eukaryota; kingdom Metazoa; phylum Chordata; class Amphibia; order Anura; family Pipidae; genus Hymenochirus; species Hymenochirus boettgeri. The sequence goes on from CM033471.1 coordinate 40,704,434, forward strand.
GCTCCCCTGCCTATTCTGTCCTATAAAAGGATTGGCTAGAGGCTACTAGTGGGTGTGACCAACTGTAACAAGTTCCTGCAGTATCTTAGGACTGAGCATGTGTCAAGAACATAATGGTCAGTGACCACACTGTGTGATACCGGAACCCTGGGAAATAAGACACAAACCTCCTGTTAGAAAGTTACATTTCTCAACAACCATATTAAAATGAGAGGTGGGACACTGATTACTGTTTTTATATCAAGGAGATCTGCCTTCTAATTCAATGTTGTTCTGAGGCTTTCATTGTCCTTTATAATCACAGCAAAATTTTAATGAATAAGTTTATTAAAAAAAATACTCTTGTATTTAGCTACTATCCCCACTTGGCTTATGTGAAAGGAATGGGGTAGGCATTTTTTTAAAACAACATCTGCTCTCAACAGGTCAGTAAATGGTGAAGAGAGAAGAATAAACAGAGATAATATTCCCTATTCTGTAATTGCAATATAAAATGAAAAGTCTGAAATACAAAAAAAATCCAAGCCACTACTTTCCAGTTATTTCTAAAAGAAATGAATATAAATTGACTTTATTTTCAACAAATTTTCAATGTTGTTTGGATTTCTATTTATAAAGTACTATGCGGGTTATGTATTAATAATTCCAACCTTCAAACACTCTCAAACATCTGTTTAATATCAGCCCTTGGATTTATCAAATTATGCTTTGTATAAAGAAAAACAACCTGGATTCTGCATTTGAGTGACCCTAGTTCATGTGGGTGTCATGTTGTCATGAAATTCCACATGGGCCAATACAGGGGACTATCTCCCCCCCCCCCCAAATCTTAAAGGGCATGTCCAGCTTAAAATAAGGTTAGCTTAGAAATGTTTATCACCCCCCCCCAAAACCTAGGTTTTACATTATCCATAAGTCCCAAAGATGCCCCTGAAGTGTCTTACCTGACCCTGTCTCTCGCCGTTCCTCCTCTGCTCTGTGGCTGTGTGACGCTCCACTTCCTAGTTGCCAAGAATTAGAGCGGTTTTCAGCGCAGAAAAAATCCTGTGATCCTGTTTTTGCTCAAAACAGGCTTGAAACTGGAGCAGGTGGCGGCGCCCAGGTGACGAGGGACAAGGTTAGGTAATTCACTTCAGAGAAATCTTTGGAACTTATAGATAATGTGAAACCTGGGACTTGGGTTTTGGGGGGGGGTTAACATTTCTAAGCAAACTTTATTAGCATGTTTTAGCACATTGGTAAACAAAGCAGGTGCAGTAATAAAATAAAGATGGATTCATAGCAATGGCAGTTAGTAATTATATTCTGAGTTGATTATGTCTTTAATTATCTTTCCCACTTTAATTTCCAGTCATTTTTAATAATGCTATGTCAGGGAATTCAAAATCAGTGCATTAAAACAAAAAATGTAATTTATGGAATAACGTGTTTAAAGTGATGTTATGATGTGACCAATATATTGTCTTATTTTAGCCTAGGGATTTCCCATATACAATTTTTAAAGAATGTTAATTTAAAATGAATGGAACTGTCAAGAGAAACATAATTTACAAACACCTCATCTCAGAGGATTATACCAGACCTGGTTTACTAATCTTTCTAATGTTCAACAGGAAATCCTGTCCATTCTTGCACCAACAATTATCCATGCTTCATCTACTGTGGTTTTCTGGGAGGAGGTTATATGTGCCATAGGAAAAATAAGAATATGGTCCTCCTGTGGTTGCAGGGTTTTCTCCCTGGTAGTTACCCCCTTGTGTATAGGGTATTTATTGGTATTTTATTACCAATTATTTGCCCCTAGGTAATTAGACAAACCTTCAAACACCTGCTGTACTTTACAGTATTGAGGCAATTCTTTCAAACATGTTGCAGATAATTCTAGCTTATTTCTACCTTTGTTGTAATGTCTTGTCTAAGTCAATTTACCTCACAGTTTCGTTCTATACTTAATAATGACATTTTTAATTGGGTGACATATACTTTACAATACTCCAAAACAAATTTTCTGAAACAAGTAGTTGTCATGGCTCGTTAACCAGTAGCCTGGATCCATCACCCCCAAAAATGACTATGGCTAAGCCCACATTGGACCGTACAGTAACACGTGTGAAAAGCAATGGTGCTTTTAATTGATTTTTTCCCCCTTCATAATGCTGCTTATTTTAAAGGTGAGAGAATCTGGTCATTAACAATTATAAGATTAATTCAGGGTCATTAATATTTTAGCTTTAGTTCCCCTTCAGTTATCTACCTAATAACTCAGTCACTCAGTTGAAAAATAAAACCTCTTTCTCTGTCCTTATTATGTATGAGAAAGATCTTTGTATGAGATATAAATTCCATAAAGAACTGAGGAGGCAGAAATGTTCTTTACACGTGTTTGCATTGTCTACGCATTTACATATGTGAAATTCCCATTTTGAAATATTTCAATGCAAATGTGAAAAAATTATCATACAGTAGTTCATCTAGCAGTGTATTAAAGTCTTATCTTAATGTTTCTTTAACTGGAGAAAATGACTTCATCTCATTTAAAATAAGGGCTCGGAGGTGTTCGAAGTACAAAATGTACTGCACAATTAAAATTGCATTGTCAAGAACTAACTTCCATCCCTTTCTGTATTGGCAATGCTCTGCATAATTGGTCAGTCTATAGCACACATCTCTAAAATGGATATTGCTGCAAGAGTAAGACTGTTATTGAACCGATTGAATACATTTAAAGGGCATGTCCACACTTAAAACAAAAAAATGGTGACTTGTCAGTTATCTCCCCTCAACCCCAACTGCTATTTTTACTAGTTTATTACATGCATTTATAACTAGATATTTAATAATAAGTTGGGGCAGGTTACTGAAAATTTACCAGTTTTTTGGGTGAACATGCCCTTTAATGCTCATAGGTGAAAAAGGAGACCTTTACAGGCAAAGGTTACCTGTCTTACAGACCAGAAAATGCTAATTATAACAATGTAATACTAGTCCTAATGAAACATCCATAATAAAATCTTACAGGAAATAGAATGCTCCAATTACTTCCCCTTTCCTAGCTTGTTGAGTTCAGACAAGCTCAGAAAAGTTGAAACCCAAACCATGTCTCAGGTTCTTTCAGAAATTTGGGGGTTTTACCAGCTGAAATTGTTAAAATGTTGTGCCAAAATTTTAACTGCCATTTCCACAGTGGAATGGAGGATCAATGAACATTTTGTACTGTGCTTCTGTGTTATCAGAGCGTTTACGATTTGAACAAAATGGTGTTTTTATGAGCTCCAAAAAATGATTGCAGTGCATGCAATGCACCCATCCACATTGTTGCCCACTGACATGCGTTCCTCATGCGCTAACAGGCCACAATTGTGTTAGAAACATGCTAGTGTGACCTAGCCCTAAACAGGTACAATTGCAAAATAAGGATTTCAAAATATTATTTAAAGAATGAAAGAAACACATTATTTTTCTGGTTCTGAGGTCCTTGGCATTATCATTACAACAAGAATAGGCATGATACTGTACGTCTCTAGACTCCCGCCAGGAATCCAAGGCTGTTTGTTAGAGTAAAATGCCCCCCTAAGTAGAGTAATAAGGTCCAATTATAGTGTAGGTTGGACAGTTATGAATGGATCTTGAGAAACACCTCCTAGGCTTGGTAATGTATCTGTCAAATGGAATTCATGGCTGTTCTAAACTACCTGTCCTTAGTGTAGAAATCGAATATGTAAAGGAAGTTAAAAGTGTAAAGGAAGGTAAAAAACAAACAAACCCAGATATGCTCCTTCTGCCCATTATTAACAAATGGAAACGAGAACTCTCTGTTCAGAGCTCATACTTGCTGAGATTAAACTTTTTTTTTGTGGATGGGGTAACCTTGTATATTTTCTTCAAGCAAACAATTAGTGTTGGCTGTGTAGCTCTATTCTTTGTGTAATGGTAAGCCTTGGGACATAACCTGGAACAGTAGGATGAAAATGTTCAGATTCTTCTAAGCACCGATGCCTGAGGATACCGCAAGGCAGCCTAGGAGAGGCAATTCCTGCCAATTAATGCCAAGTCAAGATTTATTATTGCTATTAGCATCATTTATTTGTGAAGTACAAACATGGCCAGCAGCCTAGCGCAGAACGGGAGCAGAGCTACAGTCAACAATCACTGTCAGTAACACAAGAAAATGTGACAATTCCTATAGGTTCTGAAAAGTACATGGGTCATAGAGATGATAGAGTAGTTCAGGTGCATTTACATTATTACTTTCAACTTAATTATGAACAACGGATGATTTCTAGGTAACAAACAGAAGTCTGCAAAGCTAAAATGTTATTGGTTAGTATTAAAGGGACAAAAATCAGCATCTTTAATATATGGAAAATAGAGAGTACAAAAAGGTAAAAGGGCAGAAATCACAGAAGCTCCTGGAGAAAAGATTCATTTGTGACAAAATAAAAGCAACAAAATTATTTTGAACACAGTCTAATTTACAAAATGACAAAATAAGAGCTGGATTGTCACCTGGATTGTCCCGTATCCATTTTTTTCTGGGAAACAGCACGGTATGGCTCCTGACGCAATCCCAAAGCACTTTCAGGGAGATTCAATAAAAGTTCTTATCATTAAAAATGGTGCTAATTTTGTCCCAACCAATCAGATGTTAGCTATCAAATGTTAAAGAATATCCTATTGGTTGCGGCAAAATTAGCACCATTTTTAATGATAAGAACTTTTATTGAATCTCCCTGTTTGTATTCTGCGCATGGAATACAAAGTGCGTCGGGACCTGTCTGAGGAAGCGGCGGAAGGATCGCGAGACCAGGTTCCTTACCATTTTTTCCGGCTCCTGCAGGTTTTATTGAAGAACGGGAGGTAAGACGCAGCTCCTGAACCACCCATTCTTCAATAAAACTGAATAGCCCAAAGTCATTTTCAGCATTTAACTTCTACTGAATAAACTTCTAGGAGAAATTAAAAGAACCGATAACTTTTTACATCTCATTAATATTAATCATTCTCAACACAATGGGTTTTTCATTAAAAATGGACATTTTCAGAGGCTGGAGAATATAAGAACGATTCAATGATCATATTTATGAATTATAAGAGGTGATTTTCCGCATTTTATACGGATACAATAAATGATGAGTTTATGGAAAAATAAACAAACAACCAAATAGCAGCGGTGTCCCAAATATTAAAATACGACTTTTCATTTACTTAAATGAGGATTTATATGTTGCGGTGTCTTTGATCATTGCATTTTTTATCATTAAGATAAAGTTACTAATTAAGAAAAAGTTTAGGAGGAAAAGGTAAGCTGAGAACATAAGGGGGAAAGCAGAAAAAACCCTTTTGCTTTGTTTGCAGAAAACATTTAACTATCGCCCAATGATTGAATAAAGCCATTAGCTGTAAATATTACTTTTTCATGATATTAATGAGTAGAATGATGAAGATTATCATTTATTTACAGTCTGATCTAATGTATTAAATTGTATTTCTTCCATGGGGAACAGGAACGCACTGATCTAATTTTCTCATCTCCTTAATTTTATGTTTCGGGTTTTTTGCTTCGGACTAAACCTGATGTTATTGTTCTAAAATCCTTTATTTCAGGTAAATATTAATTTTTGTAATGCATCTACCTTTAACTTCCCCTTAAGAACACAGTTTGCCCTTTATTTCTAGAATAACAAAGAAACAACTACCCATGCAAATAGGATGAGTAAGAAGCTACCCACTGCGTGGTATGTATGCGCTAGTGACTTTTTATTGGGGATCAATCAAAAATAAGATATTACTCAAACAGGGAGATTCAATAAAAGTTCTTATCGTTTAAAATGGTTCTAACGTTTGCCCGAACCAATCAGATCTTATTTAACATTTGTAAGCTTACATCTGATTGGTTGGGGCACTTAGTTCCACATATGTCAGATTTATCATTTACATTATGGAAGGCTCTGAAAGCTTTGTACTATTGCATATAAAGCAGGGTGCCAATAAGCATGTTTGTAATATTGGGGGTTATATCTGTGCAAGAAAAATCCAACCCCAGCAAAACCATAGCCACTCCCCCACAAAGTACAATAAAATGCCACTTTCACTCACTATGATGCGATGCCATTCTTCCCCACAAAACAAATTTGGCTGTAATCACTGCTGATCCCTTAAATGTAGGACTAACCTGTTATGCAGCAAAACGATCTTCTCTCCCTCCCATCCCAAAGGTCTCCAAGCTCTTTTACAAGCATGCACATCCTCAGAGAAGGCAGTTAAAGGGAATGCCCACCCCCAAAGCTATAATTTCACCCACTACTTGCCCCACTCTTTAGTGTAATAAAATCCTTACCTTACACCCCAGCTCCAAATGGCTGCCCTGCTATTCCCCTCCAAAGTCCCAAAAACTGGCCACCAGGAGCCTGGCATAGTCCATATAGGACTCTGCCTCCTGTCTCTTCTCCGGGAGAATTTTGCCATGCACAGTTCAGCCCTCCCACCCCCCTCCCTCTCCCTCCCCCTAATGTAAAACCCCTTGGTCAAATAGTAGGGCTTCCTCAAACAGCCCCAACCACGATAATAGATTTATCAGAAAGTCCCCTGATCTCTACTTACCTTCCCTCTCTCCTCCGGTGGTTCTAAGCAGCCGCGTCCGTGATTGGCTGCCTCTGGCTGCCAATCAGGGCCCCCTGCTTGCAGTTTCATGCAAGCAGAAGGCCGGGCAGTGCGGCGGAGGAGAGAGGGAAGGTAAGTAAAGATCGGGGGAGTTTCTGATAGTTCTATTATAGCGGTTGGGGCTGGGGGAGGAAGCCCTACAATATAACAATACATTTTTTAAAAGGGTGGACATGCCCTTTAAGTCCTCATATGAAGTCAGTGGCTGTGATGTCAACTGCCACATCCATGACTGACAGTTGTCAAAGAAATAACCAGGAATCAGAACATTGGGCATTTCAGGCTAGTCTTACATCTCTCTGCTTTCTAACTATTGCAGTTTTGGGGTTTGTGGGGGGGATTTACCTATATAAATTTTTTTCATTTGAGGGGTAGACTTGTCCATTATATGTTTTATATGGATTGTCCTTTGGGTGGAAATAAAATACTTTTATTAGAATTGATATGGTTGCTATTGGGGTCATTCTTTCAATTATTTCTTGTGTATGTGATTAAAGTTTTGAACAACATGATGGTGCAATACATGCAGCATGCAGCCGCACTCCAGAAATAGGATGATTTATTAAACCAACATCATTGATACAGATGTTGGTTTAATAAATCATCCTATTTCTGGAGTGCGGCTACATCATTTTTATGCTGTTATGTTTCCCTTGGAAGTGGGATTCTTTTAGTAGCCAGTACCCTTAGAGTTCAAGTGTGCATAAGGACCTATTGGAATTGGTGCAATACATGACATCATGATGTTCAGAGGCATAACTACCAGGGCAGTAGCCCCTATGACTGGGGGTGGGGGTGGGGGGCTGGAGGCTAGCTGGCCCCGACCTTTTTAATTTTTCCACCACAGATTAAACTACAGAAAACTGCTGTAGATGTAGCAGAGCCCATTACAGTTTTGGTGGGATACCCAATGATTTCCACCACTGATGATGGTGCAATAAAATAGTCAGAATTATTGTTTTTTAAGGAACATACAGTAGTAGACATATGCAGCCAACCTTTTAATTGAAACCATTGTGCCTGTTGATACAATATTATTTGCACTGTACAACAAAGACCCCTTACACCCTGAAGATGAAATATTCTTTTTTGGAATCTTTACAGGGTGCCCTTGGGCCCTCTGGGAAGATTTATTGGCAAACAGCTATTCAGAGATAAATGATTATATCCTCCCATAATGTGTTTTTTCCACATTGAACAAACCTAGCTCAGCAGTCAGCAAGTCTATCTTAATATAAGAAATCCTTCATATCTTTTATTAACTTAGTGTTCTCACTTCCTTTATAATGTTATTACTGTATACTGGAGTTGAAAAGGGTTCTGCATGCTATATACAGGTAGATGAAACCACAACATTTGTTAATAGGCAATGTTCTACTTTCCATATATGATTTATCTGGTGCAGAATAGTATGTGCTGTATGAGTTCTACAAAATTCACTGCCAGGGGAACCCCATCTATAACATCTTCCCAGAAAACCACAGTAGATGAAGCAGGGATAGGGCCCCTATCATAGTTTTGCTGGGGGAGGGGCAGTGATTCCTAGTTACGCCACTTCCCCCCCCCCCCCCAAAAAAAAAAATTCACTGACAAAAGTCCAATTAAACTAAAAAGAAGTTGATCATGCTCAAATAATAATAATTTAAAAAAACCTCAGAGGGCATTTCCACCCGCCAACCTAATGTGTTTCTTTAAGTAAAACAACCCCCCACACACACACCCCAAGTCCAAGTTATTAGCTCCAGTGTTTGAAGTCGTCCTTTCACCCCTCTGAGCTTAAAAGAGTTTCACACGTACCCAGAGGAGGAATCTATGACCTGCGATGGCCATGATTGATGTTTCTGCCAGGAGATGTGCGGTAGCTGTTATAAAGACCAGAGGGAATTACTTCATCCACACACTTTGGGGATATGTGAGAGTTGTGGACTAGAGTTTTGGTCTTTTACTTTAGATTGGGAGGTGGACATGCCCTTTAAAGCTACATTTCTAAATGTAAGATTATGCAAAAGCTGTTTGAGCTTTTGAACCTATAAGAATTCTCTGTAAATGACCCACCCCTAAGGCTGGGTACACACGGTAGGACTTGTTGACCCAAACGAATGTTTGCTGCGAGCGAGCGCGCGATCGGCCGGGACAAATGACTGTCAGTCGCGGCCTACAGTTTGCGTGACTGACAGATGGTGCGGCCCCATAGGAAACTGCCCGATTGCCCGTGATTTACCGACAGTACCAATCGGCCGTTTGTCTAATACGGACAAACTGCCGATGGAGTTTGGTCACAACCAGCAGCCCCACGCCATCAGATATTTCCGGCCGATCGATACACGGCACTATCAGCTGGAAATATCTGCTGGTGTGTACCCAGCCTAAGGGCTCTTGGAATTTTGAATGGAAGAGCTGGTCATTTTTACCTTTGACACTAAAATAAAACCAACATACAACAAATCTAATCAGTAATTATCTCAGATATGTTCTGCCTTTTGTTATATATAATCCAGTGCAGTAGAGCTGATTAATAAAAAGGAATGGGAATTTAATACATGTTTGAGCTTAAACAGACATGAGGCAATTCCTCTCCTACAATTATATGAATTATCTGACCTATGGTATATGCTTTACTTATGTGTGTTTATAGTTGATGGGTTTGCTGTATCTCCTTATCCGGTGTGTTTCAAAGAAAACATAGATAAAACAATCCTTTGTACGGCTGTTTGCACCACTAATGCTTGTGAACCTTGGTAGGCAACTTCAGAAGGATAAAGCTTTACTGTAAGATTACTTCTTTATATTCAGATAGGCACACAAATCATTAAGCATATGGTACATCATTTCTAGACCTTGGCTAAACTCCTGCCTGGCTTTACATATGCATTTTCACATAATTTTAACATAGATCTGAAGCCCATGGGATGTTCCATTAGACTGCTGTTTCAACCTACAGTATTAATGCAAAAAAAAGTCCAGGTTGTGACTTCTTGTTAAATCTATTAAACTTTTTTGGTGACAGTATCAGTGTTTAATATACACAAATGTACTGTTTGTAATAGATTGTTAGTGCAACATTAGATGTTGGGAAGGGGAATGTATAGACACCAAGCTTTCCAAAATATAGATAAACAGTATGATGTCACTTTGTGACATAGAATAGAGGCAAATTACATCATTGCATTGCGTCAATGTGTTTTTTAATATATATTTTTATTAAAACTATATATCCCTTATCCCTTATATTATATAAATAAATTTATAACATCATGGGGAATACATTGGGTTTTTCGGAGGAACTATGTTGGTGGGGGTGGGTAAAAGTAATATACATAGGGACAGTGTTTATGTGTTGTTTAAGCACTAAATAAATAGTTATAAAAATATTAACAAATATGTAGTAATCACATTAAAGTATATAGAAATGTAAATAAGGCAAAATATATAAATAAATAAATAAAAGGACTAAGTAGTCCCCACTCCTCTTTTGTAATGGAATCTTCAAAATGGTGTGTTAAGCCACACCCCAGGAAGTTTTACAGGGAGGTAATAGAAGCTTACAAAGGAACATATTTATCGCTTCCCTTGTGTTGTATCCAATGGTGTGCTTAATATTAGATTGACAGCAGTGTTCGCGAATCCAAACATTTTCTGAGTGTAAGTAGGAAGTAGGAAATGTTAGTAGGAAGTTGCAAAACTTATATGTCACTTCCTTTGTAAAACATGCAACAGTCTTATTAAAAAACATTCTTCTCACTCTCATATAACTCCACCCCTCCCCTCTCAATAGACAAAAAGGAGAGCTGCTGTTTGCTGGACAGGTAGGGATATCTATAGATCAGTCAACCAGTAGATCTCCAAATGCTTGGAAACTACAACTCCCAGAATTCCCTTACTACAGAGTGCTTGTAGAGGAATGCTGAGAGTTGTAGTTTTATTTCCCCAACTACAGAGTGCTTGTAGAGGAATGCTGGGAGTTGTAGTTTTCAAACATCTGGAGATCTACTGGTTGCTTACCCCTGCTCTATATTATAGGGGGACTGAAAGGAAAACATCTCCATGCGCATTTCTCTAAGACAATGGAGTGAGTTTGTTAATGATTTATTACATTATTTAAGCAATAGACCCCATAGAAGCCATCAACCTGTGTCCTGAACTGATAAATGTAATAAGATTGAAACATGACAGGATAGTCTGGGTTCTTTATAGGACCTCACATTTACCAATAGTGATCCCTCTCTAACACATTTACCAATAGTGATCCCCTCTAACACATTAACCATTAGTGATCCCTCTTTAACACATTTACCAATAGTGATACCTCTCTAACACATTGACCAATAGTGATCCCTCCAGGGGTGTCTCTAGGGATTTTGCCACCTGAGCCAAACCCTGTCCTTTTTTTTTTTTTTTTTTTTTTATTTTTTTTTTTGCCGCCTATATGCGGCGCGCGCAGGCGCGCGCCGGCGGAGCAAAGGGGCGTGGCTTGTGTGTGGGCGTGGCTTGTGTGTGGGCATGGCTTTGCCGGTGGGAGTGCGGCTAGCCATTTTTTCATTTTTAACTTGGCACACCATTTATTTATACATTTTCTTTTAAACAGACAATAATCAACACCATAATAACAGAAGAATAAAAATTAGCCCAAAATAACGCCACCATGTCAAGGTTCCTTTTAATAGGGCCCTAACGTAACAACTAGTCTCTAGCCTAACCTAACAAACTATCTAAAGCTAATCTAACCATGAAATGCCTTTTAACAATATCTAACACATGTACAGTGAGAACAGACAGTAAAGGTCCCATACAGTGAGAACAGACATAAAGGTCCCATACAGTGAGACAGACAAGACATTTAAGGTCCCAAATGAGAGCAGACAGGGAGGTCCCATACAGTGAGAACAGACATTTAAGGTCCCATACAATGAGAGCAGACAGTGAAGGTCCCACACTGAGAACATACAGTAAAGGTCCCATACGTGAGAACAGATAGTAAAGGTCCCATACAATGAGAACAGATAAAGGTCCATACAATGAGAGCAGACAGAAATGTTCCTTACAGTGGAGAACAGAAGTAAAGGTTCCATACAGTGAGAACAGACAGTAAATGTTCCTTACAGTGAGAACAGAAGTAAAGGTTCCATACAGTGAGAACAGACAGTAAAGTCCTTACAGTGAGAAAACAGTAAAGGTTCCATACAGTGAGAACAGACATAAATGTTCCTTACAGTGAGAACAGAAGTAAAGGTTCCATACGTGAGACAGACGGTAAGGTCCTGTACAGTGAGAAACAGACGGTAAAGGTCCTGTACAGTGAGGACAGATAAGAAAGGTCCCGTATAGTGAGAACAAATAGTAAAGGTCCCATACCGTGAGAACAGATGGTAAAGGTCCTACACATTCTCTCCACTCTCCTGCAGTCTCTATCCTCTATCTTCTCACATTCTCTCTCCTGCAGTCTCTATCCTTTATCTCTTACACACATTCTCCTACTGTCCTAACCTCTACTCTCTCTTCTACAGTCTCTGTTCTCTCTCTCTCACATCTTCTCTCTCCTGCAGCTCTCCTCTATGTCTCACACTCTCTCACTCACTCTCTTGCAGTCTCTATCTCTCACACACCCTCCTAGACTCTATCCTATATAACATTCTGCAGTCTATCCTCATCAATCTCACACATTCTCTTTTTCTCCTGCAGTCTCTATCCTCTATCTCTCCACACCTCTCTACAGTCTCTACCTCTACTCTTCTTTACAGTCTCTGTTCTCCTCACATCCCTTCTCTCTCCTGCAGTCTCTCTCCTCTAGTCTCACACTCTCTCTCTTCTACAGTCCCTATCTCTCCACTTCTCTCTGTCTTGCAGTCTCTATCCTTTCTCTCTTACAAGTGTTGTGCATTGTAATGTGTGTAAATATGTGGATGTACTGTGAGTATGTGTGCATTTTACTGTGTTGTGTGTGTGTATTATGAGTATGTGTGCATTGTATTGTGTGGTGGTATTATGTGTATGTGTGCATTGTATTGTGTGTGTTGTATTATGAGTATGTGTGCATTGTATTGTGGGTGTGTGTTGTATTATGAGTATGTCTGCATTGCATTGTGTGTGTGTGATGTATTATGAGTATGTCTGCATTGTATTGTGTGTGTTGTATTATGAGTTGTGTGCATTGTTTGTGTGTGTGTTGAATTATGACTATGTGTGCATTGTATTGTGTGTGTTCTATTATGAGTACGTCTGCATTGTATTGGTGTGTGAGTATTATGAGTATGCTGCATTGTATTGTGTGTGTTGTATTATGAGTAGTGTGTGCATGTATTGTTGGTGTGTTGAATTATGACTATGTGTGCATTGTATTGTGGGTGTGTTTTATGTAGTACGTCTGCATTGTATGTGTGTGTGTTTATTATGACTAAGTTTGCATTGTATGTGGTGTGTGTTGTGTTGAATTATGACTATGTGTGCAAAGACAGTGTTTTATAACTGGAGGACTGACAGTGTGTTTATAAGGAGGACTGACAGACATGTTTTATAACTGAGGACTGACAGCGTTCTATAACTGGAGGACTGACAGCGTTCTATAAACTGGAGGACTGACAGCGTTCTATAACTGGAGGTGACAGCGTTCTATAACTGGGGACAGACAGCGTTCTATATGGAGACAGACAGCGTTATAATGGAGGACTGACAGCGTTCCAGACGACAGCGTTCTATAACTGGAGGACTGACAGCGTTCTATAACTGGAGGACTGACAGCGTTCTATAACTGGAGGACGGACAGCGTTCTATAACTGGAGGACGGACAGCGTTCTATAACTGGAGGACGGACAGCGTTCTATAACTGGAGGACGGACAGCGTTCTATAACTGGAGGACGGACAGCGTTCTATAACTGGAGGACGGACAGCGTTCTATAACTGGAGATGACAGCGTTATAACTGGAGGACGGACAGCGTTCTATAACTGGAGGACTGACAGCTTCTATAACTGGAGGACGGACAGCGTTCTATAACTGGAGGACGGACAGCGTTCATAACTGGAGGACGGACGCCGTTCTATAAGGAGGACGGACAGGTTCTATAACTGGAGAACGGACAGCGTTCTATACTGGAGGACTGACAGCGTTCTATAACTGGAGGACTGACAGCGTTCTATAACTGGAGGACGGACAGCGTTCTATAACTGGAGGACGGACAGCGTTCTATAACTGGAGGACTGACAGAGTTCTATAACTGGAGGATGACAGCGTTCTATAACTGGAGGACGGACAGCGTTCTAACTGGAGGACGGACAGCGTTCTATAACTGGGAGGACAGCGCTACGAGATGACAGTTATTTTCTCAATAGTGGGTCACTAGGACCCAGCAGCAATTCATAAAATGGTTTGAGGCAGTTTACTACAGGCAGCACACTAGCACAGGCTGATTCCACCTGGGACACAGATAAAATTTACAGCACTGACCTCTGTGACAACTTCACATTTCAAACACATTCTCTTTCTCCTGTCTCCACGAGGACTCAAACGGCCACGCCTCCCCAAACACCCGGGTTTTGGAGCCAATGAGGGCTGTGCAGGGGGGGAGTTCTGGCTGCATTCATTTTGCCAGTGTTAGTTAGGGCAGCTTCCTGAATTTACGGACAGTTGGACGGACACCCCCCCTTCTCCACTTGCTGTTCCATGATCTCTGGCTGCCTCCTTGGTCTGCGCTCCGCCTCTGACAATACAGGATGCGGCTTCTGCTTTCCCCATTCTCCTTCTCCCACACACAGCGCCGCCACGCCAGTAAGATAGTTTTTTTTTTTTTTAAACTGTTAAATGCCGCTCTTGAGCCACATTGAGCAAAGTGCCGCTCTGCAACTTTGTCTCAATGTGGCTCATTAGCGAGACGGCCCTGGATCCCTCTCTAACACATTGACCAATAGTGATCCCTCTGTAACACATTAATCAATAGTGATCCCTCTCTAACACATTAAAGGGCATGTCCACCCCCAAAACTATAATCCCCCCAACTACTGGCCCCACCATGTAGTGTAGATTTAATCCTTACCTCACATCCCAGCTCCATAGGGTTCTCGGTAGTGCCCCCCCAAAGTCCAAAAACGCCCACCAGGAGGCTAGCAGGTCCATATAGGACACTGCCTGCTTCCTGGCCTCAGGTAGATTTTTGCCATGCGTACTGCAGCTCTTCTCCCCCTCCCTCTCCCTCCCTCCCCTCCCTCTCTCGATTCCCTCCCCCTAGCATAAAATGATTTATATAGTATATTCCCCAAGGGCTCCCAGCCCCAACCGCAATATTTTTACCTTTAGAAAGTCCCCCAAACTTTACTTACCTCTCCTCTTTCCTCCGGCGAAGTGAGCTGCCGGCAGCCGCGTCCGTGATTGGCTGCCGCTCAGCCAAACAGACGCGGCTGCCGGTCCCGCCCCTCTGCTTGCATTTTAGAAGCAGAGGGCCGGGAGCGCGGCGGAGGAGGAAAAGGGGAGGTAAGTAGAGTTTGGGGGGCTTTTTAAAAAAAAAAATTATGCGGTTGGGGCTGGGAGCCATGGGGAATACCATATAAAAAAAAAAAAAATTCGGGTGGACATGCTCTTTTAACCAATAGTGAACCCTCTCTAACACATTGACCAATAGTGATCCCTCTGTAACACATTTACCAATAGTGATCCCTCTCTAACACATTTACCAATAGTGATCCCTCTGTAACATTTACCAATAGTGATCCCCCTGAAACACATTTACCAATAGTGATCCCTCTCTAACACATTGATCAATAGTGATCCCTCTGTAACACATTCACAAATAGCGATCCCTCTGAAACACATTTACCAATAGTGATCCCTCTGAAATACATTTACCAATAGTGATTCCTCTCTAACACATTTACCAATAGTGATCCCTCTCTAACACATTTACTAATAGTGATACCTCTCTAACACATTTACCAATAGTGATCCCTCTCTAACACATTATCAATAGTGATCCCTCTGTAACATTTACCAATAGTGATCCCTCTGTAACACATTTACCAATTGTGATCCCTCTCTAATACATTTACCAATTGTGATCCCTCTCTAACACATTGATCAATAGCGAACCCTCTGAAACACATTTACTAATAATGATCCCTCCGTAACACATTTACCAACAGTGATCCCTCTCTAACACATTTACCAATAGTGATCCCTCTGTAACATTTACCAATAGTGATCCCTCTGTAACACATTTACCAATAGTGATCCTTCTCTAATACATTTACCAATATCAATCCCTCCCTAACATATTGATCAATAGTGATCCTTCTGTAACACGTTCACCAATAGCGATCCCTCTGAAACACATTTACCAATAGTGATCCCTGTCTAACACATTTACCAATAGTGATCCCTTTCTAACACATTGACCAATAGTGATCCCCTCTAAAATACATTGACCAATAGTGCTCCCTCTGTAACACGTTCACCAATAGGTGATCCCTCTAACACATTGACCAATAGTGATTTCTCTCTAACACATTGACCAATAATGATCCCTCTCTAACACATTTACCAATAGTGATCCCTCTCTAACAGAATCCCTGGTGACAGCTGTGAGTTAATGTTGAGGGTGAGTATTGAAAGACAGACTAATAACTTTAATTATAGAATGATCCAATGGATCTCCTATTGATCTATTAATGGTTGGAAATTTAAGGGGGAAGATTGATTCAAGCTCTGCACAACAGTTGTATTTTCATAGTCTACTGCACTATAACACTATACAATGTTACAATAAATAGATCAAAATATTAATTTAGGGGATGTGAGACTAAGATCCAAGATTTCATAGGATTTCTTTAATTTTTAACATATTGCCTTTATTTTTTTTTTTAGAAATCCCTAAATTTTATAGTAGTGTGTATAAAGATTTGATATCATCTGTATCCACATATAACTAAACATACACCCACATATTTCCCAC
Organism: Hymenochirus boettgeri; assembly: GCA_019447015.1. Lineage (NCBI taxonomy): Eukaryota > Metazoa > Chordata > Amphibia > Anura > Pipidae > Hymenochirus > Hymenochirus boettgeri. Next base: position 40,721,028 of record CM033471.1, read on the forward strand.
TGTGCACCAACGGGTACACTTTTGTTAGTATTATATATATATTATATAAATATATCTATACTAATAAAAGGCAAAGCCCTCACTCACTCACTCACTCACTCACTCATCACTAATTCTCCAACTTGCCGTGGAGGCAGACGGCTTAAATTTGGCAGGCTCATTCATTGCACCTTACTTACAAAAGTTAAGCAAGTTTTCGTTTCGAAAAGGCAAAGCCTCACTCACTCACTCACTCACTCATCACTAACTCATCACTAATTCTCCAACTTGCCGTGGAGGCAGACGGCTTAAATTTGGCAGGCTCATTCATTGCACCTTACTTACAAAAGTTAAGCAGGTTTCGTTTCGAAAAGGCAAAGCCCTCACTCACTCACTCACTCACTCATCACTAACTCATCACTAATTCTCCAACTTGCCGTGAGGCAGATGGCTTAAATTTGGCAGGCTCATTCATTGCACCTTACTTACAAAAGTTAAGCAGGTTTCGTTTTGAAAAGGAAAGCCTTACTCACTCACTCACTCACTCACTCACTACTAATTCTCCAACTTGCCTCTCACTCACTAATTCTCCAACTTGCCGTGGAGGCAGAGGCTTAAATTTGGCAGCTCATTCATTGCACCTTACATACAAAAGTTAAGCAGGTTTCGTTTCGAAAGGCAAAGCCCTCACTCACTCACTCACTCACTCATCACTAACTCATCACTAATTCTCCAACTTGCCATGGAGGCAGACGGCTTAAATTTGGCAGGCTCATTCATTGCACCTTACAAAAGTTAAGCAGGTTTCGTTTCGAAGAGGCAAAGCCCTCACTCACTCACTCATCACTAATCATCACTAATTCTCCAACTTGCCGTGGAGGCAGACGGCCTAAATTTGGCAGGCTCATTCATTGCACACCTTACTTACAAAAGTAAGCAGGTTTCGTTTCCAAAAGGCAAAGCCCCACTACTAACTCATCACTATTCTCCAACTTGCCTCACTCATCACTAATTCTCCAACTTGCTGTTGAGGCAGACGGCTAAATTTGGCAGGCTCATTCATTGCACCTTACTTACAAAGTTAAGCAGGTTTCGTTTCGAAAAGGCAAGCCCTCACTCACTCCACCTAATCTCACAATCTCCAAAATGCCGCCCTCACTCACTCACTCACTCATCACTAATTCTCCAACTGCCTCACTCATCACTAATTCTCCAACTTGCCCGTCATCACACATTCTCCAACTTGCCTAACTCTCACTCACTCCACTCACTACTAATTGTCCCACTTGCCAAACTCATCACTAATTCTCCAACTTGCCGTGGAGGCAGAACGGCTTAAATTTGGCAGGCTTATTCATTGACCTTAATACAAAAGTTAAGCAGGTTTCGTTTCAAAAGGCAAAGCCCTCACTCACTCACACACTCACACTAATTCTCCAATTGCCGTGGAGGCGGATGGCTTAAATTTGGCAGGCTCATTCATTGCACCTTACTTACAAAAGTTAAGCAGGTTTCGTTTCGAAATTCCACCTGTAACGCTGAGTATCTGACATTGCACCTGTAACGGTGAGTATCTGACATTGCACAGATTGGTTGGTCCGTATTTCAACCAAATTTGGTATGCATATACTCCTTTACCAGTAAAAGGTTAAGAAATATTTTTTTTAGGGTGGGGTTGAATGGGGGGGGAATAGAATTTTGAACTCCTGCACACTAAACGGCTGGAACGATTTTTACCAAAATTCAGGGTGTGCGGTGGGGGATGGCTGAGGTGTAAGGGGAAGGGTTTGGAGGGTGGACAGAGAGGAATAGTGGGGGGTATTAGGGGCGGACGGGGTGGGGTTGGGGGTTATTTTCACCAAAATTTCATAGTTGAATAAAAATATAATATTAAATTAGAGTTAATGGTGTTGCATTATCGTAAGCTTATTGAATTGTCTTTGTTTAATATATCAAGTGCCGAGTGATTACAGCAATCTTGATACATTATTGCTTTCTTACTAAAAAAACGTTATTTCAATACATCTCCGCTGCGAAGCGCGGGTATTTTGCTAGTATATATATATATATATATATATATATATATTCATAAAACATAGAAAAGATAATCAATGCACATTCCTAGGCCCCATACAATATCATATTATCTGCACACTGGCATACTATAAACAAAGGGGTTTTAGTATACATTACTGTGATCACACTTTTTTTTTTTTTTTTTTTTAGAACCCTACCTAACAGTTGATCCAGAGGAAGGCAAAAAACCCAGCTAAAAAGGGGGAAAAAATCCTTCCTGATCCAAACGGCAATAGAAAGTATCCTGGATCAACCAGATCTATATGCAATTAATACCGTAATTCTCAATATTTTTTAGTTTTAGAAACTTATCCAGGCCTTTTTTAAAGTTATTCAATGAACTTGCCATTACCACATCTGCTGGAAGACAGTTAAAACAAAATTAAAAAATAAATAGGTTAAGATCAAGATTTCTGTAAAAAACTTATATACTCGAGTACAAGTCGATCCGAGTATAAGTCGAGGTACCTATTTTTACCTGAAAAATTTGTAAAACCTGAAATTTTGACCACAACTGCCTTTTGATTCTGTATTGTTTTGAGGCTTCAGTTGCCATTTAAATGGACAGCAGAATTCACATACATTCCCATACAGTAATAGCCAAATCCAGTATCAGTAACCTCCTTGGCACTCCAGATGTTTTGAAACTACAAATCCCAGCATGTGGAGTGGCAAGGTTCAGTAAACTTTTAATTAAGCTTACCATCATTTACAATTCTAAAGGGACCTCTGACCCCCATAAAGTAAAGGGCCCTCTGACACCATGTAGTAAAGGACTCTCTGACCCCCATATAGTAAAGGGCACTCTGATCCCCATATAGTAAAGGGCACTCTGACCCCCATATAGTAAAGGACTCTCTGATCCCCACATAGTAAAGGACACTCTGATCCCCATATAGTAAAGGACTCTCTGATCCCCATATAGTAAAGGACACTCTGATCCCCATATAGTAAAGGACTCTCTGACCCCAATAGTTAAAAATGTCACCTGAGAGTTTTAGTTTCAAGCTGTCCTTTGCACTGTACTAGCAGCTGTTTATTGCCCCAAACTGAGGAGACACATCAGATTTACAGCATCCAGATGAGCAGTGACAGTGCTGAGTGAGTCCAGCAGCCAGACTACAGGAAGCAGGAAGTGTAAAGGCAGATCAGCTCCTGGAACTTTCTATGCAGGTTAACACAGCACCACCTACTGGTTACTATCCGCAATTGCAGAATTTGGATCTAAATTAGGACTTGACCCGAGTATAAGTCGAGGTTAGGTTTTCAGGCTAATTTTAAAGCCTGAAAATTTTGACTTATACTTGAGTATATACGGTAAAATTCTTAAAACACTCACTTGTTCCTACCCACCACTAGTGGCAATGTAGGCTTTACTCTGTGCTGTTTTGATGCTTGCTTGGTCTGTGTAGCTCCCAAAAACCTCTGCACACAGGAATAACTTTATTATAGCAATTAAAAGCAATAAAAAGCACTGAAAATCCTTGCAGGAACAATCCATTAGCAGTTGTTGACGTTGCACCTCTTTGCTATGGCCCCTTTAAATCGTGGTTGTCTTGTGGTGAGGTATAATCCACTTGGTAATGACTTGTGAGGTAGTTCCTACGCGTTTTGCTGTTTTAATCCTTACAGCTTTATCAGGGATCTCATTTTAAACAAGCTCACAGAATATTGTCTACAGGAGATTCCCGGAGGTACATGGTGGTGGAAGACTTCCATACATTCTATTATCTTTATCATTTACTTAAGTATTGATTTGTTTAAATATGTTCTCAATGCCGTTATAAAGTATTTTACATTCATAGTTGCTCGTTCACTGTATTTTTTAATACAAAGGTGATTGTATGTATCATTTTCCTGATCAATGATTATTGACATGAGCATGGATAAACAAGGGTAGTATTATTATTCTGCAGCTGTTGTGCCCATATGAATTTACAACTTTTAATTTACTAACACAAATTTACATTTGTTTTTCTTGTAATTCCTTTTTTATACACATTTCATTTTACAAATTTTTAACTACAGAATCCATGATTTTCGATGTTGAAATTTTGCCGATTTGACTGTTTGAATTCTGTGCCAAAACCTGGGACATTTAGGCAGAGTGAACCACGGTGTGTTAGTGCATCCTGAAGGTGCCTGCACACTATTTAGATATATCAGATATTTTCGATGTTCGTCTATTGATGCCAATTTGGCATTCATCTTTTCGAAGGTTGTATTGGTTTTAAAGTGTATGGCTTAAGGCTGGGTACATGTTAAATTATTCATACAGGCTGACCTTTCGCCTCTAGCAAACACAATATGCAATTTTTTGGGCTGCCGCCCAAGTCTAAGAGTATTTACACAGCCTAAAACAGAAGTCGGAATGCGATATGAAGAGCAGATTACATTGCTTTCTACATCCCAATTAATTACAGTATCTATTGCATTACCCTGCAAGCTTTTTCTATTCAACCAGTAAAAAATATATATGTAAGACAAATGCAGGGATAATTCCTTGGAATGCTGTAATTATACAGAAAACCCAGGTGTAATGGATATTTGCTTATAATAAATAGAATCCAATTTGTAATTGAAGCAGCAGTGGAATAGTTTCTTATAATAATCACTTAGCTTAGTGATTATTATAAGAAAATGTTCCACTGCAGCTCCCATACCCTTGTGGTCATACACTGTTCCAACCCTATAACGGTTTTAAAAAGGTAAAGAATTGTGGGATTTGGGAAAGAAAGTCCATTTCTTCCACTTATTTACTTACAACATTACAATTGTCATGAAGACATAACTGTTTTTGAATCTGTACGTGCAATCAGCTCTTTAAAAGACCGAAACAAAACGAACTGGAAGTTTGAGTCCGGTCTGTTAAACAGACGATTGTGCGTATGTTTCATTCATATGTGCAATCTGCTGTTTAACGGCTGATTGTGGAGGTGGAAGGGGGTGGGTCAGGTGCCTGGTCAGGTGCCCGCCCTCCAATCTCGCAGGGGGCCCGGGCCCCTGCAGTTACACCCCTGATCCACAGGGCTTCCTTCCACCAAGGAGCCCATGGAACAGGCTGAAGATGTGGAATTAGTTGGAATAAGTATCAAAACTACAAAGATTTCAGTAATCAAAATCTGTAGTCCTGCATCATAATTAGATTGATTGTTGTTTAAAGGGTAACTCCATCATCAAAAGACATTACATTATTTGAAGCATCACCCCCCAGTTTCGTTATATTTTTACCTTCACCAGAGGAATAACCAATTAGACCTTACCCAACCCAATCCCTTCTCTGCTTCCTCGTAATGACTGTCAGTCATGGCCACGACAGTGACATCAAGGTTAATGGCTGACTGCCATTGCCGATCGAGTGGTTATAAGCACGGATGAAGATAAGTATATAATAAAACTATGGTTTAGGGAGGGATGATACTTCAAACAATGTTAAGTTTTTTTGAGGTTGGACTTGCCCATTAAACCAATCATTACAGGTCCTAACCATATATATCTATCCTTATCCTTTGGTCCTTGATTATTACTGTGTGCTACGCCGACTTCTATAAGAAATTCCCTCTTGCTTGTACGTGAGTTAGAGTCCTGCGTGGGTCTAATTTTCCAGACCCGCACCCAACCCAAAAAAACCGGCACCCGACCTGCAACCCGCTTTTCTACCCGCGACCCGACCCCACAGCTTTTGGACCCGAAACCGACCAGCTTTTAGTCTTTCTTCCTAAAATTTGTACAGGGAAGTTAAAAAAGTCTAAAGTTAAAATAAATGTTTTATTCATAACCAAAAATGTTCATAGAAACAAACCTACCATACCACTAAAATATATAGCAGGGGTCTTTAACTTGCAGGCATCCAAATGTGTGAAAACTACAACTCCCAGCATTCCCTAAAAGCCTTCTGATACTGTGAGTGCTGTAGTGCAATGCTGGGAGTTATATTTTTCTTACAAATGTAGGCCCACAGGTAGGAGATCCCTGGTATATGTGCAATGTACACTTTATATAATATATCCCTACTGTGCCCAACTACCTACCCATGGGCCTATACTGTCCCAACTTCTACCTACCCATGGGCCTCTACTGTCCGCTACTTCTACCTACCCATGGGCCTCAGCTCATTTTAAATCTTTATCTGCAACTATTTCCTTGTTAATCTGTGACAAGGATAGGTAACCAGTAGTTATCCAGATGGTTTAAAAATGACAACTCCCAGCATTCACTCTATAGCCAAGGAATGCTTATAGTTAGAGTTTTCAAACATCTGGGGATCTACTAGTTACCTATCTATGATTTAATAACTATGTCCTGCAGAATATACATTTTAATTTCCACCCATTGTCCAAACTTGCATTATGGGAGACAGTAAAGTTACAATGAGCAGGTACCAAAGTAGAGTATTATGGTTAAGGAGCAAGTGGAGCTGAAGTGAAATATCTACACCTTTATATGGGTGTAGATATTTATGCTCTGTTTTGAAAAATACAACTCCCAGCAATCCCTATCTGCACTGTAGTTCTACTTGAACCTCATCAAGTGATAGATTATCATCACTAGAATCATCCACATCCCATAGCTCATTATGTCCAGAAGGATTTACAAAGACCAATGAAATCACATGTCATCTGTTCCCATGCAGACACTTGGTCTGGTCTCATGCATAGGTGCAGGTGCAGATAGAAGTTTGTTACTTTGTTCTATGGGAGATTGTTACTTTGCTGGCTCTGCCCTATGCTAGTAAAACCAAGGTCAAAAGTTTAACCCCTGCCTTTCCAGTCACTCCAGCATTAACTGCTTTTTTTACCCAGTGATCTCTGTAAAATCTACTCAGGTACTACAAGAGTTATAGTTCAACATAGCCATCTGTACTCCTATCCACAATGGTATCCTGTATAACATTCTAAGTGCATAAGAGTTGTTAATAACTCAATATTTACCCAGCCAAAAATACAGTAAGAGGCTGGGAGTTTTTGCATCTAGATATATTTGCCCTTTATCGACCATAGAGTGATTTAGTGTAAGGTGCTATGCACACTTGGATTGGATTGAGAACAATGTATTCTCAGTTTCAGTTATTACAGACAGATCTTTCTTCATAGACAGAAAAAAAACATTTTTGTTTTTTTTTGAAGACTGGAATTGTTCTACCTGACCAGAACCTGACCCGTGGTTCTCTTTACCCGAACATGACCCGCAACCAATTCAAACTCAATGCGGGTTACCCGAACCCGATTTAAATCTCTTTTTTAAAGGAGCTGCCCATTGCAGCAAAGCCTATAGACAGTGAAATAATAAAAATGATCTCTCAGCAATATACGCAACTTTCCCATTAATTATGTCTCTTTTTGACAGCTGCGATATTAGAAATCCTTATAAATCCTTCAGAAGCAAAATTGAATTTTTATATAAAAAAGGTAAAGATTGAATAAATGTAATTGGGAGAATAAATAATCTATTAGGTATATTTGCAAGGATTAAATGATATGAGCGGAATTTGGCCTTTTTGTTTTCCCCTAGGAATCCTAAATCATCCTAAATTCATAAAAAAAATGACAGTTTTTTAAATGGCAAAACTAATTATGGGTAAAATGTGTTGACTGCTGTTTTATCAACATTGAAATGAAATGTACTGTAGCTCCTTTATGGTTCACTTCATTGTGTTCAGTTTGGATGAGGTTTTTTTCCTTGCACACATGCAGGTTCGGGAATAATAGGAAGAGCTGTAACTCTATATGCAGCAAAGAAAAAGAAGCAAATGATGTAATTCAGTGTCCATACCATTAACATTTTTTATAGTTAACACATGAGTAATTCTGGGGGGCGGTGCCACACATGGCGATGTACCCCCACCTCGCTGACCCTCTCTCCCTCCTATTTGGGCCAACATTCTACTAGCTAGGGCAAACTTCTTAAGGGATATGCACACTGGGAAATCTGATTTTTTAAATTGCTCATTAATGGAAGCTGTAATTCTACCCAACTATCACTGTGTCATTTTTTTGTTGATCTGTCCCCTATTTCTTTAGATATCCAGTCTCAAGCATCATACATTTCAGCTGTCAATCAAGTGCCTTTATTCATAAGCTCTTCTGTTATGTATAATTTTGCTGTAGCTGAAATGGTGACAGTTGGTACATGAACTGCATGGTGGGAAATTCCCTCTCCCAATGCTGCTTCATAGAGATTACTGAGCATGCTTGTCCTCACAGAGAGTCAGATAGTCTGGCAGGGCACTGGGTGACTGAGCTTAAGCAAAACAAGTACTGGACTGAAGTCATGCAGCAACACAAACACATCAGAGTAAGTGCTGCTTAGATGTATTTATAGATTGAAATGGGGCAAAGTAATTTTTTCGGTGTTCAATTCCTTTAAAGGACATGTCCACCCTTTATAAAAAGTTTTTATATAATGTAGTTCATGTTCCCCCAGCCCCAACCGCTATAATTATATCATCAGAAATTCCCCTGATCATTACTTACCTTACCTCTCTCCTTCGCCGCACTGCCCGGCCCTCTGCTTGCACGGAACTGCAAGCAGGGGGCATGACCGGCAGCCGCGTCTGTGATTGGCTGAGAGGCAGCCAAGGTAAGGATTTTATTAAACTACAGAGTGGGGCCAGTATGGGGTTAAATTTTAGTTTTGGGGTGGACATGCCCTTTAAGCTCCCCATTGATATTCTGGTTGATAAGGCTGCAATATCAATCACAGTTCTTCATGTTTTCAATAGACTGATAGACACTACAAAATCTACAAACAAAAGATGTCCCAAGGTGGGAAATTTTGATTTGTTCTTCCTGATTGGATTTTCAGTTATTCGGGCTGATCAATCAAAAATTAAATCGGAAAACCTATGTCCAGTATATAACTAGTTAAAGGTTTTTCTCGTGGCAGATGCGCCCCTGCTTTTACCCCCAACCCAAATAATAGATAATATAGCCAACCACAAGTACTGCTACCAGAAAAGGCACAGGAGCTGAATGCATAGTAAACAAAGGTTAAGTAAGTTTACCAGTAGATTTGAGAACCTAGTGAGGTTGCGGTTCTGGGGGGCAATTAGCCTAATACTAAATGTTTATGTGGGGGGTGGACATACCCTTTAATGGATTGATCTAAAAGGCAGATACTGTATGTTTTTCCAATATAAATGTTGCATTTTCAAAACGTCTAACCTTGCCAGCAATTCTGCCATTTCTCTTGTCTGAAGTGCATCAAGTGGATCTGTTGTGACATGTTTTAGCAAACAATGCATTTGTTTCTTTCTGAATCAGTTGCCCTTGCAATTTGCTAACCTTACCTAATGAACCACGTGGAAATCAGATCAATATTAAAGGCAGTTTCATATATCTAATGCTAAGGGGAAGCAATCCTTAAATGCAATCAGAGATTTTCCTCCATTCATTTTCTTTAAGCGGACGTTAATGTATGAGTATAAACATTACTGTGTTCACAGACAATTTCTTCTCGTCTTACACAGATACAAACTCTGTGAGAAAGGAGACAGTTTGTCAGCTTGAGCTGAATAAAACTTGACAAGGATAATTTCACTCCAAGGCCCGATACCTTGCTCATGGTTTAGCATTTATAATATGAGAAAAACTACAGATTTAAATCAGCGTACAGGTACCTATATATTTATCAGACTTACCTACGGTGTTACCATGATGTTCCTGAAAACTATGTAACTAATTATATAACTATAACTAAGCTATGGCATGCTGGGATGGACTTGAACTCGAACCCAAGTTCAAGCCGGACTTTATGAGTTCGAACTAGTTCGTTTTTCCGGACTCGCAACTGTATTTATCAACTGTATTTATCAAAAAATTGCTAATTATCGCATTTACGAGCCGTTCGCTAAACCCTCAAATGTAGCCTTCGATTTTCGGTAACCCTCGAAAGTATCGTTCATTTTCACTAACCCTCGAATTTATGGATCATTTTCACTAACCCTCGAAATTATCGTTAGTTTTTGATAATCCTCAAAAGTATCGTTCGATTTCGGTAACCCTCGAATTTATGGATAGTTTTGATAACCCTCGAAATTATAGTTCGTTTTCAATAATCCTCAAAAGTATTGTTCGATTTCGGTAACCCTCAAATTTATCCTTCTATTTCTGTTAAAACTCTAACTTTCTAAACTTTCTAAACTTATGGAGTGCCAAGGTTCAAGCAAAAATCCATAATATACATACGGGCCGAGAGGAAGTAGAATCAGTAAGCCGTGAAAACCGTGATGTAATCGACCAGATCATTAATAATTTAAAGTCCAAGTTTTAACCAGAAATGTACATTTCTCGGGGACTATATACTTTCTTCCAAGATCTGCATTACTTTTCAAGTATTTTGTAAAGCAGGCCTATTCCGCACATTAAAAAGCTACATAGCGAGAGACGAATTTTCATTGACTCTTTTTTTGCATGTTCAGTACATTTTCCGCTCATCCTTTGATAAAGGGAAAGCAAGCATAATTCTGATTACATTTTCATGAGTGCTATAGAACCTTAGGAAGCAATAACCTTCAAACTTATTGCTTTTTTAAAATTTTGTCTTGGTCCTATGGGATTTTATATATTTTTTATTTTCAGGCGGCTATGGTTTTGTCAGTTTCTTATGTCGGATGGTGGGCAAGAAAACAGCTATCATTAGGTTAATTGTGAAAGGCAAGATGTGACCTTTAAAGCAAAAATGTCATACTTGCGGCCCTCCAGGTGTTTGAAATCTACAACTCCCAGACTTCCCGGTCTGTGCAATGTAGAGAGTTATAGTTTTCAAATTAGAAGGGAAAATAAGTGTCCTTGTGGAGCTTAGGATTTCTACTTCCAGAAGGTTTTTGAAGGTTGCTTAACTTTTCATTAGTGATAAATCCCTGTTTCAAAACAAACCTGGTTTCAGAACTGGCGGTTTCGAAAATCCATGGATCTAACAGATTTTTCTAAAATTTCTAAACTCTGAACTTGAAACTTGGCAGTTTTTTTCATCTCTACTTTTCAGCACAATCGCCATACCAACAAATAAAACAGGAATTGCATGACTTTACTGACAGTATGTCGGGGATTAGAGATGGCCGAAATTAAGGGGTTTCGTTCCGTTTTCGGAGCAGAAAACGTAACGTAAATTTGGGACTTTGGAGCACATTTTCGATTTCCAATGAAAGTTTGAGATATTTTTGAAAATTCTCGAAAATAACCTTGAACGTTCAAAAATCCCCGAATATATAATTGTAAACTATTTTCCAGTTTCCGGATAGTATTTTTGAGTATTTACAAACGTTCCAGGCTATTTTCGAGAATTTTTGAAAATAGCATGAACTTTCGATGGAAATCGAAAATGTGCTCCAAAATTCCAAAATCCAAACGATCCAACTGGTTTTGGACGGAACATTCGAACCGAGGGGTTCCGTGTTGGATCGGACCCGGATCCTATCTCTACCAGGGATAAGGGGGGCACACACAATGCAAAATGAGTTGCTGGTAAGCAGTAATTGCAGCTCTTTTTAGATATGCCCCTATTTGTTGGTAAACATATATAGGAAGTCACAGTTTAGAGGGAACACTTTAAAGGCTAAGGAATGGAATAATACTTCCCCAAATACATAGAGAACATTGTACTTGATGCTTGATTCATAGCACATTGCAATGTGCTGAAATACAGAATATTTTGATTACATAGGAGAAACATATTAAAACCTACACCAGTTTGATTGACTTTTGTTTTAATGTCGTGATAATAAAGGAGAATGGCCAGAAATCTGATCCAGGGCTCTTTTTAATTGGAAAGACTGCAGGCTTTTATCTAAAGGGTATGTCCACCTCCCAAACTAAAATTGTATATGTTGCATGGAAATGGCCATAAACCTCGACCTCGCAAGGTTTATAGAACTCAAAGGTGTCCCCAAATGTACTTAGCAGCCTTCATTCTCTCGCTGCCTTCTGTGCCTTTTCCATGCATGGAAGCAAGCAGAAGGGGCTCGAAGGGCATCCGCTCCTTTTGATTGTCTTCCATGCACGGAAAAGGCACAGAAGACAGGCAGAAGGCAGGGAGAGAATGAGGGCTGGTAAGTAGATTTGGGGACAGCTTTAAGTTCTATAAACCTCACAAGGTCGAGGTTTATGGCCATTTCCTGCAACATATAGTTTGGGGGGTGGACATACCCTTTAACCCTAACTTGTTCAGAGATCTCAGTTGCCCTTTTGATTTAATATGAGACTTTCATTCTCCTTTAAATCAAAATCTTAATATCTACTCAGAAAATCAAACTGCACTGCTTAAAAAAATTTTTTACATTGAATCATCCAATGTGTTAAATGGAGACATGTGCTGTTTGGAAATAATTCTTCATCAACAATGCAACTTTCTTACAATCCTGTTTAATCAGTGTTCTAAATAAAAAAATTCTCACCGTGAGTCCGCTAATTCCATCTATGAATCATATACTATAGTTAGGGTCTATATTGTATTGTAGTCTAGTGAAGGATAAAGACGTTTTATCACATGTATGTATCAGTAATGAAATATTCCTCCTAAGAAAATAATTCTTAGATGGGAAAAAATATGTTAGCTGTATGTGTCATTGTTAAGAATTTCCAATCTCTGCTATATTTTACTGCATATTGCTTCTTTTAACACCCATTTCCCTGTCTTGCTTATATGCTGTAACACTTTTTTTCTTTTTTTATTTTACTACCTGAGTTTGTGTGTTCCGGCTTGTCATTCTGTATTTATATCCCTGCAGAATGTTATGCTATTGTCCACGTTCAGAGCAGGGTGAGATTACCTATAGATTTCAAAAGCTAAGATGAATTTAATGCGGCAATGAATAATGTACTGTACACAACATTTGTATGGATGAATATGACACATTTTTCTGCACGGAGGAAAGGAATGAAAAAAAAAGTGAAGATTATGTGATTTACAGAAGGGACATTTATTTTCCTTTAAGATTTCCAAAGGGCATTTTTAGAATATCATTGAGGAACTAGGGATTTATCTCTGCATAAATTTGTGTCCAGTCATTATGCACTCTGTCTGTAATGCGAACGTGCAATAGCCAGGTCTCTACTTCTCTTAGTTTACGCTCCGAAGAGGAATCTCCGCTGGTGGCGAGCATTGATTTAATGTCATTTTGTTGGAAATTGCTCTGTTAAATACAGCCAAGTTTATGGCAATAGCTATGGAAATTTCACTTATTGACAACTATTGTGATTGTGAGAATACAATTTAAACATGGAGAGGTTAACACTCATATTTGTATTTTTCCCCCATTAAAAATACTAAACCAATAGGCCCAAAGATTTTCATCAGTCTTGTCTACTTCTTGTACTTATTTTTTACAACTCATTATTATTATTATTATTAATAATAATAATAATAATAATAATAATAATAATACTTCATGTAATGTTACCTCCTTTTTGAGATCAAAGGGTATGTTCACCCCCTAAAAAAAACTTTTGATATTTTGGTGACGACCCCCCCAAAACCTCAACCTGGCAAGGATTTTACTTTTTAAAGAGGCTGCTAACATGTACTTACCAGCCTTCTTTCCCCTGGTGTGCATCTGCTTGCTTCCGTGCCTTTTCCATGTAAGGAAGCAAGTGAAAGGGGCCAGACCAGAAGTGTCTCCTGTGATCGGCTGAGATGCTGCATCTAAATTTACTTCTTAAAGGGCAACTATATATACAATGTACAGATCACTTAGTATAACCTGCCTTACTTTCATCCTGCTGTGTGGCTTTGTTTCTTCACACTGGCAGAAGTTTGTACAAGGCTGTGTGGTCCCCCTCCCCTCTTTGTCTAGTCCCCAACGAGCAGAAAATGGCTGTATGCAAAGTCAAGGCATGCTCAGTTCTGAGTGCTCCCATCATGTTGACCCCATGAACATGCCCCCTCCCTTCCAGAGCTAATAGACTGCAAGCAAGCAAAGTGTGAGAGAGAGTAGCAGTGTGCTGATGGGAAGGGCAGAGGGTAAAGTGATGAACAGCTTCTTTACAAGTATGTTACTTAACTCTGCCTGTTATCTAAGTTTGCTATATAGAAATGCACTAGGTACTATACAGCATGGTACAGTAATGTCACATTGTACTGTATGGAATATGTGTATATTATATATATATATGGATATTTATTATATATATTATCTATGATACCAAAAATAAAGAGGTTCCGAGCACTCCTTCTTCACACGAAAGTTTTATTTAACGTTTCGGTGCTTCACAGAGCACCTTCTGATGAAGGTGTTCTGTGAAGCACCAAAACTTTAAATAAAACTTTCGTGTGAAGAAGGAGTGCTGGGAACCTCTTTATTTTTGGTTTATTGTATGCACAGATTTGAGGCACCTGTGTTCCTTGAAGCACCCAATATAAAATATATACATAGCAAAGGAGACGGAAGACAGAGTGCAGACATCACTACATGGAAATTATGTGTGCGTGTGTTTTGCTATGCTTGGATATAGTGGATATAGAATCTTTACACAGGTATATTTTAAACTATTACTCAGACAGTCACCAGCTACCAGAGGAACCAAATAGGATAATCCTGCAGGTCTGAGATTAGACCCAGGCAATCCTGACACACTGTGTGGTTCAAACTAAACATGCTAGGTTAATACTTATTAGTATTCACCACGTCAAGTGGTGATGGTACCTCATATATTATAACAGAAGGTACCTCACAGCATCATGTTATTGTAATAGCATTGCCCTAATAATCTAACGTATAAACAAACATTTCTAGATTTATCCTTAATATACTCTTATATACAGATTTAATTGAAAAAAAGTTGCTTCAGAGCAATTTTTAATAACTGATAACTGCTTTTTATTTCAGTATTACAGTAAATCCTTAGTATACCTGCCTGGCTTTACCACAAAGCAAAAGGCTAAGGACTTGCCAGAGAGCACCTTTATCCCAACCATTAATAATGGCTCCAATTCAAATTGTTCTAGCCAATCAGTCCACTCCCTAGTTACCCCATCATATGGATCAGATTTAAAAATAGATTTGGCAATTGGGCCTGGTAGAGCTACTGAGTCTAATTGGGCAATTTCATCTGCAGGTACAAGGACAGGAAGATTTAAATCAATACTATCAGTAGCAGCCTCCATAGCTTAATACAGAGAACATACATAGAACGAAAACAGGGAGAATAAATGGTATTACCAGCACCGCTGCCACCAATTTATACCAGACCACTGCTTTATGGAAGAAGTATGGGTAGCATGACACACAGTGGGTTATTCTGGTGGGGTGGTCTGGCACAAAGCAGACAGTGCACATAAACAGGTTCCCACGTAACATGTGCAGTAATCAGGGGTGCCCCTGTCTATGGTGCACCCCTTTGAATATTGTCCAGGCCTGTATATTGTGTCTCCTTGTAAGTTGGTATACACTTATCTGTTGCCTTAGAGTTTGTATCCAATAAGGTAAATTGTCTGTCCAATGATCTGTCCTCCCAACAGATGGTAACAGGATTTTATACACACGAACTTGTGTTGCAGTCAATATCACTCCAAAGCACACACCACAATCCACTTTCACTTTCTCGCCTCCTACCATAGAGAGCAGGGATGTCTTATATTTTATTTCTCACTGACACCACCTGCAGGCTGGAGGTGGTATATAAGGAACCTTGGTGTATATGTCCATTACATCACATCCTGTGAAGCAGACAGAAACTTTTTTTGGATTATACTTCCTTTCACATAGAGCAGACACAGGTCATTTGACCATTTTATTTTAAAATAGGGATCTCAGCTCTGTAAGTAAGTGTATTTTGTATATTTTGTGTTGTACCTAATATAAGTCAGTGCTAAATTTTATATACATTTACTGATGGTCATTTAAACGGTAACAGTGAGATAGTACACACATACATATACACCTTTCCTATGTGTAACATACTATACCCCGCACCACATTGGTAGCTCCTAAAAAGTCAATGCTCAATGCAATCTCCTATGGAGATATAAAATATATGATATAAGAGATAGGGAGAGAGATATAGAGATATATAGATATATATAGATATATATATATTATATATAATATAATATTATATGCACTAGGCACTATACAGCATGGTGCAGTAATGTCACATTGTACTGTATGGAATATGTGTTATATATATATGGATTATATATAGACATGCACTAGGCACTATACAGCATGGTGCAGTAATGTTACATTGCACTGTATGGAATATGTGTATATATATAGTATTATATATATAGACATGCAACTAGGCACTATACAGCATGGTGCAGTATGTTACATTGACTGTATGGAATATGTGTATTATATATATGTATTATATATATAGACATGCACTAGGCACTATACAGCATGGTGCTGTAATGTCACATTGTACTGTATGGAATATGTGTATTATATATATGTATTATATATAAGACATGCACTAGGCACTATACAGCATGGTGTGTAATGTCACATTGTACTGTATGGAATATGTGTTTATTATATATATGGATTATATAAGACATGCACTAGGCACTATACAGCGCGTGCATAATGTTACATTGCACTGTATGGAATATGTATTATATATATGATTATATATATAGACATGCACTAGCACTATACAGCATGGTGCGTAATGTACATTGCACTGTATGGAATATGTGTATTATATATATGTATTATATATATAGACATGCACTAGGCACTATACAGCATGGTGCTGTAATGTCATTGTACTGTATGGAATATGTGTATATTATATGTATTATATATATAGACATGCAATAGGCACTATACAGCATGGTGCTGTAATGTCACATGTACTGTATGGAATATGTGTTTATTATATATATGGATTATATATAGACATGCACTAGGCACTATACAGCATGGTGCAGTAATGTCACATTGTACTGTATGGAATATGTGTTTATTATATATATGGATTATATATAGACATGCACTAGGCACTATACAGCATGGTGCAGTAATGTTACATTGCACTGTATGGAATATGTGTATTATATATATGTATTATATATATAGACATGCACTAGGCACTATACAGCATGGTGCTGTAATGTCACATTGTACTGTATGGAATATGTGTATTATATATATGTATTATATATATAGACATGCACTAGGCACTATACAGCATGGTGCAGTAATGTCACATTGTACTGTATGGAATATGTGTATTATATATATGTATTATATATAGAACTGCACTAGGCACTATACAGCATGGTGCTGTAATGTCACATTGCACTGTATGGAATATGTGTATTATATATATGTATTATATATATAGACATGCACTAGGCACTATACAGCATGGTGCTGTAATGTTACATTGTACTGTATGGAATATGTGTATTATATATATGTATTATATATATAGACATGCACTAGGCACTATACAGCATGGTGCAGTAATGTTACATTGTACTGTATGGAATATGTGTTTATTATATATATGGATTATATATAGACATGCACTGGGCACTATACAACATGGTGCTGTTGTTACAACTTGTACTGTATGGATATATGTATTATATATATGATTATATATATAGACATCGCTAGCCACTATACAGCATGGTGCTGTAATGTACTTGTACTGTATGGAATATGTGTATTATATATATGTATTATTATAGAAACATGCACTAGGCACTATACAGCATGGTGCGTAATGTCACATTGTACTGTATGGAATATGTGTTTATTATATATAGGATTATATAATAGACATGCACTAGGCACTATACAGCTGGTGCAGTAATGTTACATGTACTGTATGGAATATGTATTATATATATTATTATATATATAGACATGCACTAGGCACTATACAGCATGGTGCAGTAATGTACATTGCACTGTATGGAATATGTGTATTTATAATATTATTTATATATATAGCATGCACTAGGCACTATACAGCATGGTGCTGTAATGTTACATTGTACTGTATGGAATATTGGTAATTATATTATGATTATATATATAAAGACTGCACTAGGCACTATACAGCATGGTGCAGTATATGCACTTGTACTGTATGGAATATGTTTATTATATATATGGATTATATATAGACATGCACTATGCCTATAGCACAGGTCCTACGTAAATATTTTTAAATTATACAACATGGTATATTTTTCTATACCTATGAATTAAATGGATTGTATACTATTATGTGTTTTTGATGTGCAATTATTTTATAGATTGCACTGTGTGTCTTGTTTAGTATATATACTGGATTACTGTATTAAAGGGCATGTCCACCCCCCAAACTATAATTTAACCCACTACTGGCCCCACTATGTAGTGTGTAAAAATCCTTACCTCACATCCCAGCTCCAAATGGTTCTCCTGTAATTCCCCCACCCCAAAGTCACAAAAACTGGCCAGCAGGAGGATAGCAGAGTCCATATAGGACCCTGCCTCCTGTCTCCCCTCGTACTGCAGCCATTCTCCCCCTCCCTCTCCCTCCCAATTTTGTCTCCCTCCCCCTAGCTCCAAATCCTTTTGAGATAATGTACTGCTCCCTCCCCCAGCCCCAACCGTATTACTATTATTCACAGAAAGTACCCTGATCTTTACTTACCATGCCTCTCTCCTTCGTTGGTCTGAACTGCCGGTCCTGCCCCCTGCATGCATTTCTGTGCAAGCAGAGGGCCGGGCAGTGCGGTGAAGGAGAGAGGCATGGTAAGTAAAGATCGGGGCACTTTCTGTGAATAATAGTAATGCGGTTGGGACTGGGGGAGGGAGCAGTACATTATCTTAAAAGTTCATCAGAAGGCTAGACATGCCCTTTAAATATACTGTATTACTGTATTATTATATATACTGTATTACTGTATTATATATACTGTATTATTATATATACTATATTACTGTATTATATATACTGTATTACTGTATAATTATATATACTGTATACCTGTATTATATATACTGTATTATTATATTGTATTACTGTATTATATATAGTGTATTACTGTATTATTATATATACTGTATTACTGTATAATTATATATACTGTATTACTGTATTATTATATATACTGTATTATTGTATAATTATATATAGTGTATTACTGTATTATAAATACTGTATTACTGTATTATTATATATACTGTAATACTGTATTATATATATACTGTATTATTATATATACTATATTACTGTATTATATATACTGTATTACTGTATAATTATATATACTGTATTATTGTATTATTATATATACGTTATTATTATATATACTGTATTATTATGTATACTGTATTATTATATATACTATATTACTGTATTATTATATGTACTGTATTACTGTATTATATATGCTGTATTATTATATATACTATATTACTGTATTATTATATACTAGACATTAAGCCCGCTACAATAACGGGCGCTAGAAGCACAGAGTTCCCACTTAGTGTCCCAAGGCCATAGTCCTCCTCCATGTCCCAAGGCCAGTGTCCCCCCTCTGTCCAAGGCCAGGGCCCCCTGTCCCAAATCCAGAGGCCCCCCTCCGTACCAAATCCAAGGCCCCACTCTGTCCCAAATCCAAAGGCCCCCCTCTGTCCCAAATCCAGAGGCCCCTCTGTCCCAAATCCAGGGGCCCCTGTCCCAAGCAACCTTTTCTGCAGTCTGTTTAATTGCTGTTCTCCCTCCGTGTGTTTTCTGTGTTTCTCCCTGTAGTGGTGATTCAATAGCAACTGCAGAGACTCTCCCTCTAGTGGTGAGTCCATAGGAACTGCAGTGACACACACAGACACAGGGACGCACACTTAGGGTTTTATTATATATGATACTGTATTGCTGTATTATATATACTGTATTACTGTATTATATATAATGTATTACTCTATTATTATATATAGTGTATTACTGTTTGACGTACATGGTGATGTCCATTTGAGTCAGTTGTGTATGTGTATAAGATTTTATTTTTGGGGGGAGGGGCTGTTATATACTGTGTTATGCTTATATTGCTGGTTAAACGGTTTAGTGATTTTGTTTACCACTTAAGCATTTGGTGTATATAGTGTGGGTGAGGGAGTGTGTGAAATACAGTAATGCATGGAAGCTTTGGATTGTGTG
Organism: Hymenochirus boettgeri; assembly: GCA_019447015.1. Classification (NCBI taxonomy): domain Eukaryota; kingdom Metazoa; phylum Chordata; class Amphibia; order Anura; family Pipidae; genus Hymenochirus; species Hymenochirus boettgeri. Next base: position 40,741,184 of record CM033471.1, read on the forward strand.
GGTGTGTGTGAGCCTTTGAGTGACAGACGAGGTGTGGCAGCTCCTAAAAAATCACAGCATTTTCAAAGGCTTATATCTCGGAGATTATGAAAAATTTAAAGAAACTAAATGTACCCTGGGGGTTGGGATGACTCATAGGATATATTAGAATGAATACAGTTTTCCCATTATAATAGCCCTTAAAGGATAATAAAAACAGGAATACAATCTCATGAAATGTGAATCTTATAATGCTTACTTATTTATTGCGGTGGTCTGGGTGTAAGAAACCCCAGACCCCTCATTCCTCCAGATAGCAAGATAGAACACTTCCAATAGGAATTCAACAATATATATTCGGGACTTACCCGTGCTTCTTGGTGACCCAGGTGCAGAGTGCCCCAGGTCCGTCGCTTGAGACCAAATCCCACGGATATAACAAAAGAAGAAACGGCACTGCATCAACCAGGAAAAGAACAAGAGAACTCCAGATACAGCATGAATGAATGAAATCACAGCTTATTTACAATACGCCTGACGCGTTTCAGACCTCCCGGTCCTTAATCATAGGCCTATGATTAAGGACCGGGAGGTCTGAAAGGCCAATTATTAACACTAAAATACCCTTCAGGGAGGAGAGGTTGGTACCACCTTGCACCATCGATCCTGAGCAGATTTCTGCTTGTAATCACTGCAAGATTCAGTGTCTGCAGTTATGATCGATGGAAGGTTTTCTGACATTTCCTATCATGTTCTAATTGATAAACTGCATGAAATCATTTAGCTGTATGTCCATCTGAAAGGTGAATGGTGATTGATCATGGAATGAAATTTCTGTAAAATGCACACTAGTGTGAATAAGCCCCAAGGGAAGTTCAGCTAATAGGAAGGTTTATAACTAGAGATGAACCCCACCTGGGGTTTGCTCCATTGGCAGGTCCACAGAATCAGACATTGTTTAATTTTAAATATTATAACAAAATTTCCTGAGCAAAACTGTATGACATTTCTATATTGAAACAAGACTGTTAAAGTCTCGATAGGTCTTGGTCGAATTTTTTTTTGATGGGGGAATTTCAAACGTGGAATCTGACACCTTTCTTTATAACTAGAGATGAGATCGGACAACACGGAACTCCTCCTGTCCTGAAATCCGAAAATTCCTTTTGTATTTCTGAACCTCTGTACTTTCTATAAATCTCTAAAGATCCTTGGCCTTGTATGCTCAGTAACCCTCAAAAGTATTATTGGAAACTCAAAAATAGCTCAATTGTAAGCGAAGTTAAGTTTTCTTAGTTTGTTCCCTGACCATTTCCAGGTAAATGAGTTATCTTCTGTAAGTTATGGTAACAAAACTCACTGCAACATTTCCTGGAGGGATCATAGTTGTGATCATAATCACAATCAATATTATTGTAAAATCAATAGCAAAAAGGTTGGGTCAGGCAGTTGTTGGATGCCCGGTGGTTTAATTTTACACAAAGCCTTATTTTTATTCAGATTTAATTTGAATGATTTTTTTGTGGCATGCTAATAATGAGTTATGAATTCAGAGGAGTAAGGGCTAGGCCACACAAGTGTGCTTTTAAGCATGATCCAATCACAATTGCGCACAATAGTGTTGGGCTATGGGGCTGGCCACATCATCTCCGTTGGTGTCTGCTGTGCTGAGATCTGCTTATCAGAGCGCATGTGATCACCATTTTTCACTCTGCTAAGGGCAAATTGCTAAAAACCGCCCGGTAACGTTTGCATGCATTATAGTGCGGCCTCAGCCTTAGCTACTGATATCATCTTGGGCTTTTTCGAAAGGTAATCGAGCGGTGAAAATTTTTTACCTTTAAAGGAAAATTAAAACCTAAATTTCCCATCAAGGAATGGGAAAATATTTGCTTCCCAGTTCCATTATTGTTTCCAAAAGGCTAGTAAATAGCCCAGTAGCAACACAAGGGACAGTAATAACAATGCAGGGTCACTGTTCTACCTTAAGTTCCATAAATGTAGACTATTTTCTCCTTTAAGTATGTTGTGCAAACTATAAAGTTTTTGCCTTCAAAGCCAGTCACAATCATCTTAAGGAATAAGTTATTGTGTTTTTGATAACAAAGGAACATTCGCTTACTTGTTTATGTCTGGTAAACCATGTACAATACTATTGAATTTCTTATTGTGTCTTGGGGGCCTCTGTGCATTGAACTGGGTTCCCTGTTTGCACAAGGCATCGCTTTGAGAAATCACTGCTTCTTTCCACATCATGAAACTTTTGCAGAAACTGTTGAGGCTCTTAAATTTCATAGACATTATCTTTCTAACCATAATAGGAAACCAGTACAGGAAGTAAAATGTAGGTTTATCACACTTTACCCCATTTTGTTTTGTTTGTTTTTTTAATGCTTTTCTAGTGAAATACATAAATAGAAATTAAAACATTTGAAAAAGTAATGGTCCCTACATGTGTGATGCAACTATTGAAATGATATTATTGGTAGTATATAGGAAGGGGGATGAGGATATGGATGCAAATTATTTTTTAGATAAAATTGTTGATAGAAAGTTGAACATTTCTAGAAGCTTATCCAGTCATTTAGACAACAACAGTACCACGATCCAGCATGGAAGAATGTCTTTCACAGCTCAAGGCCATCAAAGGGAAAGACCCTGCACAACATCACGCACACGCTACCCCAGACTTTGCGTGTGCTACCCTGGAATACCTAGGCAATACCCCAGACCGTGCAGGTCCCAGCAATTTAAAATGGATCTGTCCCATCCAAATCAAGGCAATGGAGTGGCTGTTGTAAATAGCTCAAACCGTTGAAATAGGGTAAAATTTCAACTATCCCCATTGTTTCAGAATTATTTGGAACCCGTCTCATTCTATGGAAAATACACACATTAGAGAAAATAACATGGAAACTCAACAAGGCAGAAAGTAATTACATGGCCCTACTGTAAATGCATAGCTAGCAAAAGTGTGCACAGTGGGAATTACGTGTGTGTATGTTTAGCTATGTGTGGATACAGTGGATCAAAAATCTTTACAAACCTTATAAAATCTCAGGGTTTTGTACAATAAAAGAAATAAACAAAGGGAAGGACTTAAAAACAAAAATAAGAAACAGTTAATAAAGAAATCCTATCAAATCCTGGTTCTATTAGTATCACATCACCTAAACTAATACTTTGTTGAAGCCCTTGTTGATTGTATTACAGGGCTTAGTTATTTTGGATAATCGTCTATCAGTTTGGTATATCGGACTTCGCAAGTTTTGCCTTTCATTTATAGAAATATTATGAAAAATGTTCACTACTGAATGAGCACCATAGAGGCCTTGAAGCTAGGTATTTTTATTGCTGAATTTGTATCCTGTTATAGTTCCACAACACCAAACACCAAGTACATTTTGTGCATGCTCTGTAATAAATGAGATTTTATATGACACTATTACTAAAGATATTTACGTATAAACAGAGATATTTGGACCTGTGTAATGGGTCAGTCTTTAGTAATATAATCGTGTTTGTGTGGCATCCATTTATTATTGAAACACCTGGTTACCTGCACTGTTGATTGGAACCCTGGAGTTGTTATAGTAACACAAAATCAAACATTATATGGGACGTTATATGACACTATAACCGAAGATATTTATATATTTACAGGTTTGCATTTGTGAGATGTTGTGTGTTATTTATGTGGGTATGTGTACAGACACTATTTCCATAGGTAGTTATATATATGATTAGTGAACTTTAGATTAATGTATGTGTGGGGAGATGTAATAAAGTCCCCTTCTTCCAGTTGCTCCCCCTTCTTTTTTCTTCCAGGTTGCATACACACTGGTGCTGGCCCCGGCCCCATCAGGAAGTCTTTCTTTTGCCTATTTGCTGTTTCTCTATGATAACACAGATGTTACTTCTAGTCCTTTTTTTGATTGGCTAAAAAAAAAAAACAGCACATAATTGGGTATAAAACTGAAATGTAACAGACATTAAACTTTCTTTAGGTTTTAATTTGTTTAAACACATGCAGACATTTTAGCAGTGACAGAGGTTTGGTTAATCCTTCCATTTAAAATAGGGGTACCAGTTCTGTAAGTGCTTTTATAACTTTATATATTTTGTCTTGTACCTTATGCAATTTAGTACTATACGTTATATATATTTATTTATGTCCATTAAGTAATGATAATGGTAAAAATGAGAAATTACACAAATACATATGCACCTTTCTTATATGTAATATTATATACCCCCCACCTCATTGGTAGGTCCTAAAAACTTTATGCAGTCTCCTATAAACTTATAAATTATCTTATAATATAGGGAGGAGATATATATATATATATATATATACTAGTTTACAGTAAATAAACAAGTAGCAGCTATATTTGTACTTAATGTTTAACCTGAATGCATGAATGCTCCATCCTAGATTGCTATATATAGAGATGAATTAGCATTGGTGCCAGTACTATAGTCAGACTGGGTTCTCCATATTAAAATAAAGGTAATGGTGATGAGGACGAATAACCATTTTATATTTAGGAGATGTCACTGTGAAGCTGAGAGGACGTACTGTAAATATGTAAAATGTAAAACTGTTCCTTATCCCATAAAATAATCTGCATCTGGGTAATGTTGGCCCAGAGGGTAAGATTATTCATTATTCAGCACAATGCTTCCTTCCCAACTTCCAAATGTTCTATGCATTGTTATGGAGATAGTTCCCCCTGACTTGTTATTTCTTACACGGCTTTTGTACAGTCTTGGATTTTGTAACAGAAAATGATTTTCTTTCTTTCCTTGTTTTGCGCCCATCGTTGATTAGTCATTGGCAACCAACACATTGCTTCCTTAACTATAAACACCTTACAGATCTGCCCGATATTAAAGAGAATATTAGCACTTGAAATCCCTAAGGCAAAGGAAGGGTGAAATGGATGATATAGAGCTGTGATGCTCTATCTTTATATTCACAGCTGAGATGTACTGTATATGTATTTGGTGAAGTATATACTTCAAAACATGAATAAAAAATATATATATGCAACCGATATGCCTTTGGGGGAAAGCTCTGTGTGCTTGACAATGTGGCTTAAGACTACCGCAAGTGACAGAAGGAGGGGAGGCAATGGAAAGTATTAAAAAAAAAAAAACAATTATCCCTGTTCTAAATTTGGAGACAATCCGCTTGGCAGTGCTGTCATATCTTCACACTGACAGTTTTCAATTGGTGGATGACACTGATTGGCAGTAAAAGATGAGCTGTCTTTAACAGACTTCCATGTGAAATACATTGAAGACAACAGCCAGAGAGCATTTTAAGCCTTCCTGTCCCATCAAACTTTTTTTTTCCCCTTATCCTTTTAAACTACAGCCTAGAGCAAACTTATGCTAACATTGCTTTATCTTTTGACAGAGCTGTCCTACTTCAGCTCTTTCCTAAACTAGCAAATCCACATCAGACTAAAAAGGAACTGCACAGCACAGCTCCGAGAGTCATAGAATTGACCCTAGTCTTCTATTGAAAGGGAAAATACAGTATAACCTATTTGGAAGCAGTGAAAAACTAAAAAGAAAAATATTTATATTAAGACCTAAACAAAAAGTTTTGTTCCATAAAGGTTTTTGCATAATTCTAATTGAACCTGATTGAAGTCAATGGAAGCAGGATTTGTGAATTTTCGATTTTTTTTCTTTTCCGTATAAATGTTTTTAGAGTTTTTACTTTTTGAAACTGAGTTTTTATGCCAAAATTTTAAACCTTTTGACAAAATTCTACAAAGTTCCACCTCTCGAAATATTGAAAATTCATCTGGTTCCGTGAATTTTTGAAACCTGCAGTATTGCCTGGGAACCAGGTTTGAAACCAAGACTCATTACTACTGGTTAAACAGGTTGTAGGTCACAAGAACCATTCATTAAGGCATTAAAGATTTTGCACAAAATAGTTGCTATCTGTTCGATCCTCTTGTTACGCACTGGAGCAACTACCGTTATTAGTCTTAAAGCCACATTAACCCCTGTTAAATCGCCGCTGAGGGTTTAATGCGGCTATATTAGCCAATAGGGCTCTCCATGTATCCCCTAATGTATGTAAATGGAAAAAAAAAACAAATCCTCTCTGCTTTGTTCCTAAGAATCAAACCATCATCTTCAGTCTAGATTTCTCTATTCTAGCTTATACGGGATGTTATTGCTTTGTATCATAAGGTCCTGTCGAACATCTTATGGTCATGGCTTGATAAAGGTCTCAAACTGAAATGTGCAAAGTCCTTGGACATAGATTAATGATTAAACATTGAAAGATCTGACTATTATTATTGTTTTATACATACAGACTATTTCCATTTATAGGGATTGTCATGAATAAAGATGTGTCAATTGTGAAGTTGCGTACCTTTATATGGATTCTGTTTGTTCTTGGTACAACTATAAAACTATGGCATGAGTATATGTACAGTTTATTATATTTCTGTGTATAAACTGTCTCTTACCCACATGTAAAGACCAAGCATACTTTGTGTATTGTGCTTTAACATTGCATTGTGCATTTTGAGACAATTGTGTCCCTGCATGTTCCAGATGTACAAATCAAGGCTGATCCATCTGGGCCTTAATTACCTATTTAAATGCTTGTTTAATGTTCCTTTACAAAGTGCTTTCTTTTTGCTATAGTGATTTAAATGTACGTGCCATTTCTTTTCTCTCTTCTTCTTACAAACCCTGGAGCACGTGAGTGAGGGCCTTCCTTATCTCTTGAAACGAAGAAAGTTCAAGAAGCTAGGATTGAAGAATTTTGAGAAAGCGGCAATTAAAGAGAGACCTCAAGCTAAAAATGAAACGGAAGCTAATTTTATGTGAACTAAATCCAGTTATATGCACAACAAAATGTCAGGTTTGGTAACTATTATTGTGTGTAATGACCAAACATCTATCCCACACAGCATTGTTCTATGGGTTGCCCAAGCAAGAGAACTGCCCATACAAATTCAAAGCATAGTTACTGTAGCATTTGCTGTGGTCTGGCAATAATCATACTGGATCACCTAGTTGAAAGGCAAGGTTTTTGTGGAGTAGATAAAATGGAAATATTATCATATAATCTTTATGCGCATAGCTGGTTTAGCAACAAGTGCACTGGCAGAATATAACAATATATCTGTTAATCCTGTTCTACCATTCTGCCCTCTTACTTTGTTTTTATCTCTGGGTTGGGTCCCAGCTTAAAGCATAGTTCTGTCCCACTCTGTACTTGACTCTTTTAACTGTGTTCAGTTTGTTATTTAATAAAAGCATTTGCCATTTGTTTGTATTTGTGTTTTGAATACTCCTATCATTGCTAGATATGTACAAAACTGGCAAATTTCATTCCGCCAGTGGGCAATTCACAAAATCTGATTCAAACCCAACTGAAGCGGAATTTTGGGTTTTACTACCATGATTTTCCGATCTACCATGCATATACTAATGTGGTGTATTCATAATATTTGTTTTTATTTATTTATTCATTTAAACGTAATAAACGTATGACAGACACAGTTAACAGATTACAGATCTTTAGACTGATCAGAGATACTGTAGATCACATTAGAAATGATATGCCATCCTTGCTGCAAAAGACCACAAAAGAGTTGTAATTTGTTATTATAAACCATTTCCAGCATATGGGCATCAAAATGTTGATGTGAACTGAATATAAAGCATTCTGGCAACACAAAGCAAATCCAATTCAATTCAAATTGTGTACAGTACTGTACATACTTTATTAATTTATTTATTAAAGGGCATGTCCACCCCCCAAACTAAATATTAACCCCATACTGGCCTACTATACAGTTTCAAAAAATCCATACCGTACAATCCTGCTCCTTATGGTTCTTCTGCAATCCATGTCCAAAGTCTAGTAAAATGAAGAGTAGTGGCTATCTTCATGTCCAAATGTTGCTGCCTGCTGTCTCTCCTCTGGGAGGGATGGTGACATGCGCACAGGAGCCCTTTCACCCCCCTTCCTCCCTCCCAATCCCTCTCTGCAAAAATCTCCCCTAGTGTAAAAACATTCAGGCATATTGTAGGGCAAACCCTCCCACCCCTAACCGCTAAGTTAAATGTTAAAAAATATTTTTCAAACTGTATTTACAGCTACCGCTTGCCAGCGTCCCCCCCATTGCTGGCAGCTGCAGCTGTGATTGGTTGCCTCTTAGCCAATCACAGCCGCGGCTGCCGGTCCTGCCCCATGCTTGTACATCCAGAGCGACGCTAGAACCAGGAGCTGTAAGTAGTGTATGGGATCGATTTTAAGCTTTTAACTTGGCGGTTGGGGGTGGGAGGGTATGCCCTACAATATGCAGGATTGTTTCTTTGGAGTGTGGAGATGCCCTTTAATGCCGCTTTTTATCTCAATTGATTAATTAAGGCAATTGGTTCAACAACATTGCCAAATTATTTTAAGCCTAGTTACCATTTCAATGATTGCTTTCTTTGGATTGATCCCACTCTACCAGTACTTGCCTTTATTGAGCTGAATATCCCTGCTGGTCTGTGCCAAGCTTTCTTAAGACTAACCTAATACGTGACCATACATTGGGGGGAGTTCACAATCCAAGAGACCAACTCTACCTGTACTTGTCTTTTATGAGCTGAAAGATTGTGGCTAGTTTCCTTGAGACTAATAGTAGCCCTACATGTTGTTATATTACCACTCGATACCCAGCATCGATTGATAATCGCCCTTTGTATGGTGTCCGGAGACAAATTCAATCCATCAGAATTGTCCCTTTTTTGTTATCTGACAGGACATTTTGTGTGATTGTTCACTAATATTGTTATGTGTATGGCTATGACAGCAACTAAGCCAGGGTTGGTTTGCACCTTGTTGAACTGATTCTGATGTGTTTGAAAACTACAATTTTATCTGGGAAACAAAACATCCTTTTGTGTATTTGATACATATCCTAAAGTAGGCAGTTAGAAATCTTGCTTTGTTTCTATTGACTTATTTCTACCATGGCTTATAGATTAAATCAATACATAGTTGCATTTAAAATGAATCACTAGGTGTGTCTATTTTACCCCTTTCTTGAATCTTGAATGTTTTCTAATGATACATTGGTGTGTTAAGTGCACAGATTATAATGTGTCCTTTTGCTTCTCATCAGCTGTAATAAGCAAAGCCCAGACCACTTACACATGACCTCTGCACCTTAATCTTCAAATGGAACTCTGTGTTATTATGAATACATTTTGTAATCACACACAACATAAAGAATTCAGAATGAGATAGACAACAAATGAGAAATGCGGATTTTTTCATTCAATATATTAAATATATTTTATTTTTGCATGCTTGTGTCTTTTAATGTCCACCCTTTAAAAAAAAAATTCATATGTTGTAGGGCTTCCTCCCCCAGCCCCAACTGCATTATTATTATTATTTTACTCCCCCGATCTATACTTACCTTCCCTCTATACTCCGCCGCATGAAACTGCAAGTAGGGGTCCAGATCGGCAGCCGCGCCTGTGATTGGCTGAGAGGCGGCCAATCACGGACGCAGCTGCCAGTAGTTCAGAATGCCGGAGGAAAGAGGGAAGGTAAGTAGAGTTTGGGAGAGTTTCTGTAAATAATAGAAATGCGGTTGGGGCTGGGGGAGGGAGCCCTACAATATGTCAAAAGGGGATTTTACACTAGGTGGAGGGAGAGGAAAATGGGAGGGAGAGGGGGGGAGGGCTGCAGTACGCATGGCAAAATTCTGCCGGAGGAGAGACAGGAGGCTATATGTGGACTCTACCAGGCTCCTGGTGGCCAGTTTTTGGGACTTTGGAGGGGCATAGCCGGGCAGCCATTTGGAGCTGGGATGTAAGGTAAGGATTTTATTACACTACAGAGTGGGGCCAGTAGTGGGTGAAATTATAGTTTTAGGGGTGAACATGCCCTTTAACACAACGTAATAAAGAAAAAGAGAGAGAAGTTTGTAAAGAAATTAATGCTTAGATTTTTAATGGATAATGATGAGCCCTAAGGCGTATTAACACGGCATATTAAAACGTGATCCGATCACATGGGAAAAAGCACACGCAAGTGTTGGCCAATAGGACTGACCACACTAGGTGTGCTGGGGCCCATTGCGCTGCAACCCAATGATTCACTCCGATACCCAAAAATGATAGGGATTGCAGCGCAAGTAGCCACTAATGCGCCTAGAATAGATAGTCCGGCGGTACCTATCGGACTATGCGTCGGAGGAGCGAGCAATCGGGTAAGTACCTTACCTCCTCTCCTGTCTCCTGCAGGTTTCCTCCCGTTCTTCAATAAAACTGAAACCCCAACAGTAGTTTTCTTAGGTGGATATACCCTTTAAAAAATGGTAGAGAATATGTAGACTAACTAGGTATGAATATTATATACTTACAGGGTAATTCAATAAAAGGTCTTATCGTTTAAAATGGTGCTAATTTAGCCCCAACCAATCAGAACTTATTTAACATTTGAAAGCTAACATCTGATTGGTTGGGGCAAAATTAGCACCATTTTAAACAATAAGAACTTTTATTGAAAGAATTTATTGTAAGAATTTTAATAATAATGATATTTTCCACTGAACTTTCCCTTTCATTAGCAAACACACAGCATAATTTAATTGGAACACAGTTTTTTTTTTTTTTTGCAGATAATGGGCGCTGTATACCTTGCTGTGATTTCCAACACTACAATGATGATTCGGCCAGCAATAAAGTTGAGTTTGTGTGGGGGGGAGTTTATAATGTAGAGTTTATGTCTGTTAAAGGTGCCTGCAAAACAGGATAAAAGTTGTAGAAAGAAAAGTTGGTCCCAGCTATTTGTCTGTGTATTTTATTATTTTTTTTCGGAGACATTATTCTTAGAATTATGAATCAAATTACAGACAGCAATTATCACTAATCTCATTTCACTAACTATGTATTCACACATTCATCCTAGCGAGTAGAGAGGGGGGAAAAAAATACACACACAACCGTAATGTTGCACAGCCACTTAATTGCTGAAACAGGAGACCTATTTGCTATATTTTTCTCACCTCCTCTGATTAATAATATATTTATTACAGTGCTTAGAAACAAAGACTGCTTACCATATCCTCCCTTGGGGTTTTAGGTTTTTTTCAAAACCTAATATGTTCAATAGCCTTGAATCCATTCTAAGCCATAACTACCTAATAAACCCTTCTGCGCATTCTACCATTGGTGTCCATTACTACAGATAATTATATTTCCTAAACAAATGCGTGAAAGGGGCAATGGTTCAGTAAACACAGATCTGCAAACGGAAAAGCCTTCAGCTATTTACCTATTTAATTTGTATTTATCTGTCTGGTAAATAATCTTGTACCAGCTTCATGTTTGTTTGTTTGTTTTTTTATATTTATGAAAGTTTGAATAAAATGTGAAAACAGGCCCCAATTAGGAAACAGGTAGAAAGTATCGGGATGGGCAATATATTGTTTTGTGTGTAGCAGGCCCTTTATATTAAAGGACAACTAAAGTCACAGAACAACACTGAACCCGAAGGCAGAACACCTTGATATAAAACCAGTAATCTGTGTCTTACCTCTTACATTGATATGGGCGCTGGGAAATTTTCCTAAATAACAAATGATTTGTGTTTTACTTCACAGCATTCTAGTATCACACAGTTTGGTCAACGACCATTATGTTCTGCTCATGCTCCGTCCTTAGCTATGGCAGAAACTTGTTACAGTTGGTCACACCCATTAATAATCTCTAGCCAATCCTTTTACAGGACAGATAAAGCAAGGAAGCATGTGACTGAGGTCAGGAGGTGTGGCCTGACACTGCACATACACACAGATACTTCATTCAGTTCTTAACAGGCTTACATTTACTTTAATACAATTTACTGAAGTGGTATTTGAGAGCTTATTGGTGTTTTTAAGGGGGTTGTTTTCAGATTCTGGAGGATAAAAAATTGGGTTTAGTTCTCCTTTAAGTCCACTCTGACGCGATTATCATGCACTTTCGATGTTTTTTGGCCACACTGTACGGACTACGATCCAGTTTCAGAGCGCGTTTGATCATATTTTTTTTGTGCTGGTTGCATTGCATCAGACATTGGCAAAATCGCATTGCAAATGCACAGTAGCGTGTCTGAAACACATTGCATTGCGATTTCGCTTTTCACACACGTTACTGTACACTGATAGTGTAGCCGCAGCCTAAAGTTAATTTTGTAATAGATGTGAACACACAACTCTGCACATTTCTAAATGGTTTTGGAAATTGTAGCTGAAAACAGTTTTCACACTGAACACGAAGAGTTAAGAAATGAAATGTAACCTTATGGGACAAAGCACATTTGTTCTTTTTACCTTTTAATAGCAGATTTTAACGCTGACATAGCTGCACTAAAAAAAGAAAAGCAGACATTCACATTTCTGTATTTCCAGCTGCTGGAATGGAGCTAAAATTAAACTAAATTGGATAATTGGATAAATTATCCCCCAAAAAAATAAAAAAATTGGTTTTGCCCTTGACCCAGCTACTGGGTTGATTCAATTGCTCTGTAGAGATCTGAGCATCTTTGACCCATCCTACAGCCAATCAGTAGAAATTACTGTTAGGAACATTCTAAGGATGTGATGCAAATGTCAGCTCACTAATATCAACAGCAGGGAACAGCAAAGTGTAGGAATTCAACTGATTTTTTAAAATGGGAGAGAATATGTAGAATAACTAAGAAGGCATCACACAAACTAACAATTTAACAAATATTGATCATTTCCACTGAACTCTCCCATTAATTACATGCATTGTGGTAATACTACATTTATAAAAGATGAATTTTCAGGAGGAAATGGATTATCCCAGGCTAATTTGCTTATTAACATGATATGCTAATGTAGCACAGATAAACATACAGAGACCCTCTGTACCCAATGTTTGATCTTCGTAAAACTCTACATCTGTGTTCGAAATCTGTAAATTAACCTTGAAATGCCCACATGCTATGGGACTCGAAGTGAAGTGACAAAAGCAGCAGTGGGAAGATGGGAAAAGTTCTTCATCTAATTACCTGAAATATGGACCTAGAGTCCATTTATCACAAATGTTTTTAAGTCAAAGACAAAAGATATGTTGCTCATGCAGTGAGTCAGGCTTTCCAGACACTCTTGGTATTTCATTTAAAAGAAATGTACAGTAACTGAAATTGTTAAAACAAAACCAGAAATGGAAGATCAAGTTAAACTAGCCCTATGCACCAAGCAATCTGCTTTTGAAGAATCTTAGACTTATGCTGTTTTCACTTTTTTATAAGCCGAGTTTGAGTCCCATAAATTTTACACACTGAGGAAATAGAAGCTGTTCCACGAAACGCGTAGGGCGGAGCTTGGTGTGTGTGTCTCCTAGTTAGATCTTTCTAGACCCTGCATGGTATGTTTTTAACGCTTTTACTCATCCACTACGAGTCCGGTTACCTACCTCCGTGTTGGGGATATTCCCTGTCTCATACCTATTGTGAGGTAGGATTCATTGGGAGGTAATTGCAGCACTGGATCTCTGGTGTGGGAGGACGCTCCTAACACGTGCAGGTGCGTACAAGTTTGTTTGTATTCTTTATGCTGCTTTCTCAACACTAATTTCAAATAAACGCTATAAAGGCAATAAATATAGAGTCAGGGGGCGTACCTGTACCTAGTGAGCATACCCCGCGAGATTGGAGACTGGGCCCTGGACCCTCTCCATCCAAGATCTCTTCCGCGATCAACCATTTTTAAACAGCTAATTGTGCGTATGAATGAAACATACATGCAATCAGCTGTTTGAAAGAGCGGATGCGAACTTCCAGTTCAGTTCAGCCATTTAAAAACGGCTGATCACGGAAGAGATCTTGGGCTTGTGGTTGGCCCTACTACCATCTGTGGCCCCCCACGGTCACAGGGGTGGTGGGGGCGGTAGTTACGCCACTGTATAGAGTCACCATTGCTATATCTTGTCCTCACTTACCAAACATGCCAACATGACTACACTTGGTACCATGGTACATAGGATGCAGTAGTGGCATGCAACGCTAACATTTGTGAAATATTACGTAATGGAACTGACAAATATTTTACCACAAAACAGAAATTTTGTGTAATTAAATAAGATTTATTATAAGTCTAATAAGTTAAGTTCAGGTGATCCCATGTGTAATGAAGACCAAAAGTGCTATAATTTTAACATAGTAAAAATGTTGGTGCTACACCTCCTCTTTTCCCCAAACTCCTCTGCTTCTGGTAGCTCCTCTCTTTGAGACAAATCTTTATTTGGCACCAGCTCCATAGGATGGGGCTTGCATAACTAGCATCTTAGGACCATGGGAAACATAAAAAAAGGAAGCATCAATGAAAGGGATGGTTGTAAGGCAGGGGTGGGCAATTAAATTTCACAGCAGTCTTTATGAGAAATTTGGATTGTCTATAAGGCCCAAACCAAAAGGTTCAGCTCAATTCTCATTATAGAGATTACAAAACTGGATTTTATAAACAGATTATCAACCCTTATAATAAACTTCCCCCATAACATAGTATGCTTTCCCCCAGCCCCAACCACTATAAAATAATTTTAAGAAAGTGCTCCGATCTTTACTTACCTTCCCTCTCTCCTCTGACGCACAGCCCGGCCTTCTGCTTGCAATACAAGGAGGGGGCGGGGCCGGCAGCCGCATCCATGATTGGCTGAGAGGCAGCCAGGACGCAGCTGCCGGCTTTTCAGAATGCCGGGGGAGAGAGGGAAGGTAAGTAGAGTTCGGGGGACATTATGAAAATAATTTTTTAGCGGTTGGGGCTGGGGAAAGGCAAACTATTATATGGCCAAGGGTTTCTGTGCTAGGGGGGAGGGATTGCAAAATGGGAGGGAGGGGGAGAAGGGCTGCAGTATGCATGCCAAACTTCTCCCGGAGGCGAGACAGGAGGCAGAGTCCTATATGGACTCTGCTATCCTCCTGGTGGGCAGTTTTTGGGACTTTGGGGGGGGACTACAGGAAAACCTTATGGAGCTGGGATGTGAGGTAAGGATTACACTACACTACATGATGGGGCCAGTAGTGGGGGGATTATAGTTTTGGGGTGGACATGCCCTTTAATATCCCTTGTTCATTGAATGTTTTTTTTATTATTAGTTGCCATCTATTATTTTAGATTCATTCCATCAAGTTCAATTAACCATTTTATTTTATAAAATAAACTTAATAAAAAGAAATCAATTATCCAGCCTGAAACAATAAATTAATATTTACATTTTTTGGGCACAGGTCTAGTATTGAGGAGCCAGTTAGAGGCCCAAGGCATTTGTAATAAAAATATAGAAAAAAAGGGCCTCATTACACAGGGGATAATGAAACTTATTATTAGATGTTCATTTCCCTTTAAATGGTATGTCCACCCCCAACACAGCCTTTACACGGAAGCTGCAGAATCGGCACCTGTAATTGGCTAAGACCGCCCCTTCTGTATCTTCCATGCATGGAAAAGGAATGGCAGCTAAGCCGAAGAACTCAGGGAACGAAGGCTGGTAAGCAGGTTGACCAGCAGCTTTAAAAACTAAGAACCTTGTAAGGTTTTGGGGGGAAATTTACCTTACTTTAAAAGCTTGTGTGGGGGGAGGACATACACTTTAAAGTGAAATTTCTGGTTTCACCTGTAAATTTGACTGACAATATGTCACCCTTGAAATTTACTGGTGTTTTGCAAACCCGCAATTGGAACTAAACCTGAAAGGTTCAGACTTCTGTTACCAGTGTTTTCCTTCTCTAAGCAGGTAAATACAAATATTTTTTTTCTTTTACAAAACTTCTTTAATCACCATTATACATGTTTATAGACTCTCTGGATTTTAGATTGTGTAGTGGCAGACATAAGTGCAAAAAGCTTTTGCATAAACTTTTCCTGTTGGCAAGACAAAGGGAAATTAGTTGCTTTGCACAGGAACTCATTAAGCTCAGGGTGGATGGACTGAATGTTCATTAAGTATTTCCCCATGGAATTCCCGGCTGCTTGCTAACACTGACTTCAACCTTGCATAATAAAACGTTATGAAAAGAAAAATGAAGTTTTGGGAGAAATAATATAAAATACAACGCATTGTCCATTGTCTCTTAACACAAGCCACACACCGCGCTGATAAATAGAAAATGGAATATTTTCTGCCAACCCCATTTTCAGTGCCTTGTATGTAGCAGTGTGTTGCCATTTATGCTGATAGAAAGAGAAGGAATCATTCCACACACTGTACTTGTATTGCTCCAGCAGGATCCTTTAGCACTTGCCCTATACACCATCTTAGCTTGTGGGGAAACATTTGTTTTTGGCATCCATACCATTATAGGTTACTTTCAATATACAGTGGGACTGCTTGAGTAGGGCGGACTCTACCTGTGGTACTATTTTTTATTGGTCATTAGGGATGCCTGATTGCTGTGTATGCTTGTAGTATTTCTGTAATTACTATTATTTGCACTGCACTTTATGTTTGGTGCTAGTAGGGGGTTGGTGTTTACATATATCTACTGTTTTCATTATCTCTTATTGAGTTTTTATTAGGATTGTTAGATGTGGATGCAATTAAACGCTCTAGTAGACTGACTTCAAGTGGTTTGTGCCTTTTTTTCCAAGAGTCTTTTTTAGGGGGTTCCTTTTTAACCCTCATTTTGTAACTTTACATCCTGGGGCAATCATTTTGTGGTGGAGATTGGGATATTGATGATGAAATGTACCTTGGAACTTGCTAGAGCACTGTCTCAGAACTTTGGCACCCAGTAAGTATGTTTGATGTGGCTCATTCAAGTGTCAAAAAATCACAAAGGTAATAAATGGCATCTGTAACACACTGCAGAAAAATGTATGTATCCTCACGTGACATGCCCTTGTGTAATTCTTTTTTTGGGGGCAATGGTTTTCATTAGTCAGTATGGATACTAGGACAGACATCATACACAAAAGGTTAAAGATTTAGAGGAGAGTATTCCATGAGCCCTGGTATGGTGTATTTGCTATCATACAACATTATGTGCTGCAGACAAATAAGCGTTTTTTGTAAAATAACAAAGAAATGTAAAATATGATTTTTCCAGCTTTCTAGTTACATTTTTGTGCATCTATGAATCAAGCTGACTCTATTAACACCCTCCAGGATGTGAGTGATTTACTATCCTCTCTTTCAGCATCCGCAGCAAATGTAAGAAATTTGTTTATTAACTTCAAAACATTTGATACAAATCTTTTAGGCAGATAGGATTACATCAGCTCCGGCTTGGCAGTTTATTTGATGTGCAGAAAAACAAGGAAGATGACAGCAGGAAATGTAAAAAAATTGATTGACCCATCAGTGTTGGAGAATTAAACACAACTATTTCACTTTTATGTAAGCACCATGTACAATGCTGTTTTGACACCTTACCCTGGGCAGTTCCTATAACACCTCTTAGTCACAATGCAAAAACACCTTGTATGCAGAAGGTCCCTAACACATGGCTGTGATATGCTAATTGTGACCTTCCGGGGTAACTATTGCCAACGGATTCTTGTACAAGTCATTCTGAATTGAGAGATCCAGTCGGATGACTAGCGAAACGTCTTTAAGAACTAAACTTTAAGTCCAGTTGATCTAACTGAATACAACAGATATACCATGACCTGGATGGATGAGAACCTTCACAAGCATACGCAATATGTTAAATGCCAAAAACAGTGTTCTAACCTATCACCTATCCAAGGTGAATACCATAATTGCTAGGTCATCACCCCTAGGATTATCTTTTAACGTTGGTAATTAGGGATGTGCCAGAGTAGGACAGAATTTCAACACATAACTACTGAATTCTCAACCATTTAAACCTGGTTTTAAAGTCCAGTCCTCAAATCAAAACTTGTATACAGGTAAATCACCACTAAAAACCTGAAATCCTGCACAAAGTCCTGTTCTCCCTGTTTCCTGGTCCTTCCAGTTAGTAACTGTCAGTTATGAATTTGACAATTGACATTACAGCCAATGACTAAATGTTAATCCCCTAGCTGCATCTTCTGAGCATGCCCAGGCTCAGTACCAGGTCACTAAATTGCTCAGTTTCCATGAGGCACCCAGAAGCATAGTAGGCATACAGTAATGAATTCAGAGGCCAAAGTAGGATGTATCAACATATTTTAAAGAGGCCATTCCCTAAAATATGTTATTATAAGGGTGGAGTTTTCCTTTAAGGTCGAAATTTCTTAGTTTTGTTGCAGTGCAGTATAGCTACTTGGTAACAAATAATAAATAAAAATGCCAGTATCATTTGATGTCTACATGTCTGTTTGTTTATCTGTCATTATATTCTGTTTGTTTAATAAAAAAAGTTGTTCTATTTTAAAATAGTGTAGTTTATTCTTTATGGGGCTTCGTCAGCCTTCAAATAATTCAGTCTGCGCAATATATAACTCACACTGACTTAATACAATTCATTCCTGAGGACATTCCAAAAATGTAATGTTATATTCTGAAAATAAATAAAATGAATAACAGATATTGGTTTATATTACTAGTTATGTTTTGTATTTATTTCCAGAAATACACCTACCTTATAGCCATATCTTGCTTGACAATTTCTCAAATCAGCCTCTGACTGCCGTCTGGATTTTCTGTAGAAATCCTGTCTGAAGAAATGCGTTAATATTGTCATGGTTGGAATAACAGACGATAACACTTGGCAATGGAATGAGATATGGTGACCTGATGATGCAAAGGGAATCAACCAAAAAATAAAATGCATGTCTAGCTGAAAATACATTTTAAAGGAACGTTGCTCAGTACACTAGAACTTGTATTCATTTGCTCAAGCACACAAGCAGAGCACAGAAAATATATTTATAAGGGCTGGGCCCCACTGTTTTGCATGCATTTTGCAAATCGCAATGTATTTTAAAATGTAATGGAAACTGTGAGAATCAGCTCCCATAATATAATCTAGTCGGTTTATTTTTTATCTGCATGCATACACGACTTTTGGTCCATGTGTGTCAGAATCGCACTTTAATATTGGTCTATGGGAACACAAAAAAAAAGCAGACACACGCAAAGAAACTTATTTTTTGTGGGGTTTTTTGCGTTTTCTTCAATATTTCCAGTAATTTTCCAAAAAATGAACAGGATGGCAAACAGGCCTGAAACACGGGCACACGGACATTGAAAAAAGCATGCCTGAAACGCCAACAAAATGCATTGTCCAAAATGTACTCAGAACAGACAACGCAATGCACATAGTGTGACCTAGCCCATAATGACAAAGTTCAAAAATTTGGGTCATGTACGAATTTCCAGGTTACGTGATTTGTTATTTAAAATAACTTTGTATTGATTAGAAATACTGTTAAGATTTTCATGGTTCATGTTTTAATCACAATCATAGCTGGAAACAGAAGATTACGGTATTTTATTTTTTTGATGGAATATCTACAGAGGTGTAGGCCTCTCCCATTAAAGTGTATCTCCACTGGTAAAAAAAATTGGTATTCAGTTTTATTAAAGAACGGGAGTTAAAGGATCTGTGTCTTACCTCCTGTTCTTCAATAAAACCTGCAGGAGCCGGGAACGATGGCGAGGTAACCCAATGCATATCGACCATGCTCATAGAGTACCTTACCTTCGTTACCAGTTCCTGCAGGTTTTATTGAAGAACAGGAGGTAAGACACAGCTCCTTTACCACCCGTTCTTCAATAAAACTGAATACCAACATTTTTTTTTTACCAGTGTAGATACCCATTAATCACAACAATCATTCTTGTGTTCCAGTGGAATGGTGTGTTTGCTAACACAATGTAAAGGGCATGCCCACCCCCAAATATAAAACTTGGGCCCACTGTATAGTTTTAAACATTCCTTACCTTACAATCCTGCTCCTTATACTGTAGTTCTACTGTAGTTCTCCTGCAGTCCATGTCCAAAGTCCAGGAAACTGAAGAGTAGTGGCTGTCTTCCTGTTCCATGGCCTCTGCCTTCTGCGATGCCTCTGGGAGGGATGCTGATATACTCAGGGGAGCCCTTCCCCCCCTCCCTCCGGATCCCATCTACCTGCCCTTCCTCCTAGTGTTAAAAGCTTTTAACGTAGAGATCCTTAAGGTTGCCCACCCCCAACCGCCATAATATTACTAAAAAATATTACTTTCTGATATTTACTCACAGCTCCTCGCTCCCGGGCCTATCTTCTTAACTAGCAGCCGCAGCTGTGATTGGCTGACCGACAGCCAATCACAGATGCGGCTGCCGGTCCAGCCCCTCCCTGCAGCTTCCGGTTTGCAGAGAGGGAATAAGATCACGGGAGCGAAGGGGCTGTAAGTAAATATCGGAAAGTGTTATTTTTTTGGTGTTATTATGGCGGTTGGGGGTGGGAGACCCTAAAAGATCATTATACTAAAAGTTAGCTTTTAAAGTGGACATGCCCTTTAATCGTTTAAACAGATCCTTAAAAATCCCTTGTGCGATTATGTTTGTACATCTGAAAACTGCAGAACTTTCCTTCTTTAGACTAGTTGGTATCTAACGTATCAGTAATTGGGTTTCATTTACAGGTCAGAAACAAATATACTTCCAGGGCGATACTAAAGTCATGCTTATCATGTAAATCATGCTTGTGGTGGCAGTGAGATGTGCAAAAATAAACCACACAGCCGAAAGCAAAGTTACGGTATATAGCCATAGCATTGCGGCACTTTTTAGTGCAAGCGTATGGCTTACATTAAAGCCCCACAATGATTGAACTAAGAGACGTTCATGGAGATTAAATAAAAGTTCTTATCGTTAAAAATTATGCTAATTTTGCCCCAACCAATCAATATTATTTATCGATATTATCTACCATTTAAAAGCTAACATCGGATTGGTTGGGGCAAAATTAGCACCATTTTTAATGCTAAGAATTTTATTGAATAACCCTGGCTATGTCTATTTAACATCCTCCATGCACAATATAAAGAGAGATGAAAGGTCCAGGTATACAGGAGAGCATGAGAATAAATACATTAACAGAGGGTGAAGCAATCTTATCATCAGCAATAAAGATGCAACTCTGGGATGCTGGAGTTCTAGTCAGAATTGCCAAGAAAAACCTGTGTTTTGTTGACCATAACTCAGTGAACTTACCATTGGGTTAAAACCATTTTTGATTCTTATTTTTTGTTTTTTTTATAGCAACAAAGGAAACTATACAACTTTATACAATTTGTAGAACAAATATAATGGTAAATACTGTATAAGATGGCCACGCAGACTTGTACATTAAAGATGGCCACTAGAGATGTCCGAACTTCGCAAAATCTAGTCCGCTCGAGGATCCGCGAATTTTTGAAAAAATTCAAAAATTCGAAAATCCGCGAGCGGACCCGTTAAAATGAAAAATATTCTCAAAATTGCGAGATTTTTCGTATTTTCGAAAATTTTTGAAATTGCGCAGTTCGTGTATGAAAAATCCAATGTTCGCGAACGGGATAAATCCGTGGCGGATCCGGGTTTCGGATCCGTGAACCGGCCATCCCTAATGGCCACATAGACTGGTAAATATAAGATGGCCACACAGACAGGTAAAGATAAGATTGTTACACAGACTGGTACATTTAAGGTGGCCACATAGACTGGTAAATATACAGTAAGATGACCACACATACCGTATATACTCGAGTATAAGTCGAGGTTTTCAGGCTGTAAAAACAGCCTGAAATCTGAACCTCGACTTATACTCGAGTCAGTCACTAACTAACCTGAAATGAGGAATCCAGCGTCCGCATGCACTGATGGTCGCATCCACTGACGTCACTACTCGGCACCGGGAAATGAGACCGGCGCGGAGTAGTGACGTCAGTGGATCCACCAGTTAGTGCAATGCAGCAGTTGGATTCCTCTTTTCAAGTTACCGTAGATGATGGCTGGTCTCTGACTCCTGGTATTTGGCCCAGACTCACCTGAAAACAGAAACTGGAAAAAGTCTGAATGGGAGAAGGCTGCATGAGAAGGTAAGGCATGGGAGAAGGCTGCATGGGAGAAGGCTGCATGAGAAGATGGGTGCAGGGAGGGAGAGTAAGGGGGCATTTGGGTCAGGGACAGGATAGTTGGTTCACTATGTGCAGTTCCACTGTACATGTTTGTAAACTACAACTCCCAGCAACTAAAGCATGCTGGGAGTTGTAGTTTACAAACATCTGGAGTGCCAAGGAATCAGAAGGCAGTAGTGGTCATATTTCTACCCTCGACTTATACTTGAGTCAATCAGTTTTTACTCCTTTTTAGGTTAAAATGGGTACCTCGACTTATACTCAGATCGACTTATATTCAAGTATATAAGGTAGTTATGATACAATCTTAACTTACTGAAGAGTGAAATCCAGTAAGTAAGGATGAGCCGAAGTTGCGGCACTCATGCTTCTCACACTCCCCACTTCTCGCAGCTGAACACGTCACATAGCTTATTGGGCTTTTTTTTTATGTGCCGCAGGCCACTGGCTTTCTTCTTATTCACAAAAGTCTCACCCTGCCTTATGGGAGTGGTGCCCCTGATTGCAAAATATTTTTTTGACATGTCATGCAACTGAACAAAAAAAAAAAATCTGAACTTTGAGATCTCTTCTACAGTCACTAATAAAGATATAAAATAATAACAACATTTATGTTTCCAGAGCTAAAGGTAGATCCACATTTTAATTGCCTGTCTGTGAAGTAATGTAAGGTGCACCATTGCCTTTAATATGGCTTTCTGAAATAAAATGTTATCTTTAAAGAGGTCTTAAAGATGTAGGGAATCCGAAACCCCCCAAAATTTAAGACTTTAACAGGGAGGCCACTCAGAAAGAAATAAAGGATCAACGAACTATTTCAGACCGAGCGCCCATACACGTGTGATTCTTGGCTGGAATGCTTGCTCGGCGGCTGGCCCTGTGGTGTTCCACATGAGTGAAATGTGACATCTGTATGGGCCTTTAGCCTTGAAGCCACCACACCTTACAGTTTGTCTCCTTATATATCTCCTGGAAAGATAAAGAAGAGAATGAGGAGGAGAAGCCAGATAAACAATTAGCTTCTTTACCATATATAGTAACTTTCGAGGTTGACGTTCAGTTATTCAGAATCAAAATTAAAATACATTAAAATGCAATAAAAAGGTCTCTGACTCTTGCTGGTCTGCCAAGATAGCCAACCGTGCATGCTTCTATTTATTTATAACCGTATCCACTTGCATACATTTACAATCTCAGCTTTTGTTAATTTTAATACTTTCACTGCTTCCGATAACTAACAACACAACATTGATAGAACATTTATTTAAAATACCACAACAATGACTACACATTTCTTTATCATTCCTGCCAATAATTTGTAATTTGAAGTTCTTATATGTACCCTATAACAACCTTATAAATATAATCCATCTAAACAGATCAAACTTTCATTGCCCTTAAAGGAGAACTGTCGTTTGCAAAGCCAGCACAAAGTTGGAGTTCAGATAAAACGCCAAAAAATTGCCCAACGGCTTTGGGTAAATGAGCTTGAATGTTTTTCCATATAAATAAACTTAATTGATGGGTTCATATCTCCTTCTGAACCATGATTTCCATTTATGACATCAACAGTGTTAAATAACCTACTCCTGTGCTGAGTAGAGATGGCCGAAACTCACCAGTTTTGTTCCATTTTCAGATTCCTGGATCTCGGGAAAATCTTGAAGATCCGAAAATCCAAAAATGGAATGAATTTTCGATTATTATCGAATGTATGAGGCTATTTTCGAGGATTATCGAAAATAGCCTCAAACGTTCGATAATCCACGAAAATACGATCGGAGACTACTTTCGAGCTTCTGATTATATTTTCGAGAATTATGGAGTGGTTGAGGCTGTTTTCCATAAACCTCGAACATTTGATAATTATAGAAAATAGGCCAGAAATCTGGATGATTTGGACAAATCATTCGGATTTCGGAACCAAGGGGTTCCGTGTTGGACTTGGATCCCATCTCTAGCAAGTTTTTTTCAGACTCGTGGCTGTATTTTCGATAATTATTGTAAATTCGATAATTAGCGAATTTACAGACTGTTCGCTTACCCTCGAAAGTATTGTTCGTTTTTGATAATCCTCAAATGTACGGATCGGTTTCGCTAACCCTAGAATGTATCATTCGCTAACCCTCAAATGTAGCCTTCGATTTTCGTTAACCCTCAAAAGTATCGCTCGTTTTCGGTAACCCTCGAATGTATGGATCGTTTTCGCTAACCCTCAAATGTATCGTTTGCTAATCCTCTAATATTGTTCATTTTCGATAATCCT
Organism: Hymenochirus boettgeri; assembly: GCA_019447015.1. Classification (NCBI taxonomy): domain Eukaryota; kingdom Metazoa; phylum Chordata; class Amphibia; order Anura; family Pipidae; genus Hymenochirus; species Hymenochirus boettgeri. The sequence goes on from CM033471.1 coordinate 40,765,482, forward strand.
CGAAAGTATCGTTCGATTTCGATAATCCTCAAATTTATGGTTCTATTTCCGCTAACCCTCGAAAGTATCATTCGGTAACCCTCGAATTGGCAGTAACCCTTAAATGTATCTTGTGCAAAACCCGACAATTGCCCGCTCATGTTTAAGAAGTGTTTTAACAAGTTTTGGTGATATTGACATGTTCCCCAGACCATTTCCCAGGTGCCACAGCCATTTACAGTCAGTTAACATTGTTAGTTTAGCTGTAAATCACTCAGACTTTTCGAACTATCACTTCCCCATTGACTTTAATGGGTCCAAATTCGAACTTTTGAACTTTCACTGAAGTTCGAAAGTTCGAAAACGGACCGAATAGTTCTGCCATCTCTAGTGCTGAGTGACCAGGCAAGCATAATGTAACTACTGTAGCTGGCACTATATGCTAATGCAGTATCTACTAGAGGACAGATTCTAAATGGGGCTGCCCTGGTAAAACCAGGATTGTTGGAGGTAGGTTTTGATAACATAAATATCCAACTTGCCATAATATACCTTTTGATTAAACATGTGTGTAATGATTTGATGGTGGTATGACTATAAATGGCTGAAGATATACATCATATGGGCAGCTATAGTTGTAGAACAGACATAGCTTAAATCTGAAAGACGAACTACCAGTGATGTCTAATTAAGACTTTCAACCCCCGAAATCGCACAAAGTCTTTTGCCCTCGGGTTCATACAGTAAAATTCCAAAAAGTTCCAAAGTTTCCTTAGATTTTGTTTTTCTGGAATAACAATGGAGGGTTATAGAGAGTCAGCAGTGCACCTTGTGGGAAACATAACATATTTGCCCTGTGAATCAAAACTATTTTCCCCTGAAGCTGGAAGTTTTATTATTGTAGATTTATATCATTATTATTATTGTAGATTTATATGTCTTATTATTGTAGATGTATATAAGTTTCTCATAATTCATCAGATTAGGAATCCTATTCCCCACTACAGAGAGACAAAGACTAATAAACTTATAAAAGTTATGTTTTATAACAATGTCGCTATAGTGGTACAGCGGCCTTTGCTTACCTGTTGATACAAGAAGGGAGTGGAAGTCCTCAGGCCGTGGCTGCACACCAAACTGATGTATTGGGGAATCTCTGCGAGGTGAGTCCAAAGGCGCCAATTATTTTCTATTTAAACTGGGGCGGTTCATCATCTATTTTGCCCCTAAGAAAGCTATTACTTGGCCAGGAGAAAAGGGTAGCACTAGAATTTAAGAGGCCGGATTGAAAACATGTTACCATAAATGTTTAACTTGTGTAAGGGTATTCCAAGTACAGTATGGATGCAACTGTTTGCCTTTACATTGATGGTAAATATTATGGTAGATGATTGGGACTTCTGATTACTAATTGATTACTGCTTTAAAGTAGCTTTAGAGCATTTTTGGACTCCCCATAATCAAACCTGATTAAATATACCATGTTGTTGCCTCCATGATTATAGACTATTTCCCCCATTTTCACCCTGGTAACTAAATTGGATCTGGGGAAATACAGGGCAATATGTCCTGCTAACAGGCAAAATTAGTGTAAACCCCACACTACTCAGCTTACATAATGAAGTGTTTTGCGCTTGGACTGTAAGGGAACACACTTTTAGAAAAAGGTCACATTCAAATCAAGAGAATAAAAAACTTCCTTTATTAGAGTGAAAAAGTTTCTAGAGCAAGCAAGTTATTAACACTACCTATGTTCTATTGGCAATATCATAAATATACACCTACAATCTGCATTTTACACACATATGATATATATGGTATATCCACTCACTTGTTACTAATGTGATTTGTCACTGGCTTGTGGTTACCCTGTCCCATTGCCTGGCTATTTAGACATATAATTTTGATAGGCTTAGGGGTCTGGGGAAGTGTCTAGCTTGTATATACCTATTATAGGACAATATATTTATACAATATGACTGTATTATTGCTGCACTTCTGATTTGTTACTTGGATATGCTATCATATTACTTAGTGGATATAGTGGATATACCGGAATAATTTTTATGTGTATAATTCATATTGCACTGATATTTTGCCTGCTCCAGTGGCTTTTTCCCACTAAGAAAGGAAGTTATGTGTACTCTATATTTGAATATGAACTTTTTCTAGAAGGGCGTGCCCTTTTACAATCCACATCTTTTTTCTCCCAGTTTTTGTATTAATGTTCTTTATGTGACACGAGCACCCCTTAAAAAGTGTGGATAAGGGTTATTATACCATAATACATTATTAACAGACTAGTGCCTGGGGTTTCCCATTTGTATGAGTGGTGCTTTTTAACTGATCGCGATCCCATGATTCAATAATTCTTACGGTCTTACGAAGGTAACTAACCCAAGTTTCATTTCTGCATTGCCCTGATAATATAGTATAATTGTCCTTTGTATTCTCATTAAAGGACATTGTGTTATTGCTCATACAATAACATACAGTAGGTCTATTAAATATCCTGGTTCCAAAAGGCATGAAGCCATCTGTAGAAATGTTTCTATAAGTATTAAAAATAATATTTAACAACCTTAATAAAAGGACCTTGGTTTTGCCAGTTTCAAACATATAGATTGCTGTACCTTTAAAGTATCATTACTTCATTTCTTTTTTTTTAGGGAAAATGCTGTAGTATACAGTAAACTGTAGCAGTTCTTTTTTTCACAGCTAATACATCAATTCTTTATCCCAGTATGAATGCAAGTTGGTCCAAACTCGATGGTTTAAATTTATGAGTTGTCAAATTCTGCATTTTGTTTGCTCTTGATTGTTGGCTGAGTGAAAGTAATAATGTGTGTGTAATTTTAGGGAATCTTACGTAGGTATAAAAATAGCTGTATAAATACACAGTACACTGCTGCATGCATATGGATGATTTTCTATGGAACAAAAAAACCCTCTAAATATTATCAACATTTTAAAAACACATTTACTGGAGAGAAATGAGACACTTAAAAAAGTTTTGCTTTTCTATAAGAGATTTTTGAACAACCCTTTTAACCTGTTTAAAAAGACAGTTCAGTGGAAATTATCAATATTTGTTAATTTGTTAGTTTGTGTAATGCATACTTAGTTATTCTACATATTCTCTCCCATTTTGTAAAATCAGTTGATTTCATACCCTTTGCTGTTCCCTGCTGTTGACATTAGTAACCTGACAGTTTAGGTTCTAACGGTCCTTCTTCTTCCCAGGATGCACCACTACCTTGGAATGTTCCTAATAGTTATTTTTACTGATTGGCTGTTGGATGGGTCAAAGATGCTCAGATCTCTACTGAGCAACTGAATCAACCCAGGCGCTGGGTCAAGGGCAAGACCATAACGGTCTCCATTAGGGGTCCTGCAAACAGGAAGTCAGTATTTCAGTTGCATTTATTTATATACAGACACAATGCTTAATGGGCAGGTTAAAGTCATTGGGATGAAAAAATAGTCTTTTTTTTTTTTTGCTCTTTTTTTCTGAAAAGCATATGTATTTGCACTGAACTTCCCCTTTAACCCACTGCCAGCAGATTTTCCCATTTTATGTGTGTTCTGTACCAGAAGAATTTTCAAGATTTTTCCCTCAAAATAGGGAACATTATACATCTTATATATTTATACTTATACTTAACAAGAAACCAACATTTTGTAAATTTTCTGGAGATTTCACTGTCTTTTTGGGTAAAATATGTATGTATAATATACAACGATACCAGAGATATTTAGGTGCCCAACTTTTCCTGTCAAGGACCCCCACCCCCTGAAAAAAATAAAATAAAATAGCACTTTCTAGAGTTTTACACCAGCTTGAAATTTATAAGCACTTTTGACAGTTAACAAAGAATAACTAGCAAATTAACTAAAATACCTGCATAATTAACGAATTACCCATGTAAGTGACAGCTATTTAAAAAACTACATACCCCTAAGTTGCTATAAGTGGGGTAAGTTTTGATAAAAAATGCAAATACCCAGACACAGATGTTCATTAAATTATTTTTTTTTTCTTACATTACATAAAAATTTCAAATGTGAATATTACACAAAAATTTTAGCAAAAAGACTAGCTCCATATGGGACGTTTGCATAAGTGCAATTACAAGGAAAAAAAATCAAAATGCTCTGTAATTTGAACAACCTCCACTCTTTCAATGAAACACCCCCTAAACTTGGAAATACCCCCACAAACTACATATTGTTGGAATCTACATAACTTCAGATTCTTAACATTGCCATTCTTTCATACACATGCAGTTCTCTATGGAACTCCATGATTTTAGGATATTTTGTCAAAAAAAGAAAAAGATGATTCAATATTAGGAATCTTACCTAAATCCACATCCTACATGTACATGTACATTAGGTGCCCCCCAAGAAAGATATGCTGCTATATAATTGATACCAACAATTGTTGGCTGTTGGTTTCCTATAAACTTATGCTATCAGATGTCACCACTACTGAACTATTACTTGCACATGAGAATATTTAATATCTAAATTTTATAAAATGTATAAAATCCTTTAATAATATACATATAAAACGCTCATTATCTACATACAGTATCTGAGGTGCAAAGGAATGTGTCATGTAATGAGGAAAAAGCTCAATATTACAAGTGAACTCATCAGGATAAGGTTGGGTGAGCACATTGATAGCGCCTGTTATTGTTATATAAGAATAAAGCCTATCATGTTAATTCCAAAGGTGGGTCATGTAGATCTTTACAGAGCTGTTTCAATTGCTTTATACAGGTAATACAATCCAAACCAACATGCTATTCTGTATTCAGAGTTATTATTTTTATATTTTATATTTCAAAGAATCCTTTATCCGTATATTCCGTGGGCATATCAATGTGTTTATTGACAATTGGCTCATTCGGATTGTTTATTTTACTTGTACAATATATCTTTTTTCTAAATCTCTTGGTATTTGGACATAGTATCTTATTTTTATGATTTGGGGACACGTTACACGATTATTTAGACTAAAGTGGATCTTGATACCTGCCATACCTCACATTTCCTGCTGTGCAGAGTCATACGGGTGCCCACTCCAGTTTAATAGCCCCCTCAGAAGCAACTATTTGAAGAAACCCATTAAAATGCCTTTGAAAAAAAAGAGAAGACAGTGGATCTGTAGAGAAAGAAGAAGCCAGAGCTGCTTGTTTTTTTGAAGTCCAGATGGAACTGGCAGAGCTTATGCCTGGTATCTCACTGTGCACATGGGCTGATTTTATTGTGGAACACTCTGCAGGGGAATAAGTGGACATCAGCATAATACCATCCCGACAAATACATCCTCCCTTGAGTTCAGCAGTAAAGCTGCCTTTAGAAAAATGGAACAAAACATTAGCTGTCATTTTTTTAATACTTTCTATCTCCCTCTTTTTTTTCCTCTGTCCTCTCAACCCCCTCCTCATACATTCATTCTCTCTCTTCTGGTTATATAACAGAGCTGGAAGAGCTCACACAAAGAATAATGATTAATTACCAGTGTGGATTCATTATTTTGTACCCCTGCTGCCTGGCACATACTGACTGTAGGAGGCGGTAGGCCCATTTTCCATTGGGGATGATTCACAGCCTAAATCTCTTGTGAAGTTCAGTTAGCACTGTTGGAAATTCTGTAATTGGACAAAGCCCAAGAGTTCTCAATTCTGTCTACAGAGAAAATGGCATTGCCATTCAAACAGAAATCATGGCGATCTAACTTGGAAGCCACACACAAGCGCAAGCAAACTCTTCCTTCATTTTCCCTTCTGTCTTTGTTTATTTCCTCCCAACTGGTGCGCTTTAATTGGCGCCTTTTGGGTTTATCTAGCAGCCTGCAGCAAACAAGCTTGAATTCCGTTCCCTTTCTGGTGTCTGTAATCTCTCGAATGAAAGGAAATAGGAATGTTTGATTTTTCTTTTTTTCAAACAAAATCTCTCTCCCTTTCCTTTAACAGTTTAATCCCTGTAGGAATTACAGATATGCAGGTTTGTCTGTGTGTGTGTGTGTCTCCGTGTGTGTATGGTAAGAAGAAACCTTTATATATGTAATGTTTGCTATAATGAGCCAGACAGTACATCATCTATGTCTGTTATACAGTGAACCTACTGTATGTAATGTTTGTTTTCATTCTTAAGGCTGGGTACACACCAGCCAATATTTTAGGCCGTTCGACCGATTCACAGCACTTTCACTTATTGGCTTGTGTGAGGCCAACCCATTACCACCACAAAACTAAGAAGATGAAAATAAATAAATTATAATCAACACAGACATGAACTTTAAATCAATTTTTTCCCCTCAATCTATAAAACAATCTCTGTCCCATTATGGTGTAATGTACTGTAAATATGGTGTAATATGCTGTAAATATGGTGTAATATACTGTAAATATGGTGTAATATGCTGTAAATATGGTGTAATATACTGTAAATATGGTGTAATATGCTGTAAATATGGTGTAATATGCGGTAAATATTGTGTAATATACTGTAAATATGGTGTAATGTACTGTAAATATGGTGTAATATGCTGTAAATATGGTGTAATATACTGTAAATATACTGTAAATATGTTGTAATATGCTGTAAATATGGTGTAATATACTGTAAATATGGTGTAATATACTGTAAATATGATGTAATGTACTGTAGATGTGGTGTAATGTACTGTAAATATGGTGTAATGTACTGTAGATGTGATGTAATGTACTGTAAATATGGTGTAATGTACTGTAAATATGGTGTAATATGCTGTAAATAGGTGTAATATACTGTAATATGGTGTAATATGCTGTAAATATGGTTTAATGTACTGTAAATATGGTGTAATATGCTGTAAATATGGTGTAATGTACTGTAAATATGGTATAATAACCTGTAAATATGGTGTAATGTACTGTAAATATGGTGTAATATGCTGTAAATATGGTGTAATATACTGTAATATGGTGTAATATGCTGTAAATATGGTGTAATGTACTGTAAATATCAACAGTGGAACACAAGAAACTTTCCTTCTAGTTAAATAATTGTAATTTCTACCAATTCTTTATTGTAATTTTACAATTAATTAAGTAATTTTACAATTAAGATTCTTCTCTATTAAGTTGCATTAAGAACATGTGAGAAATAGATTCTGTAACTAAGAAGACTTCCATATTGTTGGCAGTAAAGGGTGTTCCTAAATGCCGCCTTTAGGCTGATGGGGGTGGCTTGTGAAGTGGGCATGGCATGATAAGGGAACATAGGCGTTGCTTATGGAGGTGGGTGTGGTGTGCTGACTGGTGAACTGGAGGGCTGAATTAACACTGGCAGGTGGACTGGAGGGCTGACTTAGCTAAGTGTTTCCCAGGGGTGCGCCCTGAGCAAATGTTTCCATTTGCTTCATGGTAGGGGCACCTCTGAGTACAACTCACAGTCCCTGTAGTCATCAAAGAGCCATACCCCCTGACCCCAGTATTCACTGTCTTTATGCAGATGTCTCCTCACCAATATGGAAGCCCCTGATAAGACTCCTGCTTGTTACCCTGCAGTTTATTTACTATCCAGGGTGAATTGCATACAAATTCAATGCAAAAAAGTCAGCTGATTTTATTAACATTTTTTTTAAATTCCTTTCCAAGCAAAAGATAAAGCTTCTAAATGTACCTGTTTATTTTGCATGTGCTGTGAAGGCTCATCTGCTAAAGCACTTATTTTAGAAGCACACAGCTCACAGGGTTACAGGTTCAAATCCTTAGACTTATTTTTATTTTTTGCTTCCATTTCATTCCTAGTTTCTACATGCAGAAGTGTTCCACACTTTTTGCAAGGTAGATTTCATGAGGTTGCAGGTTCAATTCCCCATACTTTTAATTACTGGTATTATTATTCTGTTTCTTACATCCATGCTAGCTAAGAAACATACTGCAAAGATCACTTTTTTTGTATGAAAAGCAAAGAATCATTGCTAGGGACAGGAGCATTGCATGTGTTTGAGGGAAAAAAGGGGGGGGGGTGAAAGCTCTGTTCTGTGTTAGGGAGAGGGGGAAGACCTTGGTGCTGTTATATGATTGGCTATTAGCTAAAATGCATTATGGGAGCTGACTCCTTGTACCCGCATGTTTGTTTCATAAATTACCCATCAGCCACAGCAAAGGGAAAGGTGAGGCACAGCTTGTTTGTGCATGCGCTCTGTTTATTGGGACAATGTTGTCTGGAGACCTAATGTTCCCTCTGATTGTGGAAATTACACTTTTACTTCACCCCTGGAAATTAAGCGTATCAGAGGACTCTAACCTTCAATTTGCAACCAGTCAAGCCCCACCACTTCACTGGCCCGGCTGGACATGAATAGTTTGGCAATTAGTGTTTCATCCTATAAGTTGCACATAAAATGACTTGCTAGCCTTAAGAAAGGGGGCACTAATGGTAAGTCAACTGCTGTGAACTGCTGGATAGGGGTTATTTTTATTTTGGGTCATAATCATCTAAGCCAATATGCTTGTGAAGGTTCTCATTCATCCAGGTCATGGTATATCTGTTGTATTCAATTAGATCAACTGGACTTGAAGTTTAGTTCTTGAAGACATTTTGCTAGTCATCTGACTAGATCTCTCAATTCAGAATGACTTGTACAAGAATCTGTGGCAATTATGTACCCTGGAAAATCCCAATTAGCATATCACAGCCAAGTGTTAAGGGCGTGATTGGATAGTGGCTAAGAGGTGTTATAGGAACGCCCAGAGTAAGGTGTCAAAACAGCATTGTACATGGCAGACAGTTGGTGTTGAACCCTCCCACCTCTATTTAGGCTTTGTTTCTTTATTTTCACATAAATGGCCTCCTTAACACCTCTCTTGAACCAGTCACGTTCCTTTGCCAATATGTTAACATTACAATCTTCAAAGTTATGTCCTTTATCCTTAAGATGCAGGTACACGGCTGAGTCCTGACCCGAGGAATTGGCTCTTCTGTGCTGGGCCATACGTTGATGCAGTTGCTGTTTGGTCTCCCCCACATACAAATCAGAGCATTCTTCACTTCACTGCACTGCACTGCGTATATGATGTCGCTTTTCTTGTGTTTCGATATTGGGTCTTTCGGATGTACCAATTGCTGCCTCAGTGTGTTGTTTGGTTTAAAGCAGACAGGGATACAATGTTTTTTGAAAATTCTTCTTAATTTCTAGGAGACCCCTGCTACATATGGGATGACCATGTTCTTTCTCCTGTCTTGCTTTTCTCCTTCACTGTTGGTATTTGTGTTCTTTTATTTCCTTCTACTTCTTTTTGACAAAGGCCCAGTCTGGATATCCACAAGTTTTAAGGGCTCCTCTGAGATGTTTAATTTCTTTAGCCTTCGCCTCTGTGCTAGTGGGGATGTTCTCAGCTCTGTGTTGCAGGGTTCTGATGACACCCAGCTTGTGATCTAAAGGGTGGTGGGAGTCAAACATCAAATACTGATCTGTGTGTGTTGGTTTTCTGTAAACCTCTACTTCCAGTTTACCATTTTCCTTAACTTCTACCAAATACTCGAGTATACATGGTAAACGGTTTATTTTTGCTAAGAATCCTAGATCTACCCTATTTTTTTGCTTGGAGTACCGGATATACTCGAGTACAAGTATATACACTAACACAAATAATTCTCTTAATTTCTGTGGGTTAGGCAATTTTTGTCCTGCTCACTCAGATCAGCCCAGACTGCAAGGAAAATGGGGAAAAAAACAATAGAAGTAACAGGATTCAACAAACAGGCTGCACAGAAAGGTATGCAGGGCACACATGTGTATGGGCATTTCTATGCGCCTGTGTATGCGGTTGGGTATTAGACTTTCTATGGAGCTGTGTATTGGATTTACTATGGGGCTGTGTATGAGGCTTTCTATAGGACTGTCTGTGGAACTATCTATGGGGCTGTCTATGGCAGAAAGTCAACCCTCAGATTATACTCAAGTGAATTCGTTTTACTAGTTTTTCAGGTTAAAATAAGTACCTCAGCTTATACTCAAGTATATACAGTATTTTATATCAAAAGCTACAAGACACTCTGATGTTACATTATTTACATACTTTAGTAGGCAAAACTGTAGTGGGTATTCCTAGTTTGAAGGGTTTTGGTTTGAAAAACTGGAGCTTTTCAAAATAGAGAGCTGGATGGATGTTTTCTTTATGGCTTTTTGTCCACTTATGTATATGGCATATTGTTTTTTCCAGGAGAGATTATGATTTCATATTTGTAGTGGTTTCAATAGGAGGAAAAAAAAATCTTAGGACTGCCATCTGTGTTCTACTCAACTCAGTCTGCGGGGGTGACGTTTTAAAAAGTACTTACAGGGATATTTTTGTCAATTTGGCAGTTATTCTACGTTAAGCCATCAGAGGTGCTTATAAATGACAATCAGGTGTTAAAACCTATAAAGTGCCGTTTATTTTTGGGGGTCTTCTGGATAGGAAAAGTGGGATTCCCGTCTGGTATTTTTGTATGCAAGCAAAAAAAAAAAAAAAAATTAAAAAAAGGGTATGTCCACCCCCCCTCCCCCTCCACACACAAACATTTAGTATAACTGCTTCCAAAACTTTAATCTTGCAAGGTTCTTAGATTACAAAGCTGCTGGTAAACCGACTTACCAGCTTTTGTTCTCTCTACGTTCTTCTCCGTGCCTGGAAGCTCCAGAAGGGGCCGGATCTGGCAGCACCTGTTTTTGGCTGGGATGTGATGGCTGCCTGACATACCCGTTAACACATATTTCACCCAATAATCCAGTAAAAATCTTATGAAATGCTACACAATTCTGTTATCTTGTTAAATTACACTTTGTGCTGAAAATGATATAAAACAATTACCTATTTACTGGGGATTATTTAAACAACTGAGCGCAAAATCCCAACAATTCTTCTGACAAAGAACAGGACAAAATTGGGGAATTCTGCTGGCACTGAATGGGTTAAAGGGGGCATTCAGCTGAAAATACTGTTATCGTAAATTCGATTTATTTCATACCCTAAAAAGTGTTTTGTAGTGGTCAGTAGTGAGATGCCATTTCTGCTTCTGCAACAGTTCTTCCTAGAAAATGTTTTTAACAGTAATTTCTACTTATTGGCTGCTGGATATCTCTACTGAGCAACTGAATCAACAAATGGACCAAGTCAAAATCAGGACCATAATGGACACTATTAGGGGTCCTGAAGACAAAAAGTAACTATTTTGGAAGGTTTTTACAGACAAAATGCTGGATGGGCAGATTAAGGTAATTAGATCATACTGCCCTTTTCCTTAAAAGCATATGTATTTGCGCTGATCCCTTTTAACAAACAGCGTGTTAAATAAAACTCAGATATACCAATGCATAAAATACCATAACATCCATCTTTATAAATACCTTTAACATCAGGATCATCTATGTGCGGTTCCAGATTTTCTATCACCTCTTCCAACTCCTTCCTAGAGGCCATAGTGATACTGGGAGAACTTAGACAGGATGCTTTCTGAAAATGTCTATTTTGAGAGCTACATGTTTCAGCTTGTGACTGCAGCAATTCCAGATCAATATCTAGTTTAGGGATGGGAGTTCTCCAGTAATGGAAAGAATTGTACAGTTCTTGCTCAGTAGCAGTACTGTTTGCAATCGGTAACTCCGTCATTTTGTGCCTCTGTGTGCCAGCAAAGGTTTGCTCAAATTCATTAGAAGCAACTACAGACTCCAAAGGCAAAGTACAAGATGAAATAATGTTGAGCTTGTGAAAAAGGTCTCTTTCAGATACTGGTCCATCAAAATCATCTTCTAGCATCACATTAAAGTTAACAATGCTACCATCTGAAGATAGATCTTCTGTTTTAAAGTTGTCCAGTAGAACATGTTCTTCAGCAGAATCCACAGCCTTTATGGTATTCCTGCATAAATTAAGTAAAATATGTAAAAAAACAAAACCCACTCTGGATTGTTGCCTTGAAATCTACTTACATTAAGGTTTTAAAAAATACTCACCCTAGGAACTATTGCCTTTTGGGGATTTCTACTCAACCTAAAGTTAGGTCATGTGCTTGTGTGAGCAATGTACATTACAAGAGATTCAGCTTGAAGCAGACAAGGCACAAAGAAGAAGCAGTCAGCTCATACAGCACATAAGGCACGTAGTACCAGTAGGTTAGCTATAGAAAGCATCCTTGCCGTGGTGGCCAAATTATTAAAATTATTTAGGCAACCTATTAAACAAATTGCTTTAAATTTATCAATGGTTCATGGGAGGCTCTTTAAAGGAACAGTTCACTGGAAAGGTGAACTATTTATTTAATAGATTAATTGAAAACTGGAAGTTTAAATTGTTTGTATACTAAAAAAAACGACTTTGCCTCATCCTAATCTATAAGTAAATGTGTACAGTTTGACAAAAGTCTTGTCGCTTGTGTAAAAATAGACCTGAAGTGCTGCTTATCAATAATTCTAATGTAGATTCAAGAAATGGTTCATTTTACTCAAAACAGCTTTTGTAATAATGTTTCAATGCAAAACGAAACTAACAAAAAGTATTCTAATATTCACAGCTTGGTAAAGCTCATTGAGTAAATTTTTGCAAAGACATAAGTGTTGTCCCCTTGTCATATGGGCTTCACCTGTGACTAATAATGGATCAATTAGGTGTCAGGTGAGTATAAAAAGAACCCCAGTACACTAGACCTTCGCATCAACTGCAAATAGACCTCTGCAAACATGCCTAAGATTCACCCTGAGACTAAAGTGTTGATTATCAAGAGGCTGAAGACCAAATCCACTGATGTGGCGCACACCTTCAATGTCTCTAAGCATCAAGTTCAGATGATAAAGAAAAGATTTGAAGAGACTGGAGAAGTTTTTGACAAGCCCAGGTCAGGCAGACCCCGCAAGACAACTGCTTGAGAGGACTGTTTGTTGGCTCGAAAATCCAAGGCAAGCCCATTTTCAACTGCAGCAGAGCTACAGGAGACCTTGTCAACTGAAATCCCTATGTCAACCAGAACAGTTTGTCGGATTAAGTCTCTAAATGGCCTCCAAGGTCGAATCAGTGCCCATAAGCCAGCACTAAACAAAAGGCAATTGAAAAACCGTGTGGCATTTGCCAAGTCCCACAGCCTGCTAAAAGGATGGACGCTGGCAAAATGTTGATTTTTCAGATGAATCTTCTGTTAAATTACACCACAGTTGCCGCAAATATTGCAGGAGACCTACTGGAACCCGCATTGGAGCCGAGATTTACCCAGAAAATAGTGACGTTTGGTGGAGGCAAAATCATGGTCTGGGGTTACATCCAGTATGGGGGTGTGCGAGGGACCTGCAGGGTGGAAGGCAACATCAATAGTCTAAAATACCAAGAGATCCTAGCTACCTCATATATTCCCAACCATAAAAAAATGACAAATTCTACAGCAGGATGGTGCTCCATCGCATACTTCCATCTCCAAATCAAAGTTCCTTAAGGTGTGTATAAAACTTACTTGCCGTTTTAAAAGATTTCACTCAGAATAGCAAGAGATGTAATCACACAGTTTTTTTGGCAAAAAGTCAGTAAACTGTATCTTAGCCTGAAATATATTTTTAATAGACTATAAAATAATAGTTTTTGAACCAAAAATAAAATTAGGAAAGGGAACCTACAAAGGTTTTAAGTTATGCAGGTCATCACCAAGGGATCAGGTAGGATAGGTAAAGTTAAAGGAATCTGAACATATACCCTCTAAAAATAAACTGTAAAATAGCAACACAGTAAATAGCATTAAATTAAATGTTTCCACTTGAAGAACTGGATGAAATAACACACCCCTGATCTCAGTCACATGCTCCCTTGCCTATTCTGTCCTGTAAAAGCAGTGGCTAGTGGGTGTGACCAAATGTAAAATGTTCCTGCAGTATCTTAGGACTGAGGATGTGTAAAGAACATAATGGTCAGTGACCACAGTGTGTGATACCGGAACACTGGGAAATAAGACACAAACTTCATGTTCGAAAGTTAAATTTCTCAACAACCATCTTAAAATGAGAGGTGAGACACTAGTATAGTATAGTATTTGTATAGTATAGTATAGTATTTGAGGTTGAATAAAGACATACGTCCATCCAGTCCAACCCATCTAGCAATATCCTCATCTCCTGCCTAACTGTTGATCCAGAGGAAGGCAAAAAAACCCCACCAAATTTATGAAGGGGGAAAAAATTCCTTCCTGACTCCAAGTGGCAATCGGAAATTTCCCTGGATCAACTCTACTTTATGTATCAATACCAGTAACTTCCAACATTCCTTGTTTGCAGAAACTCATCCAGCTTTTTTTTTTAAACTGACCAATGAACCTGCCATTACAACGTCCACTGGAAGACAGTTCCATAGCCTTACCGTTCTCACAGTGAAAAACCCTTTCTGAGCTTGAAGCCTAAACCTTTTTTCTTCAAGTCTTAAGGGATGTCCTCGTGTCCTTTGACATGTTCTATTGGTGAACAATGCCCCAGATAGTTTATTGTATGGCCCGTTAATGTATTTATACACAGTAATCATATCCCCACGCAAGCGCCTTTTCTCCAGCGTACATAATTGTAACTTTTCCAGTCTCTCTTCATATTCAAGCTCCCCCAATCCCCTTATTAATTTAGTTGCCCTTCTGAACTCAGTCCCAGAACTCCCATTTTCATTATGTAAATAAGGGGAGGAGAGATTTAATTTCAGGAAATGTGTGAACTTCTGAGGCTGTTCGAGCATTACATAATATAAGTGCTGGTTGTAGACCAGTTATGGCTTTAGGGAACAAAGTAGGCTGAGGGATGAGAAACTTTTGGGTAATGTCCCTGCTCCATGGTAGCCTTTAAAGTCTCCAGACAAAATTGTCCCAAAAGACAAAGAACATTTACAAAATATACTAAAAGCTGTGCCTCACCTTCCCCTTTGCTGTGGCTGCTGGGTAATTTATAAAAGGAACCTGTCGTACTAGGTGTCAGCTCCCATAATCAACCTTAGCTGGGTGACATCCAGCTAAGTGGACACGCAATACACTTCACAGAAAGCTGCAGCCTTTCTCCCTAGAATTAAATGATGTTACAGGTCAGAGATCATCCCTCTACAAAAAAACTGCACTGGAATACCTATTCTTGTCAAACATTTATGTAAAGGGATTTAAACTAGGGGGAGGGAATCCTAATCGGGAGGAAGAGGGAGGGGGAGAAGGGCTGCAGTACGCATGCCAAACATCTCCCGGAGGCCGGATAGGAGGCAGAGTCCTATATGGACTCTGCTATCCTCCTGGTGGGAGAACCAGATGGAGCTGGGATGTGAGGTAAGGATTAAACTACACTACACAATGGGGCCAGTAGTGGGGGGGGATTATAGTTTTGGGGGTGGACATGCCCTTTAACATTACAAGTCGGTAATTGAAACCGCAAAAGCATGACTTGCTTAAAAAAAAAAAAAAAAAAAAAAAAGTTATATCACTAGCCCAACAGAGCTATATAGAAAACAATACCCACATTTCCTGCCTAACCGTTGACTGTGAGGAAGTAAGAAAAGGGGGGGGGGGGGGGAAATGAAGGGGGGGTGAGGTGGTTATGTAAACTGGAAAATTTGTTTTTTAAAATGGCCAATTAGTGGAGTCTATAATTCATCCCAACTATCACTGTACCTTTTTTAATTGATCTATAGATATCCAGTCTGAAACAACCTACAATTCAGCTGACAATTAAGTGCCTTACTGTCAAACTATTCTTCTGTAAGCAGTTTTGCTGTAGCAGTTTGACTGTTGGAGTGCTGTATGCAGCTTTGACAGTTGGTATGTGGGATTGGAAAAATAGCCAGGTCAGTAGTCAGAGCCTGAGCAAAACTAAGTACTGTATTGAAGGCATTCAGCAACACACACAACTCAAAGTGCTACTTACACATATTTATTCATAGATTAAGATGATGTAAAGTCAGTTTTTCAGTATACATACTCTTTCTGCTTTCTTACAACCCTTGTTACAGTTTTTAAAAATTCCTAAAGGCTCTCTTCTCTTTCCTCTGCTGGCTAGGCCAACTAACGCGTTTTTCACGTATTTGAGCACGCAATTTCGCTTGCAATTGCGCAGGCGATGGAAATTGCAGAAACGCAAAAATCCCAGCTATTTCTGATGCCTGTCCGTTTTAGGAACGCATGCGATCACATGCGTTTCCATGACAGAAATAGCAAAATCGCATCCGCAAACGTGCAACAGCGCGCTGGAATCACACACGTAATCGCTTGAGTTAATGCATGTGCTGCGTGTGCAGTTCTGGTGCATTTTAGTCTGGCCTCAGCCTTAAAGGTTTTAAATGCCATTTTCTTTCTTTCCATTCTTTTTCTTTAGATCAGAATTAAAAGGCATGTCCACCCCCAAAACTAAAATTTCTCCCACTACTGGCCCCTGTGTAGTGTTAAAAAAATCCTTACTTTACCTCTCTGCTCCAAATGGTTATCCTGCAATGTCTGTATCCTAGAAAGTGAAGAGCAGGAGCCTGGCTGTGAAAACTTTTCTGCCCCTTACCTGTCCTCTGAGAGCCCCCCCCCCATCCCTGTTTGCTGCCCTGTACCCTTGCAGTAAAACAAATTCTGTAGTGTGGGGGGGAAATACCCTTTAAGCCATATGAGTGGCTTAATTCCTTACAATATAAATTTAGATGTGAAATGGTCTAAAATCCCCTTAAACAGTATACCGTATATACACAAGTATAAACCGAGATAATTATTTTTACCTGAAAAACGAATAAAAACGATTGACTATAGTATAAACCGAGGGTACAAAATATAACCACTAATACAAACATATAATTAGTAAAAATGATTAGAAAATAAACCTAAATAAACAGGAGGTCCATGTTTTTTTCTTTTAAAGTATTTATTTTACATAAAAACAACTTGTTCAGTAGTCACTTCACTTCAGAAGCATATGCACTAAGCAACATAACGTAAAGTCACAAAACTATGTAGGAACATCTACATAACCGGTACATAACTATGGTAAACTAGTACTGTATTGGTACCATAAATATTTTAACTGGGGGACCCAATGTTCAATGGCTTGAACAGCAATCTAAAACACATTTAAAATCCTTCAAAGTCCGATCCCTCACCATCGGTTTCTCTAAATAGTGCCTCAAATTCAGCTGGTGTAATGTCATCTGCATAAACATTATTATCACCATCAACAATATCTCAATCATCTTCTTCACTACTGCTGTGCTGAAGCAAAACATCGTCTTCTGCACCATCCATGGCATTACTACCGCATTTCTGAAAAGCACTTTCTGGAATGTCCTCCCATGCATCTCATACCCACTTTGCTACTAATTCTATGTCAGGCTTCATAAGATTTCCACCTTTTGTCAATTTGACTTGACCAGATGACATCCATTCGTGCCACATTTTACGCACACTGTCTTTAAAAGGTTTTTTTATAGACACATCCAGGGGCTGTAAAACAGATGTACGCCCACCTGGAATAACAGCCAAAGTGCTTTGCAATGGTTTTTTGGACATTGTCGCATATATGGGCTCTAAACATATCCCAAACTAGCAGTAAGGTTTTTTTTTTGTTTTTTTTTTAAGGCTACTCCTGGTTGTCCATTCCAAATTTCTTCTAGCCATTTTTTTGTTTCTTGTTCATCCATCCAGCCTTTAACATGTGGACGGACAGAAATTCGCGGGGGAGAATTTGGCATTCTTAGGCAAGGTCTTCCCTCTTAAATAAATATAGTAACAAGCAGCAGCTTGACTCCATTGGTCAAACATACCACTGTGATCTGTTGCTTGGAAGATCAAAAGTTATTGCGGTCTCATCCATATTCCAGATACTTCCGGGGTTAAAATTATAAAGCTTTCTTTGTTTTATAATGAATTGATGGAATGACATAACCTTTTCTCCAAGATTTTGAGGTAGCTTTTGTGATCTGTTGCAAGCAAAGGCAAAACCAATTCATGAAGCGGGTACACCATCCAGCTGATGCAACAAATCTTTCAATTCCCTGTTTTATAGAGCAAGCTAAACCCTTGAGCATCCAGGGGACTGACATCTCTAATATAAGGAAGGATGAACTTAGGATCAGGAATGCTAAGCAGGTGGTAGTCGTAGGGGACTCCATTAGTCCCATACAGTAGTAGAAGAGCCTATTGGCCCCAATATTCGGTACCATACCGTAATAACAATCCAGTAACCAACTATTCCATAGCACTCCAGATATTTGTAAACTACAATTTCCAGCATGCTTTGGTTGCTGGAAACATAATATAAATGGAACATCTCTACACCTACAGCAACTATACATCTGGAAATAAGTTAATAAAACACTCCGATATACAGGCATTCCAGAAGAAACCACTCTATGGCACAATCCCACTTTTCCAAACCTAGCATCTTTTGCAGCCTCACAATACTGGGAAGATAAGGGTAAACAATATTTCAGTCAGATTACTGAAAATCACAAACTACTGCCTTTTTCTGCTATGCAAGAACGCTTTCAACTCCCCCACACATCACTATTTAGGAAACTCCAATACTGCATAATATCCGAATTCCAAAGTACCACGCTTCCCATACAAACACACCCCGTCATTCAACTATAGAAAGCAGATGGCAAAAAAACAACTGATCTCCAGACTATATAACGGTCTGCTCGGAGCCAACAGACTGGAGGAGGCAGATAAACTGAAAAATAAATGGCAAACCTATATCCCATCCCTGGTACCCTCAGAATGGGAAGACATAGCAGAATCTCACATCACTGCATCGCCCTCTGCACCTTATAAATTAATTCAGTTCTACATAATTCATCAATCCTATCTCTCCCCAGTACGAATGTCCCGTATATCCCCCACACACTCTCCCTCGTGCCCGAAATGCCAACCAACCCCGCAGATTTCTGGCACCTCATCTGGAGTTGCCCATGTTTCAACAGGTTTTAGGGTAAAGTCATGACACTCTTAAACGAAATACTGGATAGGAGTGTACCCATTGAGCCTAAATTATGCATTCTGGGAATATCCGAGGTCAATGTTTGGAGTAAACCCCAATTATTATTTCTTAAAGAGTCCTTGTTCTACGCCAGAAGAACGATAACTCTGGCATGGATGGCCCCTATTTCTCCCAAATTTAGTGATTGGGAAAAAATGGTCATAAATATGTTTCCCTATTTGAGATTTATCTATATTAATAGAGGCTGTATTAAAAAATGTGATAAAGTCTGGAGCCCCTGGAATAACCATTTCGGTATCCATCCTTGAGACGTTAGATTCAGCACCTGGTGTTTAAAAAGTATAAAAGGAATTGATAAGCCACAGATATCTACTTCAGCCTACAGGAACACCACAGATGTTTTCTAGAATACAGCAGATGTATGTATAGATATTATATTCTGCTATTATAATGTGACTAAGTTATTTACTCCCCATGTTCCAAGTTACCCCATCCTCTCCCCCCACATGAAGGTATAAATGGTATAAATGTACAAACCGAAGTAAATGTACCAATGTATCTTTATTGTACAACAATATGTCTGTGATTACATTTTCATTGGGTTTGCAAATAAAATAGTGTAAAAAAAAAAAAAATTACAGCCCAGTCATGACAACTGTTCAACAATATTTCTGCTATACCTATTACATTCCTTTCTTTCACCCTATGCTTGCCCCTCCACCCTTTCCACCCACCACTGGCCAATAAGTTCTCTAAAGCTAGGTACACACTATACAATCTTTCCTCTTGATCGACTGTTCGAGGCTTTTGGCCAGGAGGAAGGACTATCGGTCGTGGCAAAAGCAGCCGCGTCCGACATGCACAACCGATCGTGTGGTCAAGCAGTTGTGATTTTCCGACTGGTCCGATTGTTCGTTGGATTTGGAAGAACAAACAGTCAGCGATCGGTCACAGCTGCAAAAAGCCGCCATACAGTAATTCGACCCGAACGACTGAAACACTGAAATGTCTGTTAGCTTTAGTTCTCTAGCTTCGCTCCTGGCTCGTCAGATTAATTGAAGGATGGGAGGTAAGAAAAAGCTCCTTTAACATTCTTCAATTAATGCAAATAAAAAAAAAAGTTAATCCTATCCTTTAAAACATGGCATTTCTATTTTGAGATACCAAAGCTTTCACAAAGAAACCAGGTACTTTTAGAAACTTTCAGGGAGATTCAACAAAAATTCTTACCTTAAAAAATGCTAATTTTGCACCAACCAATCAGATCTTATTTAATATTTGAAAGCTAACATGTGATTGGTTGGGGGGGAAGTTAGCACCATTTTTAACGATACGAACCTTTATTAAATAACCTTGTTTATCGTTTGCTAGAAGCAGTTGAATATTTTGTATTGCCCCAGAAAGTCTGTATGCTATTCATGCTGGCTGGAAAATAAACTGCAGGGTAACAAGCAGCTTTCAAAGTCTTATCAGATATTTCCATATTGGTGTGGAAACATCTGTATTGAAAATACTCGGTGCAGAAGTTATTACTAGGATCCGGGTCATGGCAATTAGTGCACATGTTCACAAGGTTTGAAGACTTCATGTCACCCCCCAGGAAAGGCCCCCAAGTTCAGGGAGGTAAGTAAGAGAGGTAAGTACACACTCGGGTCAGTTAATAATTGTGAATTCTTTCCTCCCAATCCGCTGCGTATGGACGTCATCCTGCAGATCAGCGTGGAGTGCCAGGCGGAACAATTGCTTCTAATGTAAGTTAGCAGTTAGCTTGTACATAGCGATCGGCAGCCAGAGAATTCACAATTATTTACTGTGACCCGGGTCATTCAAAATGGTATACCGTATATACTCAAGTATAAGCCGAGGTTTTCAGGCTTTAAAATTAGCCTGAAAACCCGACCTCCGCTTATACTTGAGTATATACGGTATACCATTTTGAATGACCTGGGAAAATAATCCTTAGCAGGTAAACCTAGCTGGTCAAATAAATCATGCTGAAAAAAATCAGACAGATTAAGTAGAACTGCAAGAATTAGTTGCATTAAAAAGAAAAAAAGTTTACCTCAAACATAGTAAAAAGCTCTAAGCACATACCTGTCCACTTCCTCACTGGGTGTTTCATCCATGTTCTTACAATCATCGTCTTTGAAATACTGACCAGAACTAGAAGGATTGGCAAATGTAGATATAAAAGGCCCGAGGGACTGAAAGGCAGCTTGGCGAACCTATGTGGAAAACAAACGTACTTATTAGGATCATGCTGGGATTTTTATTGGCTTCCACTGGGATCAACTTAAGCAGGGATCATGGGTAGGCTAAAAAGGTTGTACTAGGTGGATGTAGGTCTTTACACATCACAGGACGTATGCAAAGGAAACACTTACATGCACGCTTCTGGATCACTTGTGTGCAGTGTAGTGTGGACTTGGCCTTAAAGGGTAAGTCCAGCCCCAAAATGAAAACTTACAGACAGGTAAATCATCCCCCAAAACCCTAAACGGTAATAGTTTGAAATCTGAAATATACAAGTTTAACCTGAAATCCTGCACAATATCCTGTTGCTCCTGTTTCTGCTTCCTGGTTCTTCCAGTTAGTAACGGTCAGTTATGGATTTGACAGTTGACATCACAGCCAATGACTGAATGCTAATCCCCTAGCTGCCTTTTCTGAGCATGTCCAGGCTCAGTACAGGTTTCTAAATTGCTCAGTTTCCATGAGGCATCCAGAAGCATAGCAGGCATACAGTAATGAATTCATAGGACAAAGTATGATATTTCAACATATTTTAAAGAGGCCATACTTTCTAAAAGATGTTCTTATGAGGGTGGAGTTGTCCTTCAACCGCACTTTATAGCATCCTGTATCTGTTCCAGCTCTCAAATTTTCTTTTAACTGCATTTAGGGTAGCTGTGATCCAGGTAAATTCACAGAAATTGCTTTCCTGAATGTTTTTGCAATTTACTTTAAATTTACATTTTTTTTACATAGTTTTGAAGATATTTACATTTTTATGCTGTGATATAGTAGCAGCATCACCAGATTTCCTGAACTTCCTGCTCTGAAACCATCTGACAATCCCACTTCCCTGTGTTTCCTCCCCCTCTTGGGCCCCCATGACCTCTCCCCTTACACTAGCAGGCCCCATGGCTCCTCAGACCCATACACCCCCTGCAAAAACAGCGTTTTCAGGCAGAATCAGCAATTTCCAACTATTTGCGATTCTGCTTCTGCCTGAAAACGCTGTATGGGTATGTGTCTGAAGTGCCAATAGGTGCACTACGAGTGGGAAGGGCCACAAGGTGGAAGGGCCAGCGAGTGAGGCATATAAAAAAATGTACATACTCCCTGCTGTGGTCTGTGCTGTTCTTACCCCTCCCTTCTCCCCTTCAGTCACTGTAACTCAATCTCTTCCTGGTTTCTTATGTTTTCTCCTGCAATGAGCATGTTCCAACCGCAGACTAGAAGGAGGAATTAGTATTTGTGACTGCAGATTCAGAACCTCCCACCCCCTAACTTTCTGATCAATGATTTCTTCATATCTTAGACTGTGCAGCATGTAGAAAGGTGGTTGGTGGCTTATTTTAACAAGGCAAGAACCTGGCCTTTCATTTAAAATCAACTTGTTTAGAGACCACTGGGAACAACTGGGACTAACCTTTTCTGCAGTATTAGGGACTATTGAACTTTTGTTTTAAATCCGATAGTATGGAATATTTTAATTATATTATGTGTATTTGTTAAAAGTCTTTTCCCTCGGACCAGTCCATTTATAATTGATTTTAGTCTTGTGTTTTACATGTATTTATTTGTATTAGACAGCTGTGTAATAAATTTGTCTTCATTGGACCCACATTCTTATTCCAAATATTAGAGACAGTCCTGTTAATACCTTCTTATAAAAATACATATAAAATAAAATATACAAGTTGATTAGTCAAACATACCCATCTTGAAGGGTCACTGATAAGGTTAATAAAAAGAGCAGAGAGCTTTGTGCGACGGAGTTCTTGAGATGTTGCACAGGAAACAGCCATGAAACATTCAGCACAGGCTTTCCGCACACCCCATACATTATCAGAACACAGCTGGAAAAACCGTGGCAACTATATGGAAAGAAATATAAATATTAAAATAAATATATACATTAGAGTTTAATAATACTGGTTTAATCCTAAGTGCCACAGTTTGTGAATTTTACAATCTCTGATCCAAGTGACCAAAGTGCCATAGAATGGGGGGACTGGGAGACTGCAGTCTTGTGTTCTCTAAACTGCCCAACTTCCCCGGTGGTATCGGCAAAGCAAATGCAGATTATTATTCCACCGATTTCAATGGAAACTAAGCCTAGTTTCTAAGTATTAGGAATATGCTTGTGAAGGTTCTTATTCATCCAGGTCATGGTATATTTGTTGTATTCAGTTAGATAAACTAGACTGAAAGTTTAGTTCTTGAAGACGTTTCACTAGTCATCCAACTGGCTTTTTCAATTCAAAATTGTACAAGATTCTGTTTGTAATGAAGTACCCTGGAAAGTCCCAAATGACAGCCAGGTATTAGGAACCTTCTGAATGCAAGGTGAGGCAATATTAGGAAATTTTGCAGAGGTTCCAAAGAGAGACCAAATTTAATTTTTAGGATCAGTAAAGTGTGCAAAAACGTATAAGTCTCCGTACCAACTGGTTTTCACTAAAATATCACTAAAAGGGGAGTGTGTGCGCGCATGGGGGTGGGGGTGGGTTGTGGCGTTTTTTTTTTTCTTTCTTGTAATTGCGCTTGCACATGCAGCAATTTTAGCTTGTTGGTGGTCACATCTCCGAGCACACCCAGGCATGTGGCATACAGTTTGCTTCACATTTAGTGTTTTTTTTTTTTTTTACTTGTCAAGTGGGTTTAGGGTTTAGGTGGGTTTCAACCTTTAAATCATCTTATTTTTCACAAAATCTCCTAAAAACACGGAGTTCTATGGATTACTGCATCTGGAATGCTTCATGTATGAAAGCATGTCACCATTGCGTAGCTGTGGGTATTTAGATTCCAAAAATATATCGTGTGTGGGGGGAGGGGGAATTTTTACAAAATTTCAGGGCTGTTTCTTTTGTTCTTTTGAAAAAGTGTAGGCTGTTCAAATTACAGAGGACATGGATTTTTCTCTTATAATTGCACTTGTGCATGCATCCCATTTGAGTAAACCGGTGGCCGTGTCTCTGTGTGCACCAACACATGTGGCATACCGTTTGAATCAGGATATGTAGGAGATCAACACTTAGTGTGTTTTTTTATTTGTGGGGGGTATTTGCAAGTTTCAGGGCTGTTTCCTATGAAAAAGAGTAAGCTGTTCAAATTATAGAGCACTGTTTTTTTTTTTGTTTGTTTGTTTTGTAATTGCACTTGTGCCAGCTTCCCATTTGAGTTAGTTGGTGGCCAGGTCTCTGTGTGCATCTACGCATATGTGATACCGTTTGATTCAGGACATTTGGGGAGTGATTTTTGGACTTTTTCTTCATTACTTGGGGTTTTGACATGAGGATTTGAAAACTTTGAAACTTTCCTTTAGTTTTTCCAAAAATCTCCTAAATGTGAGAAATTCTATTAAGATCTATGCACACACCATGAAAAAAATGGCAATGTTGCTTAGCTGAAGGAGTTTAGATTACGAGCATAGTTTAAGGGGGTATTTTTGAGTTAGAGGGGTGTTGAGTGTGAAAAATCTGGAAAGTTGCTGTTATTGAGCCACTACGCATTGGCTCACTTCGTGACTAGTGGCTTCCATGCCTGTGTATGTAACCATGCATATGGCATACCGTTTGATTCAGGACATTTGGGAGATAAATACTTCACAAGTTTTTTTTTTTTTTTACATTACATTGAAATTTGCCATGAGTTAACATTGAAATTTATTTTGTAAAATTTACAGAAAATCTTTTAAAAGTGCAAAATTCTACACA
The DNA here is from genome assembly GCA_019447015.1 of Hymenochirus boettgeri. Lineage (NCBI taxonomy): Eukaryota > Metazoa > Chordata > Amphibia > Anura > Pipidae > Hymenochirus > Hymenochirus boettgeri. The sequence goes on from CM033471.1 coordinate 40,790,355, forward strand.
GAACTGCGCCCACACCATTGGTGGTATGCATAAAAGAATGGCACCGTTGTTTAGCTGAAGGTGTGTAAATTCCAAGAATAAGAGGTTTCTTATACTTACGTAAAATGCCTTTCTCTGAAACCAAAATGGGGCCCGGGGTAAAGTTACTACGCCAAGGATCAGACACTTTAAATTCTTAAGAAGTGAGGCTCTGCCCTGCCCCTTGCCCATAAGAACACGGGCACCGGAAGCATCCTTCAGTTTGACCCAAAGAGAGAGCGAAGGAGTAAGAATTATAAAAAAAATACTAAACTCCAAAACAGAATTGTTACGCTCCCATCACAACTTGGCTAATTGAAGGCAGAGAGAAGCTCAAAATCAGAAAAAAAAAAAATGTATGGGGAGGGCTGCATACCTTAACGCTTTTGAAAGCAATAAAAAAAAAAAATGAATTGAGGCAATACAGATATCCTTTAACCCTCCGCAGCCCGCAATACAGAACGTCCCAATTACACTTCTGTGGAGGCAAAGACCTGAAGTCTGTAAAATCTTATAAACATCAAAACAGAAAACTAAGTAGCCGCCTGACAGATCTGATCCACAAGGCCCCCTTGCGGGCGGCCCATTGAAGAATGGACTGCTACCCACCTGAGAGGAGCAGCCCCAGCAAGACAGTAACAGCGCAGGATGGCTGATCCATCTCGCAAGAGTCTGAGGCGAGGCTTTAGAACTACAGCGTGGGCCTGCCAGGAGAATAAAAAGAGCCTAAGAAGATCGAAATGTCCTTAATTAGGACGACAAATACGAAGAGCCCTGACTACATACAAACAGCGAAACAGTCTTTCCTTGGGAGAGGAAGGATGAGGATAAAAGGAAGAGACAACGATGTCCTGGTTGAGATGGAAAGCTGAGACCATCTTTGGCAAATCAAAATTCTGAGAATTGCTTGGTCAGGCAAGAAACGTAAACAGACAGGGTCTACAGATAAGGCCGCTAATCCTGAGGCTCTGCGTATTGTGGAAATAGCCAACAGAAAAATGGTCTTCCAGAATAGGAGAGTCAAGGAAATAGACTAAAGGCTAGAACAGGGGCAGCCTGAGGGTCCTAAGGACTAAAGCCCCTGGGAGGGCGAATGTGAGCCACCCCTTGTAGAAAGGTGTGTACATCCCTTCATTGCGCCAGCCGGCGATGAAAGAACACGACAGCACCGATACTTGCCCCTTTAGGACACTCAAATAGATCCTGGTCTACCCCAGATTGCACGAAACGGAGAATTCTAGAAAGCACAAATGAACTCTGGGGGAGGCCACGTTCCCTGCACCAGGCTGCATAGCATTACCACACTCTGAAAAAGATCCTTGCTGAGGAGGGCTTTCTGGCTACAAACTTAGTTAGAATGATTGCCAAGGGAATGCCTCAAACTCAATTTTGGATTCAGTTTCCACGCCGCCAGGTGGAGGCACTGGTAGCCTTGATGGAATAGAGGACCTTGCGACAGGAGGTCTGGTCATTCTGGAAGCTGCAGGCTGTCTGATGCAACGCCTAGGAGATCCGAGAACCAGGCTCTACAAGGCCAAAATGGGGCGAGGAAGATGGTGGGGACTCCCTCCAGCTTGACCTTCTTCAGTAACCTTAGGGGTCCCTGTTCTTGGAGCAGAAGGTTGGCACCTTGTGGTTGAGTCTGGATGCCGTAATGTCTATGTCTGGGAGGCCTCAGCGATGTACCAGTTCGAAAACTTCTAGGTGAAGGGCAGGGCTAGAACGCGGCTGAGAGTCCGCTTGATTGTTCAGGACCCGGGATACAGAACGCCGAGAGGGCTGGAATGTAAGCCTTTGCCCAGGACAAGATCTGTTGCGCCTCTTCCATGGCCATGCTGCTGCGCGTGCCCCCTTGGTGGTTTAGGTACGCCACTGCTGTGGCATTGTACAATTGTATTAGGACATACTTCCCAGTTTGGAAGGGGGTCCAAAAGAGAAGGGCATTGCGAATAGCTCGTAGCTCAAGGATGTTGATTAGTAGCAGTCTCCTTGGGGGACCACTGACCCTGTGTCTGGCCCCCCTCTGATAGGGCTCCCCATCAGAGAGCGAGGGAACTTGTGTCCCCACGCTCAAGACGTGTCTCTGTAGAGGTCTTAGGTGGAACATCCCATATGGGTTTGCTTCTGCTGAGGACACCATCTTGCCTATGGTCTGGTCTAGCGCTTTACTTTTTATGGGATACCTTGGGAGCCTGGAGGAAAGGAAACAAGGTGGCGGTCTGGTGGTAAACTCGATCCTGTCGGTCCAGGCATCCGTAGTCGGGTGTCTCCATTGTGTATGGAAAAAGTACAGGGGACCTCCCCACCTGAGCTGGGGCATAGTAAGGATTGTTTAGATAGTGTTCCAGATCCCTTGAATGTTCCTCTTCCAGAGGTCCATGCAGGGCCTTCTTCTCCTGCACCTGAAAAAAAAACCCACAAATACCACCCCCCACACCGCGTCGGCGGAAGAAGTGTGGTTTTATAATTGAAAGTGGATGATGCTTTGTCTGGAAGCGGGAGGGACTTATACATGACTGTTGAATAATGCCCACAGTGACTGGTATTTGATACCCAACATTGATTTTTGATCTGCATGGCTAACAAACATTGATTTTGATCAAACAAATTGCCAGTCAGAAGGGTGGGGGAGAATTCCTAGCTGCATCCTGTTGTGTAATGTTAAGTCATGGCTTACGCTGCTACTTAAAGTAACAGTACCTTACTTAAATGTGTTTTTTACAAACTGCAATTTTGGGGGGCCCTTGCATCTTGGCCCAAGGCACATGCAAAAATCAAGTGGCAAAAATAATGCCAGATTTCTTTTTTTTTTTTCTGTCATCAAAACTTCTAATTAGGGAGGCAGCCCTGGGTTCATGAACCCCTAAGTCTTAAGGGCAGATGGGGAGGGGCAGTCTCAGAGGGTGGTGTGGTATGGATGTCCGAAAGGGACAAAAGGACTGAGGACCTGCGAAAAATAGGAGACCTTCTGGTTTTGTTTTGAGGGAGCATGGTACTCTTACACCCCCCGCCCCTCTAAGACCTTAATAAGGGCATCCGTATGTATGGATGATTGAAAATCATTGGCTATAGTGTCTGGGTCTATTTCGCCTTCCTCTGGTAGATTAACAGCTTCTAGTTGAGAGGTAGAGGGTGAGGGCTCTGGGACGGATTAAGAAGTTCTCGCTGTTATTTCTGTGCCTTCTGCACCTCTGAAGTGACCGATCGTCACAAAACATGTTTGCCTAATGGTGGACTTGATCACTCTGTGTCTAAGATGTTTTTAAAAGGAGAACTATTGTGTATAAAGATCTTAAAAAAATCTGTTTAAATGAAAAGTACTTGAGACAGGGATATAGGACTGGCAATTACTACCTCCAAATATTGTTTCTGTGAGGAGCACCAGCCCAAAGAAAACTGATTCTGCCAGTCTTCCTCCTGGCTTCAGCACTACATTTAATAAAGGATTAGTCCAGGACAAACCTGGCAAATGAAAACTGTACGTGCTGTATCTTCTTTAGAAAACAATATTGTGAGGTAGGGGCCGCAGATACTTTATACTGTTAAATTGTTAATTTTTACAGTATAGATATCCTATAAGCGAAGAAATAAAAAAAGTGTGCCGCCTACTCCATCCCTTTGATTTCCATGTCTGTGCCTTGCTGCACTATTTGGCATAAAGAAGCAGACAGGATAGATACATTTTCGGCTAGGGATCTAGCCCAATCAGGTTTAGTCTCCTGTGGGAGATTTGCGGGAGCTGCCTGCACCACAGACCCAGTGTTTTTATTCCTAAGGGAATTTATGGAAAATCTAAGGGATTTTGCCCACTCAGACTCCTAGTCCTGTCAGGGACTTTGCTCATGGGATGGGTCATAGGCCTTGCTGCATGAACCACATAGTGGATCAGGGTGACCGGCTACCAATTGTTGCCTCAGTGTGTTGTTCGGTTTAAAGCAGACAGGGATATGGTGTTTTTTGAAAATTCTTCTTAATTTCTCGGAGACCCCTGCTACATATGGGATGACCATGTTCTTTCTCCTGTCTTGCTTTTCCCCTTCACTGTTGGTATTTGTGTTCTTTTCTTTCCTTCTACTTCTTTTGACAAAGGCCCAGTCTGGATATCCACAAGTTTTAAGGGCTCCTCAGAGATGTTTAATTTTTTTAGTCTTCGCCTCTGTGCTAGTGGGGATGTTCTCAGCTCTGTGTTGCAGGGTTCTGATGACACCCAGCGTGTGATCTAAAGGGTGGTGGGAGTCAAACATCAAATACTGATCTGTGTGTGTTGGTTTTCTGTAAACCTCTACTTCCAGTTCACCATTTTCCTTAACTTCTACCAAGCAGTCCAAGAAAGCCAGTTTGTTGTTTTGTACCTCTTCCCTTGTAAATTTGATGTTTTGGTCTACCGCATTGATGTGTTCTGCGAAAGCTTGTACTTCCTTCTGGTGGATGCACAGTGGTACTCAACACCTCAGACTACCATGATAAGGTGACCATGCTCCTGGCCGATAACACATATGAGGCTTTAACAAGGGATCCCACCAGCCGTTACAGGAAAAGAGTCAGACTTACTACAACAGCATCAAAAGGATAAAGCCATTGATCGAGCAATGTATCATCGCCTCTACGCTGGTGAGGCACATCCATGCATATATGGACTCCCAAAGATACATAAGGAAGGGGCACCACTAAGACAGTATATAGTCAGCAGCATCAACTCTAACATACAAGGTAGCAAAATACCTAGCCAACATCTTAGGACCATTGGTGGGAAGTTCTAAGCATCACATCCAGAACTCTCAGGATTTCACCAACAAGATTGAAGTTCTAGTACTTGGTGCAGAAGAAACTATGGTGTCCTATGATGTGACATCTCTCTTCACCTGTATACCCACCGAGGAGGCTGTTGACTTGGTGAGAAAACGGCTAGGCCAAGACTGCACTCTTACCAGCAGAACTGATCTCAACCCAGAACAGGTGTGTTCCTTAATGGACTTGTGCCTGAATACTACCTATTTCAAATACAGAGATAAGTTCTATAAGCAAAAACACGGATGTGCTATGGGATCTCCAGTTTCACCCATTGTGGCCAACCTTACATGGAGGAGGTAGAAAAACAGGCGCTTAATACCTTTTAAGGGCATAGCCCGCAGCCACTGGTTCAGATATGTGGATGATACCTGGGTTAAAATCCACCAGAAGGAAGTACAAACTTTCAAAGAACACATCAATGCGGTAGACAAAAACATCAAATTTACAACGGAAGAGGTACAAAACAACAAACTGGCTTCCTTGGACTGCTTGGTAGAAGTCAGAGAGAATGGTAATCTGGAAGTAGAGGTTTACAGAAAACCAACACACACAGATCCAGTATTTGATGTTTGACTCCCACCACCCTTTAGATCACAAGCTGGGTGTCATCAGAACCTTGCAACACAGAGCTGAGAACATCCCCACTAGAACAGAGGCGAAGGCTAAAGAAATGAAACATCTCAGGAGCCCTTAAAACTTGTGGATATCCAGACTGGGCCTTTGTCAAAAGAAGTAGAAGGAAAGAAAAGAACACGAATACAGTGAAGGAGAAAAGCAAGACAGGAGAAAGAACATGGTCATCCCATTTGTAGCAGGGGTCTCCGAAAAAATAAAGAAGAATTTTCAAAAAACACCCTATCCCTGTCTGCTTTAAACCGAACAACATACTGAGGCAACAATTGGTACATCCAAAAGACCCAATACCGAAACACAAGAAAAGTGACATCATATACGCAGTGCAGTAAAGAATGCTCTGATTTGTATGTGGGGGGGACCAAACAGCAACTGCATCAATGTATGGCCAAGCACAGAAGAGCCAATTCCTCGGGTCAGGACTCAGCCGTGTACCTGCATCTTAAGGATAAAGGACATACCTTTGAAGATTGTAATGTTAACATATTGGCAAAGGAACGTGACTGGTTCAAGAGAGGTGTTAAGGAGGCCATTTATGTGAAAATAAAGAAACCAAGCCTAAATAAAGGTGGGGGGGTTCGACACCAACTGTCTGCCATGTATAATGCTGTTTTGACACCTTACTCTGGGCGTTCCTATAACACCTCTTAGCCACTATCCAATCACGCCCTTAAAGGACAAGTCCAGCCCCAAAATGAAAACTTACATACAAGTAAATAAGCCCCCAAAACCCTAAACAGTAATAGTTTTAAATCTGAAATATATAAGTCTACACTGAAATCCTGCACAATGTCCTGGTGCCCCTGTTTCTGCTTCCTGGTTCTTCCAGTTAGTAACTGTCAGTTATGGATTTGACAGTTGACATCACAGCCAATGACTGAATGTTAATCCCCTGTCTGCCTCTTCTGAGCATGCCCAGGCTCAGTAAATGCTCAGTACAGGTTACTAAATTGCTCAGTTTCCATAAGGCACCCAGAAGCATAGCAGACATACAGTAATGAATTCATAGGACAAACTATGATATATCAACATATTTTAAAGAGGCCATTTTTTCAAAAATATGTTTTTATGAGGGTGGAGTTGTCCTTTAACACTTGGCTGTAATATGCTAATTGGGATTTTCCAGGGTACATAATTGCCAAAGATTCTTGTACAAGTCATTCTGAATTGAGAAAGCCAGTCGGATGACTAGCGAAACGTCTTCAAGAACTAAACTTCAAGTCCAGTTGATCTAATTGAATACAACAGATATACCATGACCTGGATGAATGAGAACCTTCACAAGCATTGATATTTAGTAACATTTTTTTTTTTTAACATTACATGGGGTTTTAGCATGATTTCTACCTTTTGAATGTATTATGTTAATTTTTTCAGAAAATCTGCTTAAAGTGCGAATTTCTACGAAGAACTGCACCCACACCACTGATGGCATGAATAAAATGATTTACAACATTACATAGCTGAAGGTGTGTAGATTCCCGGGAATATGTAGTTTGTGGGGGCATTTCTGAGTTACATGTTTAAAAAATGTACTGTTCAAATACAGAGATGGCTTTTTTTTTTTTTTTTTTCACCATTACTGCCATTTGACATTGGTCCCACTTTGGGTTAGTTGGTAGCCATATCTCTGAGTACACCCATCAATGTGGCATACTCTTTTATTGAGGAGGGGTTAGGCTTTCATATTTGAGATGCTTTTGAATTCACATTTGACTTTGTCTCTGATTTTACAGTTGAGGGAAAAAAGGAAAATATGAGAAAACAACTTACAATTGGATGAAAAGCTGCGGATTTTACTTCACTCAAAATCATGTAGGTATGTAGCTTCAAAAAATCTCACTTATGGGGTTATTTTAGTTTATTTGGTAAATATTCTAGTGGCTATACATTTCAGTTTGGTGTAATATTCTTGAAAATGCTGTTTTAGTTTGGGGGAGGTCTCCTGTAAAGTGGGGTACCTACATATAACTGGTATCATTGTACTTCGGAGTATCAGAGATTTTCGAAACAGTAAGTTTTGTGCGTAACTTCAAGGTAACTATAAATTTTAAAAAATGGGGAAATCCACGAAAATTTGCAAATTTTACATTTTTTTTATTTACATATTTTACCCAAAAATCCAGTAAAATCCAGAAAAGTTCCAAAATTCTCTTACCATGACAAATACACTTTGTGCTGAAAAAAACAATGTATAATATGCCTGATTTAATGGGGATTTCTTACTGTAAGATTAGTCTATAACCCAATTATGTGTAAAATTCTGCTGGCACTATAGGAAATTTTTTATTTATTTTTTTTAAATTCTGCTGTCACTGAAAGGGTTAAACTGCTTCGAAGTTTAAATGCACATAATGGTCAGCTGAAACTATGCTTTTTCTGTAACTAGAACTGTGACTTAACATACACTTTACAACAGCCCACTACTGCCAAATTTCCTTTCCTCCACTGTCTGCCATACAATAAAAAATTGCATGCCTGAGGGGGAACATACAAAAAGGGGGAAGTGAAGTATGTAAAATTCTATTTATTTGTACCAACAACAACTTCTTAAAAGATTAGTTTTAAAAGCTTCCTCCCTTCATCAGACCTTTATGCATAATAAGTACATACCATCTATGCTCCATGGCCAAGGCAGAAGAACAGGGCTGGTATTCTAACTTTGAAAGCAGTGGAGGCAAGACCGTCTGTGCAAGTGCTGCCTGATATGACAGAATTAATTTAGCTTTTATAATTAGCTCCCCATAGAAACAAGCCACAATCACAAGGACTGCATACACAATTACTGTACTTACCAGCATTTTCTCTGTTGCATCTTGGCCCACTACACTGCAAATGTCACCAAAATTAGCAGCACACACCTAAATAAAATATAGTTTAGTATAATTAAATCATGGTAAAACAGAGAACCTTTTAAATGGTGATTAAGATTTATGAGCCTTTCCAATACAACAGCCTAAGACTACTGGTTAACCAAGAGCCAGGTTACAGTTATGTAAAAGAATATATGGCTCCAGAAACACAGGGTGATTATTTTATTTTGTTATATTTATCTTAAGTATTTTTTCTGAATTTCAGACCTATTCCAAACCCTTATACTCACACTGGATGAGGGTGCAACTAATTTTGGTAAACTCGTTCTACACCAGACAAAAAGCAAATTTTTATATTTCCGTAAAATGCTTTATCTGAAGCCGAAGGCGGACCCAGGCAAACTGGGGTTAAATTCCTACCCCAAGGAGCAGACACTTTAAATTTGTAAAGGATATGTACACTCAAAAAACAAATTAAGTTTAAATGGAAGCTGTATCTTTAACCTCCCCCCCTTTTTTTAGGTCCCTTCAGAGCCTACCTGTGCTCAGTGTACAGAGCCAGGAACCAGTGTACACCAGTTGAGTAACTATTGGATATTTACTTTTCTAAATATTGGACAGTGGCTTCGGGACTAAAACTTTGAAGCACATGTATTGTTGTTTATTCTTCATTTACATTACGTCTTGTAAAGTAAATATACTTATCCATTATGTAATATATATGCGTATCACGTATTTGCAGGTTTACTACATAATTTAGGCAACAGCAGCATTTCCCTATTCTAAGATGGCCGCAATGGTTTAAGACGTGTCCCGTGTTTGAGTGACATCGTATTTAAGAGGCATGGTCACGGTCTGATGACGCACTTTACATGCGCCATTGAGGAAGTCCGCGGCTGCAGAGGAAACGTGTCTGGCGGATCGTTTTAATTGCGCATGTAGCACCTGTAATAGCAGGTAATAAATTAATAAATTAATAGCACCTGTACCAGACCCCTGGTATTGTATACTTGGCATTACATTTTGGTCTATGCTTCACTGCTGACACTGCCTAAATCATGTATTTGTGTGTACTTAGGGGTTGATCCATTGTTTTGTAATAGCACTTTATGATCTCAATATACCGGTATATTGCCAATAGGTTTATGGGATTTATGGGATGTTTTTAATTTTGTTCTCTGATTGTAATCATGCACTTTACCGATTTTCTAATATATTTTTAACAGGCTCTAATAAGTTACTTTTTATGATACCACCCATGATTGTGTTCAGTGTGCCCATTGTTATCCATGCGTTGTCTCTATTTTTGATTATTGTTAGGTTTCTCATGGATAGTTGTACCTGTAGTACTTTCAAGGGTATAAGCCTAGTTAACTAATATTTAGCATCTGGTGCCTAACCAATTTTGTTTGTAATTTATCCATTTTGACGTGGAACTTGTGAATATGGCAGTTTAGTGCCTTTAAGCCCAGTACTGGTCTGAATAGTCCCTCCTTCTTGGGCACTAGAAAAAAGGTAAAACCTGCGGAATCTCTGAAGTTGTGGAACAGGGGCAATCACTTGCCCCGCTGGGGGAGAGAGAATCACTTGGTCTAGAGCTTTTTTATGCGACACCTTGGGAGTCTGGAGGAAAGGAAAAGAGGTGGAGGTCTGGTAGTAAACTTGATCCTGTAACCATGTTCTAACACACAAAGTCCAGGCATCCGTAGTTGGGTGTCTCGTCTCCATTATGTATGAAAAAAGCACAGGCGTCCTCCCACCTGAGCTGGGGGATAGTGAGAATTGTTTAGATCATGTTCCAGATTCCTTGAATGTTCCTCTTCCATGAACCCCTAGGTCTTGAGGGCAGACAGGAAGAGGCAGTTTCGGGGGGGGGGGGTCGTGGCATGGTCTGGATGTCTGAAAGGGATGAAAAGACAGACCTAATTTGAGTAAGCATGGTACTCTTACCCCCCAAATCCTGTCAACTTCTGGACAAAACAGAAGGCGTCCTGAAAATGGTAAATTAATAAGGACCTTCTTAAGAGGCCACATCCACTGTCCAAGACTTAAAAGCAAAGGACCCTTCTCGCAGCAATGACTGTTGTAGAGGTGTGCACTATTAATCTGACCACTTCTAGCGCGGCAACCCCAATATATGTTACAACATATGTAAGCGAGTAAATGGATCTTTGATGGGTCTTGTTGCCATTCAAAAGTAAGCTCTTGAAGCCAGACCTCTGAGGCTTTTGCGACCCATGCTGACGCGAAAACCGGCCTCAATGCTGTTCCCGCTGAAGTTTTTTTTTAACCAAACCTCAGTGTGGCAGTCTAAAGGGTTTTAAAAGGTCGCTGCCTCCGAAAGTGGGACAGTTGTCGCTCTTGATAGCCTAGCCACTGGAGGGTCCTCTATGGATAGGTAAGCCAAACGATCCACTTCCAATATAGGAAACGATAAGGAGTTGTGGAACTGATAAGTTTTAATGTTTTTTTGTGTAACTGACCACTCGTCAGAAACGATCTTCCCGAGTTGCTCACGAGACAGGAAACATGTAACCTTCTTCCATCCAGAGAAGAGAAGTGCTCTGGGTCTCTATGACCACCTTAATAAGGGCATCCGTATCTATGGGTGATTGCAAATCATTGGCTATAGTGTCTGGGTCTATTTTGCCTTCTTCTGAATACTCCTCCTCCTCTGAGCTTCTAGCTGAGGGGTGGAAGGCTCTGGAACTAATTTAGAAGTTCTCGCTGTTATGTCTGTGCCTTGCTGTACTATTTGGCATAGGGAAGCAGATAGGAGATATATTTTCTGCTAGAGATCTAGCCCAAGCAGGTTCAGTCTCCTGTGGGAGAATCTCGGGAGCTGCCTGTGCCACAGACCCAGTGTTTCGATTCCTAAGGGAATTGTAGTGTTGAACTACAGGCCCAACTGGGTCCTTATATTTTTGGTGTCTGGGGCGGGCTTTTCTTAAGCAGACATTGCTTCAGTGACTTAAAAAAAATATCTGGAGGAGACTTCGACGATCAAATCCTTTTGGGCTGGAAAGGGGTTTCCTCCGCATGAGCTAAATCCAAAATGGGCACCACCACGTGGAGCTGTAAGATATAAGCTCCACCCCTTCTGCTAGACAGTCCAGCAGCTTGGGTTAACTGGCATGATACCCTTTTGCAGAGGGGAGAGTCTCCTGAAGCCTTGGTGGCGAAGCAGCACAGTGTTAGGCACCCTCTACGGATAACTGCCGTTTCCTCGAACGTTCCTATCAGAAATATTGGTGTGCAGGTGCGGGTGGGAGGTGTGTACATAGCCTATGTCTTTCTATCCACTTAGGTTGTAACTATAACTATATTTTATTAATGTGTTCTTTACTTATTTATTGGATGTCTTACTATTTATGTAATTCATTTTAACTGCATAACAGGTTGCCCTTGTTTTGTGTTAAAAAAAAACGTACTTACTACTGTAATGGAAATAGCATCTTAGTACAATTCATGATTATTACTGTTCACTATTACTGTAATAGAAATGGTATACTAGAATTCATGATTTCTATTTTAGGTACAATCATTGCAATGGAAATAGTATAGAAGAATTCACGATTTCTATTATAGGCAGATTTAGATTTTTTTAAAACTATATTTCCAAAAAAGTGACAGCAGGTACAAAAAGCTTTAAAAACGACATATAACAATGTATATAGTTCTTATCTGCCTTTGAATTCAATGCATAAAATCCAATAACCTTAGTTTAATTACTGCCCATAATGATGTAATAGGTCCGTTTTGCCTGCAATGTCATGTCTCAGTCTGGCCTCATGTCCCCTTGTGTTATAACAAACTTAAATTACTAACCTGGAAGGTCCAGGGACTTCAAAATAAGATCAAACGAACAGCCGTACTACAATACATTAAAAAGCAGCAAGCCGATATAATTGTACTCCTAGAAACCCATCTCTACGGCCAACCAGAAATGGCCCTCAAGAGACCATGGGTTGGATGGGCCTACCACTCCCAATTCACCACCTCCTCTAGAGGTTGATTTGATTTGGTGGACCTGAGGCTTGACAGATGGGGCACTTATATACTGTTATATGCTAAAATTTGTAACAAACCGCCCTCCAATTTCTAGCTGACCACCCGAATACCCCCTCCATATGGATGGGCGATTTTAACATGGTAATGGACCTTGAACAAGATCGCCTTCACCCCCCTGGTTGGATACCCCCTCCCAACCCCCTTACCCAATTTGGCAGAACCATTCCATAACTCTTCTTGATAGACGCATGGCACACCTGTCACCCCAACAAAAAAGAATTCTCTTGCTTTTCATAGAGTCTCATAACACAATGTCTCGCATTAACATCTTTATCCATGCAACACTCACTCCTAAACTGCTAAACTCAGGCTTCGTCTCTAGAATTCTATCACATCATGCCCCTGCTGGGTGGAACTTGCATGGCTAGATACCTTCCCCCAAACTCGCCAGTGGAGACTGAACCCATTCTTGCTCCACCTCATTTCAGAAGACAGTGACCTCTCAGCTGAGTGGGAGGACTTCTTCACCAGAAATGATGGCACTGCTCTTGAAATATCTGTATAGGAGTCATTCAAACTGTATGCAAAAATGACTCTCAGCTCCACTATCAATAAACTAAAACAAAAATCAACAGAAACTGAATGCAGAGCCACTGTTACACTTCAAGCAGCCCAGACAGAATTCCTGAACAACCCAACCGCGAGCACTGCTGCCGCACTTAAACTTCAAACTAGGGCAACTGATAAAATACACAAAACCAAAGGCCCAAAAACCTTATACTTTAGATCGCAATCGCACTTCGAACATGGTGAGCGCTGCTGTAAACTCCTGGCCTATATGGCAAACAATGAGCACAAGCCACCAACAATCATCAAACTACTCTCATCCTCAGGACAAATCACCACTGACCCACTAATAGTATCACAGCACTTGGTTAACTACTACACCTCAACCCTGCAACACACCTCTGAGCAAATCCACAACTTTTTAAACCCAATACATCTCCCACGCCTCTCCCTTGAAGCACGCCTTGAGTTAGATAACCCCATTAGCGAAATTGAAATCCAGCAAACCATCTCTGCAATGCCACGTCACAAAACACCAGGCACAGATTGCCTACCTGCCGAATTTTATACTATGTATTTAGAAATTCTGGCCCTAAAGCTACTATCATTATGCAACTCTATGTTCGCCACCAACATGATTCCACCATCAATGCAGGAGGCCCTCGTAACTCATTCCCAAACCAGGAAAAGACCCGTTACTGCCCGAATCCTACAGTCCTATCTCCCTATTACAGGTAGATATTAAAATACAAGCTAAGCTCCTGTTATTAAGACTTAACAAATACATAACTTCAATCATACATACAGACCAGACTGGATTCATCCTTTTGCCCAAAATTCTATACACACTGTGGCATTCTCCTATATTCTTACCTCTAAAATATTTCAAAGTATTAGAGATAATACTCAAATCCTTCATATGCTATGCAGGAAGGCACAAACTAAACTGGACCACTCTTAAGAACCCCTCTGACTCGCTGTCCCAGACCTAAGAGCATACTAGCAGCACATTTTTCCCCATTTGTGCCACTGGTCTCAAGAGGAAAATAATAGAATGTTTGCACTGCTCAATGCCCCAAACACAAATAAACATCAATCTCAGCACTCGACTCCATAGCAAGAGGATATAGGGACATGCACATGCTTGACAAGCCACATCCTCTCCTGGTCCAGGCCTTGAAAATCTGGGACCTGGCAACTAAACTACTGAATATTCCAGTCATTAACAGAGACTCACCCTTGTGGTATAATAGACACTTACCCGAATTTATCTCAATCCCACACCCCGAGATATGAGTCAAACACAAAATAACCCGAGTTTCGCATCTAGTGGATAATAGCACGACTTTGACCACCTAAAGCGAGAATTCAAACTACCCAACACCCTGTTCTTTAGATACCTTCAAATGCGACATGCATTTCAGACCCAGTTCAGGGGACATCCTCTGGACTTCACCAGAAACCCCCTATTCAAAGTCCTAAAAACCACGACTCCCTCAGGACTAATCTCAAAATTGTACCATGGACTCCGACTTCCCTCAGCAAACATACTTGCCCAATGGAAAAAAACAACATGGGTAACGATCCTAGGACCCATAGATGGAGGAGACTAGACAGAACCACTAGACCACTAGACCTGGTGGCTTATATATCAGTATCACCCAAAGCCTCTGATAAACCCAACTGTAAATACTCCACAGGGCTTACCTCACCCCAAGTCCACCCCTCACGTTACAGGCCCAATTATGATCCGCATTGTCCAAAATGTCTATTGGTCCCCGATAGCTTCTATCATATGATCTGGGGATGCCCAGAGATTCAGGGTTTCTGGCTTCAGGTGCTCAAATTACTACACGACCATATGGGTTCCCCGGTGGGCTTGGACCCTATTTGCCGCCTCGGCATTATGGAGGAATCAATCCCAGACAAATTATTTCGCACATTCCTCAGAGAAACTCTATTTTACACGAAAAAGCTCATTGCCCAGACCTGGATCCAGTCACCCCCCCCCCCCCCTCACTGTCCATGTGGACAAACGCGATCAATACCACCCTCCCCCTTAAAAAACTGATCTACGCCCAACGGGGCTGCCCCACAAAATTTGGTCTATATGGGAATCATCCTCTCACACTTATGACAACTAGTAGTTTAGAGACATAACAGGAGAACTATAAAGGTTAAACTCAAAATTCTTTATTGGAATAATTATACTGAAAAAACTTACTCCAAAGGAAGAATGTTTGCTATGTTTCTTTTTGTTTAAAAGGTTTTTAATGTTTATAAATGTTAACAAATTTTATTGGGCTCATACATAAAACAATAACATATATATAACAATGGTAAAAATTTCTAATTATAAAGATGGACTATGTTGAATTACTATGACATCTATGATTGAAACTGTATAATCTTTTACTGCCCTTGAATTGTATTACATTTCTTTGATCCATATTCTCAAAATTCCTCCGATAGGAGGGGATTTTTAAAAAAAAAAAACATTTAAGAAAAGTTAAGAGTTTTATGGCATACAACATCAGGGAGATTCAATAAAAGTTCTTATCGTTAAAAATGGTACTAATTTTGTCCCAACCAATCAGATCTTATTTAACATTTGAAAGCTAACATCTGATCGGTTGGGGCAAAATTAGCACCATTTTTAACGATAAAAACTTTGATTGAATAACCCTGTATGTGCATACAAAAGCATTACATTAATATTCACCTAAATCTTACCAAATATATATTTCCAGCCTTTCTAAAAGAGAAGCAAATGTGAGATAAGAAAATAACTTGTTAGCAGAATAAATGTACAAGAATAATATTGGAAAAAAATAGCACACCTTACGAACATGGAACATTCGGCAATCACAGCACATTTCACAAAACCGAGGAAGGATGAGTCTCTCAGTGATGTCTTTCCCAACCATAGATGCCATTTTACACATAATCTATTGGTGGAAAAAATATATATATATATAACTTTGGAAATAAAGACTTTAACAGCGTAAATAAGCCATATACAATAAGAACCTTGTATCAGACTTAAAAATGATTACGGAAT
Organism: Hymenochirus boettgeri; assembly: GCA_019447015.1. Classification (NCBI taxonomy): domain Eukaryota; kingdom Metazoa; phylum Chordata; class Amphibia; order Anura; family Pipidae; genus Hymenochirus; species Hymenochirus boettgeri. The sequence goes on from CM033471.1 coordinate 40,806,249, forward strand.
TAGAAAAAAATGTTAACTTCAAAAAGTGGTCAAAGCTAGGCTGCTGCATTACAAAGATTTTTCCCCTGGATAATGGAGAAAAAAAGAAATCTCCAACAATATTTGCTTTTGAATCATTAAGTCAACAAAACCCTTTAATTGTGTATGTCAAACTGGAAGGATCTCTTTTTGGTTCATTTAATTCTTTATATTAACGGTTCTAAATGTTGCTCCACAGAGTATAAAATAAATTATTTGTTCAAAACTGCTGCAATGCTGTATATTACCACCGTATCCATATAAATTACATGTTCATTGCATAATTTTAAAAAAAGTTGGTTCTATTCGTACAGGACTCTAAAATCATGTTTTGGGGGTGTTCATCTTTAATAGCAGGAGAGAGATGCCAACTCTCACACATAGTGGGAATGTTTAGAAAAACTTATTTGTCTGCATGTTTGTAGCCACATTAAAGTAAAAATCTTAAAAAAAAAAAAAAAAAAAAAAAGGAGGAGCAGTAAGGGCTATGTATGTATATGAATGTATAATTTTATTTATAAAGCGCCACTTGTGTACGCAGCGCTGTACATTATAAAATACAGAGTATGCAAACAAAGATAAATAAAATTAAATACAATTTCATACATCGGTTAAGAAAGCATATCTATAAATTATATATAAATTGATATAAGTGCAGCATGACCTTGACATTAGGAATGAGGCCCCTGCCCTGAATAGCTTACAATCTAAGTGGAAGGGACAACCTACAGATAATGGGGGGGATGGGTACAAATTGATTAAAAGGGCGATGAGTTCTTGTGCTATTGGAGAGGGGAATAATTCAGCTCTACTAACTGTAGTAAGCGGTATTTTTTTTTTTTATAGATGAGGCTCAATTTCCAACACAACTAATTACTCCCTATTAATTTTTAGGCATATTTGTCAGTCCAAGTCATCAGACATGTTGGAGAATGATCCTTGTAGACTTGTGTACTAGGCATAGAAGACTAAATGGATCTATAGCCTTTTTGAGAGCCAGAGCAAAATGTGTGCACAAGGACTACTCATTTTAATTTACTTTCAGTGTCTGTGCCAACAAATATTTCCTGTTGATACTGCAGTAAAAAAAAAAAAAAAAGTAAGACACGGACTTTCCCCTTTCAGAGATGCCGGTAATAGCAACATTGTTTTATCTATTAAAAGTGCTGATTAGCAAGGTGAATAGATGAAACAATGTTGCTATTACCAGCAGCTCTGAAAGGGGAAAGTCAGTGTCTTACTACAGCAGATCGTTTAACCTCCTAGGGGATCGTGATGGACAGAAAAACCCATAAAAATGGCCCCCTGCATTGCTGCCAGGACGGAGACCAGGAGTGGGCAGCAGACCTAAAGCATAGAAGTGTTCAGTGAACTAGGCAGCTAACACACTGTGTATGGAATGGACGCACAGGCACACAGATAGCAGCAGCTGGTGCAGCCAGGAGAGACTCTGCTAGGTACAATAATATGGCATATTTGGTACCGAACAATGTAAGAAATTACCGGTAACCTCTCCCTACAGCTGTGGGTAAGAAGCCACGACAGGGCTCGGTTAGGGAGCGGGGGCTCTGCAATGTCACTTTTTGATAGACTGGTTATACATTGCTAGCTGAGAAATTACAGGAGGACGTGCCCCTAGTTTGCCCACCTGTCCATGCCACTAGACCCAGGCTTCCTTAATGGCAGAGTCATAAAGTGTTTGACTTTTCCTTCTGCTGTCCATTTAAAGGGCAACTTAACCTCAAAACAATACAGAATCAGAAGGCAGTAATGGTCATAATTTCTACCCTCGGCTTATACTCGAGTCAATCAGTTTTTACTTATTTTTCTGGTAAAAAAAGGTACCTCGGCTTATACTTGGTTCGACTTATACTCGAGTATATACGGGTAATTTGTAAAAGCAGCTGCTCATAATATAAAGAGGTTGCTTATCCAAGAGGGAAGGAAGCTTGTGCGCACCAGGGTAATGGGGTTCATGAGTAATGCTGGGGTAGGTAATAATGGGCCATTTACCAGTCTATTTTAATGCTGAAATTAGAAATTATAGTTAAATTGTTCCGTAAAAGTAAGTATATAGGGTACCCACCAGGCGTCCAACACCTCCCTGGCCACCTTCTTGCCAGTATATATATCCAGTAATGCAATGAAATGAGGGTTGTCCAGTCCTTTAGAATGCAATCTGGGGTGTTCCCATTTATTGGTGCAGACACAGCAAAAACACACACAACGTTTCGGCTCAAAGGCCACACACACAACATTTCGGCTCAAAGGCCTTTGAGCCGAAACGTTGTGTGTGTTTTTGCTGTGTCTGCACCAATAAATGGGAACACCCCAGATTGCATTCTAAAGGACTGGACAACCCTCATTTCATTGCATTACTAGTTAAATTGTTCCATTTACAATTTATTTCAGTACAAAAATTAAAGATAAAGCATGCCATTTACCAATACAGTTGTCTCCACATCCTTCTGCATCTAGTAGACATGTGACTAGTTTCTGCCTACATTGATGGTCCAGCAAGCAAGCAGAGTAAGAGAAGCACACTACTTCTGTTAATTGACGATTTATTAGTGCAAAAACAGATACCTTTTGTGGAGCTTACTGCCCCCTTCACACATCCTCTTTTTTTACAGCTAATTTTCAGTCGAAAGAAAAAGTTACGCCTTGAAGCCTACACGATCGTCCAAATTTTATTAACATGTCCACTTGAACTTTAATCATGACCAGAATCTGACTGTTGCAAGGTAAATAAATGCAGATTGTCCAAAATATTGTGGCAGATGGTTGATTGGGTTGAAATATTGGACCATGTGTACCATACCAGGCAGAAGCTGGCTCATCGTACTGACTTTTATTATGTCTGCAATAAGATGCAGAAGTCTGGTGAGTAAACATGGATGACATTACTCAGATGTGTGCAAAGGACATTCTATCTTCCCCAACAATGAGTCTAGTGATAATGCTCAGACCCTGGAGACATGAGAAGAGCAAAGAGTCAGGTGATGTCATTTAGGAAACTATCAGTGAAAACCTTTTCACAATACAACTTCTCAGGCTGCAATCAAAGATACAGGTCCATTTTAAAGGTTATTTCACCCCAATAAGTTTGAGGACCACAAATGCCCATATTGATGCTTTACAGTAGCACTGGCATATTTGCATACAAGAAATGCATAATGTATGATCAGCCACCATAACTGGGCCACTTACTTTTCATCCATAATAGAAAGTGAAAACCAATGATTAACTTACAGCCACAGCTTCAGTCTTGACATCATCATTGCTATCTGGAGCAGTCAGCTCAATAAGAACTGGACACACTTTACTCTCAACATCAGACCTCTCTATTAGCTCCTGTTCCAGTAACACCAGCAAAGCAGCTTGGCTAGTCTTTCGGACCTAAAATACATAGATGGAATAAAAAAATATGAATTTAAAATATAAAATAAGGATTCCTTTAAAAATTTAATTTTTTTAATAAAGCAAACCATTCCCAGCACTGCACGCCAGTTTTAATTTTGGCATATATAACTCTATAATGGTAATAGCTTTTCTGTTTTGTCCATAAGTAAGTCTATTTTCAGCCAATTTTCCTCCAAAATCAAATAATAGATTGGACCTGTATTTTTTTTTTTAGCAGATCCTGCACATTGTAATCCACAGGATTGGGCTGTTTAGGCTGAAATATCTTTATGCCTCTCCTCTACTGACAAAGGAAAGTTGGTTTCTATCTGATTTACTGAAGAACAGGAGGTAAATGCACTCTTCTCTTACAGGAGAGGAGGACACACTTACCTGCGGACCAGCTCCAACGCCGACTTCACTGACGCGTCCTCGCCGCTTCGCACTGTGCGCATGCACGCACAGTGCAAAGGACTGGAGATGCGTCTGGGAATTCGCCACTGGTCTGCTGGTAAGTGTCTCCTCCTCTCCTGTAAGATTTACTGAAGAACGGGAGGTAAGAGATTTACCTCCTGTTCTTCAGTAAATCAGATAGAAACCAACTTACTTTTTTGATGGACATACCCTTTAATTCAATGGGAACTGCATGTTATACCTTGGAGCGGATGACACCATGAAAAATTCAAATGTCTTTTTACGGGAGATGGAAATCCAAAAAAAAAAAAAAGTGTATGCAAGGATAAGTGACCACTGACTTCCACTAAAAGCCAGACAATTGTGCCAGTATTTATAAAGGCGCGATATTGCAATTCTGCGATACCACCCCTTTAATGCTCGTTAGTTTTAAGACCATACCTGTAAAACTATGATTTTTAATCTCTCATTTAAGATTGTGATTTACATTTACATAAATGGGCAAGTGCTTATGGGCAAGGAGCATGGCTGGAGCCTTAGTTTTTAAGAATAAGTGTCCGCTCCTTGGGGAAGGAACTTAACTCCAGTGTGGCTATAAGAGAGAGAATTATTTTTTGATGATTTCCAAACATATAATTAGAGAATCTTTTTTTCTCATTATTATCCACATACATTTTATGCACAAATAGTTTAGTTTAGCATATGAAACAAACAATCAAAAAAAAAAAAGTTTATACTACTAACCTGGTTATTCTGGTCTGCAAGATATCTTACAACAATAGGAAGAAGGTACTTGGAAAAAGCATGTGGAATAGAAGGCCGGTTTTCTTGGCAAAACATTGCAAGGTGAGGCACTTGTTCCATGAGTTCAGCACGAACGGTGGGCTCTGTGTTAAATTGTTTACAGTGAATTTAAATATATGCATTTAATAAGGCACTGAGCAAATACGGACAACATAAGTGATCTAGATCTATGCCGACACCCAATCAGTGTATGAAATGTTAAAGGTAGGCATACACTGGCAATAATCCAACTTTGTGACGTTTCCACCAATGTTTTTGCAATGTGGAAAAACCATTGGGCCCATTATTTTTAGAGTTTTTTTTTTACTGATAGTATCTAAGCTACTGGAATGCCTTGTCTTCTCCCACATCACTAATTATCTTCATTCAGGGTTTGCAGTCAGGGTTTCGGCCTGCACACTCCACAGAGACTCCCCTGTGAAAAACTGAGAATGACCTTCAGGTTGCCAAAGCCAAAGGACACTTTTCTATCTCACCCATATAGCCCGTTGTAACTAACAATATCATCAGAAGAAGCTTTTTGCATACTGAACAGCTTGTGTCAGTGTCAGTTTCTTCCCAGTCTAGACTGTTATATCAATTGATAACCAATTTGGAAGGGAACAGATAATTCCTGGACCTAGTTTAGTCCTTAACAGCATACCGTTTTATTCGGGAGGGGTTAGGCTTTCATATTTGAGATGCGTTTGAACTTTCCTCTGCAATTTTTAGCTGAAATTCGCATTTGATTTTGTCTCTGATTTTACAGCTGAGGAAAAAAAGGAAAATGTGAGAAAATAACTTACAATTGTACGAAGAGCTGCGCCCGGGTATCTGCATTTTGATCGAAACTTACCTAACTTGTAAAATCCTGCGGGTGTGTAGTTTCTAAAATCTCTCACTTGTGGGGATATTTTAGTTAATTTGGTAGATATTAACTGTCAGTAGTGGTTATACATTTCAATTTGGTGTAATATTCTTGAAGGTGCAGTTTTAGTTTGAGGGGGGTTTCCTGTACAAGAAAAGTTGGGTACCTACATATATCTGGTATCGTTGTACTCGGGAGTATGGGAAAAATCTATGAAAATTAGCAAATTTTTCAATTTTTTTAACATATTTAACCCATAATTCCAGTAACATTTCCAGAAAAGTTACAAAATTCTGTTACCGTGTTAAAGTACACTTTGTGCTGAAAAAAACAATGTATAATATTCCTGATTTACTGCAAGGTTTCCTACTGTAAAATTAAGGGCAAAATCCTGAAAATTCTTCTGGCACTTAATGCAAAAAAAAAAATGAAAATCTGTTGGCACTGAAAGGGTAATCCTCTTATACTTCATTTTTTTGTAAACAAACAAATAAAAAACCTTAGTATGTAAGCCTGTAGAGAGAAAATATCTCTGCTGTTCTGGAGACACTTGCTACATAAGGAGTGGGAGGGGGGTGAGTTAGGAGAGAATCGAGTCCCTGCCTTATCACTGCAGCCCCTTCTCCCTTTGACAGGCAATAAATTGGTGAAAGCTGCTTCATTCTCCTTCCCTTTTCTAACCCAGTGTTTGCCAAGCATTTTAGTGAGCAGAAAGAGCCATTGGGACACATGCACAACAGCTCAGTAACAAGAGAGTTTGTCATCATTAGCAACCCTAGCCTTATTGAAAATCTTTCCATGACTCTCCCTATCTTGTTTGATTCCTTAGTAACATATATTATTTGATTTTTTAGTAACCTATGACTCTCCTATCTTATTTTATTTTTTGGTAACTTAGTCACATGCACACAAAAAGTCCTGGAAACATACATATCCACAAAATGCATGTACATACATACAAACATATGCAGATACCGTATATACTTGAGTATAAACCGAGATTTTTAGGCTAAAAAAATAGTCTGAAAATTGTATCTCGGTTTATACTCAAGTCAAACACTTACCTGCTCATGCATGCTTCCCATCCTCTGCTGGTTGATGTTGCTGGCACACGGTCCAGGAAGCAAAGGATTCAGGTAGGAGAAGGCAACTGTGGGGACTCTCAGAGGAGTGGGGGAGGGAGTACAGTAATTCCTGCAGTGGCAATTCCTTGCCACTACAGATGTTTGGAAACTACAACTCCCAGCAACTAAAGCGCATGTGTCAAACTCACGTCCGTCTAGCTGTTGTTTGTGGTCCCCGGTGACTGTACAGCATCCAAGATCTATTACTCTGCTGTCCATTTGTGTAGTCCCAAACAGCAATGTAACTATAGATCTGCCTGAAAGAGAGGTGCAATCAGCTGTGATATATAGCAGGCAGATCTATGTTATTACGCTGCTTTGGACTGCACAAATGAATAGCAGCATAGTTACATCTTGGATGCAGTCACCGCTGTAACAACTGATCACATACTTAGCCCAGCACTGGGTAGTGGAGGAAGGTGTGGACAGCATAATTCCCATACAGTAGTTCCATACAGTAATAGCCCAATCCAGTATTACTTTTACTGTATGGGAATTCTGCTGTCCATTTAAAGGGCAAGTAAAGCCTCAAAACAATACAGAATCAGAAGGCAGCAATAGATAACATTCTCCTTCTAATTCTGTATTGTTTTTTGGCTTTAGTTGCCCTTTAAATGAACATTAGAAGTCCCATACAGTAATAGCCATACTGTATTTGGCTGTATTTGGAATTCTTATGTCCATTTAAAAGGCAATTAAAGCCTCATTCCTTGGCACTCCAGATGTTTGGAAACTACAACTCCCACCATGCTTTAGTTGCTTGGACTTGTAGTTTCCAAACATCTGCAGTGGCAAGGAATAGCCACTGCAGGAATTACTGTGCTTCCCCCCCCCCGTTGCCTTCTCTTACCTTCTCCACATGTTCCCCTGCAGGCTGCTCTGCATCTTCTCTCCTCTTCTAAGCTCTGGCGGCCGCATGCTCCAGTCTCCTCTGCTGGCTGACGTCACTACTTAGCGCCAGGAAGTGAAGTCAGCCAGCAGAGGATGCGGAGCGTGCGGCCGCCGGAGCAGGTAAGTCTTTGACGCGAGTATAAACCAAGCCTGAAAATCTCGGTTTATACTCGAGTATATACGGTAATATGTAACTGGACATCTTGTAACAGTAAGGTATTAAGCAGTAACAAAAAAACCTTTAAAATATCCTCCAGCATCCCCCATAAAACTAAAAACTACAGGTATGCTGGTAAGAAATAGGCTCTGTGTAGGATGTGATAACATCTTATATGCATGTGAAAAAAAAAAAAACTTGATATTACAGAGATTTTAACACCACCTGCAGTGCACACTCGTAAAAACCGTACCTTGTTGTTAAATTTAAAAGGTTTGCTTACACAGTGGCACAAAAATATTCATCTAAGGAGTCTTTTTTGAATTACTGCTATGAAGCCTTCTACTCCATCTGGGATTCCCACAAAAGCACTACCTGGGGGAGCGATCATCAAGATCATCCAGTTTAGCTCCAAAGCATGGCCTGAATCTATTGTAAAGTGGGCTCCTCTGGTCCAGGTATAGCAGATGTAAAAAAGGGTCAGAAGAGGCCGCAGCAGGTTTCATGCATATGACACCATTTTTGAATTTGAATTTAAAGAATTTCTCAGAGTATTAAGTGGCCAATTGCTCCTGGGTTTTGCAAGGTGTTACCATTCTTCACCATTTACTGTGAGACATAGGTGTCTATGCAGTATAATCAGCAGTGTCTATAGTAAAATGGAGCTCTAAATCTCCAAAACTGGTCAGGTCACCATCTTACCCACCATCTTTAAATTCTTGCTTTTAAGTTTAAAAAAAGCGTTGTTTTACCAATCTTATGAAAACATTAACACTGAAGGATGACAATACTTTGCCCCAATTCCTAAACTCCTAATTATATTATTATTATAACTTGGCCCCACTCCCTGCTTCATGTATCTGGTGTAGAGGTCTGTATCAACCTCTATGATTTTCAAGACCCCCTTGAAATCATAGAGGTTGCTCCTGGGATAGTCTAACTTCTAAGCATATATCATTTCTGTCTGCCATCACTTAGTGAGAAGGATAAGCAAATAGAGACGTATTTGCTTTCCTCACTTACTGGAAGAAACAAATTTGGCACAATTTTTAATAGAGGCAAGTAACACATCATAGGAAGTAGCTGATTCAAGTCTAATTTTATCAAAACCTAAATGGTTCCTGATCCCATAATACTGTATAATAGTTAAAAATCTGCACAGCAAGAAAGCCAGCATCTTACAATGATACTGGCTTTCTTTCAGTTTACAACAGTCAGTCTCTGCCTTGACAGTAACGTCACGTGCAATGGCTGACTCTGCATTCCAATGTGTCTTTTTTGTCTTGCTCGCCTCTGTAAAAGCTCTCTGAGTTTACAGAGAAGACGAGGATCGGGGAGAAAAGCAATACATATGAGTATTATGGGCTATAGAGACAGAGGAGGGGCATGTAGCTCTAACTATCTTATATATCTTGTATGTATATTCTACCCAGTAAGAGTAGAGTAGAGTTGGGCCATCAGAACAACTTCTGGCAAATGACAGCCTGGGACATTCACAAACAGGTAATTGTTTAGTACAACAATGTTGCTTAGAAGGCTACAGTATTATCAGCAGTCTCACTGTCCTAACTAGATGTTACAAGTAAAGGAATATTACTATTAAAACAACATTAAGGAAGTTGTGCCCATAGCATACAAAGGACTTGTTCACACTGGTGTGTTTTTAGTCCAACGCATATATAGGACGATGCCCCGAGAGGTGCAACACTCCTGCTGGGAAGTTACAAAAACTGATGTTATACCAGTTAGCATGACTTCAACTCTTCGTTAAGGCAGCTGCGTGACTAACGCAAAAGTTAACCTAATGTGATGTATGCCGATGGCAGAAAGCGATTGCAGCACTTTTTACATGTTGCCAAAATAGTTAACGTCACATTGTGATGGGCCGAGAGACACAATCTGCATAGAACATCACTGGTACTATTGCATCGCCCCCATAGTCCAATAAGTGTCTAATAAGTGCAATGTGATAACCCACAGCTTCATAAACTTTTCTGTACTGTGAAGACCTGCAGACACCAATAGAAGTCAATGGGACTGTGGTTAAAATGCAAAGAAATGCATCTAAAAATGCAAAACTTATTTTTTTAAAAAAATGTAATAAACTACACTGAAACATATATGAAAATGTAATATCCCATGGTTTGGGGTAACATGGAGTTAAACCCACGCTTTCCCTCTGGGGCCGGCATTGTTTGGTATTAATGGCACAGGCACCTAATGAAATACCCCTTACATCTCCCTGAAAATGTGAACAAAATATATTGGATATGCATTTTTACAAACGTTATAGCATTAAAAGGTCAGTCCCTTTACCTTCTATTGCTGCTGGGGTATTGCTCTGAATGTTCACACTTGATAAAGGACCATGCGTCCAAAACATGTTCATAATAAAGCTGATAAAGATATCCCTGAGAGTCTTTGTTGTCTAGTACAGCCCATTTCTTTTGTCTTCTAAAACGTTACAGCACATTTACATCATGAAAAGAGATGGCCGAACTTCCTAGAATATGTTCCGATTTTAGATTTTCGAACTTCCAAAAGTCAATGGAAGCAAAAAATATAAAGATAAAATAGCAATGATAACTTACTGTACATGGCTCTGTTACTGGGATATGGTTTAAACATGTGCAAATATCCAGAACTTGAAACAAATCGTGAAACAACACCCTGGGAATGGGTTCTTGCTTGACGATCCAATTTAGAGACACTCTAGCACACCATAAATGTATTTGGCCTAGTAGTTTGTAGACATCTAGGTTCTTGCTTGACACCTTTTGGTGGTTAAGACCACTTCCTCAGAATGCACCTTTTCACTATATTCTGCTTAACATCATAAAATAAATGGAGATAGATAGAAATGCCCTTTCTATTAAGCTTTCAAAACTGCTCTTGTGTATTGTGTTGATCCTAACAAGACGTATAAGCCCCAAATGAATGTAAAACATTAAAATCAGCAGAGAAATTGGGGGTTTTGTTAAGTTTATTTCAGTAAAGCCGCCCATATCAACCTAAAAAAACAATGACTGTTTGCCATTTTTCCACAGACCAATTGACGATTTATGATAGGGATAGGGATAGAAAACATGTAAAATAGAGAAAAAGGCAAACAGCAGACCCTGTATATCATCAATATTCAACTAGATTTGCTGTTATTGGACTGTATAATCAGTTACTAGTCTTACAGAATGAACAACTCTCAACTATCAAATCTGCAGGTGCTTCAACGCTAAAAACCTATGAATAAGGAAACAGAATTCATTACAATTTAATTATTGGACAGGTTCCCTGTGGTTTTTAGCTAAACACACTAAAAGCCCTGTCACTATCTACTTCCAAGCTAATTTGCAGTTGCTTAAGGGAAAAGAATATTGTTATCCCTTTCATTTGGAAGCAGAGTGATTAGCAATGGGTTGTGTTTTCCATTCATGGTGCTCATCGAACACTACCAGATTAACAAATAGGGTTTGCTAAACCGGCGAATTGAATGGTAATTGCTGATTGGTGAATATGGCAACTAAAAGGAAACTACTAAATTCCAATAAGGAAGCTACAACTAACCTTTTCCTTTTACTTCCTGAGTTAATATAGTCCTAAAAATCCAATGGCATTCTCTACACACGTTGCATGTAATATGTCATGAAACATCACAGGTTTCTGGGCTTACAAATCCATGGACAAAGACATTCCCAGCTTGGTCACATGGTTTGTTTGGCAATAAAAGTCTATAAAGGTAATTGGACAAAATTACAAGTTGACTTATCAAGCTGTCAATTGCAGGGTTTGCTTTAGTTCATTTGTATGGTCAATTTCAACTGTAAATGCATTTCTATAATTTCCCAATTTATTACTTACAATTTACATTTATTTTTTTGTACATTTGGTAAGATGTTCTGTTTCTATTGTACATTAACATTTTGCCCCTGTTTAAGGTCTTATCTTATTTGCTATACAAGCCCTCTGCATCCAGGGAACAGAAGTTGTTTTAGTTTTTAAACTACTACTGGGGATCTACTTCCTGTGCCTACACTAAATTCCCAAAGCCTCATCCTCTCATACTGTTATCAAGACCCTAGGTTTTATTTTTCCTTATGTTTGAACATCACAACGCTGTAAACTGTACCCACCATTGCATTACAATTGGCTCAGAAAAAACAAACAAGCAACAATTATGGTGCCGCCATATGAATGCTATATTAAGACAGATTTACCTAAAACCGCAAAGCTATGCTCCCATTCATTTAATATTGCACTTGGGTAAGCATAGTGGTTCAAGGGGTTGGTTGTGGGGGTTGGTGGTCCTGGTGTTATATAGAAAATTTAGATATGGTGGTAGACATGGCCATTAAAATAATTCCAACAGCACATGCTGGAAGTTTGTTACGATGATATGTATTGGCCTCAAATGTTAAATAGTTTATGAGGATTAATAAAGAATATAGTACTATTGTTTTTCTCTTTTGAAATTTCATAGCTTTGGCTCTCCCTGCACATGCTACCGATCTAATGATAAGTATCTGCTGGACCACCTACAGTATACCATCTGCACCTCTCCTATCTCTTTGCTTTCTCTTTTCTTTATTTTAACCCTTCACATTGCCCCTACCACTTGATGCCATTCTGGACTGTTTACTGCTTTGCCTCAGTCTGTTTAAAAGCAACTTTTCTTTTAAATACAGTTTAACTGTCATCTGATTTGGGTAAGGTGACTAGTACTAATCTATCTATGCACTCTGAGCCTGGGTTTATTTATTAGGCTAGGTGCAGGACACGGTGTAAGACAAATTTATCACTTTACTAACGAGTAATGTGTTTTCCAGTTTTTCTTCACCAGGAAACAAAGTTGTACTTCTTCAGCTTCATAAACTCAACAATATCCCACTGAGTTAATCAACTTTGGTCGGTATAATAAAGCACTTTAATAGGATAGCTAAATTAAAGACAATGACTTATTGTTATAGAGTTCGCTGGCAAGATATTTTATGATACTGTATCGTCAGACAGACCAAAATTGCATTTCTAACTACACGGAATCTATGCATGCAACTGACTTAAGAAATGTGAGGCAAAAAAATAAACTTTAAAGCCACAAATAATTGTTTTTACAATCAATCTTGGCTAATATATTCAGCATAACAAAAGGTGGGAATAATTTATATGCATCTAAGAATTTCTTTTAACCTTACCTTTAGAAATAAATATATCAGTTTTGCAAATAAAAAAACTTTCTATGATTTAAATCATGTTACCCTGGATTACTTGTTTTCCCATTTCGTTCTTGTTTATTTGCTCAAGGAGTTGTTCAAATTGTGACAATTGTATTTTATGGAGAAAGGGCCTCATTCACGATTAGATGGACTCGAACGCAAACCTGGTTTCTGAATTGGATTTTAAGGATCCGTACAGACTTGGACTTTTCAAATTTCTCGCAGAAATCTTTTCGATAATTAGCGAATGGACGTCTAGGATTTTCGAATTCGAGATTCAACTTTCGGAAAGTTACAGAAATCTTTAACCCATGACTTCTGTATGCAGAAGCTCGAAAGTAGCGCACGTGCGAATGAATTCTTACCTTCCGTTCTCCAATAAAATCTTCAGGAGTTGGGAACAAAGGTAAGGAACTTACCTGATCTCTCGCTCCTCTGACAGGTCCCGACAGACTCTGTATCCTATGTGCATGCGCATCTCACTTGCGCATAGCATAAGAAATCCATTGGGACCTGTCAGAGGACGAAGTGGAGGAGCGAGAGATCAACTCCTGAACGTTTTATTGAAGAACGAAAGACACAGCTGCTTTACCCCCAATTCTTCAATAAAACTGAATGGCAAAGCAAATATTTTACCAGCAGAGATACCCTTGAAGTACTCCCTTACAAAGATTTCAAAATGTATTTTTGTACTGGACTCTGCAAAATGATTGGCTAGAAACCACTAGTTGGTGATGACCTGCTGTAATTAACTCCTGCAGCACCTCAGGACTGTGCTTTTGTAAGAATAACAGTCAGTGACCAAAAGAGTGTGTAAGCCCATTAGTTTTGAATGCTGGGAAATAAGGCATATAAGTAGAGATGCCCAAACTTACTGAAGTTCAGTTCGTTTCCGAATTTCCGTAAACATTCGGAGTATCGGAAACAATTCCATTGAAGTCAATGGGCAGAATAAAGTTTGAAAAGTTCAATTAAATAACAGATAAAATAACAATGGTAACTTACTGTAAATGACTGAGACACCTGGGAAATGGTCTGGGGAACATGCACCTATCACCAAAACTTGTTAAAACACTTCTTACTTCATGATCGTGCAAATTGTTGGGTTTCTGCACACTACATTGAAGGGTTGTGCCCAATCAAGGATATATGAGAGTTACCGAATTCTAAGGCTAAATTCGAAGGTTATCAAAAATGGAATTCGAAGGCTACATTCGAGGGTCAACGAAAATCGAATTTGAAGGTAAGATTGTCAGAGGCTACATTCAAGGGTTATCGAACATTACATTCAAGTTTACCGAACGTTTCTTTCGAGGGTTACCGAATTCAAAGGCTTATTTAAGGGTTACTGAAATCGACCGCTACACTCGAGGATTATAGAAGGCTACTTTCGAGGGTTACAGAAATCTAAGGCTACATTCAAGGGTTACCGAAAATCAAATATTACATTCAAGGGTTATTAAATGATACATTTGAGGGTTACCTAATTGAAAGTTAGGAAATCCAAATTATTTTGGATAGTTCGAGTTCATCTGAACTCATAAAGTTCGTCCCGAACTCGGGCTCGGGTCTATCACTATTAATAAGATGTATTTCTAAACAGCAAGAGCAAATTATGAACATTTTTAAGGCAACGCCTGTCTTTAACTATTATGTAATTTAGTTTTCCTTTCAATAAATGGTTTTATTATTTCTAAGGAACTACAGAAAATATTTTTTATAGCATTTGCAACAAATAATAACAAATAGCAAAGGGGCTAATTACTAAAGCTTTGAATAAAGCTGAAGAAAATTGGAATAAAGAACAAAATTTAAAATATATCCATACAAATGCAGTGTAAGGAAGTAAGGAAAGATAAGGAGACACAAACATAAGTAGCTGGACCATGGAAAGGGGAATAAAACAGGAATATGGGTGGAATTATAACAGTCAGTGCACAAAAAAAATGTACAGTAGGTACCCAGCAAAAAGAAATAAAAAATAATATACAATAGAATACACAGATAAGTAATATATAATGAACTCAACATCTAGGCCAGTTAAACACTGATAAAAATGTGGCAGGTGTCATCAGTTCCATACAACTATGAGAAAGAATTGGGGGCCTTCAATAGATGGTGACACAATCTAATATATACCATATTCTCTAAATCTTTCAGCTTCTAATTGGTTTAGAGAATAAAGTATCACTTGAGTAATTTCTTTCTCCTGTAACCATTACATTTAAAAAATACTTATGTCCCTGAGGAAATATATAACAATTCTGGAGAAGACAGAAGAGGAGAGATATTACAGTCAACACATCTTGGAGAGTTTAGACCTACAGTATGATCTTTTAAAGGGCATGTCCACCCCCAAAACAAACTTTGGGGGTAAGGTAGGTAACCCCTACCCACCCCCAACCACTGCAATATTTCTTTAAAAAAATCTCCAGATTTCTACATACAGAGCCCTTCTCTCTGCAGAGATCCGATCTGGCCTCCTGCTTGCAAGCAGAGGCCGGACCGTCAGCCGCGTTTGTGATTGATTGAGAGGCAGCCAATCACAGAAGTGGCCGACTTCACTAGAAATGCCGTGTGAGAGAAGGCTCTGTA
The DNA here is from genome assembly GCA_019447015.1 of Hymenochirus boettgeri. Lineage (NCBI taxonomy): Eukaryota > Metazoa > Chordata > Amphibia > Anura > Pipidae > Hymenochirus > Hymenochirus boettgeri. The sequence continues at coordinate 40,821,708 of CM033471.1, forward strand.
AGTACAGATCTGTTGTTTTTTTAAAGAAATATTGCGGAAGGGGTTACCGACCTTACCTCTAAAGCATTTCACGCTGCGTGCAACGATGGCTGAGGATGGATCCGGATGGTGGTGGTGGTGGGGGGGACTGCGCATGCCTCAGACCTTGATGAGGACGAGGAATCAGCAAGGACCGGATGGCTCGCAGACAGCTTGGAGTCTTCAGTTTCCTTATTTTATATTACAAAGTGGGGCCAAAAGTGGGTTAAATTTTAGTTTTGCGGGTGGATATGCCCTTTAATTGTTAGGTAGGCATGTTAGGCATTGTAGGCATTGTTAGGTAAATTTAAAAAAATGGAATCTGGGTGTACTTAAAGGACAACTACACTGTAAAAATTTTGAAAATGAAAAACTCCTGGGGTAGGGAAGTAGGGTTGACCTTTTCTACCTCCCAATATTGTTTTGTTAAGGAGCTACAACATGTACAGTATTTTTATCTGCCAGGTTAATGTCTAGGGTATTACTGTATTAAAGACTGTACTGGAGGAAGATGGAAGTCTGGCAGGAACTAGCAGTTTTTTTCATGCTGGGGCTCCTCACTGAAATTAAATTGGGAGGTAGGAATTATCTCTGTCCCAGATACTTTTCATTTTAACTGTTTTTTGTTTTTTTTTACTTAATACGCACTACAGTACTCCTTAAAGTAGTCACTCAAACTAAATTAAAATGATCCAAAGTTATCTAGTATGATTATGATCTGAATTGTAGAAACATATAGCAGTGACTATTTTTAACTTTGGTGTTTTGGAGACTGTTAAGAATTATTAGGTACTCAGTAGTATAAACCCAGATTACCTTACTAGGAGGGTTGAAATTAATTTAGTTTTTAATATAAAAAAATGGGGAAGACTGATGACGAAAAGTGAAGGGGACAACTAACAAGCAATATGAACATACAAGACCTTTAATCAGACAGATTAAAGACAACAGATAATATTCCTGCTGAGAGCTTCATATACTGTAGCAAACAACAAGAAACAATAGTAATGGATACAAAAAAAGGGAACACCCCTTGGTTTTTTGTATCCATTACTATTGTTTCTTGTTGTTTGCTGTTTATCCCTTTAATGGATGGAGCACCCTCTTGTCTTAATTATTACCTCTGACATTAGCCCTTATGATCTATCTACTTTAGAGAACTTCATATAGTCCATAATCAAATCTTAGACATAGCAATTTCCTGATTTTAGTCAGTACAAAAAACCCACTAAGGTTCATAGGAAATTCTCACTTATTTAATCTTTAGAAATGTATAAGCTATTTGTTCGTGGAACACAAGAAAATCTACTATTTTAAATGAGCCGTCTCTCTGAAATTGCAAAAGAAAATTTGATTGCATCTTATGGTACATTGGTTGTCTGTCCAAAATGAGGCTACAGAAATTGGTTTAATGGTGTCTGCATAGCATCACAACATAATAGGACTTGATTCTGAACACTGACCTTTCCCATTGCAGGGTCATTTTTGAAGCAGACTTTTTGTGCACTTAAGAAATATTAACGGTCTCTCTAGGAGCATTAATTGGGGTTGAAAGCCAGACCTTCAGTCTAAAACCCCTTTAAATTAACAGAGTTTTCTGTGCAAGAGAGCATCATATCCTGACATCATTTTGACATTGGAATAGTAACCAACAGATATAATGGTTTTCTGGTCTATATGTTAGCAGAAAATATCACAAATTTCCAGTTTGATTGTTAGCATTGTATGAGACAATGGGGAAATAATGAATTTTAAGATTTATACTGATATTCACTACTCACGGAAGTCTCCCCTTGTTATTTTCCAAGAGTTGTATTGACACTTTCATTGTTTTAGGAAACTATTAATTAGTTAAAGTAAACTACAAATGAAATTAGAAATAAAATAAATTGTTGTGTAATTATAATATAACTTTAAAGTTGTGTTTAATACAGTATGATTGACTAATGTATTCTACTTTGCCATATTTATTATAATTGTGACTTGGTGTTGCTTATATTTAAAGGTTACGTACACTGGAAAATTTGTTTTTTTTAAATTGCCCATTAGTGGAAACTAGAATTCAACCCAACTATCACTGTACCGTTTTTTTTGTTGATCTGCCCCTATTTCATTAGATATCCAATCTGAAACATCTTATGTTTTAGCATTTCTGTAAGAAATTTTGCTGTAGCTGGAATGGTCTGACAGTTGGTGTGCTGTACGCTGTATGCAGGTTTGGCAGTTGGTATGTGGGAAAATAGTCAGGTCAGTGGTCAGAGTCTGAGCAAAACAAGTATTGTATTGAAGGCATGCAGTAACACACACCTCAAGTGCTACTTGTATTCATTTATAGATTAAGATGACAAAAAGTATTTTTTTCATTATACATACACTTTAAGGGTCATTGCACAGGTGGAGAAGATGAGTTTTACATTTTTGTGTAAGGTCCATGGGAAACAAACTTTCCTCTGCACATATCTTCTCTATGTCCTTTCTGAAATAAGAAAGCTGGGCATGTTACACAATACTTATTAACATAGTAACAAAGTACTGGAGTTTGAATAAAGACTTACTGTACATCCATCCAGTCCAACCTTTTAAGCTTACTTATGAGCGTTACCTAACAGTTGATTCAGAGAAGGGGAAAAAAACAGCTGGGAAGAGTAAAAAATCCTCCCTGACTCTAAATGGCATTTGGAAAGAATCCCTGCATCAACAAAAACTATGGGTCCGAGGCAGAAAGAAACAAACATTACTTAACAATAATACCAGTAATACTAGTAATCTTCAATATTTGTGAATTTTAGAAGCTTATCCAGCCCCCTCTTGAAGCTATTCAATAAACTGGCCATTACCACATCTGCTGGAAGTCATTTCCCCAGTTTCTCCATTCTCTCCTACAGTATCTTGAAGATGAAAATTATTTTCGTCTAATCTTAAAGGATGTCCACAAGTCCTCTAAAATAATCTATTGTACATCCCATTCATATATTTGTATAAATTATTATATCCCTATACCGGTGTATTTAGAAAAGAGGAAACATTCGAAGTCTAACATCTAAGGATATTTCTTTTGAACTGAATAATCCTGTAAAATAAAAAGATATTTTCAACTTATTTATTTATTTACAAAGCAGCTGCCATAATTCCAAAATAGTGGATTTGATTGCCAGCATATAAAAATAACTAAAAGTGATCTAGCTCTAGTTAAATTCCACTCAACTCAAACCTGCGACACAAAAATGTTAGCAGCAGGTTTACTAAACAATCTAAAAGTTCCAAAATGCATTGAACTTATAGATTTTGAAGACCTCATTTCTACTTTAGAAATAACAGCTAATCTCTCATTTAGGATATGTAAAATGCATGGTTGTAGTGTAGTCTAGAAGATGACCAGATCAGGTTAACAACTGGTAGTAGCCCAGAAACTTGAATGTTCCCAAGTTAAAGTTATTGATGACTATTTATTCTCTTAACAACTGTGTGACTGCAGCTGTGGGGGTCCAAAAAGATTTCTTTTCATTTTCCTCATTGGCCTTCAAGGGTTAATGAAAGATACATTCGAAAGTTACCGAAAATCGTAACAATACATTCAAGGGTTACCAATTTTTTTTTAGATTAGAAGCCTAATTAATTTCAAACCTCCTAGTAGGACATCTGGGTTTATACCTCTGAGTACCTCCTAATTTCATTTTCATGAGGAGCACCAGCATGAAAAAAACTGCTTCTTCCTGCCAGACTTCCTACTGCCTCCAGTACTATCTTTAATACAATAATGTCCAGGACACTAACCTGGCAAATAAAAATACTGTACACATTGTAGCTCCTTAACAAAACATTATTGGGAGGTGGAAAAGGTCAACTCTACCTACGTGCCCCAGGAGTTTTTCATTTTTAAAAATGTAATTTTTACAGTGTAGTTGTCCAGTGTCCACACAGATTCCAGTTTTTGTTCTACCAGTGATGCCTACCTATTAACAGATCATAAGTATAAACTCTGCAAGATGTATTGACTGTAATATCTCCCCACTTCTGTCTTCTGCAGAATTGTTATATATTTCCTCAGGGACATAAGCATTTTTTTAATGCAATGGTTACAGGAGAAAGAAATTATGTGAGTGATACGTTATTCTCTAAACCAATTAGAAGCTGAAAGATTTAGAGAATATGGTATACACTAGATTGTCACCATCTACTGAAGGCCCCCCCCCATTCTTTCTCATAGTTGTATATAAGTGATGAGACCTTTTCATTCAAGGGTTATCGCCGAAACGGAACATTCAAGGGATATTGCCAAAACACCACATTCGGAGGTTATGGCCGAAATCAAGTATTAGTGAATGGTATGTAAAATCGATAATTATCTAAAATTCGTCCACAAGTTCGGAAAATTCAAGTAGCTCGAGTTCGTCCTATGAAAGTTCGGATCGAACTTGGGTTTGGATTCAGTTCTAAGTCCATCTCTATCCAACAAATTTCTCAAAATCTGCGGATTTTCAAAACCACCAGTTCCGAATACAAACCAGTTTTATTTCAAAACTGTGACTCTTTTCTACCTATGTTTAGTTTTACATATATTTCCCTTTTAATTTAAAGGAGACTTAAAGGTTTTTTTTATATCCTAATTTGAAAGAGTTTCTCTCCTTCATTGTACGATTCTACTTTAGTAAGTTGCATTTAGTACATGTAAGTAATAGATTCTGTAACTAAGAAGGTTTCCATGTTGTTGCCAGTACAACTCACAGTAATCTTCAAAGAGCCATGCCCCACTGATTCCAATATTAACTGTCTCTATGCATAGATTATTTTTTATACATATGTCTCCACACAAATATGTAAGTCCCTAATAAAACTTTGTAAGCTATTAACCTGCAATAAAAAACATAAAACTCTGTACTGTTATATGATTGTCAGCTTCTAGGAAGCAAGACTTCAACTTCCTTGTTTTGATCTGTTGAGCAGCTAAGGTGGATTATGGGAGTTGACCCCTAGTATCCACAGGTTAGTTTTATAAATCACCCAGCAGCCACATCAAAGAGAGAAGTGGGACTCAGCTTGTTGTATGTTTGTAAATGTGTTCTGTCTATTGAGACAATGTTGTCTGGAGACTTTAGTTCCTCACAAAAAAAACAACAAAATTTTTTACTGTTTATTTGCCTGTTGCACTTTTTGTCATGACCATTAATTAAAGGTAATGTCCAACCCTAAAACGATAATTTAGTAGCATGTTGTACCAAGGAATGAATTTAGTTGATGCCTACCTTGGTTCCAGAGAACAGCAACCAAAAGCTGTGAGCAGAACCCATTTATAGGCTACTTGTTCAATGCAGTTTCCATGGTAACCCTTTAGAAAATGCCACACCTTCTAAGAGGCTTTAAAAGCATTCCACAAGCTTAATGAAAAATCATGAGCCAGACAAACTTGAAACATGCATTCAAACTTTGTTTAGGGACAGGAAGGTAGGACTGAAAATTCCTACTTCCCAATATAATTTCTGCAAGGAACGTCAGCATGAAGAAAACTTCTTCTGCCAGGCTCTCAGTGCTTCGGCACTATCTTGAAAACAGTAGGGCTCAGAATCCTAACCTGGCAAAAAAAAACTTGCTGGTGCTCCTCAATAAAATTATATTGCCAGGTAGAAATCATTTATAATATATAAGGCTATGCATTTTCAAAGGGGAGGTGCAGTGGCGCGAAGCTATATTACAGTCACCCAGTGATGTCACTGAGTGACTTCCTGTATTTTACTGCCCCTCTCATGTCTTTCCCCCTCCCTGTATTAGTAATTTAAATAGGAAGCACTGTTTATTGTTGACAGACGATGTTCGGTCCTTCTTTCTCTTTTCAATAGTAATGGTAATTAACTATTTGTACATTTTGGCTGACCTTATGTATTATAAGAAATATAATAAATATTACGCTACCTATAGTGTAATATATGGATTTACTTCACTTCAGAGCTCCATGACCTGTATAAAATCACTTGGCGTGTGCGGTCTCATGCTTCTATATGGTTGTGGAACTCCTCTGTGGCACAATATCCAGGGCCGGATTTACACCTCAGGAGCCTGTAGGCCCAAAGAGCCTGGCACCCTTAGCTCCACCCCTAAACAGGCCCCACCCTAAACCACAACCATTTTCTCTTTTTTGAAAAAGAAGAAACACTATAAAGGGGTTAGGTTGGTGGGAGGAGATTCACAGCCGCCCCTCCAACCACATGCGCCCCTAGGCATATTATGCTAATCTTATATCCTACCCCAAGCTAAAATGAATATCTTTTTATTTTTATGGTGCATTCAAAGCTCAGTCACATGGGTAATTCCATTAACCTTACTTAACACAGGTCCAGAAAGTGTGGTTATTCTCAGTAGATAGAAATAATAACTCCAATTTTTATGACATGAAGTAGGTACTAAGTAGCCAGTGTATGTTTAATAAACAGACAATATGGGTAAGGAACTGTATTTAAATATTAAGATATTTAATACCAATATTTTCTGTAGACAGTATTAGTGTTACTTGGATCATTTTGATATGGAAAATATAAAAACCATAAAGAATAGAGATCGACTCGAAACTGAACCAGGTTCTGAAGCAGATTTCACAAATTCACTGAAACTCAGACTTTCTGACTTTTTCAGATTTTTCTGAACCGTGGAACTATTTCTGAAAAGTTTTCAAATTTTGTCAATTTTAAATTTTTTAGAAATTTTGAACATTTTCAAAAATACTAAACAGAATTCAATAACAGGAAGTGCATGAAGTTTCCATTACTGGAAGGTGATTTTAAATGATTTTGGGCATTGATGCATGTTCCCCAGACAATTTCCCAGGTCCCTGAGCCATTTACAGTGAGTTACCATTGCTATTTATATCTTAATTTTTGTGGAACTTTCAGATTTTTTAACTCACGTTGACTTCAATGAGTCTGGATTTTTGAATTTTCGTGAATCTGCAAGTGGAACAGATCTCAATAAGTTCATCCATCTTTAATAAGGAACTGTGGAATTAAGTAAAAAATTTACTCAGTATCAAAATAAACTTTGCAAAAACATAATTAATGCAGTTCTACAAACAAAGTTAAACTTGTGCAAATAAATCAATTGGAATATACAGTGTTTCCCACAAGATACGGAAAAAACAATCCTTGACAATATAATTACATCTAGTCCTCATTTCTCTGACATATCATTTCATCCAGAACAATCATATGACCCCCAACATGACGTTTCAGGATCTCACAAATTTTGAGTTTTACTATAAATCCGTCTGCCTGAACCATGTTCTACCATGTGCCGTACATTACATACTTTAAAGAAATGGATTTAGCAAGGCAATAAAATATATTTCTCAGACCAGTGTGCTATTAAACAGCAAGAGCTCTTAGAAGATTAAAAGGCTTTCCCTTAGATTTGATTGGGGATTTATTCATGACTGTCTTTTTTGTTGCAGCATAATGTATAAATGTTCTCCTTCATATATGTGCTGTACACTTACAATATGCATTATGCAATAAGGAGAGCACCTTTATGCTAATGACCTCTTTCTGTGTTAAGCTAGGTACACATATTAGCGATAAAGCTTTACTGCTGCTTTATCTGCAGTGTGTAGCGGCTTTCCCGAATGAGGGCGCGATCTCCGGGAAAAATCAAAAATTTCCCACGGCCGCCGTAGTCTCCCTATAGTGGAGTCAGCTGTGATCAAGGGAGATAAACAGTCCCAAACTTTCTCCCTATGATGTGTATATGATGTGCATAGGGAGAACTCTCGGGACTGTGTGTATCCTGATCTTTGAAAAATAACAGACAAGATCTTCCCGTGTGTACCCACCTTAAATAATAGGGTGGTTATAATAAATCCCATAAGTCTGAAAACATACTTCTTTTTACCTTGCAGATATGTATATTGCATGTTAGTTCACTCAGGGAAGGCATTTTACTTCTGCTGGCTTTAAGCACCAAAACTCACACGTTAAACGACAAAGTTGCATAATTCTGCTGTCAGGACTAATGTTTACTTGCTATACTGTAGTTTTAAATGATGAAAATATGTTAAAATCAATGTGATGATGTGTCAGTTTTATAGAAATCCGGATGTCATGTTAAATAGATATAGAAATATAAATACCTGTTGTAAATAGTTGTTTGAAACCAGTGAGTTTCGTTTGTTTTCAAAAATTTGAAAATGAATCTATAGAAGTCAACGGAAGAAACAAATCCTTATGTTTGTTTCATATTGAAGGCATAAATAGCAATAGTGTAAATGGCTCTGGGGGCCTAGGAAATGGTCTGGGGAACACGTACATATAACCAAAACATAACTTTCTTAACAATCCTGAAGTATTTGAACTTTTGCACAATATTTTCGATGGTAACCGAAATCGACTTCCCGATTCGAAGGTTAGCGATATCGTGAATTTGAGAGTTACCGAAATCAATTTGCATATTCAAGGGTTACCAAAATCAAAAATTCTAAAATTCGAGGGTTACTGAAATCGATTGCCGTATTCGAGGTTTACTGAAATCGTAAATTCTCAATTTGAGGTTTACGAATTTCAAAGTTTTCATATTCAAGTTTTGAAAATTCCAAAAGCTTTGTTGAAACCCTTAGATACAATTAGAAACCAGGTTCTTTTCGAACCAACACTACGAGCCATATCTATAACGATTGTTAATTTATAATTGATATTGTGAATTTACAATAGTGATTGTAAATGTCCGATAGAGATCCTAAATCTATGACTGCGATTGGGGATTTACAATTGCCCCTAGAATACCATTGCGGTGGTTTACTACTGCATGGTAGTCTACGGAGGAATGTACGTAGTAAATGTAAGAACACTCCTGTATATTTATGCCTCACGGTCGTACAGTAACCAAAACCCGCGGTAACACAAATTTGCCATACTGTGGGTTTATAAATATGGGCCTACATCTCTAGTTATAAATAGAGTTATAAAACAAAGGTATTATTACTATTATTATTATTATTATTATTTTCATTTAATGGTAACCCTTATTGAAAATGGGCCACTAGAAAAAATGATTTCAGAAGATCTAACACTGTACAGATATAGTATAGATGGAGCACATCGACGTCTACAACAAAGTTATTTAGAAAATTATACAAACTTGTAAACTGGGGAACAAACCAGATAATTATTATTTTTCTCTTATTCTTTATACAAATAACTGGCTGCACTCACTGGCTTTCTGACCATTAGATGGCATGAGATGTGTGTATCAAGTCAAAATTAAAGTGTATGTATACTGAAAAAATCAATGTGCGTAATCTTAATCTATAAATAAATGTGTGTAAGTAGCACTTACTCTGAGGTGTGCGTGTTGCTGCATGCCTTCATTAATGTACTTTTTTTTGCCCAGGCTCTGACCACTGACCTGACTATTTCTCCCTATACCAACTGTCAATACTGCATACTTTATACAGAACACCAACTGTCAAACCATTCCAGCCACAGCAAAACTGCTTGTAGAAATGCTAAAACGTAAGATGTTTCAGATTGGATATCTTATGAAATAGGGGGCTGATCAATAAAAAATGATACAGTGATAGTTGAGATGAATGATAATTTCCACTAATGGGAAATTTAAAAAAAACTAATTTGCCAGTGTACATACCCTCTAAGGGGCATCAGAAAAAGCAGCTATTCCCCAGATGCTGCCACCCCTAGCAATGCCCCCACAATACTGAACTCCAACAAACTGTTTATCTATTTGCAATTTTGTTTTTTTTCTTTAGCCAGCTTTGTTTTGGCTGACTGTATTTAGAATTGAGAGTAATAAGTCAGCAACAAATAGCCGGTCATCTGCAACTGTCTATATCACAGCTGCTTTACAGCTCATTGTCTTTGAAAAATGTAAATTGGGATTTAGCCTCCTTTAACTAGTAAGATAAAGTAAGGCACATGGTATCCTGTTATTGCATTTGGAGTGTGCAAGAGATACACTGAAGGCATTGACAGGCCACAAAATTCAAGATATATTTTATCCATCTATCATGTTAACCTAATTCAAGCTAGCAGTATTGGAGTAGAGATATTCCAGGCACTATTTAAGATGCAGCTATCTTCCCTGGTTATATAACGCATTGTAAAAAGCTCACTGCAATCAAGACCAGGCAATAGTATTGAGCTAGGTAAGAGGAGAGGAAAAAAGAAATATACACACAAATAAATCCAAATAATAGGGTAATCACATAAGGCTGTTTAACAGGGATGTTTTACTTGAGATTTTACTGCTTACAGCTCTCTATTGTAATGATAAATATTCAGGGAACGGATTGGTGTATTGTTGCTGGAAGTGTCTCATAAACACCCAGTAACAACCAGCCAGTATGTCTCTGCATTTGATTTCATTTAGAGTAGATGAAAACTGTCTGTCATTATATTCTCCTGATTATCATTATTTCCAGGTTAATTAATCGATAGTTTATCCAAACACTAAGATGCAATAGCTTGGAAACAAATGTTTTGTTTAATGCACAGCTATAGCTTTGTTTAAGAAAATAGCAACTTTTATTAAAGGACAGATTAAGCTAAGTTGCTCTGGTTTTAAAGGAAAGAATATATGTAAATATTTTGGGGCTGATGCAATAGGAAGTACAAAATTTGCTTGGAAACAAAAAATAAAGGTAAGTTTGGGTATTCAAACTTGTGGCCTTCTGAACTGTATGTGTCTAAACCTGGCGTCTTACAAGGTGTGCCACCACTGAAGAAGCTGAAACCTAGGTACAGAAGCTTTAAAAAAAATGTATATCTGGGGTATTGAACTTGTGACCTTCTGAACTGTGTATTTTTTCAACCTGATGCCTTACCCTGAATAAGCAGAGAATCCAGCTACATTTGGAATCTTTATCTTTTGCTAGGAAAAGAATAATAATAAAAAACGGAATATGGACGTCCCTGATAAAACCCTGAAAGCTGATTTATTTTCCAGCAACTCACACTGACTGGTAAATAAACTGCTGGGTAACAAGCAGCTTTCAAAATCTTATCAGGGATTCCATATTGGTGTGGAGACATCTGTATAGTAAACACTTTGTGCATAGAGACAGTGAATACTGGGGTCAGGGGCGTGGCTCTTTGATGACTACATGGGCTGTGGGTTGTACTAGCAACAACATGGAAACCTTATTTACAGAATCTATTTCTCACATTTACCAAATGCAACTTACAAGAGAAGAATTTTACAATGTATAGGTGTTCTGGGGAGAAACATTTTCACATTAGATTTTAAAAAATGTAAGTTTAGTTCTCCTTTAAAGGTTTTAACAGTACAGTACATGGATCTTCTTTTGTGTAATTTTGGTTAAAGGCTTGATCCACTGCCTATTCAAGTTTGATTACTTACCAATGTACAACGATAGAAGTTTAGACTGTTAAATTACTGCCATGACCCTGAGCTGGTGACCATGCTTGTACCAGAAATGCAATTTATTTTATTATTTATTTACTTATGACGGAAATGTTTATGCACATTAAAGCCTATTCAGACATTCATCCCTGTGATGTCACTGGCATTGCAGTTTCCCCCCACAATCATAAAGACATACTGATACCGTACTGATACCCCTGGGGACCTTTATAATACAGCTATATGTGGACTGTGAAATGTTTACAGACTTACCTGTTGACTGTTAGCACATCTATATTTCTTAAGGAATCTCAGTTCCAACGAATAATATATTATGGATATTACTTTACTGCAAAAACAAATTCAGCTGTTATAAAAACAAACAATTTGCATAAATAGCAATATATTCAACAAGAAATAATATAAGGCAAGGTTTCAGCCTCTCCTGGGTCTTCATAAAGGTAAACCAAAGTTACAATTTTAGTCATAAATATTACATAAGCTGAAATTGCCATCCTATTTTTGACTGAGGTTCTATAACCAATCAAATCCAAATAAAAGCAATGTGCACAAGACAAAGGAACACAGACTACCTTGAAGTTAGACAAAGCTCCATTGTCTTCAGCAGTAAAAAGCAAGGTGTTGCTTTCTATTAGAATTTAGTTCTCAATCGTGTTGTCATAATTGAAAGAAGTCCTTTGAGTCTTATGCTGACAAAGGCAGGCAGAAACTTGATAAAATAAGTAATAGAGCAACTAACTTGGGTTTTTTCAATAATCAGAATAAAATACTTTTCTGTATAAGAAAGAACACATAAAACATCATTCCAAGGCCTCACCTTGAGTGTGCTGTGTAGTTTAGTCCCTGTCTTGAGCAAGGATATTAATGAAATGGATAGGGTACACAGGTGTGCCACTAAATTGAGAAGGTGAAGGGAAAAATGAAAGGAGAACTATAGTGCGTCTAATAAAAAAAAACAGTTAAAATGAAAAGTGCTTTCTACCTCCCAATATAATTTCTATGAAGAGCGTAAGTATGAAGAAAACTGAGTCTTCCTGGGTGCTTTAGCACTACATTTAAAGGGCATGTCCACTACCAAAACTATAATTTAACCCACTACTGGCCCCACTCTGTAGTGTAATAAAATCCTTACCTTACATCCCTGCTCCAAATGGCTGCCCTGCTATGCCCTTCCAAAGTCCCAAAAACTGCCCACCAGGAGCCTGGCAGAGTGCATATAGGACTCTGCCTCCTGTCTCTCCTCCGGGAGAATTTTGCCATGTGCACTGCAACTCCCCTCCCTCCCTCTCCCTCCCACCCATTTTGTTCTCCCTCCCCCTAGCATAAACCCCCTTTGCTTTCTGAATAGCCGGAAACCACGTCCGTGATTGGCTGCCTCTCAGCCAATCACAGACGCGGCTGCCAGTCCGGCTCTCTGCAGTTTTATGCAAGCAGAGGGCCAGGGCAGTACGCCGAAGGAAAGAGGTAAGGTAAGTAATGATCAGGGGAGTTTCTGTAAAAACTAATACAGTGGTTGGGGTTGGGGGAGGGAGCCCTACAGTACACCAAAAGTTCTAAAAAGGGGTGGACATGCCCTTTAATACAGGAAGGCCCAGGGCACTAACCTGGCAGATAAAAACTGCATGTCCTGTAGCTCCTCAACAAAACAGTAAATGTTTACAATATAATTGTCCTTTAAATTGTAAGCACAGATCTGCAGATAAATAGATTATTAGGTTCATGCTACAAAAAAAATGACTTGCAAATAGCCAACAACACTAAAAATGGGCAATTAAGAAAAATGACTAACTTCGAATACACAAGCATAGTTATTGATTAGATCCTCCGTAGGTTGACTATATGTTAGAGGACATTATAGACACATGATTGAACAAAAGACAAGAGGCCACACTTTCAGACTTAAAGGGCATGTCCACCCCCCAACTGAAATTTGCCCCGATGTTGAGCAAACTGTGTAGTGTTAAATGACCCCTACCTTTCTCTTCTGCTGCATATGGTTGTCCTGCATGCCTGACATACAGTACAGGTAACTGAAGAGTACTAGCCTTTCCCTGGTATAATCTGTTTCCCCCTCTAAAACAGTTCCTCTAAGAGGTTTCTGGCATGCGCAGTGGAGTTCCCCTGACACCCTCAGTCTGACTTCCGTGCACTTAACTTTAAAATTGCAAAAAGTGAGGATCCTGCATGTAATTCCCCCATACCTAAACTTCAATAGGTTTAAATGTGCCAAATCTGATCCTTTGTTTTATCAGCGGCGGTACAATAGTGATTGGCTGAGATTCAGCTAATCAAACCCATCTGCTGCTTCCACAATCAGATGAAGCAGCAGAAGGCTGCTGGTAAATATATTTAGGATCGGATTTGACTCTTCCTGTTTCTAACAAATGCAAGCATATAGCAACTAACCAAATATTTTCTAGCTGCAGTTAACCAGTAACAAGTTAAAAGCTGGTTGGCTGTTATGGTAAATTGTAAACACTCTAGCTTCTTACTATAAATAGTTTTTTTAACTGTTATATAACCACCTTGTTTAAACTAAACACTGCATAGCAATACAAATCCTCCAACTAATACCCCTTTGCACTGTGTACATCCACCAAAGCTAGCGCCAGACAGATACATACAAAAATAATTCACAAATACAAAAAATATTTAACGCTGCTGGACATGTTAAAGCCGGCGACTTAAACCTTTACAGTACTACATACAGGCTAGCTGGGAATATCTTTTAATAACAGGAACACTTTCATATCACATCACAACAAGGGTTGCAGAACATTGCTAGAGGGAGTCATTTCGCAAACACCGGAATTTCCTACAAATCATTCACATGGAGATTCACATCTTTCAGTGAGCGGAATGCAATTTATATGTGAACCAGGACCAACAAAAAAATGTAATGACATGAGTTGATATATATATATATATATATGTATATATATACACACACACTTCTGTGTTACCTTAAATGCAGTAAAGGGTATACTGTATAGATACAAATGCCTTTTCATGGGCTTTTCATGGGCTTGAGTCTGCAACATTCCTTATATTATGTCTTAACCAATAGGCTTAAGAATTTGTTTTTCTTTATTTATTAAAGGACATGTCTACCCCCCAAACTAAAAATTTCCCTACTACTGGCCCCACTGTACAATTAAATAAAAATCTTAGCTTATATTCCTGCTCCTTGTGGTTCTTCTGTAGTCCATGAATAAAGTCCAGGAAACTGTAGGGTAGGAGCTGTCTTCCTGTCCTAAAGGTCTCTGCCTCTGTGTTGCCTCTGGGAGGGATAGAGACTTGCGCAGTGGAGACCCTTTCCCACCCTCCCTCCCTCCCGATGCCTCTCTTGCTTATTTATATCCAACATAAAATGCTTTTAACATACTGCAGGGCATATCCCCCCACCCCCAACCGCTTTATTCTTATACCAAATAACGCTTCCCTTCGTTACTTACAGCACCTCGTTCCAGCGCCATTCTCACTGATGGCAGCCGTGGCTGTGATTGGCTGCCTCTCAGCCAATCACAGCCACGGCTGCTGGTCCGGCCCCCTGCTTACAGTTCCGGCTGGCAGGGGAGCCAGACCAGAACAGCGAAAGAACGAGGTGTTGTAAGTAAAGAAGAGAAACTCTTTTTGGTATAAAAATATAGCGGTTGGGGGTGGGGGGAACTGCCCTACAGTATGTTAAAAGTTGAAAAAGAGGGTGGACATACCCTTTAAATAAAAAGCACAATGCGTGGCTCTATCTGTTAAAAAAAAGGCAGAGCAGTATTTAGAGATGGGATCCAGGTACGGATCTGACACGAAACTCCTCGTTTCCGAAATCCGAATGATCCATCCGAATCTGGACGGATCGTCCGGATTTCGGGACTTCGGAACACATTTGAATGTACGGGACTATTTTCGATAATTTTCTAAAATATCATCAAATGGTCTAAAATATGACCGGAAACTCGCAAATGGTCTACTATCGTATTTTTGAGAATTTTTAAACGTTCGAGGCTATTTTCGAAAATTTTCAAAAATAGCCCCGTTCATTCGAAAATTATCGAAAATTCATTCCGGATTTTTTCCCATGATCCGGGAATCAGGAAATGGAACAAAACTAGTGAGTTTTGGCAATCTCTAGTGGTATTATAACTATAGAACATACTGCAGGAAGTACAAACCTCCATAGCACATTTTTTGGTACAACATCCTCCCTCTATTTGGCTCATACTAAGAAAATTGGCAAATGTCCATACGCCCCCACCCCCAATAAGAAATGGTGCACACCAACAAATACCACCCAGACATAGAATGGTAAAGGAAGGGGATGCCACACAGTAGATCTGCTTAAAGGGCATCTATAGTGAAAAAAACACATTGCCCCTTTGCAAAATTAAATTCATGTACTCTGTGCTGCCTAAATCCTATCTCTGTCAGTGATTCTGTTTAACCATGGTGTCAGTTCTGTGTGCAGCACTGCCCCCTTCCCCATCCCCTCTGTTACCTCCTCCATGGCTAACCGACAAGCTTATCATGTGCAGTAGGAGTTAAAAGTTCAACATCCTGAAAAAAAAACCCATGCACAGTGAAGAAGGAGAACAGTACAGTTTACGATCTCTCACTTTGTGACCCATCATCAATCAGTGAAAGCTATTAAGAAGGGGGGTCAAATGCAGCCTTATATCTACCATCAAAGCTACCTCTCTCCCCCTGCTAATGCTCTTATCTTTATGTTTATTACAGAGCAGGGAGGGGAGATCACGTCACGGATTTGATTGACAGTCCAAGTAGGAGTAGAGGAATGCAATTACGTATTCTTCTAACTGGTGTATCTCAGGACAGAGAGGGAATCTGAAAAAGTGAAGGCACTCTAGGGGTTGTGGGGAATTATAGAACACATGGAAAGAAAGAAAATAAAGTTAATTTTCCCACTATAGATGCCCTTTAAACAGGGAGTGTTTGTTCCAACATGTTTTGATCCACAAACAGATCGAAACATGTTGGAATCTACACTTCCAGTTTAAGAGGTTCTACTGTGTGGGGTTTCCTTGTTAGTTGCCTATTACTGTTGGAACGGAGCAAAAGAAAGTAGAAACCAGAGTAATTTACCTGTCAGTGAAGCGTGCACCATTTACACAGCACAAATACCACCCAGAGCCAAAAGTAATAGATATTTCCACATTTATCACATTTGTGTCTGCTCAATCACATGATTTGTCTCAAGCCTTCTGCTCTTAATTATAGGTGCCTTTAAAGGTGATTGCAGGTATGTGTGATTTGCTTCTATTGCTGTTAGAATCTAGGTTATATTGTAACCTTTACATACAACAACTACAATGTTGATAACACCAGAGAATGCTAATAATTAGACAGAATCCAGTGGCTCTCTGTTTTATAAACTCTGGAAGTCTATAATACTATTAATTATGAATTTTCTATAGACTACCAGTGCTCTGGGCTAAATTCCTGCATCTGTCTTTTTCCTGTATGTTACCAGTTCTACATTATATATAATCTTTGTTTTGATGGACTGGATCATGATCCGAATCCGGTTTTGAGGCGGATTTCCGAGATGCATGCATTTAGTGGATTTTCTGGAATGCCACTTTAAGGATTTTTCCGTATCTTGTTTGAAATTCCTAGAAATTTTAAAAATGTCCAAAAATACTGAGCAGAATGTCAAAACAGGAAGCGCATGAAGTTTCTGCTTTTGGATGCTATTTTTTTAAAGATTGTGGGCATTGTTACAGTACATGTTCCTCAGACCATTTCCCAGGTCTCTAGCCATTTATTGTTACATTGTTAATTACATGTTCATTTTAGGCAGAAATTTTTGGATTTTTTTCCCCCCATTGACTTTAATGCGTCCATTTTTAGATTATAGAATTTTTTAAAAAAATCCACAAATCCTCAAGCGGAATGGTTTTGCGGACGTTTGGACATCTCTAATCATCACTACTTCCTGATAGAAAAGAAGCAACAGTGCATGCCTTAATATCATCGAAAGAGGAAAAAGTGACTTCAACATCCAGAATTACCATCATTTCATCCACTTTCAGACCTTTGTATCTTTCTTTTCCCGTATGATGATCCCCTATATTGCATTCAGTAGAGGTTTACCCCAGGCTTTGGAACTGATATGTCATTGACAAATATCCATGACATTGTACATGACTGATGGGAGGTAATATAGTAACTGTACCGTGTCAATATTAGGACATCAGATTTATTACTGAGATGCATTAGTAATGAGGAAAATGTTGATACACGATGTCCTAAAATGAACACTGTACACTCGTCTGTGTCACCAATGCTAGGGGAGGGTCATGAGACAAGGCCAAGTAAGTTAGTGAATGGCTCTTTTTTTTGTCCTTAAGTGGCCAAACAGTTAATGCCCAATCTTTTATTATATTCACAGTAAATCCTCAGCTCGTGAATTCCTTTTCCTTTAATTTTTCTGGAGCTCCAGTTGTTTTCAGCATCACAATTCTTCAGTTTAACTTAAGCCAAAGAAAAGTCTTTCCTTATGTGTATTGAGCAAGAACTATATTATAACTCACCTGTGACAGGTTAATATTTCATGGGTAAATATATATTAATAATTCATGTGGGAAGAAATCTTTTAGGATGAAACTACATGAACAAAACATTCACTTGACGTAACTCCCCTAAATAAAATCTTCTCCAAACGGATTTATTTATTACAATAAATTGCACTGGTGTATTGTCCTAGCCTAGTGGTGATACATGCACAAGGAGTTGTGCAACTTAATAAAGCTATATGCCCCCCCCCCAAACACACATACACACACATGCACCATATGTCAAAAATATAATGTTTGCAGAAGGCTGATGCAAAGTCACAATAGAGTCTGAAGAGGAAATTGTGAGAGTTTAAAGCTCGAGAGTTACAGTAAGAAGATGTAATGTCCTAAAGCAAGCCACCTCTACTGTTAACTCACTGCCATGTGTGGGAATATGCTCCATGGACTTTTATGAGGGCCAACAATTATTTTGCCTAATGCAGGGGTGGGAAATTAATTTTCCCAGCAGGCCGCATGAGAAACCTGGACTATTGTATAGGGCCAGACCAATAGCCCTATACAATAGCCCTATACATAACCAAATAATGTTATATTTCTAAGAACACTTTTTTGGGGGGTACAGTTCTAGTAGCAGGGAGCTGATCTGGGGCAGCAAATGGGCCGCATGTGGCCTTAATTTGCCAAGGTTTGGCCTAATGCCTCAGATAGCGTTATGTCATATGCTCCCCTGCTAGCAGATCAACATTTAATCACAGCACTACAGTAGTATTAGTTTTCATCAAATTCTGACTATAAATTCTGCTATTTATAGAGTAACGATAACCAGTGGTGTAAAGTTATTACCGTCGCCTTTGCCATTCTGCTTATCGCATCGGTAGCCAATTGTATTCATAAAATGGTAATAAGTATGTCTGGCCATTTTAAATCGCCAACTCTGGTGGCTAAAATGCATAAAGGACATATATCTAGCCTGCCACTGGATCCTTGAAAGGTGTCAGTACTAGGGATGGACTAGAACTCGAACCCGAGTTAGAGCCAAACTTTATGAGATTAGACGAACTCTAACTATTTGAAATAGTTCAGGTTGAACTAGCTGATGGTGATGTCATAGTGTCATCACAAAAAAATGCACCCAGACACATTTAAACACTATTAACAGTTAAAGAATAAGAAGTCACACCAAGTCCAATGCATTTTTGAGTCAAAATTCAAATCTATGCAAAATGATGATGTCATAGTGACATCACAAAAAAATGCACCAAACAAACACATTTAAACACCATTAACAGATAAAATAAAATGTCACACCAAGTGCAATGCATTTTTGAGTCAAAATTCAAATCTATGCAAAATGATGATGTCATGATGATGTCATAGTGACATCACAAAAAATTGCGCCCACACACATTTCAACACTATTAACAGTTAAAGAATAAGAAGTTGCACCAAGTGCAATGCATTTTTGATTTAAAATTCAAATCTATGTAAAATGATGATGTCATGGTGATGTCATAGTTACATCACAAAAAATTCACCCAGACACATTTAAACACTATTAACAGATATAAAATAGGAAGTCGCACCAAGTGCAATGCATTTTTTACTCAAAATTTAAATCTGTGCAAAATGATGATGTCATGGTGATGTCATAGTGACATCACAAAAAATACACCCACACACATTTAAACACTATTAACAGTTAAAGAATAAGAAGTCACACCAAGTGCAATGCATGTTTGAGTCAAAATACAAATCTATGCAAAATGATGATGTCATAGTGACATCATAAAAAATGCACTTAAGACACATTTAAACACTATTAATAGTTAAAGAATGAAGTCACACCAAGTGCAATGCTTTTTGAGTCAAAATTCAAATCTATGCAAAATGATGATGTCATGATGATGTCATAGTGACATCACAAAAAATTGCGCCCACACACATTTCAACACTTTATGAGATTAGACGAACTCTAACTATTCGAAATAGTTCAGGTTGAACTAGCTGATGGTGATGTCATAGTGTCATCACAAAAAATGCACCCAGACACATTTAAACACTATTAACAGTTAAAGAATAAGAAGTCACACCAAGTCCAATGCATTTTTGAGTCAAAATTCAAATCTATGCAAAATGATGATGTCATAGTGACATCACAAAAAATGCACCAAACAAACACATTTAAACACCATTAACAGATAAAATAAAATGTCACACCAAGTGCAATGCATTTTTGAGTCAAAATTCAAATCTATGCAAAATGATGATGTCACGGTGATGTCATAGTTACATCACAAAAAATTCACCCAGACAAATTTAAACACTATTAACAGATATAAAATAGGAAGTGCGCACAAGTGCAAGCATTTTTGATCAAAATTCAAATCTATGCAAAATGATGATGATGTCATGTGATGTCATAGTGACATCACAAAAAAATCACCCAAAACATTTAAACACTATTAACAGTTAGAATAAGAAGTCCACCAAGTGGAATGCATTTTTGAGTCAAAATACAAATTTAGCAAAATGATGATGTCATGGTGATGTCATAGTGACATCACAAAAAAAAAACACCAGAAACATTTAAACACTATTAACAGCTGTAGAATAAGAAGTCGCCAAAGTGCAATGCATTTTTGAGTCAAAATACAAATTATGCAAAATGATGATGTCATGATGATGTCATAGTGGCATCACAAAAAATGCACCCAGAACATTTAAACGCAATAGGAGGAGTCGCACAAGTGCAATGCATTTTTGAGTCAAAATTCAAATTATCAAATAAAAGTGATGTCATGGTATGTCATAGTGACTCACAAAAAATGCCACAGAACATTTAAACGTATTAACAGTTAAGATAAAAAAAGCCCACCAAGTGAATGCATTTTTGAGTCAAAATCAAAATTATGCAAAATGAGATGTCATGATGATGTCATAGTGGACATCACCAAAAATGACCCAGAAACATTTAAACACTATTAATAGTAGAATAAGAAGTTGCACCAAGTGCAATGCATTTTGAGTCATAAATACAAATTATGCAAAATGATGATGTCATGAATGTCATAGTGACATCAAAAAAAATGCACAGAAACATTTAAACAGTATTAACAGTGTAGAATAAGAAGTCACACAAGTGCAATGCATTTTTGTGTCAAAATTCAATTGTGCAAAATGATGATGTCATGATGATGTCATAGTGACATCAAAAAATGCCACAGAACATTTAACACTATTAACAGTTAAAGAATAAGTCCACCAATGCAATGCATTTTTGAGTCAAAATTCAAATTATGCAAAATGATGATGTCATGATGATGTCATAGTGACATCACAAAATGCGCCCACCACGTAAACACTATTAACAGTAAAGAATAAGAAGTCGCACCAAGTGCAATGCATTTTTGAATAAAATAAAATCTATGCAAAATGATGATGTCACTGATGAGGTCATAGTTACATCACAAAAAATTCACCCAGACAATTTTAAACACTATTAACAGATATAAAATAGGAAGTCGCACCAAGTGCAAAGCATTTTTGACTCAAAATTCAAATCTATGCAAAATGATGATGTCATGGTGATGTCATAGTGACATCACAAAAAAAATACACCCACACACATTTAAACACTATTAACAGTTAAAGAATAAGAAGTCACACCAAGTGCAATGCATGTTTTAGTCAAAATACAAATCTATGCAAAATGATGATGTCATGGTGATGTCATAGTGACATCACAAATAATGCACCCAGACACATTTAAACAATAGGAAGTTGCACCAAGTGCAATGCATTTTTGAGTCAAAATTCAAATCTATTCAAAAGGATGATGTCATGGTCATGTCATAGTGACTTCACAAAAAATGCACTTAAGACACATTTAAACAGTATTAACAGTTAAAGAATAAAAAGCCCCACCAAGTGAAATGCATTTTTGAGTCAAAATTCAAATCTATGCGTCATGATGATGTCATAGTGACATCACCAAAAAATTTACCCAGAAACATTTAAACACTATTAATAGATAAAGAATAAGAAGTTGTACCAAGTGCAATGCATTTTTGAGTCTAAATACAAATATATGCAAAATGATGATGTCATGATGTCATAGTGACATCAAAAAAAATGCAACAGAAACATTTAAACAGTATTAACAGTGTAGAATAAGAAGTCACACAAGTGCAATGCATTTTGTGTCAAAATTCAATTGATGCAAAATGATGATGTCTGATGATGTCATAGTGACATCAAAAAATGCCACAAGAACATTTAAACACTATTAACAGTGTAAAGAATAAGTCCACCAATGCAATGCATTTTTGAGTCAAAATTCAAATTATGCAAAATGATGATGTCATGATGATGTCTAGTGACATCACAAAATGCGCCCACCAGTAAACACTATTAACAGTAGAATAAGAAGTCGCACCAAGTGCAATGCATTTTTGATAAAATAAAAATTATGCAAAATGATGATGTCATGGTGATGTCATAGTTACATCACAAAAAATTCACCCAGACAATTTAAACCTATTAACAGTGTATAAATAGAAGTCGCACCAAGTGCAAGCATTTTTGATCAAAAATCAAATTATGCAAAATGATGATGTCATGATGATGTCATAGTGACATCACAAAAAAATCACCCAACATTTAAACCTATAACAGTTAAAGAAAAGAATCCACCAAGTGCAATGCATTTTGAGTCAAAATACAAATTATGCAAAATGATGATGTCATGGTGATGTCATAGTGACATCAAAAAAATGCACCCAGAACATTTTAAACAATAGGAAGTTGCCAAAGTGCAATGCATTTTTGAGTCAAATACAAATTATTCAAAATGATGATGTCATGGTATGTCATAGTGACATCACAAAAAATGCACAGAACATTTAAACGCTATTAACAGTTAGAATAAAAAGCCACAAGTGAATGCATTTTTGAGTCAAAATTCAAATATTGGTCATGATGATGTCATATAGTGACATCACCAAAAAATACCAGAAACATTTAAACACTATTAATAGATAAAGAATAAGAAGTTGTACCAAGTGCAATGCATTTTTGAGTCTAAATACAAATATATGCAAAATGATGATGTCATGGCCATGTCATAGTGACATCACAAAAAATGCACTTAAGACACATTAAACAGTATTAACAGTTAAAGAATAAGAAGTCACCTCAAGTGCAATGCATTTTTGTGTCAAAATTCAAGTTGATGCAAAATGATGATGTCATGATGATGTCATAGTGACATCTTAAAAAAATGCACTTAAGACACATTTAAACACTATTAACAGTTAAAGAATAAAGTCACACCAAGTGCAATGCATTTTGAGTCAAAATTCAAATCTATGCAAAATGATGATGTCATGATGATGTCATAGTGACATCACAAAAAATTGCGCCCACACACGTCAACACTATTAACAGTTAAAGAATAAGAAGTTGCACCAAGTGCAATGCATTTTTGATTTAAAATTCAAATCTATGCAAAATGATAAAATGATGATGTCATGATGATGTCATAGTGACATCACAAAAAAATGCACCTAGGACACATGATGTCACGGTGATGTCATAGTTACATCACAAAAAATTCACCCAGACACATTTAAACACTATTAACGGATATAAAATAGGAAGTCGCACCAAGTGCAATGCATTTTTGACTCAAAATTCAAATCTATGCAAAATGATGATGTCATAGTGACATGACAAATAAATACACCCACACACATTTAAACACTATTAACAGTTAAAGAATAAGAAGTCGCACCAAGTGCAATGCATGTTTGAGTCAAAATACAAATCTAGTCAAAATGATGATGTCATGGTGATGTCATAGTGACATCACAAAAAAATACACCCACACATATTTAAACACTATTAACAGTTAAAGAATAAGAAGTCGCAACAAGTGCAATGCATGTTTGAGTCAAAATACAAATCTATGCAAAATGATGATGTCATGATGATGTCATAGTGGCATCACAAATAATGCACCCAGACACATTTAAACACTATTAACAGATATAGAATAAGAAGTCACACCAAGTGCAATGCATTTTTGAGTCAAAATTCAAATCTATGCAAAATGATGATGTCATGGTGATGTCATAGTGACATCACAAAAAATGTACCCAGACACATTTAAACAATAGGAAGTTGCACCAAGTGCAATGCATTTTTGAGTTTAAATACAAATATATTCAAAATGATGATGTCATGGCCATGTCATAGTGACTTCACAAAAAATGCATTTAAGACACATTTAAACAGTATTAACAGTTAAAGAATAAAAAGCCCCACCAAGTGCAATGCATTTTTGAGTCAAAGTTCAAATCTATGCAAAATGATGATGTCATGATGATGTCATAGTGACATCACCAAAAATGTACCCAGAAACATTTAAACACTATTAATAGATATAGAATAAGAAGTTGTACCAAGTGCAATGCATTTTTGAGTCTAAATACAAATATATGCAAAATGATGATGTCATGGCCATGTCATAGTGACATCACAAAAAATGCACTTAAGACACATTTAAACAGTATTAACAGTTAAAGAATAAGAAGCCACATCAAGTGCAATGCATTTTTGTGTCAAAATTCAAGTTGATGCAAAATGATGATGTCATGATGATGTCATAGTGACATCATAAAAAATGCACTTAAGACACATTTAAACACTATTAACAGGTAAAGAATAAAGTCACACCAAGTGCAATGCATTTTAGAGTCAAAATTCAAATCTATGCAAAATGATGATGTCATGATGATGTCATAGTGACATCACAAAAATGTACTTAAGACACATTTAAACACTATTAACAGTTAAAGAATAAGAAGTCACACCAAGTGCAATGCATTTTTGAGTCAAAATTCAAATCTATGCAAAATGATGATGTCATGATGATGTCATAGTGACATCACAAAAATGCACTTCAGACAAATTTAAACACTATTAACAGTTAAAGAATAAGAAGTCACACCAAGTGCAATGCAGTTTTAAGTCAAAATTCAAATCTATGCAAAATAATGATGTCATGGTGATGTCATAGTGACATCACAATAACATGCACCCACATTTAAACACTATTAATAGATATAGAAGAAGAAGTTGCACCAAGTGCAATTCATTTTTGAGTCAAAATTCAAATCTATGTATTTTTGAGTCAAAATACAAATATATGTAAAATGATGATGTCATGGACGTGTCATAGTGACATCACTTAAAAATGCACCCAGAAACATTTAAACACTATTAACAGTTAAAGAATAAGAAGTCGCACCAAGTGCAATGCATTTTGAGTCAAAATTGAAATCTGTGCAAAATGATGTCATGATGATGTCATAGTGACATCACAAAAAAATGCATCCAGAAACATTTAAACACTATTAATAGTTAAAGAATAAAAAGTCACACCAAGTGCAATGCATTTTTAAGTTAAAATTCAAATCTATGCAAAATGAAGATGTCATGATGATGTCATACTGACATCACAAAAAATGCACTTCAGACACATGTAAACACTATTAACAGTTAAAGAATAAGAAGTCACACCAAGTGCAATGCATTTTTAGTCAAAATTCAAATCTATGCAAAATTATGTCATGATGATGTCATAGTGACATCACAAAAATAAACTTAAGACACATTTAAACACTATTAACAGTTAAAGAATAAGAAGTCACACCAAGTGCAATGCATTTTTGAGTCAAAATTCAAATCTATTCAAAATGATGATGTCATGATGATGTCATAGTGACATCACAAAAATGCACTCAAGACATTTAAACACTAGTCATAGTGACATCACAAAAATGCACTTAAGACAAATTTAAACACTATTAACAGTTAAAGAATTAGAAGTCACACCAAGTGCAATGCAGTTTTAAGTAAAAATTCAAATCTATGCAAAATGAAGATGTCATGATGATGTCATAGTGACATCACAAAAAATGCACTTAGGACACATTTAAACACTATTAACAGTTAAAGAATAAGAAGTCACACCAAGTGCAATGCATTTTTGAGTCAAAATTAAAATCTATGCAAAATGATGATGTCATGATGATGTCATAGTGACATCACAAAAAATGCACCCAAAACTATTTTAACACTATTAACATATATAGAATAAGAAGTCACACCAAGTGCAATGCATTTTTGAGTCAAAATTGAAATCTATGCAAAATGATGATGTCATGATGATGTCATAGTGACATCACAAAACATGTACCCAGAAACATTTAAACACTATTAACAGTTAAAGAATAAGAAGTCCCACTAAGTGCAATGCATTTTTGAGTCAAAATTCAAATCTTTTCAAAATAATGATGTCACGATTATATCATAGTGACATCACAAAAAATGCACCCAGATACGTTTAAACACTATAAACAGTTATAGAATAAGAAGTCGTATCAAGTGCAATGCATTTTTGAGTCACAATTCAAATCTATGCAAAATGATGATGTCATAGTGATAAAAAAAATTGCACTCTCTCGAATGTACGAGGATTTTCGAACGTATGACAGACCTCAAACTTCCGCTTCTGAAAACCGCCAAACGGCCGGAGATACCCTAAAATGGGCACTCGTGGATTGCTGAACGCCTGACAATCCCGCAGCCAAACGTTCTGGGGTTCCGTATGCTCAAAACCTTACAAGGACCATTTGCGGCCCTGACAAGGACCCTTTGGGGCTTAAAGGGTCCCGCAGCTTGAACCGAGACCCCCCTCCCCGGCACTTATAAGTGCCTTTGCTGCCCTTGGAAGGGCCCTTGCGGCCCTGACAAGTGCCCTTTGGGGCTTAAGGGGTCCTGCAACTTGAACCGGGACCCCCCTCCCTGGCTCTTCTAAGGGCCCTTGCGGCTCTTAAAAGAGCCCTTGGGCTCCCTTTTCTGTCTTGTATCCGGTAAAACCAGCTCGGTTGAAGCTACCGACCCTGGGAAGTACCCCTGCAGCTGCTAGGGGTACCTCGGCGCCTGTGGCCTCAACGAGGTTGATGTAACCAGCGTTTTGATCCAACATCTTCTTTCTACTGCCATCTACTGCGATGACTTCTGAGCTCCATGGAGGATTGCACCTCTTCATATAGGTTTGCAGAAAACCCTAATCCGTTTCTGATTGGTCAATTTTTCAATGCTTGGTTTACATGGTTTACATTAACCAATCAGATTTTCCAAAACTGGCAAATCTGTGAAATCTGCTTCTGATTGGGAAGCAGTGATAACCAGTAGCGAAAGATCATTACCGCTACTTTTTGCTTTTTGCCATACATCGCTGTGGTAACCGCTCAAGCATATTTATAAAATGGCGAAAAAAGCCATTCAAATTCGCCAAGTCTGAAGTACCCAGGGGGTTGTTAGACTATTTTCCAGCATTTACTGTAATATGATCTGAGATCTCGCTTTTAAGGTTTATTTTTCGCTTTTTAAGATCTTTTTTTTAAGGTCCCGATTTTCTTTATTTACCAATAAAGTCAAATGGGGGTCCGAGGGCATATTTATTATTTATTTATTAATAATTTATTATTTTCACTTTTTTCTCCACCAGACTTAACCACAATTTTTTTAAACTTTCAACTTTTCATCAGTTTTTAAAAAGGTGAATTTTCATCAAAAGCAAAAATTATGTAGCAAAAAATAGCACTAAGGGCACGGCCACACTGCAATGCAAACGCAATCTCAAATGCAATCGCATGCGATTTCGTTGCGTTTGCGCATGCGTTTTTTCATTAAATATTGAAAAACACATGCGATTGCGATTTAAAATGCATAACGCATATCGAAATCGTAATCGCAACGCACCTGAAAACGCGTGTTTTCGGTGCGTTGCTGGGTTTTCAATGATATGAAAAAAGCGCAGCAGTGTGGCTTAGCCCTAATAATGCTGAAAAAGCTCAACACATATGATGGGAAATAGGTAATACTCCCTGGTGGATTTTCAAAGTACTATCAAATTGGTTAATACACACTGAACACCTATCTTTGTTATTTAAAGGATGCACCGTAAAATCACGTTATGTTCATTTGGAAGCTGCAGCTATAAAAATACCGTTGCCATATTTTTTTTACCTATGCCCCTCAAGAGCCTACCTTTGTGCCTTGAAAGTTGCTGACATCTTGTTACTGGTTTGCTGAATGGTAAGCTTCGCCCCTCTGAGATTTCCTCTGCCTTTTCCTGCTTGAGCCTCAATCAATAATGCCTGTGAGTTCTGTGCACACCCATGTGCATGGAACTCCCAGGCATTACTGTTTGAGGCTCAAGCAGGAGTGTGCACGGAACTCCCAGGCATTACTGTTTGAGGCTCAAGCAGGAGAGTGCACAGAACTCACAGACTTTACTGTTTGAGGCTCAAGCAGGAGAGTGCCTGGAACTCCCAGGCATTACTGTTTGAGGCTCAAGCAGGAGAGTGCACAGAACTCCCAGGCATTACTGTTTGAGGCTCAAGCAGGAAAGTGCACAGAACTCACAGTCATTACTGTTTGAGGCTCAAGCAGGAGAGTGCACGGAACTCACCGGCATTACTGTTTGAGGCTCAAGAAGGAGAGTGCACGGAACTCACAGGCATTACTGTTTGAGGCTCAAGCAGGAGAGTGCACAGAACTCACAGGCATTACTGTTTGAGGCTCAAGCAGGAGAGTGCATGGAACTCCCAGGCATTACTCTTTGAGGCTCAAGCAGGAGAGTGCACAGAACTCTCACATGCATTACTGTTTGAGGTTCAAGCAGGAGAGTGCACGGAACTCACAGGCATTACTGTTTGAGTTGAGCTGTTTTTGAAAAGCAACATTGCCAAAACAAAATAACTCCAAACCCATAACACGTGAGGCAAAGACAGATAGCTTACTCCAGGCTTTTAAATATGATTTTTCTTGGCAGGGAATCTGGTGGAATGATATTTCCATCGGAACATTAACTGAAATCCCATCAATCTAATGAGAAAGAAATAGGTTACACGATTTCATTTTTTACTTAAGATTTTATACATAAGAAAACAGTGAGCAGTGAGAGACTTGCCTGGAAAGTGTGATTGCTTTAGTGTTTGTAAACATATGTGCACCCTTGAATTAAGATGTTTCTGATGATTAAGATGAGTCTGAAAATAAAAAATAGATTTGATTGTTAAAACAAGATATCAAAATGAAAGATCGGTACCTATAGTGCATACAGGCAATTTATAGTCTCAACCCATAATCAGAGTGTCCACTAACCTTCAACAAATACCGTATATACTCGAGTATAAACCGACTCGAGTATAAGCCGAGGTACCCATTTTTGCCTCCAAAATGGGTAACCCATGATTGACTCGAGTATAAGCCAAGGGTAGATAGTTGCCTAATACCATTCCACTGTAGATGTTTGGAAACTACAACTCCCAGCATGCTTTCGTTGCTGGGAGTTGTAGTTTCCAAACACCTATAGTAGAAAGGTATTGGGTGCTACTGTATGGCCACCCTAGAGCCCCCCCAGTTCACTTACCGTACCTGGCCAGTCTTCAGTCTTCATCTCTCCAGTCTTCAGTCTTCATCTCTTCAGTCTTCAGTCTTCATCTCTCCAGTCTTCATCTGTCCAGTCTTCAGTCTTCATCCTTCAGTCTTCAGTCTTCAGCTCTCCGCCGGTCTTCAGTCTTCAGTCTTCAGCTCTCTGCCGGCTGCCGCTCGCTCTGTGCAGTTCCCCGTAGTTCTTTGCGGCTACGCGATGACGTCATCCCGCCGGCGTGCACGATGACATCATCGCGCACCCGCGAAGAACTACTGGGAACTGCCGGCTTTCCTTCCTGAATCGCGGCTGCAACTGGAATCAAGGTATGTTTTTGCTTGACTCGAGTATAAGCCGAGTCAAGGTTTTTAGGTTGATTTTTAAACCTAAAAACCTCAGCTTATACTCGAGTATATACGGTAGTAATTTTATATAAATATATATGCCTGATACAGAGAGCCCACTGAACACAGACCAAGCTGTGGTAATAAGTTTTAATGACAAGATCTAAACTTATTTCGGCATGGCACAGAAAAATGTTGTGTGTATAATTTTTGTTTTTGTACATAAAACTTATGGTCACAGCTTAGTCTGTAGTTTAAGATCTCTTCCTATCATACAATACTTAATATCTAATCCCATGCTTATAACTAAATGTAATTAATATCTGGGATATCATTTAAAAATATTAGCTTGTAAATTCGCCTAATGTGCACCCTCCATAATGTGCCCAAAACTCTGTTATGCCCAAAACTCTGTTACTCCCAATATACTCTTACCAGGGGTATTATACTTTCAAATAAAGCTCGGAGATAGTTAAGACTTGCCTGCCATGGGCTTCATTATG
Source organism: Hymenochirus boettgeri (assembly GCA_019447015.1). NCBI lineage: Eukaryota > Metazoa > Chordata > Amphibia > Anura > Pipidae > Hymenochirus > Hymenochirus boettgeri. The sequence goes on from CM033471.1 coordinate 40,851,988, forward strand.
CTTCACTGGCAAAATGTCACCCATTAACTTTCCTATTACTTTCACAAAAAAAAAAAGGTTTTAACAATTTTGAGTGGTTTTGTCCATCTTTAGTAGGGATGGCCGGTTTGGGGATCCGACCTCGGATCCGCCGCGGATTTATCACGTTCGCGAACGGCGGATTTTTACGGATTTTCCACCTTCCGAACTCGTTAATACGTATTTTCGAAAATTTTCGAAATTACGAGGATTACACGTATTTTTTGGAAAATCTGTTTTCGAAAATTTTAGAAAATACGAGAAATCTCTTAATTTTGAGAATATTTTCATTTTAACGGGTCCGCTCGCGGATTTTCGAATTTTCTCGAAAATTCGCGGATCCTCGAGCGGACCGGATTTTGCGAAGTTTGGACATCTCTAATCTCTAGTGCTGGATTGAGAGACCCCTTTTTGGTAAATTCAGGTGCTATTTCTTGGTGGTAATTATGATATTGAATATGACAGCTGTAATGTGCTTGGGTATGTAGCTTTAATAGTTTATGAGTTTATCTGGAGACTTCTAAGAACTGGATGCAGTTTGCTGAACTCAAAAATGACCGTTATATATAGTGGTAAATCATTAGCGTAAACAAGACCATGGACATTTATTATTTTATTTTTCGAAAGTCAGTAGGATGCAATACATTAGTGCCCCCACGCTGCTAAGTTATAGAATGGCTTCGGTCAAATTTGATGTTAGTGGAGAGAAATGTTCACAGGGAGGATTTATAAGGCAGAAAGCAGACTTCCCATTATCCTAGCCAATAACTAAGAAAGCAAAACGTAAATATACTATTTATTTTTCGGCCACCAACTATCAGCCTCAAAGAGTTTTGTACAGCATTTTCTGCATTTACCCTACTGATTCCTGACAGCAATTTCAACACTTAAACCTAAAGACAAAGGCCAAAATCCCAAAGACAAAAACTCATGTTAAAAAACAGTTGCATATTGTGTGAATATGAAACAGACAAACAATTAGCGCTCTTTTTTATTTACGACCTCTAATGGGTTTATGGTCATAAAAAGCAATGATCAAAGTATTAGAATGATAACAAGCTGAAAAAAAGCAGTGTATGCCTTTGAAGTGACTATCACAAATAGCCCTTAGTGCTTTCCCTTACTGTGTTCATTATAAGCAAGAGTCACATATCTTTCCGTGCCTTATTGATTCATTTGCTGAAACTAGAGTTCTAATAAAAAAGCGGTTTCTCTCCCCCCCAAGCATTGGTGCCTCGTTAATAGCTGATCTCCCGATGTGCAGAAGCAAGAAAACTAGCCAGCCAGTTGCATTAGTGTCATCTAATAAAGCAATTTTCCAAAGTACATGGATTTGTTCTCTTCTACCCATTTAAGCTTTTAGATTGTATTCCAACAAACCGGCACTACCAGAGAACACCTGACTTGGCTTAACAGTCATTAAAAGAAGGAATTAAAAATAACTTTTAGATCTTTTGGAAAATCCAAATCCCTAAATATGTAAACATTTTCCTAAAATGAGGAAAAACCCTAAAGGAAATTATTTTATATTAACTATACTAGTTAATCGTAGCTTTTTGTTATTCCTTTGTAGGGATGGCATAGAACTCGAACTCGAACCCGAGTTCGAGCCGAACTGTTCGAGTTCGAACGGACCCAGACTTCTCGAACTATCTCGGACGCGGACTTTCGATATTTCCCGGACTTTCGATGATTTATTGAATGTTCGAACGTTCGAACGTTCGAATCCGCGAGTAAAATGTACATGGTATCTAGGCGCGAACATCGAATCTGCGAGTAAAGTCTCCATTACAGCCTATACGCGAGCATCGACTCTGCGAGTAAAATGTCCATGTTACCTCGAACGTTCGAACGCGAAAGTTCGAAAGTAGCGCGCGTGAGAGTAAAATCGATTTTACGAAAAAGTCCTGGATATTGGAACATGCTCCCCAGACCATTTCCCAGGTCCCACAGCCATTTACATTAAGTTACCATTAATATTTTAGTTGTATTTGACTCGAACTTTTCAAACTATTTGCCTCCCATAGACTTTAATGGGTCCGTTTTCGAACTTTCGAACTTTTACAATAGTTCGAAAGTTCGAAAACGGACCGAACTTTCAATAGTTCGACCATCTCTATTCCTTTGTAGATATAAATAACAAGGGCTCGAGATTCACACAGAGACTGCACTCTTTAGATATTTTTGGGATACCATTTAAACCTTCCTTTGTGATCCGGTGCAGCATTAAAAGCTCATATTTCAGTATATAAAAAACTTCTAGTTATTCCCTTGAAGTGGCATCATTGCAAGCTGCTCCAGGTCTTGATACCAAAACCTGGATTGCCAAGTACAAATATTTCTTCTTTTCTATAATGTTGTGTATTGATGAGTCCTGGTTTCAAAACACATGCAGATGCGGATCCGACGGAATTTTCACACTTTTCAAAACTAAGAACTTGTGATAGAAAAATAAAATATTAAAAATTTCGTAAATAAGAACGAGAAATCGAGTTAAAAAATTGTAAATTCCGATAAATGATTGGAAACTAGCACTTCAATTCGTTTGAATTGAATTTTAACATTTTCAAAACTTCAATAGGTTCTATGTTAATACTGTCGAAATGAAACTCGCCTGTTTCTAATCTTGTACAGTATGCCTAGAACCACTATACAAGGATGGTTGTGTTGGCTCTGTTCACACACACATTGTAAGACACCAAAGGGCTAACATGCCAAGAGATGGAAAACAGTTATTAGATGTTATCTAACTGCAGATTGGTACAGTCCCTAAGGGAGATAGGAGCTAGTGCATGCTTTTTAAATATACTTTCTATTAAATAAAGTTTAACTTTTGAGTAGAGATGGTCGAAACTGCCGGGTTTCGTTCCATTTTTGGGTTTCTCGGGAGTTTCTCGGGAGAATCAAGAAGATCCGAAAATGCAAAAATGGAAGTTAAATTCAGGACTAAATTCAAGACTAAATTCAGAGCGTGTTTTCAATTTTAATCGAACGTTCAAGGCTATTTTCGAGAATTTTCAGAAATAGCCTTGAACATTCGATAATCCTTGAAAATGCGATCAGAAACTATTTTCGAGTTTCTGACCGTATTTTGCAGTATTATCGAACCTTCGTGGCTATATTTTCAGGAAAAAAAGTTTGAACGTTCGTTAAAAATCGAAATCCCGCTCCGAAGTCCCTAAATCCGAACGATCCGAACGATCCGTTTAAGACGGAACATTCGTATTTCGGAACCGAGGGGTTTTACGTCGGATCCGGATCCCATCTCTACTTTTGATTGCAAAAAAAATAGGATTTCATCTTTAGTTTTGACCAACTACATTTCAACGGTGACACAGGATGTTAAAACCTGCTACTGGATCTGGGTTGAGAACCACTGAATCAAATGATGGTCTCAACCTAAATGACACTTTCGAGCCAAGAGGCATAATATGCAGAAACTTCTTGGACTCAGGGCTATTTACACTCCTGTGAGCCACTTGAAGTCTGTACTCCATCGAAATAACCATTGATCTATATTTTAACAGGGGGATGCTGACAGCATTGCTTTGGAAAGGCAAAGTTTGGTTCCAAATTAACTTACTGTCAGTATTGAATGTAATAACGTAAATCTCGGGGACTGATTGTCTATACCAGAAACTGCCAAGTTAAAGCTTTTTAAAATATTTATTAGAAGTTTCAAGTTTGGGAGTTTCAATTGAACGGTGACTCTAAATTAAAGGAATTGTCTGTATTTCTCCAAACCATTGCTTAAAGGGCATCTATAGTGAAAAAAATTGCCCCTTTGCAAAGTTAAATTCATGTACTCTATGCTGCCTTAATCCTATCTCTGTCAGTGACTTTGTTTAACCATGGTGTCAGATCTCTGTGCAGCACTCCCCCCTTCCCCCTCCCCTCTATTACCTCCTCCATGTCTCAACTCCGGCTAACCAACAAGCTTATCATGTGCAGTAGGAGTTAAAAGTTCAACATCCTGAAAAACACACCTACGCACAGTGGCCAATAGAAAGCAAGCTGTTCTGGAGACACGGAAGAAGAAGGAGAACAGTACAGTTTACGACCTCTCACTTTGTGACCCATCATCAATCAGTGAAAGCTATTAGGAAGGGGGGTCAAGTGCAGCCTTATATCTACCATCAAATCTACCTCTTTCCCCCTGCTAATGCTCTTATCTCTATGTTTATTAAAGAGCAGGGAGGGGGGGGGGTCACGTCACAGGGATTTGATTGACAGTCCACGTAGGAGTAGAGGAATGCAATCACTATTCTGGTGTATCTCAGGACAGAGAGGGAATCTGAAAAAAGTGAAGACACTCTGGGGATTGTGGGGAATTATAGAACCATTGCATGGCATTTTCTTCAGTCAGAAAATTCAAGGGACTGTACTAAAGATTTACAGGGCGATGCATGGAGTGGCGCTATCGGCTCTCCCGTGCTCTGGAAATTCGCATAGCACCTCTCCATACATCCCAATATGGAGTTTCACCGTTGCAGGACTGAAACGCCAGCTGTCGTAAAGGTAAGGCACAGTGTGAATATAGCATTGCTTGCGGTGCCCACATGGTTAATTTCCATATTTCCATATAAGTCATGAGATAAAGTGAGATTTTCACCTGATGCGCCTCTTGTTAGAATGATAATTTTTTTAGCATTAAATGATACTGTGCAGTGTTTGCATTTAGCTTGTGGCTGTTAAAGCCTCTTGGTAGGTTTAGTACCCACCGTGACCTGTAGAATTAAAGTAATGTTTTCTCTAAACTGTGCTGATAGTGATTATAGGATTCATGCAAGGTGTTACATTTTTGATTTAAACCAGGTGTGTGGAGTGGTAACAGGAATATTATGAGGTGCACTCCCCAAACTCCGTGCCACAGATATTAAGGGTAATAGATGTAACTTCTTTAAGGGAGGCACACTCCAAAAGTGCTTTACAGTATGAGTCATTTATTAGGCGTGAACGAGCTCGAAAATATCGCGAGTGAGAGTAAAATTGATTTTTTGAATGTCCTGGATATTCTAACATGTTCCCCAGAACATTTCCCAGGTCCCACAGCCATTTACATTAAGTTTCGAATTATTTGACTCCCATTGACTTTAATGGGTCCATTTTCGAACTTTCGAACTTTCCATATAGTTCGAAAGTTCGAAAACGGACCGAACGTTCGAAAGATTGGCCATCTCTAGCAAGCAGGTTATATCTCTGTGGTTAATGATCTCTCCCTATCATACATATCTAGATATGTAGCAATGCAATAAAGGCTGTTAGCGTGGGCTTTAAAATTAAGAAGCATGGCTACTTGAGTGTAGCTTGAAAAAGTCATTAATGTGTCTGCACCATCCCCTCCATCATGTGACCAATACATGCAGGTGTTTTATTAAATTCAAGGGCTAGTCCACACTAGTGCTTTTCTCACACATTTTGCAGTCCGTTTGCACATGAGAATCACATAGCAGCATATGTAAATGCTGTGCGGCACTGCAATCTGTTTTTGGAGTTAACGCGATCATGAATTGTTTGCGAATCACATGCACACAAATTATGGATTATTACCGAAACCTCATTTCAAATGCACGTGAACACATGATGTATTTATTACTATAGATTTATAAGAAGATATCTATAGCATATTTAGTGACCTGTCATGGTAAAGGTAATGAAGAAGGTGCCCCTTATATTTGTTCCTACCCTGCTTTGACCATATATGGTGTATTTATTTAAATGTGAGTTGTCTCTTGACTCAAGTATAGAGATGAATAAAACCCCCGAGTTTCGTTCTGAATTCAGTTTTGCAGAAACCTAATAAAATTACCATAATCTGATTCAAACCCAATTGAATCTGAATATTACAATTTTTTTATTGCAATTTGAGTATTTAGGGCTAGGCCACACTAGCACATTTTTTGTGCATTTTGCTTTGCGCTTGCGATGTGCGGATCACAATGTCAGGGAAAATATAATGTAAACCACGGGAAGTAGGCCACACTATGTGCGTTGCGAACTGGTACATGCGCTTGCGATTTGCCAACGGATGCGATCACAATTTTTTCTCCGCTTTTTGCAAAATCGCATGTCAATGAAAGTCTATGGATGCGCTAAAAAAGTGGACACAAGCAGATACCAGCAGATACAAAGCACGTGTTTGCGATTTTTTTTAAAGCATATCCTGTGTGAGTCACATCCTGTTTCTTTGAGGGTGTTTTGTGTGGATTTTGTGGATTTTTGCTTCATTTTTGGGGATTTTGAAGCTGTGTATTGTGTGAGCAGTGTGGGTTTTTGTGTGATGGGATTGTTGTGTGGTGGTTTTTGGTGTGGTTTGTTGGTTTTGGTTTAGGGTGTGGTGGTAATAGTTGTAATGGCTGGCCTTAAGAAAACCCTGTCCACTGAGGAATTAATCACTAAAGTTCAGGCCTATCCTGAGCTATAAAATAAAACCAATGATCTGTACAAAGATGTGTACAGGGCCAAACATGTCTGGTTGGAGCTCTATGGAGACATTTGGATCAACTTAAGCCCAAAGCAGAGAGATAAGAAAGGTAATTGTCACAACTCTTATTTCTGAAAATGACATCTATATACCTATATGGATATGTGCATCTATGGTTATTTGTGTAGCTGTGTTGTTTTGTTCAAAGTGTAAAAATATCTATTTTAAATACAGTGCAAGAAATGAAAACACGCTGGCGGTCCGTAAAGCATAACTTTAAGCGTGAGCTGCATGCAGAACTTTCCATTTATAGTACCAAAGTGATACCATGGCCTTTACTTTCCATTTATGATACTGAAGTGATACCATGACCTTTACTTTCCATTTATGATACTGAAGTGATACCATGGCCTTTACTCTTCCATTATGATAATGAAGTGATACCATGGCCTTACTTTCCATTTATGATACTGAAGTGATACCATGGCCTTTACTTCCATTTATGATACTGAAGTGATACCATGGCCTTTACTTTCCATTATGATACTGAAGTGATACCATGGCCTTTACTTTCCATTATGATACTGAAGTGATACCATGCCTTACTTTCCATTTATGATACTGAAGTGATACATGACCTTTACTTTCCATTTATGATACTGAAGTGATACCATGACCTTTACTTCATTTATGATACTGAAGTGATACCATGACCTTTACTTTCCATTTATGATACTGAAGTGATACCATGGCCTTTACTTTCCATTTATGATACTGAAGTGATACCATGACCTTTACTTTCCATTTATGATACTGAAGTGATACCATGACCTTTACTTTCCATTTATGGTACCGTAGTGATACCAGACCTTACTTTCCATTTATGATACTGAAGTGATACCATGGCCTTTACTTTCCATTTATGATACTGAAGTGATACATGGCCTTTACTTTCCATTTATGATACTGAAGTGATACCATGACCTTTACTTTCCATTTATGATACTGAAGTGATAAATGGCCTTTATTTCCATTTAGTACGAAGTGATACCATGACCTTTACTTTCCATTTATGATACTGAAGTGAACCATGACCTTTACTTTCCATTTATGGTACTGAAGTGATACCATGGCCTTTACTTTCCATTTATGATACTGAAGTGATACCATGGCCTTTACTTTCCATTTATGATACTGAAGTGATACCCTGGCCTACTTTCCATTTATGATACTGAAGTGATACCATGGCCTTTACTTTCCATTTATGATACTGAAGTGATACCATGGCCTTTACTTTCTATTTATGATACTATGATACTGAAGTGATACCATGGCCTTTACTTTCCATTTATGATACTGAAGTGATACCATGGCCTTTACTTTCCATTTATGATACTGAAGTGATACCATGACCTTTACTTCCATTATGATACTGAAGTAATACCATGACCTTTACTTTCCATTTATGATACTGAAGTGATACCATGACCTTTACTTTCCATTTATGATACTGAAGTGATACCATGACCTTTACTTTCCATTTATGATACTGAAGTGATACCATGGCCTTTACTTTCCATTTATGGTACCGTAGTGATACCATGGCCTTTACTTACCATTATGATAATGAAGTGGTACCATGGCCTTTACTTTCCATTTATGATACTGAAGTGATACCATGACCTTTACTTTCTATTTATGAACTGAAGTGATACCATGGCCTTTACTTCCATTTATGGTACCGTAGTGATACCATGGCCTTTACTTTCCATTTAGATATGAAGTGGTACCATGGCCTTTACTTTCCATTTATGATACTGAAGTGATACCATGGCCTTTACTTCCATTTATGATACTGAAGTGATACCATGGCCTTTACTTTCCATTTATGGTACGAAGTGATACCATGGCCTTTACTTTCCATTTATGATACCGAGTGATACCATGGCCTTTACTATCCATTATGATACTGAAGTGATGCCATGGCCTTTACTTTCCATTTATGATACTGAAGTGATACCATGGCCTTTACTTTCTATTTATGATACTGAAGTGATACCATGGCCTTTACTTTCCATTTAACCATGACCTTTACTTTCCATTTATGATACTGAAGTGATACCATGGCCTTTACTTTCCATTTATGATACTGAAGTGATACCATGACCTTTACTTTACATTTATGATACTGAAGTGATACCATGACCTTTACTTTCCATTTATGATTACTGAAGTGATACCATGGCCTTTACTTCCATTTTGATACTGAAGTGATACCATGGCCTTTACTTTCCATTTATTACTGAAGTGATACCATGGCCTTTACTTTCCATTTATGATACTGAAGTGTACCATGACCTTTACTTTCCATTTATGGTACTGAAGTGATACCATGGCCTTTACTTTCCATTTATGGTACGAAGTGATACCATGGCCTTTACTTCTTTTTATGATACTGAAGTGATACCATGGCCTTTACTTTCCATTTATGATACTGAAGTGATACCATGGCCTTTACTTTCCATTTATGATACTGAAGTGATACCATGGCCTTTACTTTCCATTTATGATACTGAAGTGATACCATGGCCTTTACTTTCCATTTATGATACTGAAGTGATACCATGACCTTTACTTTCCATTTATGATACTGAAGTAATACCATGACCTTTACATTCCATTTATTGATACTGAAGTGATACCATGACCTTTACTTTCCATTTATGATACTGAAGTGATACCATGGCCTTTACTTTCCATTTATGGTACCGTAGTGATACCATGGCCTTTACTTTCCATTTATGATACTGAAGTGATATCATGACCTTTACTTTCCATTTATGATAGTGAAGTGATACCATGGCCTTTACTTTCCATTTATGATACTGAAGTGATACCATGGCCTTTACTTTCCATTTATGATACTGAAGTGATACCATGACCTTTACTTTCCATTTATGATACTGAAGTGATACCATGGCCTTTACTTTCCATTTATGGTACCGAAGTGATACCATGGCCTTTACTTTCCATTTATGATACTGAAGTGATACCATGACCTTTACTTTCCATTTATGGTACTGAAGTGATACCATGGCTTTACTTTCATTTATGATACTGAAGTGATACCATGGCCTTTACTTTCCATTTATGATACTGAAGTGATACCTGGCCTACTTTCCATTTATGATACTGAAGTGATACCATGGCTACTTTCCATTTATGATATGAGTGTACCATGGCCTTTTTCTATTTATGATACTATGATATGAAGTGATACCATGGCCTTTACTTTCCATTTATGATACTGAAGTGATACCATGGCCTTACTTTCCATTTATGATACTGAAGTGATACCATGACCTTTACTTCCCTTTATGATACTGAAGTAATACCATGACCTTTACTTTCCATTTATGATACTGAAGGATACCATGACCTTTACTTTCCATTTATGTACTGAAGTGATACCATGACTTTACTTTCCATTTATGATACTGAGTTGATACCATGGCCTTTACTTTCCATTTATGGTACCGATAGTGATACCATGGCCTTTACTTTCCATTATGATACTGAAGTGGTACCATGGCCTTTACTTTCCATTTATGATACTGAAGTGATCACCTGACCTTTACTTTCTATTTATGATACTGAAGTGATACCATGGCCTTTACTTTCCATTATGGTACCGTAGTGATACCATGGCCTTACTTTCCATTTATGATACTTAAGTGGTACCATGGCCTTTACTTTCCATTTATGATACTGAAGTGATACCATGGCCTTTACTTTCCATTTGATACTGAAGTGATACCATGCCTTTACTTTCCATTATGGTACGAAGTGATACCATGGCCTTACTTTCCATTTATGAACCGAAGTGATACCATGGCCTTTACTATCCATTTATGATACTGAAGTGATACCATGGCCTTTACTTTCCATTTATGATACTGAAGTGATACCATGGCCTTTACTTCTATTTATGATACTGAAGTGTACCATGGCCTTTACTTTCCATTTAACCATGACCTTACTTTCCATTTATGATACTGAAGTGATACATGGCCTTTACTTTCCATTTATGATACTGAAGTGATACCATGGCCTTTACTTTCCATTTATGGTACCGAAGTGATACCAGGCCTTTACTTTCCATTTATGATACTGAAGTGATACCATGGCCTTTACTTTCCATTATGATCTGAAGTGATACCATGCCTTACTTTCCATTTATGATACTGAAGTGATACCATGGCCTTTACTTTCCATTATGATACTGAAGTGATACCATGGCCTTTACTTTCTATTTATGATACTGAAGCGATACCATGACCTTTACTTCATTTATGATCTGAAGTGATACCATGCCTTTACTTTCCATTATGATACTGAAGTGATACCATGGCCTTTACTCCATTTATGATACTGAAGTGATACCATGACCTTTTACTTTCATTTATGGTACTGAAGTGATACCATGGCCTTTACTTTCCATTTATGGTACCGAAGTGATACCATGGCCTTTACTTTCTATTTATGATACTGAAGTGATACCATGGCCTTTACTTTCCATTTATGATACTGAAGTGATACCATGGCCTTTACTTTCCATTTATGGTACTGAAGTGATACCATGGCCTTTACTTTCCATTTATGGTACCGAAGTGATACCATGGCCTTTACTTTCTATTTATGATACTGAAGTGATACCATGGCCTTTACTTTCCATTTATGATACTGAAGTGATACATGAACTTACTTTCCATTTATGATACTGAAGTGATACCATGACCTTTACTTTCCATTTATGGTACCGTAGTGATACCATGACCTTACTTTCCATTTATGATACTGAAGTGAACCATGGCCTTACTTTCCATTTATGATACTGAAGTGATACATGGCCTTTACTTTCCATTTATGATACTGAAGTGATACCATGACCTTTACTTTCCATTTATGATACTGAAGTGATAAATGGCCTTTATTTCCATTTAGTACGAAGTGATACCATGACCTTTACTTTCCATTTATGATCTGAAGTGAACCATGACCTTTACTTTCCATTTAAGTTACTGAAGTGATACCATGGCCTTTACTTTCCATTTATGATACTGAGTGATACCCTGGCCTTTACTTTCATTTATGATACTGAAGTGATACCCTGGCCTCCTACTTTCCATTTATGATACTGAAGTGATACCATGGCCTTTACTTTCCATTTATGATACTGAAGTGATACCATGCCTTTACTTCTATTTATGATACTATGATACTGAAGTGATACCATGGCCTTTACTTTCCATTTATGATACTGAAGTGATACCATGGCCTTTACTTTCCATTTATGATACTGAAATGATACCATGACCTTTACTTTCCATTATGATTACTGAAGTAATACCATGACCTTTACTTTCCATTTATGATATGAAGTGATCCATGACTTTACTTTCCATTTATGATACTGAAGTGATACCATGACCTTTACTTTCCATTTATGATACTGAAGTGATACCATGGCCTTTACTTTCCATATTGGTACCGTAGTGATAACATGGCCTTTACTTCATTATGATAATGAAGTGGTACCATGGCCTTTACTTTCCATTTATGATACTGAAGTGATACCATGACCTTTACTTTCTATTTATGAGACTGAAGTGATACCATGGCCTTTACTTCCATTTATGGTACGTAGTGATACCATGGCCTTTACTTTCCATTTATGATACTGAAGTGTACCATGGCCTTTACTTTCCATTTATGATACTGAAGTGATACATGGCCTTTACTTCCATTTATGATACTGAAGTGATACCATGGCCTTTACTTTCCATTTATGGTACGAAGTGATACCATGGCCTTTACTTTCCATTTATGATACCGAGTGATACCATGGCCTTTACTTCCATTATGATACTGAAGTGATGCCATGGCCTTTACTTTCCATTTATGATACTGAAGTGATACCATGGCCTTTACTTTCTATTTATGATACTGAAGTGATACCATGGCCTTTACTTCCATTTAACCATGACCTTTACTTTCCATTTATGATACTAGAGTGATACCATGGCCTTTACTTTCCATTTATGATACTGAAGTGATACCATGACCTTTACTTTACATTTATGATACTGAAGTGATACCATGACCTTTACTTTCCATTTATGATACTGAAGTGATACCATGGCCTTTACTTTCCATTTTGATACTGAAGTGATACCATGCCTTTACTTTCCATTTATTACTGAAGTGATACCATGGCCTTTACTTTCCATTTATGATACTGAAGTGTACCATGACCTTTACTTTCCATTTATGGTACTGAAGTGATACCATGGCCTTTACTTTCCATTTATGGTACGAAGTGATACCATGGCCTTTACTTCTTTTTATGATACTGAAGTGATACCATGGCCTTTACTTTCCATTTATGATACTGAAGTGATACCATGGCCTTTACTTTCCATTTATGATACGTGAGTGATACCATGGCCTTTACTTTCCATTTATGATACTGAAGTGATACCATGGCCTTTACTTTCCATTTATGATACTGAAGTGATACCATGACCTTTACTTTCCATTTATGATACTGAAGTAATACCATGACCTTTACTTCCATTTATTATACTGAAGTGATACCATGCCTTTACTTTCCATTTATGATACTGAAGTGATACCATGGCCTTTACTTTCCATTTATGGTACGTAGTGATACCATGGCTTTACTTTCATTTATGATACTGAATGTGAATCATGACCTTTACTTTCCATTTATGATACTGAAGTGATACCATGGCCTTTACTTTCCATTTATGATACTGAAGTGATACCATGGCCTTTACTTTCCATTTATGATACTGAAGTGATACCATGACCTTTACTTTCCATTTATGATACTGAAGTGATACCATGGCCTTTACTTTCCATTTATGGTACCGAAGTGATACCATGACCTTTACTTTCCATTTATGATACTGAAGTGATACCATGACCTTTACTTTCCATTTATGGTACTGAAGTGATACCATGGCCTTTACTTTCCATTTATGATACTGAAGTGATACCATGGCCTTTACTTTCCATTTATGATACTGAAGTGATACCCTGGCCTACTTTCCATTTATGATACTGAAGTGATACCATGGCTACTTTCCATTTATGATAATGAGTGGATACCATGGCCTTTATTCTATTTATGATACTATGATAATGAAGTGATACCATGCCTTTACTTTCCATTTATGATACTGAAGTGATACCATGGCCTTACTTTCCATTTATGATACTGAAGTGATACCATGACCTTTACTTCCATTTATGATACTGAAGTAATACCATGACCTTTACTTTCCATTTATGATACTGAAGTGATACCATGACCTTTACTTTCCATTTATGATACTGAAGTGATACCATGACCTTTACTTTCCATTTATGATACTGAAGTGATACCATGGCCTTTACTTTCCATTTATGGTACCGTAGTGATACCATGGCCTTTACTTTCCATTTATGATACTGAAGTGGTACCATGGCCTTTACTTTCCATTTATGATACTGAAGTGATACCATGACCTTTACTTTCTATTTATGATACTGAAGTGATACCAGGCCTTTACTTTCCATTATGGTACCGTAGTGATACCATGGCCTTTACTTTCCATTATGATACTTGAAGTGGTACCATGGCCTTTACTTTCCATTTATGATACTGAAGTGATACCATGGCCTTTACTTTCCATTTGATACTGAAGTGATACCATGCCTTTACTTTCCATTATGTACGAAGTGATACCATGGCCTTTACTTTCCATTTATGATACCGAAGTGATACCATGGCCTTTACTATCCATTTATGATACTGAAGTGATACCATGGCCTTTACTTTCCATTTATGATACTGAAGTGATACCATGGCCTTTACTTTCTATTTATGATACTGAAGTGATACCATGGCCTTTACTTTCCATTTAACCATGACCTTTACTTTCCATTTATGATACTGAAGTGATACCATGGCCTTTACTTTCCATTTATGATACTGAAGTGATACCATGGCCTTTACTTTCCATTTATGGTACCGAAGTGATACCAGGCCTTTACTTTCCATTTATGATACTGAAGTGATACCATGGCCTTTACTTTCCATTATGATCTGAAGTGATACCATGCCTTAACTTTCCATTTATGATACTGAAGTGATACCATGGCCTTTACTTTCCATTTATGATACTGAAGTGATACCATGGCCTTTACTTTCTATTTATGATACTGAAGCGATACCATGACCTTTACTTACATTTATGATTGAAGTGATACCATGACCTTTACTTTCCATTTATGATACTGAAGTGATACCATGGCCTTTACTCCATTTATGATACTGAAGTGATACCATGACCTTACTTTCATTTATGGTACTGAAGTGATACCATGGCCTTTACTTTCCATTTATGGTACCGAAGTGATACCATGGCCTTTACTTTCTATTTATGATACTGAAGTGATACCATGGCCTTTACTTTCCATTTATGATACCGAAGTGATACCATGGCCTTACTTTCATTTATGATACTGAAGTGATACCATGGCCTTTACTTTCCATTTATGGTACCGAAGTGATACCATGGCCTTTACTTTCCATTTATGGTACGAAGTGTACAATGGCCTTTACTTTCCATTTATGAACTGAAGTGATACCATTGCCTTTACTTTCCATTTATGGTACCGAGTGATACCATGGCCTTTACTTTCCATTTATGTACGTAGTGATACCATGGCCTTTACTTTCCCTTTATGATACTGAAGTGATACCATGGCCTTCTTTACTTTCCATTTATGATACTGAAGTGATACCATGGCCTTTACTTTCCATTTATGATACTGAAGTGATACCATGGCCTTTACTTTCCATTTATGGTACTAAAGTGATACCATGGCCTTTACTTTCCATTTATGATACTGAAGTGATACTATGGCCTTTTCATACAATTTCGAAGATCAAAGTGATGTGGCATTTTGACATGTATTTCCTAACAACATAGAAGTTGACTAGCAGTGTGAGACCCAAATGTTTGAACATACAAAAGGCAATATACATACTCCTACATGGCAATCACCATATGGATGAATATATTAACTTGCTCTGTGTTTAAGAGTCCAATGTCACTATCTTATTCACAAATCAAACGTAAGGCATGTTTTTTTTTAGTTTTTTTAGTGCTGAAACATACATGTAGTTTGATGGTATAAATGTTGACAGAATGATACTTGACATCTCTAGATAGCAGTCAGACTTCTGATGTTAGTTTGGAGTATGATATATGTCTGTGTTCTTAATATTCTCATTATAGTGGTTGCTTTACAGTTACATGTATACAATCACATCAGACCCTGCCCTGAAGAGCTTACAATCTAATCCCCTTTATTTGATACATACAAACTATGTATATAAATCATGTCTTTATGATTTTGGCAACAACCAGAGTACCCAGAGGAATCATATAGCATCTTGTCTAGCTCTCAAAATGTCCTAGTATATACTGTATGTTTTCAGGAATTAGTTGCATGTCTTTATTTTTTTCAATTTTCTTTACACAGAAATAAATGTAAGACAAGATGAGGGATCCAAAATTGAAACGTAAAAATGAAAATCCACACACGAAAAACATTGTAGCAGATGTGAGAACAGGAAAACAAATATCCAAATTATATCTGTTGTATTCAATTAGATCAACTGGACTTGAAGTTTAGTTCTTGAAGACGTTTCGCTAGTCATCCGACCGGCTTTCTCAATTCAGAATGACTTGTACAAGAATCTGTGGCAATTATGTACCCTGAAAAATCCCAATTAGCATATCACAGCCAAGTGTTAAGGGCGTGATTGGATAGTGGCTAAGAGGTGTTATAGGAACACCCAGAGTAGGGTGTCAAAACAGCATTGTACATGGCAGACAGTTGGTGTCGAACCCCCCCAAAAAGAAGAACACGAATACCAACAGTGAAGGGTAAAGGCAAGACAGGAGAAAGAACGTGGTCATTCCATATATAGAAAATTGGGCTATTGTACATCCATAATAAAGTGCAACTAGAGACCTAAAATATAACACATACAAAAAACAGAATTCTAGTGCACAAACAATTTTAATTGCATAAATAAAAGCAATTAGTTCAATGAGTTGGCCAAATTATTTTAAGCCCAGTCACCACGTCAAGGTTGCTTTATTCAACTGGGTCCTAACCTACTGGTACTTGCCTTTTTGGCTGAATGAGCTGATAGCTTCTTCTGTGTGGCCTGGATGCTTGAAGCTGACTCTCTTGTTTAAAGTACTTTACTCAAACAAGCACATGACCTAACTCTGGGTGGAGTACAATTACCCAGAAGGCTTGGTCAAACCTTCAATGTAACACACAATATATAGAAAATTGAGCTGTTGTACATCCATATTAAAGTGCAACTAGAGACCAAAAATATAACACATACAAAAAACAGAATTCTAGCGCACAAACAGTTCTAATTGTATATTGGCTTCCTCCATAAGGTTGCTACTGCTAAACCCTGGATAAATAAAAGCAATTAGTTCAATAAGTTGGCCAAATTATTTTAAGCCCAGTCACCACGTCAAGGTTGCTTTCTTTAACTGGGTTTAAAAGAAGAATTTTCAAACAACACTGTATCCCTGTCTGCTTTAATCCGAACAACACACTGAGGCAGCAATTGGTACATCCGAAAGACCCAATACCGAAACACAAGATAAGCGACATCATATACGCAGTGCAGTGCAGTGAAGAATGCTCTGATTTGTATGTGGGGGAGACCAAACAGCAACTGTATCAACGTATAGCCCAGCACAGAAGAGCCAATTCCTCGGGTCAGGACTCAGCCGTGTACCTGCATCTTAAGGATAAAGGACATACCTTTGAAGATTGTAATGTTAACATATTGGCAAAGGAACGTGACGGGTTCACGAGAGGTGTTAAGGAGGCCATTTAGGTGAAAATAAAGAAACCAAGCCTGAATAGAGGTGGGGGGGTTCGACACCAACTGTCTGCCATGTACAATGCTGTTTTGACACCCTACTCTGGGCTTTCCTATAACACCTCTTAGCCACTGTCCAATCACGCCCTTAACACTTGGCTGTGATATGCTAATTGGGATTTTCCAGGGTACATAATTGCCACAGATTCTTGTACAAGTCATTCTAAATTGAGAAAGCCAGTCGGATGACTAGCGAAACGTCTTCAAGAACTAAACTTCAAGTCCAGTTGATCTAATTAAATACAACAGATATACCATGTCCTGGATGAATGAGAACCTTCACAAGCAAATATCCAAATTTAACCATTGTGTTTGCAGAACACTGCAATGGCACTGTCAATGTAAGTACTTTCCCTACAATGGCACATCTGTAAAGCTAGTTACACACATGCCAGATCTAGGAAAGATGACAGCCAATAGCTGCAAGATCCTGTCTGTAATTTTTTCTGCAACATGATACACATAGCCCCAGCGTTCTCCCTATATACAGCATAGACCGTATACAGAGTATATACACAGCATATGGAGAAGGCTTGGGACTGTGTGTTTCCCTCGAACGCGGATGGCTCTATGGGGAGTGTAACACGGCCTAGGGTAATTTTTTCTAGAGGACATACATTTATTATTGAGATATAATTAATAGACTGAGTTCACAAGTTTCACGCACATTTAGCTACAAATGCAGAAGATATCTCTTCAAATTAAAGGGCATGCACAGCCATAATTCTAAATTGTACATACAGGTGCAGGACTTTCTGAACGACCACTCGACTGTCCACGCTCGTTTTTGAAAACAAGGTACACACAGTACCAATGAAGCCCCAATACCATTGTTGATGACATTATTCAGGCTTTATCACTACTGTGTGTACCTAGCTTAAGGCAATACTAAATGTATGTTTAGCCCTTTTTTTTTCTAAACCTACTAAGGAGTTGACATTTTGCTAATGTTAAGCTAAATAAATGTAACCAAAGCTCCATGCATATGTCTGTACCACCATACAAGTAGGTATGAGCAACAAATGATGACTTGTGTGTTATCGCATAAGCAAAAGTAAACAACACATGTAGATACAAATGGCCATGTACACCCACAATTCTAAATTGTACATACAGGTGCAGGTCTTCTTAAATTCCCCCCCCCCCCTTTCCTTTTACCTACCTCTTACAATGAGGCAGCTTACTTACAAGACCTGGGTCCTTGCCACTCTGCTGTGGATGACAATCAAAGGCACAACACTGACAGCAAGCGCAATTGTTGATACACGCGACCAGGAAGTGGCTCACTGCTTATGTTATTATTACAGACCCATTTGTCAACATGAACAGTCAGGAGCCAAAATGTATTTGACAATGGTTCATACACTGCAAACATCAATTGTAAGTAATTGTAAGCCACAAATTAAGTTATATTGGCTAACATTTAGGTAGCTAAAGTTTTGCACTTTACCTTATATATGCAGCCATTTTGTGCACTTTACCTCATGTATGCAGCCATTTTGTGCACTTTACTTTGTATATGCAGCCATTTTGTGCACTTTATCTCATGTATGCAGCCATTTTGGGCACTTTACCTTATATATGCAGCCAATTTGTGCACTTTACCTCATGTATGCAGCCATTTTGGGCACTTTGCCTCATGTATGCAGCCATTTTGGGCACTTTACCTTATATATGCAGCCATTTTGGCCAATGTATTTAAAGTGATTTTAGGTTAAATAACAAGTGCAAGAATGTACCTGTGTGTTAAATTTGTTTATTATGTGTTTGTAAACCAATGAAAGTATTATATTTAAGCTACAAATGACAATGTTTGGTACTGCTAGTCCTCGTTTATTTAATAAAATGTTATTTTTTAAATCAAGTATCCTCACAAGCATTACTTTTTGAGGCTCAAGCAGGAGAAGAGGAGATCTCAGAGGGGCGGAGCTTAACATTCAGGAAACCAGTAACAAGATGTCAGCAACTTCCAAGGCACAAAGCTAGGCTCTGGAGGGACACAGGTAAAAAAAAAAATATGGCAATGGTATTTTTAAAGCTGCAGCTTCCAACCAAACATAACTTGATTTTACAGTGCACTTATCCTTTAAACATTGGGGGGAATAGGCATACCACCATGTGCATTGTGACAACAGACAGCAAGGGCTTCGTTTAAGACGGAGGGTAAAGGACAACTACACTGTACATATTAATGAAAACTACCTGGGGCAGGGAGATATTGTAGGATTGATTATTCCTATCCCCAAATATAATTTAATTGAGGAGCACAGCACAGTTTTCTGCCAGGTTAGAGTCCTGGAATTTCCTGATTTAAAGATAGTGCTGAAGCACAGATGAAGCCTGGTAGAGCCAGTTTTCTTTGCACTAGTGCTGCTCACTGAACACTGAATTTCCAACCCTATCTCCCTGCACCCAGAGGTGTTCCTAGACCCTTTATTACCCAAAACAAATATTTAAAGCTTCCCCAGTATCTTCCTGTGCCATGCAAAGCATGTTGCCTAAAAAGTTGATGTGGCTTGTGGAGTTGGGTGTGGTGGGCTGACTAACACTGACTAAACTGGATGACTGACTTTACACTGGCTGGTAAACTGGAGTGCTGACTATAAACTGGATGGTGAATTGGAGGGGTGACTTTAAACTGGCTGGTGAACTGGAGGGCTGCCTTTACAAAAACTTGTAAATATTAGATGCCCAGCCCACACAGACTGGTAAATATAAGATGCTCCGATGCCCAGTCAACACAGACTGGTACATATAAGATGCCCCATGCCCAGCCCACAAAGACTGGTACATACAAGATGTCCCCATTCCCAGCTAAACATAAGATGCCCCCATACCCAGCCCATACAGACTTGTAAAGTGCTCACACAGAGTGACAGTCAACACTTACAGGAAGCCCCCCCCCCCCCAAAAAAAACCCCACACAAATCTATAAGAATTTTACTATGTATATCATACTGTACAAGTAAATATTGATTGGGTACACAATACCCTCCTCCCAACCAATCATATCAGTGAATCACATGTTTCAGATATTTATACCAGTACTTTTAGTAGCTAGCTTTTTATTTTTACAAAATATCAACAGAGGTATTCCTTATTCTTTTCATTATACAATAAAGCACCTTGATACCATTAATACCCCTTCCTTTGTACATATTCCCTAATAAACTCACGTTTTAATAAGATTTCTATCTACATCCATGATAAATATGTTTTCATCTATGAAGAATTAACCTATTTTCTGCTGGGCCTGTTTATAGCTCTTCCCAATCTCTTGCATCAAAATATATCATCCAAGTGACAAGTGCATAATACTTTATGATGTCCAAAGTTCCCGACCACTTGACATCTAACTCTAATGGCATCTGTCAAGCAGTTCCCCAGCAAAGATATATATACACAGTCCAGCAAACACAGTATCGTCGAGCAGCTTTTTTTGTTTAACTGCAGTGCTTCACAATGTTTCTAGAACAGGGGGGACAGGTTGGTGCTGTGTTTTGTATTAGAGTTGATATATCAGTCAGTGAGAGAGTGAAGGAAGGGGGTTGATAGGAAAGCAGTAGATCTCTCTGGAGCCTTTAAATAAAACATGAATTAGGTGCCAACACATATTAAATTCAGTTCCCCCATGACAGAAAATCAAAAAGTTATCCTTTTCTTTCTAAAGGCATATATTTCTGATTGATCTGCAGAAACGCAGAGCACAAGAAAGGAAGAGAGAGTGTATCCGCACTAAAACATCTCTTTAATTTCTTAATTTAATATCTGACACGTAAAGATTCTCATTAAGCCAGTCAATGAAGCCTGGAAATACAATTTTCGTGCAAACTGTCGCTATCATAACTTACATGAAACTTCAGATGGTGCGCTGTAAGCAATGTGATTAAAACCATTCATCTTTGCTGTCAAACTCTTGCTTCTGTTATTAAATGAAGGGGCTTTGTGAGATTCACCAGCTGACAACTCCATTTGGGAAGGGGAGGGTCTGCCTAGCATAAAATAAAGAGTAGACATACTGCCTTTTCTAAAGAGGAACCCGTGCCATATATTTAAGGGTAGGCAGCTCGGATTATTTAGGTGTTAGATGGCTAGAAAATTAAAGGTTAAGCAGGCAGTAATAAGATCAAAAAAGGTGACGGGCATTTTTAAAAGATGTGCTTAATCCAGATCTACAGTATATGCCATTTTTCAAGGGAAGGGCTGCTTTTCTAGAAATGATTCATGGCCTTTATTACAATAGATATTAAAGGACAATTATATTCATGCAGTAACCGACTTCTTTCTGGCTCCTCCCACAATCATTGTCACTGACAATACTCCCACCCATGATACTGAGGAACATATGTTAATGAGGGTTGGGGAGGGGCTTGAAAGTTGCCAGTTACAGCTAGAAAGCAGTCAGTTAATGCATGAGTATAATTCTCCTTTAAGTAAAATATTCCCTAAACCAATTGGATCTAAAGTTCTAGGCACATACTGTCAGAAAGTTAAAGGTTGCTCTTAGGGATTCCTGGAACACAAGTTTAAAAAAATGTGGGAGAGATTCCACATTTGCAAAGTGTTAGCGGGACTTTAAGAAAGGAACAGCCACTCCTGTGCAGGTTACTCAAGCAATTCTAAATTACTACTGCATCAGTGACTAGATAATCCTAGCCATGCAAAGAGGGGACTACCTATCAGGATTGACCCAGAGCCGCAAGGAGAAGAGCACCTGCGCAAGAATCTTCCCATATGTGACACACTCAGACCGGCACTATAATGGTCCAGGCGAATTAGTGTAAAACCCACACTAGCCAATTTATTATCGAGTTAGCGCTGGCTGTAAGCTGTAATTTTGCGGTGGTATCGACATTTCCAAATATTCTTGGAAATAGCTGAGCAGCTTATTCAGAATAGGCTAGTTAAAGTTTTGCGCTTTTAGCATAAAAATGAATGCATAATAAATAGCAACACAAGCTGCGAGTCTTACCTGACCGGGATCCCTCGAAGTATTGCAATGAAGTTTACAGTATTGTGGGATCACGGTCAGGTAAGTAATGCTGGAGAATATAAAACACTGCTCTCACTGTATCTAAATATTTAGAACATGAATGACAACATAATGACTCTCCAGTGACCAATAAACATAGGGGAATGTTTATAAAAGGGCGCTGTTTTCCCTCCAAAAATATTGTTTTTTTAATGCTATTTATTAAACAGTTACATCTTTGCTGCAAGATACAGTAAAAGGCGCAATAATGAATGGCGTAATTTATAAAATGGTGAAAAGCTTTATAAAGCTATATAGCAAGAAACAATATTGTCATGTCAAACTTGCTGATAGTGATGGCGAACCCTTAAGGGGTGTGTGGCAGGGGCGTGGTGGAGATGCAGCAGTGATGGGAGTTGTGGCCCAAAGAAGGGCTTTTTAAAGCTTAGAGACTCCCACAGCTCGAAACCAGGACCCACCCCCTCCTGTGCCATTTTTGGGTGTAAGTGGTCCTGCAGTTTCAAACCAGGACTCTCTTTCCTTGGCCCCTACAAGAAGGGCCCTTACAATCTTAACAATAAGTTTTAAAAAATTTGATTGGTAAATATTTTATTTCATATATTCCTTGGGTAGTGCATCCTGTATCCACATCTCCCCACATCTTTCTGATAATCCTGTACTACTTGGAAGCTACAGTTCATAGAGAGCATGATTTGGGGATCAAAGAAAACAATACTGATAACATACACATAAAAGTACCCAGGGTGATGACCTAAACTGCTAGGGCCTCAGCTCTGGGATTATTTCTCACTTTGGGTATATTTAAAAAAAAAAAAAAAAGGGGGGGGGGGTTTGTAATGGCATTGATTTGATTAAAAGGGCAATGTTAAATTTAATTCAGGAACTTGCCTGAAAATAAGGCAGCAGACTAGCATCCAAATTATTTTTCATGTTTCACCTGCATTGTAAAATCTGCTTTGTCTCCCAGACTGAAAATAATCTTCCCCTCCCCTGGCCAGTGGCCTGACTGTAGAACTGGACAATGTTAAATACGGTGGGTGAGGTTGCCCTTCAGATAGGGCTGGATGATATGTCTGAGAGCAGAAAGCACAAAAAAAAAAAAGTCTGTGATCTACGGTGATAGATTATTGTCTTATTTACGGGCAAGTTTGCAATTTGCAAAAAATCATTTGCAATTTCATTTTTTAAATAATCTTTATAGACCAGAGTTGAATAGAACATCTTGTTCCAGCATTTCAAAGGAAAGTTAACAAACACAAGGGAGCACCACACATTCAGTGTATAAAGTACCATGGGTCTTTTTGATAAGAAAGTCTTAAAAAAAATAAATGTGATCTTCCTGCAGAAGGGATATTATTTCTAGCTCTCTTTTAGGCCCAAAGGGCTACCTGTCTTTCCATCTTGAAAAGAAATTTACCACTAACCCTCTACAAAGCCATAAATTATTTTTTGATGTTGATGTTATCATTGGGGGGAAAAAAGGACTATTTACCCTGTTAAGCCAGAAAACGAATACCATGAAAATATTATTACAGTGAATATAATAAAACCAGCAATAACTGTCCTGCTGGTGAAGGATGCTCATATCAGAGAGAAATATGCCTCGAAGAGTGATTTTTTTCCCCATCTGAAATGAAGCACAGTCACTTCTGTTATCAACGTTTCCCTTTGGTTACAGACATGAAGCTAGAAGAATTACACAAATACTTTCCTGTTAATGCTGTTTTCATTGTTTTTAATGTAATATTGGAACACTTGGCCTTTCGCTCCTTTGATCTACAGCAAGTCATTTGCTGCTTCTATTTGCCCAGATACCTCATTTTGATTATCAATATCACTCTTATTTTATGGCTTTGCGAAATGCGTGTCTGCATTTAAAATGCGTTCAGCTGATTTGTATCTTATTGAGAAGGACAGTCAATTTTCTTGTATTCTACGGTCTGATCTGAATTCTTAGTCTCCAGATAGACTAATATTTAAAATTCAGAAAACATAGTGATGCAGTTACTATCGGATTGCGTAACATTTTCCTGTGACCAAGGGCTGAAGCACAGATAATGTAAGATTAATGTCTCTTGTTAAACAATCATAGTTAAGATGCAGCAAAGAACAGCGTAACAAGAAAGGAGGCAGGAATTAATAAAAAAAATGACAGGTCAGTGAGAATTGTGGGAGATCATTGTTCAGGTGGTCTTATGTGCACTGCTTGGAAATTATTGCTTATCTTGTTTAGTGGCTCTCTGCTGGCTTCTCTGGTGCAAACCTTAGTGATATTAAAGAAAAGAGGATCTCCCCCTAAAAAAAGATTTCTTCGTTTTTTTTAAACCAAAACCATTAAAAAAAATTATTAAAAAAACCATAAACATGAATTTCTACTAGTTTTATATAAATTCTTACTAAACACTAGAGATGAATATTAAAAAGTTTTAAAAAATTCGAAATTGTACCCAATTGAAGTCAACGGAAGAGAGAGTTCAGTTTGTTTTCTGCGTTCAGTATCAAATATTTAATGTTGGATATAGAATATTCAATGCTTGGGAATATTCAATGCTTGGGAATATTCAATGCTTGGGAATATTCAATGCTTGGTATCGAATAGGGATAAAGTCTGGTTCCGAGTCAAACCGTGTTCAGACAGAACTCTTGGATTTTCAAATGTTTTGGTTACTTTCTACAATTATTGAATTTTCTATATTGAATATTCTACAAATATCAAGCTTTTTAAATCAAATATTCAGAAATTATAAAATACACAAACCCTCAATTCTGATTAAGTGAACCCTCGTTTCTGATTATGGGAGAAATAGCATATATGCGAGCCCTCTATTTCAAAGGTTTTGGCTATTTGAATGTTTCCTCAGACCATTTCCCAGGTCCCTGAGCCATTTACAATAACCAGCTATTGCTATTTATACCTTAAATGTAATTGGAAATTTTGCATTTATTAACTCCAAAAATCTACTGTATTTTCTTGAAAAATTTTTTGGAGTTGAAAATGCCCGGTTTCAAACAACTTTAGTATCAAATATTTGATTTTCGATATAAAACATTCAATGCTTGGTATAAAAAAAAACATTATTCAGTTTCGGTTTAAAAAATTTCAGGTTTGGGATCAAAACCAGGTTTGCAGCAAACCCCGAGACCCATACCTACTAGAGACATAACCTAACTAGACAGTCCCAGGACCTGCACATATTTCCCAGGCCTGGGCTTTCCTTTTTGAACCCTTATCACATCTGATCACCAGGCTGGACCAGCCCCCGCAGAAGTTATTATCCTCAAATCAAAAAAATCTTTCACCATAGAAAGCCCTCTATTTACTTTCATAATTTATTAGTGACGAATTTCCATTTTTACTTGTAACTATACATTCATTCTACTTTAAAGTAGAGCTAAAGACACCATCCAACTTGCAGAGATCAGAATTCAACATCCTAGAGAGTAGTATTATTGTTCTAAAAGTTTTATATTTTTGATGATCTATCCCTCGGAAATGTCCATCAATTCATAAACATTTTTGCTGATATTCAGTTTTTATACAAAAAAAAATTCAAAATCACTAGCTCAATGTAAGCTCAAGTATCCCCAACCACTTGCATCCACCACCCACTTTACAAGCTTGTTCATGCTCCCTGCTCAAACTTGTTAAGAACTTGATTATGGGAGCAGGTCAGTCATCTTCAGGAACCCCAGTCAATCATTGGACTAATGACAGCGTTGTGGCCAATGATTGACTGGGGTTTAAAAAAAAAAAGGCGCCACAGTGTGCTTGCTTTAGTTCCTAATGAGCTTGTAAAATGGGTGGTGGCCTCAGAAACATTGCACGAGAAGATGGCAGGAGTTGGCTGAGGGTGATGGCTAATGAACATTATTTGGATTGCAACATTGGAGTGGTCAGTGCTTACTTAATAAAAGGGGAAGATTGATAGGTTTATCATTGTGGCGTAAACCTGCCTTTTAAATTCATTGGCATTTTTCAAGGAGGCAATCAGTATATAGCATATTCTGCTGGTTGCCACACCATTTTGAAAACAGATTTTTTATTTTACACTACAAACCTTGCCTGATAAATTCAACTATGTTGTTTTAAGTTATATATCTAAAGATCTATGGCCCATTTTCAGTAAACTTCGGTAAAAAGATATTTTCCTACTGTTTATTATTATTATTATTTAAGAAGTCATTAATAAAGCACCAACATAATCTAAAACACCGCATACTGGGATTTGTTAACACTGAACATGTTATTAAACAGGGAAATCATTTAGCCCCTGGGGGGTCTTACTGCAATTAAAAATAGCACATGACATATTTTGTAATTATGGTTGCCTAGCAACTCGTTTATCATTGATTAATGTAAGCATCAATAATGTATCTTTTGGTAAATACTTTTTCCTATGGAACGCAATATAGAATAAGTAAATATATCATCACGGCTCGCGTTTTTTTAATTGCATTTCAAAATTAATCTAGCTGATTGAGGAGAAACAAAGGCAGAAAATAAGTTAGGGGTATATCTATAGATGAGTGTTCTTGGCATCAGACATTGCGGCAAAATTCCAATATTCTAACGGCCTATTTAAAAAGTAAAACTGTGGTAAAAATACCCAAACTTATCTACAAATACATTATTAAGTCAACAAGCCATGGTGAATTGTAAAGAACAGTAATAACGCCTGTTTATAAAAGGAACCAATATCCATCTTATAAAAAAAGTACTTAAATAATGCATTAATTAATATTTAATGATATTTTTTGTGAAGTTCATTTTCTTTACTTTATAAATACCACACTGAATTTTTGACTCTTCTTTGTCTGCAAAGTGCAGCAACAAGTGCCAACCCCCCAATATTGGACATATAGGAAGAAAACTTGGACATGCCACCTGCTTTATCTGATAATACCTTTAGAGCCAAGATCACACTATCCACAGTTATTCTGCTGGTTTTCTCTTTTTGCTCCCATCCCCTTATCTTCTCTACCCCTTCCCTTTAGACCTGCAATGTGCGTCAGGGGGGTGTATCGGAATCATGCCAGGAGCAGAGAGAGACAGCACTGAACCTTTAAATACTGCAATCTTGGCTCCAAATGCACTATTTTTCTGTTGAAATATACTTTCATTAAAGTTCCATGGGGGGGGGGGGTTATGACCCTTTAAATTACAGAAAAAAATCTTGAATTAAGTAGAAAAAATTCTACTTAATTCAAAAACAGTAAAAATTCCATCAACATTTTGCCTTTGTTTCTTTATAAATATACTATACACAGAAGGGATGAGATTGCTACACTGCTTGTATTGCGCATGCATCAATTATTAATGCTTGAGGAACAAAAAGAAAGGATGGAGCTACAATGGGAAATTGTGTAATACAAAGCTTGCAGGGTGAAGCCCACTGAGAATGTCTGAGCCAGTGGCTAGAGTAGGAGATGTGACTAAATATATTAGTTACATTTGGGTATTTTTCTGGTTTGGACTTTGGACTTGAAAAAATGTATTTAAGAAGCATTAATAACCTTGCTTTTTTTAACCCTAATATGAAAGCTTTTCTCCCCAGACCCCCTATACATTGTAAATACATCCCTAGTAAGTTGCATTTACAGTAAGTGCAATTAGATTATGTAACAAAGAATGTGTCCATGTTGTTGCCAGCCCACGTGTATTTAAAAAGCCTTATGAGCATGTGCACCTATTGGCAATGCTCCCTAATCACAGCAATTACTGCTCTTATGTTCTGTTTCTATACAGATGTCTCAACACCAATATGGAAACCACCACAGTTTATTTTACAGGCATCATGAGAACAGCCTACCAGGAACAACACTAAAAAGTCAACCAATATTACTGCTTTTTTATTGTTTTTTGTTAAATGTTCTCATTATGTTTCTAGGAAAGATAAACAGGGAGATTCAATAAAAGTTTACAAACATTACTATTTTTGCATTAAAAGCAAAGGAATGTGTCATTGTTAGCAGAGCTGTGTTAGTATAACAGCGTAGCAAACAGCCCTGGGGTGAGGACTTAGCGACTTAAGTAGTTTGTGGCTTTCTTGGACTGCTTGGTAGAAGTTAAGGAAAATGGTAAACTGAACCCTGCAACACAGAGCTGAGAACATCCCCACTAGCACAGAGACGAAGGCTAAAGAAATTAAACATCTCTGAGGAGCCCTTAAAACTTTTAGATATCCAGATTGGGCCTTTGTAAAAAGAAGTAGAAGGAAAGAAAAGAACACAAATACCAACAGTGAAGGGGAAAAGAAAGACAGCAAAAAGAACATGGTCATCCCATATGTAGCAGGGGTCTCCGAGAAATTAAGAAGAATTTTTAAAAAAACACTGTATCCCTGTCTGCTTTAAACTGAAAAAAACACTCTGAGGCAACAATCGGTACATCCGAAAGACCCAATACCGAAACACAAGAAAAGCGACATCATATACATAGTGCAGTGCAGTGAAGAATGCTCTGATTTGTATGTGGGGGAGACCAAACAGCAACTGCATCAATGTATGGCCCAGCACAGAAGAGCCAATTCCTCGGGTCAGGACTCAGCCGTGTACCTGCATCTTAAGGATAAGGGACACACCTTTGAAGATTGTAATGTTAACATATTGGCAAAGGAACGTGACTGGTTCAAGAGAGGTGTTAAGGAGGCCATTTATGTGAAAATAAAGAAACCAAGCCTGAATAGAGCTGGGGGGGTTCGACACCAACTGTCTGCCATGTACAATGCTGTTTTGACACCTTACTCTGGGTGTTCCTATAACACCTCTTAGCCACTATCCAATCACGCCCTTAACACTTGGCCGTGATATGCTAATTGGGACTTTCCAGGGTACATAATTGCCACAGATTCTTGTACATTCATTCTGAATTGAGAAAGCCAATTGGATTACTAGCGAAACGTCTTCAAGAACTAAACTTCAAGTCCAGTTGATCTAATTTAATACAACAGATATACCATGACCTAGATGAATGAGAACCTTCACAAGCAGTTAAAATAAAAAGAACCTGAGGCAGGAAGGTAGGATTGGTGCTTTTTACCTCCCAATATCCATTCTATGAGGAGAAGAAAACTGATTCTGACAGTCTTCCTGAATGCTTCAGCACTATCTTTAATATAAAATGGCCCAGGGCCATAACCTGGCAGATGAAAACTGTATGTGCTGTAGCACCTCAACAAAACAATATTGGGAGGTGGGAATAATCAATCCTATCTCCTTGCCCCAAAATGCTTTTCATTTTTAAAAAGTTAATTTTTACAGTATAGTTGTCCATTAAGCTAATGTTTCCATTTCTTTATACCGAAATAATCTGCATGAAATTCAAATGTTTATATTTCTGAATTGCCTTAAACATTTTTCCGGCATATATTTTAATAATACTTTATTTCAAAGACTAAATTCAGTTTGTTCCCTTGAAAACAATTGCTCAATTCTATCTAACCAGACTATTTACTCATCAATGATCGGTCTATGTTGTAGTACTTGTTTTACATATTGAAGAGTAGATACATTTGTTTTCACAAACACTCAACATACAGTACTTGCCAAATGAATTCACATGGGCAGCTTCTTGCTGCTCACCAGATGGCTACCTTGTTATGTTTGCAGCAACATCTTTCCTACACAATAACAAAGTACTATGAAAAATGAAAATACAGAATAAGAAAATTCAGTAGATGTTGTATGCTTGGATGTTTTCCTAACTCTTTAAATAAAAACTAAGGGGTGTATGTAATAATACATTTCTCAATGCAAGCACCATTGAGAAATCTCAGGTTAGGAGTGAAATGCGTCTGTAGCTTGTGTGCTGTCCCCCCACTACCAGCATTGAGTCTTTTTTACCTGCCTTTATCTTGCAACATATGAAGTGTTTGATGGATCCGTGCACAGATTATGACTGGACCGTGACGCACTGCAGTGACGTTTTTGACTGATGGATTTGATATTTGATTTGTTTTTAGATTTTTTGCTATTTGACAATAAAATTGACTGGGGGTCTTATTTTCACATGTATAGAATTGTCCTTTCAGTGTTTATCCCTTATTATTGTATTACACCCCCCCCCCCCCATAATGTTACTTAATTATCAGTTACAGTTCTAGTCTGGAGTTAGGAGAAGTTCTGCTGCATTTTTATAAATATGGTTGTAATAATGGAAAAAGCCATTGCAAAATTCAGCCATATGAAAATGGCGCTGGGTGCAAATCCAGTATTAAGGGGCATGTCCACCCCTTTTTAGGATTTTTGGGGTAGTGTAGGGCTCCCTCCCCCAACACCAACAGCTATATTACTTTTAGCAGAAACTCCCCCGATCATTACTTACCTCTCTCCTCCAACGTATTGTCACAGCCCTCTGCTTGCATGAAACTCACGGACGCGGCTTCTGGCTGCACAGAACATCGGGGGAAAGAGGTAACGAAAGAGGTAAGGTAAGTAATGATCAGGGGAGTTTCTGCTAAAAGTAATATAGCGGTTGGGGCTGGGGGAGGGAGCCCTACAGTACACTAAAAGGGGGAGGGAGATAAAAATGGGAGGGAGCGGAAGGGGGAGGGAGAGGGGGGAGGACTGCAGTTCACATGGCAAAATTCTCCTAGAGGAGAGACAGGAGGCAGAGTCCTATATGGCTCATGGTGGTCAGTTTTTGGTACTTTGGAGGGACATTACAGGGCAGCCATTTGGAGCAGGGATGTAAGGATTTTTATGTACTACACAGTGGGGCCAGTAGTGGGTTAAATTATAGTTTTGGGGGTGGACATGCCCTTTAAATACCGAAAGCCATATTTGCCCGGAGCAATTTGCGGCTCTGGGTAAATGAGGCCCTTGCAGGGAGATTCACCCAGAGCCGCAAATGCTCTGGGCAAATCTCCCGTGAATCTCACCCGCACGTAAGTATTTAATGCACTACGGTGTGTGCAGCCTCTAATAAATCGCTTTGCGACGGCTGCGAGATTGCCTTTTTACGGCACTCACACAACCACCGCAAAGCGAGACTTTACTTTGTGCTAACTGATCGTAAATCGGTTAGCACAATGTTAAGGATAGCAAGGAGCGATGTGCGGCTGCACGACTCCTCGGTGACTTCCCTATTAGTCTTTAACTTGCATATCTTCATATATAAAATCAACATTAACTAAAATATTAAGGAATTTGATTACTTCATTAATATTATGATTAGTGATATAATTTGCTCTTTTGAATTTCTTTGAATAAAGCTAAACATTAGCAATAAATTAATGAACATTTGTTTATTTGAAAAATAGTAAATCAAAGGGCATGTCTACCCCCCAACTAAAATTTGCACCATTGTTGGACCCACTGTATAATGTTAAAAGATCCCTACCTTTGTCTTTTGCTTATTATGGTTGTCCTGCAGGGCCTGTCGAGTAAGTCTTGAATTACTAAAGTACTAAATTCCTATTCAATGAGTTGGGGTTGGTAAAAATGAACGCCATCAGTTCTGTGGAATGTGTCAAAACTTTGTGGAACTGAAAATCTATTTCTAACCTAGTTGAATTAGATTTTTAAAATTTTACACCAATTTTCAGAATTCATCAATAATTTTCTACATTTTGCCGCTGATTTTCAACATTTTGTTGAAATTCTGCAAATTTCTTCCCTTCAAAATCCCGAAAGTTCCTCCGGATCACAATGTTTCGCCTCTAAACCAGGACTCAACAGTATTGGTAAGTTGCATACCTATTACATTGGCTTACCTTATTTTCTCTCTCAACTGCTACTGCTAAAATCTCCCCTGGAGTCTTCCAAGCTCTAGGAATTATCACACCTGAAACTCTTGTGCTTGAGTCTCTACACCTCTGAAAATACTTCCTCAACCATTGAAGGAGCTGTCTGGACAGATTTAATTTACCGTATGTAGCTTATCTCCCCTTTTTTATGGTTCACAAACTTTTAGTAAATATTTTCTTTCCTTTTCCATATCTATGCTAGTGAATAACTGAAAAGAAAAAGGCACAAAACCAATATTTTCGATAGACAAAGGGTACAGTGAGAGTGAGGATAGAGGTGGGCAAGAGAAAATGGGAATGTTTTTACTTTTACCTGCCTTTCATACGTTTATCTGTAAGTCCTGATATACAGACTTCCGCCCAATATTTACCAATCATTGTACCAATCTATAAACTTTTGATCAGGAATTAAAATGCTGATACTTAGGACCAATTAATGGAGGCATCATGTTAGAACTATCATCATTTATTTCATGTTCTTGTATCAAGAACATGACCAATTCCTAAAACATTTACAGTGAGACGTAAAACTGTCCGCCAACAGGCCAAAAAAGGGTTAAACCCACGGTTCCTAGTGTAATATCAGGTTTGTGTGGGTTTAACTGGTAATTTCATCAACCCTCACTGTGTAGTGAATAAAAATCCTTACCTTACATCCCAGATACAAATGTAAAAAAAAAACTGTCCACCAGGAGGATAGCAGAGTGCATATAGGACTCTGCCTCCTGTTTCCCCTCCGGGAGAAGTTTGGCATGCGCACTGCAGCCATCTCCCCCCTCCCTCTCTCTCCCTCCCATTTTGGTCTCCCTCCCCCTAGCTACAAACCCCATTGCTACTTGATAGGGCTTCTTCCCCCAGCCCCAACCGCATTATTAGATTTACCAGAGACTCCCCTGATAGTTACTTACCTTATTTCTTTCCCCGGGTGTTCTGAACTGCCAGCAGCCGTGTCCGTGATTGGTTGCCTCTCAGACAATCAGGGACACAGCTGCCAGTCCCGCCCCTGCTTGCAGTTCTATGCAAGCAGAGGGCCGGGATTGTGCGGCGGGGGGAAAGAGGTAAGGTAAGTAACTATCGTGGGACTTTCTGAAAAATCTAATAATGCGGTTGGGGCTGGGGGAACATGCCCTATCACATATAAAAAAAAAAATGTAAAGGGTGGACATGCCCTTTTTTTTTCTGATAGTGTTAGTTTTTGCACTTTTTCATTAGATGCATAATACACTCCATACCCTCTGGGTTCCTGCGATGGAGTAAATCGCAGGAAAATTGGATTACGGGAACCTAGAAGGTAAGAGTAGCACAGAGGTAAGTATTGCAGTGAAAATTTGTCCATCTCTAGTTGCTACAATAAAGAAAAGTTAGAGGCAGTGTAAAGACAGTATAAAGGCAGTATAAAGGCAGTGTAAAAGCATGTAAAGGCAGTATATAAGCAGTGTAAAGGCATTGTATAAGCAGTGTAAAGGCAGTGTATAAGCAGTGTAATGGCAGTGTGTAAGCAGTGTAAAGGCAGTGTATAAGCAGTGTAAAGGCAGTGTATAAGCAGTGTAAAGGCAGCGTATAAGCAGTGTAAAGGCAGCGTATAAGCAGTGTAAAGGCAGTGTATAAGCAGTGTAAAGGAAGTGTATAAGCAGTGTAAAGGTAGTGTATAGGCAGTGTAAGCATTTTTGTTTCATTTCCACTTTGCCTTTAATTTTCTACTTGCTTCTGTGTTGAAAACAAATTATTAGGAACAGATGTGACATAAAAATGAAAAGTGGCAGGGGGAGGGGAATGTACATTTTATAATCCTCTCCGTGTACATGAAATTAGAAGCTGTCGAGCAACTGTTGATGTAATTAAAAGAGAACAGGAATAAAGCTACAGGAAAGCAGTGTGCTCATTGTAATTGTCTTCAGTGTCATGCGCTTTGGCATCATTCCACACAAACAAATGTATTTCCCATCTCTAAACAAAACGCACTAGTTCCCATCCCTACAAGTTGAATTGACATTGAACCAAACTAGACATGCATTACTAAAAGCAAAAACAAATTCTCAATGG
The DNA here is from genome assembly GCA_019447015.1 of Hymenochirus boettgeri. Classification (NCBI taxonomy): domain Eukaryota; kingdom Metazoa; phylum Chordata; class Amphibia; order Anura; family Pipidae; genus Hymenochirus; species Hymenochirus boettgeri. The sequence continues at coordinate 40,886,268 of CM033471.1, forward strand.
GTTTATCAGGATTTATACAAGCATAGCCTTTTGTTATGTATGATGCTTAATATGGAAGGCAACAATGTGTGTTTCGTTATTTCCTTATTTTATGATAATATTATGTAGAAGTATATATAGCCAAAAAAAAAAACATATGTTAATATGCCAGCGGTTCTGGACAGATGCCTTAGCTAAAGGACATAAAGAAGAAACTTTGCATATCTCTGCCCCTTATTTTGGGGAATCTGGGAGTAAGAAATTACTTCTTGTTTCTTAGATTTTATGGGCAATGCTATTCATAACTGCAATATACCTTCTGTTATAAGAAGGCTCTGCTCCATTTTTATGCTCTGTGGAGGGCTTTTTGCTCCTTTTGGCCCACCTCTCCTTAAGCTTTTCAGCTGTCTTGCCTAAATTTATTAATGTCTGACACATACTAGTAGACTTACCTGAAGACATCAATGTTCCCAAAACCATTTGGGCCAATGGTCCAAACTGGGGAACAACTCATAGGCCCTTCCTTGGTGTTTCCTTAAGATGATTTTAAATAGCTAAATAAGTATCATTCATTGCACTCTATAAAGGGTAGAATGCTGCTGATCCCGGGTTGTAAATGATCCTTGCTTCCAGTTTTTCAGTTGAAATCCAATCATTATTAATCCATAGATAGTACAGCAAATATAAGAAACAGCATTGATAAAAGCCTAACGCGTATCGGACGCACCTATGTCCTTAGTCATAGGCATGCCTATGCTGTTTCTTATATTTGCTGTACTATCTATGGATTAATAAAGATTGGATTTTAACTGAAAGACTGGAAGCAAGGATCATTTACATGCCGGGATACAGTGCAGTGATTACAGACTATGCGAAGGGTCCGGGGCTGGCTGCACCCGGACCATTAGAAATATGTGGTGAGTAGCTCTCTTCCCCACTGTAAATTGTAATTGTCTGCAAGCAAAATTCCATGACTAGCTTAATACGTTTGAGAGCTCCTGAAGCAAAGGGTTTGGGGCAGAAGCACCCGAACCACCATACACCATACCAGCTGTAATTAAATCTTTATTACTTGTACATGTGTACCTGACTTCAAAGTGGTGGGATCAATTCGATCCCTCCACATACTATTTGTAATATTTGAACAGAGTGCATTTACCATGTCTTTTTTATCTGTTGTTTGTAAGTATCATACATGCCTTATATGTCTCTATAGTGTTAAGGGGGGGGGGGGGGCAAATCATTAAAGGGTATCTCCACTGATAAAAGAAATGTTGGTATTCAGTTTTATTGAAGAACATAGAATACAGAGTGCGACGGGACCTGTCAAACTACGTGGCAGAGGAGCGAGCTCGCAAGCAGGTAAATACCTCACCTTCATTTCCGGCTCCTGCAGGTTTTATTGAAGAACGGGAGGTAAAACTGAATACCAATTTGTTTTTAAACCAGTGGAGATACCCTTTAAAAATAAAAAAAGAATAAAAACATTATTTAATGAAAGTTTGCAGAGTTTAGAAAACAATAATCCTAAAATAGGACCGGATAGTTTCTAGTCACAAAAACACGATCAATTATAAAGATATGTTTCAAGAATTTTGGAATTCTCGAAAAAAATTTAAATGTCCACAAATATGTCAATGAGAAATGAGTTAATTAGGCACATCTTGATTTGACATTCACACTTGCTATGCAGTTTTCCGTGGGAGCTAACACATCCAGGGAGATTCAATAAAAGTTCTTATCGTTTAAATGGTGCTAACTTTGCCACAACCAATCAATCTTATTTAACATTTGAAAGCTAATATCTGAATGGTTGGGGCAAAATTAGCACCATTTTAAACGATGAGAACTTTTATTGAATAACCCTGATCATTTTATTAATGGTTCATTTCTGATGCTTTGACTTCACTGTGTTAAAGGTAGTATTACTCAGTAGGTAATATGTTTATACATTGCTGAACAGATTGTTCCAGGAAAAGATTATTTCTGGATCTTCATTTTTTTCCTTTGGTCTGTATTGTCCATCCATTCTACACATCAGGATGTCAAACTTGCGGCCTTTCGAAGTTTGAAAACGCCACTCCCAGCAACTTAAAATCTGTAGGTCACAAGTTTGACATCCCTGCTATACATCTTACATTGTTGTACATTATTCTCCAAAAAGATACTTTACTAATGGATTTTAACAGGAATTTTTAAATTTACATTTCACGGTATCCAACATTTCAGAGCAAGGACACTTTCTTGTTTCATAGATTACTTTAAACCTCCTCCAAACTGTTGTTTTCATGGTGAAATTCTAGGAGCCATATTTATAAAGCTGCGGTATCGCTTTTTAGTGATAATGCAACTTTAAACGATCGGTATCGTAAATTTAACCCATGGTAACAGTAAAAGCAATACCGTATAATGCTAATAAAATTTGAACTTCACATGCCTCAATCCAGCCCTGATGGCCCCCTCAGTCTGGGCGGCGGACATATGGGAAGACACACTTCTTGCAGAGCGCGTATTGCCATAGGTTGGCCTGTCTGCCTAGTGGTGGGCAGATCACACTGGAACTTTAATTAATTTAATGTCTGTCATTGTACACACAGGTGTAAAGACCTACAGAATGTTAGATCAATTTGTTTTAAACATCAAATTGATCATAACTTCCAGTGTGGCAGTTTTTCTAACAACCTTTCCCAGATGGATCAGGATCATGCCAGGCAGTTTTCAAAACGTTGATGAATCATCAAGAGATACGCAAGTCGACTGATGTATGAACATAAGCCATTGTATTGAAATGTTGCAGATTGATTAAAGGGTATCTCCACTCATAATTTCAAGGTTTAGGCATCTAGTTCTATTGAAGAACGGGAGGTAAAGGAGCTGTGCCTTACCTTCCGTTCTTCAATAGAACAAGCAGGAGACTGGTGAGAAGTTAGGAAACTTACCCGCTCGCTCGCTCCCCGGCAAGTAGTCTGATAGGTCCCGACGGACCTTGTCTTCTATGCGCATGTGTGTCTATGCGCATAGAAGACAAGGTCCATCGGAGACCTGTCGGACTAAGAGCCGGGGGAGCGAGCGACGGGTAAGTTTCCTAACTGCTTACCAGTCTCCTGCTTGTTCTATTGAAGAACGGAAGGTAAGGCTCCTTTACCTCCCGTTCTTCAATAGAACTAGATGCCTAAACCTTGAAATTATGAGTGGAGATACCCTTTAAAAACTGAAGGTTCTCATTCATCCAGGTCATTGTATATCTGTTGTATTGGGTAGATCAACTGACTAAAAGTTTTTGAAGACGTTTCTCTAGTATCCAGTCTCAATTCAGAATGACTTGTACAAGAAATGTCTTCAAGAACTAAACTTTAAGTCCAATTGATCTAACAGAACACAACAAATATATAATATATATTATAATATATATATATATATATATATATATATTAATTACACGCTACAGAGGAAGCACACATGGGATTTGTATCCGTGCAACTTGTTTATTAGTACATCTATGTGTTTCGGCAAACATCTTGCTGTGTGGTCACTCCTGAGACTGCGGAAACGTTTGCCAAAACCGTAGCTGATCATACATGCCTTATATGTCTCTATAGTGTTAAGGGGGGGGGGGGGCAAATCATTAAAGGGTATCTCCACTGATAAAGAATGTTGGTATTCAGTTTTATTGAAGAACATAGAATACAGAGTGCGACGGGACCTGTCAAACTACGTGGCAGAGGAGCGAGCTCGCAAGCAGGTAAATACCTCACCTTCATTTCCGGCTCCTGCAGGTTTTATTGAAGAACGGGAGGTAAAACTGAATACCAATTTGTTTTTAAACCAGTGGAGATACCCTTTAAAAATTTCCCCCCCCCCCCCCCTTAACACTATAGAGACATATAAGGCATGTATGATACAGGTCCCGACGGACCTTGTCTTCTATGCGCATGTGTGATCTATGCGCATAGAAGACAAGGTCCATCGGGACCTGTCGGACTAAGAGCCGGGGGAGCGAGCGAGCGGGTAAGTTTCCTAACTGCTTACCAGTCTCCTGCTTGTTCTATTGAAGAACGGAAGGTAAGGCTCCTTTACCTCCCGTTCTTCAATAGAACTAGATGCCTAAACCTTGAAATTATGAGTGGAGATACCCTTTAAAAACTGAAGGTTCTCATTCATCCAGGTCATTGTATATCTGTTGTATTTGGTTAGATCAACTGGACTAAAAGTTTTTGAAGACGTTTCTCTAGTATCCAGTCTCAATTCAGAATGACTTGTACAAGAAATGTCTTCAAGAACTAAACTTTAAGTCCAATTGATCTAACAGAACACAACAAATATATATATATATATATATATATATATATATATATATATATATATATATATAATTACACGCTACAGAGGAAGCACACATGGGATTTGTATCCGTGCAACTTGTTTATTAGTACATCTATGTGTTTCGGCAAACATCTTGCTGTGTGGTCACATCCTGAGGACTGCGGAAACGTTTGCCAAAACGCGTAGATGTACTAATAAACAAGCTGCACGGATAAGCTGGGAAGCACCGGGGCACTGGATTCTACAGCATGAGTGCGGGACCTTTGCAATATATATATATATATATCTATATATATATATATATATATTTATATATACACAAAAGAACGTTATTAAAAACTTTTTTTTATTGTTCCCATATATCTAAACAGGAAAATTGTCAAGTTAAAATAACAATTTACAAAATGACTGAAGCACATTTCGAAAACATTGATGTATATTCTAATTGTATGGAATTTCCTGATAGAGATTTACAGTCATAAAAAAGAACTCTCCCAAGGTGAGGACTTATAAGCAAATTAAAATAGAATCTAAATGTTCTTTATGGTTAGTGATGGAGCCGAACTTGAACTCGAGTTTGGGATGAACTATACAAGCTATCTGAAATACGAACTAGTTCAGGCTTTTTGAACCCGCTGACATATTTTTGATAATTCTCGAATCGATAACCTCAAATGTAGCATTCGAATTTGGTAACCCTTGAATGTATCCTTCGATTTCGGTAACCCTCAAATGCAGCCTTTGATTACAGTAACCCTCGAATGTAGCCTTCAATTTTGGTAACCCTCGAATGTATCGTTCGGTAACCCTCAAATTGGCCCAACCCTCGGATGTAGCATGCGGAAACCTGACAATTGCCCGATCGTGCAAATACAAATTTGCACGATGACAAATACATTTGTCGTCACCGCTTAAAATCTTCCCGTATATTTTATAGATAAGTTCCCACGGTTAGAAATACTATATTCTCTACTATTTTAAGAACAAATTATTTCTGCTAATGAACATTTTACTACTTCACTTAGCTTCAAGCAAATTGAAAGCAATTCTTAATTTTGTGAATGCTGACATTGCACTTTGAAGATCCCGATTACACTGTGCCATTCTCTAGAGACTGTGTTTGTGCAGTTTTAATTATATTCATTTGGAATTTATTGTCTTTGCATAAACCATTTATATATATTTTGTGCCGCTTAAGAGACTTCCGCACTTTCCACATGCAATCACCCCAAAACTATTTGGTGTGACCCAAAGTTAAAATTCACTACACGACAAACTACCCTTAATGGTGGGGCAAAGCAATGTACAAGAGCAGTCTGAACTGTATATTGACATATACTGTGCCAAGAACAATAAAACACAAGCAGGGAGATTGAAAATGGGTGAAATCTGTGTAAAACCCACGTTAAAGGAAATTAATATTGGGTTAACTTGTGTTTTATAGGGATTTTAGGGTACAGCTCCATTTCCAAAATGATTTCGAAAAAGCGATGTGTACCCAATACAAAACCTCTTTTGTTAAGTTTCACACTACCTCGTATTGCAAAACTTAACGTGGTTCTATAGGGGAATTTTAAACTGGGGTTACAGGAACGTCTTATCTTTATGTCTTAGGTTTATGTCTGCTATTGTATCGCAGGGTTGCGCAAAGGTACGCAGTGGCATAACTAGGAATCACTGGGCCCCCCAACAAAACTTATGATGGGGCCCCTATCCCTGCTTCATTCACTGGTTTTCTGGGAGGAGGCTATATCTGTCATAGAAAAAAATAAGAAGATGGGGCCCTCTTGGCTCCTGGGCCCCCCTGCGGTTTCTCCCCCGCTCCCCTGTAGTTACGCCCCTGAAGGTATGTTATGTCGAACTTTTTTTATTGAATCCCCCTGTAGGTCACTCTGTTGAAACCACAAGTTCTCTCTCTATACACATACAGTAGGCTGGGGCACCCACATGTTTCCTCTTCTCTCTCTCCCTACCTGCCTCTCCTATTTGTTTTTTGTCAAAATCGTTTCTTTAAAAACCATAGCGAAATGATATATCAAAAAGTAATTCCCATTTTGAAAAACATTAAATAATTCTGATAAGAAACATAACATAGACTTAAGCTATCAGGTACATTTATTTAGCATGAAAGGATCGGATTTAAGACATTTCTTGTTTCTGATTGACAGGAACAAGAACTAAGCAGGAATAATACAAGATGGTCAGGGAGATTCAATAAAAGGTCTTATCGTTTATAATGGTGCTAATTTTGACCCAACCAATTAGATTTTATTTAAAAGCTAACATCTGATTGGTTAGGGTAAAATTAGCACCATTTTTAACAATAACTTTTATTGAATCTCCCTCTGTGTTTACTATCTGTAAAGACTTGCAAGAGCCAAGAGCTTTAAGTACATTAATCTAAAGGAAGAGATCATTATAACATTCAGCAGTTTATTTGTCTGAAAGTAAAGTATATATATACTACCATTACAACATAAGGTGCAAGCAATAGATTTTTCACCATGAAGTTGGGTATCTTGTGAAATGGAATGTCTTATGGACAGTGCTACGACGTACGATTTTCTGGCTACCTATATGATTTTTATGCTACCTATATGTTAGAAATGGTTTTGAAATTTTACCTGTCAGACATATTTTAAAATTGAAAACCTGGCAGTTTTGTTCATCTCTACTCTCTAGAGTTAAAATATAAATACACCTGAATGGATTCTAAAATGTACCTTCCATCTTCCATTTTGAAAAATCAGTTGATTTCATACCCTTTGCTGTTCCCTGCTGTTGACATTAGCGAGCTGCCATTTTAGGTTCTAACAGTCCTTCTTCTTCCCAGGATGCACCACTTCTTTGGAATGTAATTTCTACGGATTGGCTGTTGGATGGGTCAGATCTCTACTAAGCAACTGAATTAACCCAGGTACTGGGTCAAGGGCAAGACCATAACGATCTCTATTAGAGGTCCTGCAAACAGGAAGTCAGTATTTCGGTTGCATTTATTTATACACAGACAAAATGCTGAATTGGCAGATTGAGGTCATTGGGATGAAAAAATACTCCTATTTTTTCTGAAAAGTACATGTATTTGCACTGAACTTCCCCTTTAATTCTGCAGGTTTATGGAGTTCTGGAGCCCTCCTACCAAAGTTTTCCTAGGCAATTTTGCATAGTTGCACAATCATGCTCAATGAGTTCTCCTGCTCCCCTCACTCTCCACCCCTTTTAGAGCTAAAAGATTACCTTTCTGTGACCTCTATGGTATCTAGACTGTGCAGTCAGAAAACCAACCATAAATTCGCTAGAAAGCAGGGCTGCAAAAAAAAGGAGATGCTAAAATTAGCAGAATTACAGATGATTTCCCCAGAATTCTGGAATATATTAGGATTTATTTATATTTTGGCTACATTTTTTCCTTAAACCAATTATTTGGAATCTTTATTGTGTTTGCAATATTTAATTACACAAATAACATAGCTTTGAATATTTCACACAGCTATTATAATTTCTATCTGAGCCTGCATATTGTTCATGCGAGCTAAGTATTGTTGGTGAAATGCGGATGGTGTTTGAAAATTGCAATCAAAAATTCTAAAATTGCGATTCATTTGGGTTAGATTCGGATTTTTGAAACTTCAGTAAGTTTTTCGGAACCTCAGTTAGAACAAGACTTGTCAGTTTCTAATATTAAATGTTCCAAATAAAAACCAGGTTTGTTTAGAATGTGGGATCCGTCACTATTACTGAATCATTTGGATTATATAAAAATCACCTAAAATATTAATATAGTAATTCGATTGTAAGCTCTTCGGGGGAAGGCCCGATGTGAATGTATACATGTAATTGTAAAGCGCTTTATTTATTTTCATATTACTAACTGGATATTTTAAACAACACCCAAAGGCTTTCTGAACGATCTTATTTGTTTTACATACGTTTTTAAATGATCATTTACATCACAGTGCACATTTGCAGGCTTGCATTTTAGCCAATTTAAAGCAACCAGTGAAGCAATACGTAGTAATGAAAATGTTGGTATGTTAGAGATGTAGATATTCAACCTTCAACCTAAATATTAACCCCATTTGCTATGCACAGAGAGACGCTATCGCCTAGGTGCATTGCCTAAATAGAGCAATATAGCAGCTTGGTACATAGACTTATGTATGTTTCTGGATGCTGCACCTCCTTACCCCTCTAAGCTCGTCTGCTGTAAGCCAAACTTTTATTTGGCACCATCCTCATAGACTTGAATGTAGCAGCAAAGGATCACAGAAAGCAGGAAGAGGGGGAATATCAATGATCAGGTATGTTAGCCTTTAAACTAAAAAAATATATATAGTAGATAAGGTCCTCATTACATGGTAAATCTCCTAAAAATAAATTATTATTAGACCTTTAAAGACTGATGTCTAACCTGTGGCTCTCCAGATATTTGAGAACTACAATTCCAGCATTTCCTTACGGCAAAGGGCCGCTAATAAATGTTGGGAGTTTCAAACAAATGGAGGGCTGTAGGTTGGACATCTTTACCTTATTATTTCCCACTGGTGTAGGAATAGGGGTCACAGAGGTCGCAAGTTTGACCAGGCCCTTGCTGATAAGGGGCCCATGAGGGAATGTACTGCAGTCCATAAATCAGCTTCTATCAATTGCAGCCTGTATCATTTCAAACTTAAAACTGCTGGTGAAGAGCTGTTCCGCATGATCGGATCCGAGCAAAGAGGTCAAGTCACATGACACATTAGTCTTCCATGCACAGGGAGGGGAGAGAGAAAGACAGCTGCTGCACTTGAAAGTTTACTGTCCTGTTTAAGTCCATGTGCTGCTGGCATACGATGGAGGGTACGGAGTGGGAAATTAGGTTGATTAACCTCTGCCTGACCTGCATATTTTAAAAAGATGCTTTTAAAAATGTTAGCAGTTTCCAACATTGCATGAGGGTAGAGGGTAAGAAAAGGGCGCTGCCAGTTTGTATTCACTTAACAGAAGTGTGCGTGTGGAGGAGGAGGATTGCTTTTCCTCTAAATAAAAACAAATGTTATGTGATGTGGGGAGTCTGATTTAATATCCAGCTACTGACCATGCAAGGGGGAAGGGTGTTTACTTTATGGCCCTATATAAATATACATCAATTGATTTGAATTTATCAAGCTGCCACAGTTGTGTACTTTAAAAATATATAACTATAGTATGTATATATAATAATTAGGACAGGGATGTCTAAGCCTATGTTGGCAAACAACTCCCATTGTTCCCCTTCTGGAGTGTCTCAGCTGGGAAGTACATCAAGATACAGAAGGGAAAAAAAACAGAGCAACCAGGTCCTGATATTTTCCATAAATTTGTCCAGAAAGCATCTTTGTTTCTATAAGGTTACCTTCTATAGGGTTTGCATTATTGCTTTTTGTGCCTTTTATTGTTCTCACTTAGTGGGACCTTTACAGACTGTTCTCATTTCATGACCTTAAGTCACTGCTCTTTAGGGGCATGTCCACCCCCAAAACTATAATCCCCCCCCACTACTGTCCCCATTGTGTAGTGTAGTTTAATCCTTACCTTACATCCCAGCTCCCTCTGGTTCTCCTGTAGTCCCACCCCAAGTCTCAAAAACTGCCCACCAGGAGGATAGCAGAGTCCATATAGGACTCTGCCTCCTACCTGGCCTCCGGGAGAAGTTTGGCATGCGTACTGCAGCCCTTCTCCCCCTCCCTCTTAGGATTCCCTCCCCCTAGTGTAAATCCCTTTAGATATATGATTCTCCCTGTCCCCCCAGCACCAACTGCTCTATTTGTATTCTTAGAAAGTGCCCCAAACTCTACTTACCTTCCCTCTTTCCCCTGCTGCAAAGAAATCCCAGCAGCTGCGTCCGTGATTGGCTGCTGCTCAGCCAATCATAGACGTGACTGCCGGTCCCGCCCCTCTGCTTGCATTTTCTCGCAAGCAGAGGGCCGGCAGCGTGGCGGAGGAAAGAGGGGAGGTAAGTAGAGTTTGCGGCACTTTCTAAGAATAAAAATAGAGCGATTGGGGCTGGGGGGACAGGGGGAATCATATATCAAAAAATATTTTTAAGGGTGGACATACCCTTTAAAAACCTCAAATGCACATGTGTACTGGCAGCGGAGGACTGGGACCTTTTGGACTGGATGGCAAATACAACCATGTGACCCTTTCACAGTAGATCGCAACATTTTTGTCCAGGCCCACTTTGCAAAGGTCACACACTTTAAGTTACGCCCATTTTTAAGTCCACTATTCACATTTTTCATTGTTGCAAGTGTAGAAAAATCATTGTCCTAAAATCTTCCCCCTTACAAGTATCCAGGGTGAGGACCTGAATCACTAAGTCCACACCCCTGGGTAGACTTTCTAAGTCAAGTTTTACTTACCCAAATTTTCCTTTGTTCCTAATGAACTGACTTAGGGCTGACTTATGTCAACTAATGAACTGAAGGGCTGACTAACACCAACTAATGAACTGGAGGGCTGACTAACAACAACTAATGAACTGGAGGGCTGACAAACACTGAATAATAAACTAGAGGGCTGACAAACACTGGCTAATGAACCAGATGGCTGACTTACACTGGATAACCATCTGAAAGACTGAAAACACTTGCTAATGATCTCGAGAGCTGACAACGCTGGCTAATGAACTGGAGGGCTGACAACACTGGCTAATGAACAGAAGGGCTGATGACACTGGCTAAAGAACTGCGGGCTGACTAACACTGCTAATGAACTGGAGGGCTGACTGGTAAACAATCAAGTTTCCTGTTCCTTTTCCATGTTAGAGCTAGAGGTGTGTGCTGTGCCTTTCAAGCACGTAACTTACTAATAACTTCTGTGGCAGCCCAAATTTTTCATTGGAGACCAGTCCGGGGGGGGGGGGGGGGCATTTTCCCCCTCAGCCTACTGGGCCAGTTCTCCTCTGTGTACTGGTGAGGTCTGGGGTTGTTGAACCACTGAATTGGTGGTTCAATGAATGACCCCGGCCGTACCAGTACACATGGGCCATTCTTAACTGAAATTATCGGCAATCGCATGTTGGCTGTGGAATCTAGCGCGCATACAGACTTTTAGGACAAGGCCACAATCTAATGCAAGATCGTGCTATGAAAATGCAAGCCTAGCCCTTACTCTGAGTTGAGTCTTTACTAATCTCACTGCTTAATAGTTTTTTTTAAAGATATTATTATCCAATATAGTTGGAATAGATGTGTGTGTCTGTGTGAAAATTACCTGGTAATTTGAGGTGTAGTCAAAAGCATTTTCATTAAAGTTAATAATGTTGTTTTCCATGAACTGCAAGTGCAAGCCTGGGACAGATGCCCCTTTTTTTATGCCAGTGTAATAAAGTTGTATATAACAAAGGAAAGGGGGGCCCAGGTCTAAATCTGCATCAGGGCCCATAGTTCTGTAGCTATGCGTTTCCAAAACCATTGAACGCATATTAACATAACACAGAAGGAAATTCCAAACATGTATAGTTTTAGTGATCCTGAAACTGACAATTGGTGTTACAATTTTCAGGTTTGCTAAAATATTCATGTCTTGTTTTATTGCATAAAATAGTTAACAAGGACTCACAAACTTAGATGTGTCTCAACAAACCATCTGCTTAAAAAAATAAAAATTTCAAGTGTTAAAAGATCACAAGTGTTGGTGCAGAATAAAAACTGACTCTCAAAATAGTTTGATCCACTGTGTACAGCATAGATTATTCATACATTTTCAACTGTCAAGCCTAAACCTGTCAGCAGGCAATACATGTTATTATAACTTGGATTGTGTATTATTTCATGTATGTTGTCAAATGTTACTATCTTAAAGTACTGTCTATATACGGAGAACCAACAAAGTGTGTCTGATGGGACCTAGTGACTTAACAAAGGGGAAGAAACAGTAATTAAGTTGTTCTTTCATTGTAGCTGGATACACAGTTTCCCACCGGTACTACTTCTGTTTTTCTTGCCATAAAAAGACAATGATTGTAACACAAGTAGATCAATGGCAAATATATAAAGGCCACGTAAGGCAAAGACTTTTCATGACATATCATGCATAGGACATGCTTCAGCAAATTTAAGGCGAGGTTCAATTTGCTAGTGGGACGTTGCAAATTAGATTACTCACAAAATTCTTGTTTCCTTATATTATAAAAAACATATTGTAAATAAGGACACAGAAGAAATAATAATAATAAAAGTTTAACAGGGAGATTCAATAAAAGTTCTCATCGTTAAAAATGGTGCTAATTTTGCCCCAACCAATCAGATATTATTTAAAGCTTTTAAATAATATCTTTTAGCTTTTATTTTAAAGCTAACTTTTGATTGGTTGGGGCAAAACTAGCACCATTTTTAATGATAAGAACTTTTATTGAATAACCCTGATAGATTTTTTCACTCTTAAAGGGGCACTTTACTCTCCTAAATAAAATGTATGTATTTTATTTGCCAAAATAATATAATTTATTGAGCTACTTTTTCATAATGGGTACTATAAGTCTACTTAACTTTATTATTTCTGAAAAAAGAGCACTTAAGTTTCATAGTTTATTGTTCGATTTTTACCACTACAAATAGATGCATGTCCTTGATTAAAATGGACATTGAGGTTTCCAGTTTTTTTTCTTTCATTCCATTAAAATACTTGAAAACAATGTACAGAAGAGAAGTTTGTATTGGAAAACAGGCCCAGCCAGGAAATCATCAACATCAGAAATAGTTCAGATAAAGGCAGATGAAACATAGACCATGCTCAAGTGGACAATGGACAATATAAGAATCAAAACTGACAAAAAAGAACCAGAATGCCAAACAGACCAACTGATACAACATTTACACAGGAAAAAAAAATAGCTCTATAGCTCTATATTGGTCATTTACAGCAATGCAGGAAGGTGTCTTATTAGAAGCAGCACCTGATACATAATGCTTTACAGTTGTAGAGTGAGAGACAGACCATGATATGTTTCTCAGGTCTCAACCAAAAAATATATACATTTCAAACCACATATTGAATATTTTTTTGCACAAGAGCCTATATGCATCTTGAGAACACAATTGTCGTGCTGTGATCTTATATTGCCATTGAGTTAAAGAGTGGATGGCGATATAAGATCTGAGGTTTTTTTTGTGCTGTTGCCTTTGTCTTTATAAATGAAAGTATCTAGTTAACATATCCAGTACACTGTTCTTGAAAGTATGCAATGTCCTTCATTTCCCCAGAAATGTAAACACTTGAGATAACAAATAATTGTATTGATGTGTTCACAGCAATTTTCTTGATCCTGTCTAAGATTCCACATAATATCTATAGAGAAGTATCCACTTGACTCTGTTAGTGAGCTACCCTAGGTAGGTATCCAATTACTTAGTACAACAGGCTTTGTGTGGGATATAATTAGAGCAGCATGTGTTCATTAGTGGTTCTTAGCCTCTGCAATGCATGTTCTGCTATGTGGTGTTCAGATGAAAGATGTGTCATGCTCAATAAAAACATTATCCTTTTCTCTTTCTTCTTTGTTCAATCAACAGTCATTTTTAATCCAGTAAAATACCCATTTATTGTGGTTACAGATGCATTATTCTTTTCAGTACTGTAAACCTATGTTATTGTGGTTACAGGCATTTTCTTTTACACATAATTGCATGTCGTTAATGAAGGAAACGTTCATTTGAAATATGCTTGTGAAGGTTCTCATTCATCCAGGTCATGGTATATCTGTTGTATTCAATTAGATCAACTGGACTTAAAGTTTAGTTCTTGAAGACATTTCGCTAGTCATCCGACTGGCTTTCTCAATTCAGAATGACTTGTACAAGAATCTTTGGCAATTATATACCCTGGAAAATCCCAATTAGCATATCACAGCCAAGTGTTAAGGGCGTGGATAGTGGCTAAGAGGTGTTATAGGAACGCCCAGAGTAAGGTGTCAAAACAGCATTGTACATGGCAGACAGTTGGTGTTGAACCCCCCCACCTCTATTTAGGCTTGGTTTCTTTATTTTCACATAAATGGCCAATTCCTTGGGTCAGGACTCAGCCGTGTACCTGCATCTTAAGGATAATGGACATACCTTTGAAGATTGTAATGTTAACATATTGGCAAAGGAACGTGACTGGTTCAAGAGAGGTGTTAAGGAGGCCATTTATGTGAAAATAAAGAAACCAAGCCTAAATAGAGGTGGGGGGGTTCGACACCAACTGTCTGCCATGTACAATGCTGTTTTGACACCTTACTCTGGGCGTTCCTATAACACCTCTTAGGCACTATCCAATCACGCCCTTAACACTTGACTGTGATATGCTAATTGGGATTTTCCAGGGTACATAATTGCCAAAGATTCTTGTACAAGTCATTCTGAATTGAGAAAGCCAGTCAGATGACTAGCGAAACGTCTTCAAGAACTAAACTTTAAGTCCAGTTGATCTAATTGAATACAACAGATATATTCATTTGAAACATTTAAAAGCTGTTTAGTATATTGACGCAAATGCACATGAGTTTACACCACGTTGTCTACTGTGCTAAGGAATTCTAATTTTATGTTACAGTTTGAATTTTTCTGGAAGGGGGGGCAGTTACATCACACAACATTATCCTATTTGCAGGTGAAATGTATACTTTAATGTCTCTTCTGACTTTGTTGCTTGACACATTTCCATCAATTGTCGGTTTTGACATTTGTTATCTTCCAGAAGTTCCAGCCTGTACGCAAGTAAACAAATGGTGCACACCATGCAGTAAACCAGGTGGAAGTCCCAAACTAGTTTGAAAAACGTATTATTTTTCACAGCACAACCCACCTACACATGCGTTTCTAAAAACAAAGAATGTTGCATGTTATTGGTGTTGATACTTAAAGTTGGAGTTGATTTAGGGATATCTTCCTGCAATTTGGAGGTTTTTTTGCCTTCCTCGTGATCAACAGTTAGGCAGGAAATGTGGGTATTGCTGAGTAGGTTGGACTAGATGGACATATGTTTTTATTAAACCTCAAATACTATACTATTTACAGTATCATTTCTTGGGCTAGTCCACACTAATGCACTTTTAAGCATGATCTGATCGCGCTTTTAAAAGTGCACTCTAGTCTGGCCCCACTAGGTGCATTGTGGGCATTAACAATGCGAACCGTGTATAAGAGCACATGCGATCACCACATTTGGTGCGATTCACATGCGCTCTGATCTCTGAAAGGGATTACAGTGCAAGTGGGCACCAATGCGTGTGTGGTGCATGCGCTTAGTGTGGCCCCGGCCTTAGGAAGTAAAAGTTATAGCCATGTACCTAGGTTAAAGCCATAGTTAGCTGGGGGGGGGGGCTGTACCTGAATAACCAATAAAAACACATTTTAAATTGTATTTCTGTTGTATTCAGTTAGATCAACTGGACTAGAAGTTTAGTTCTTGAAGACGTTTCGCTAGTCATCCAACTGGCTTCCTCAATTCAGAATGACTTGTACAAGAATCTGTGGCAATTATGTACCCTGGAAAATCCCAATTAGCATATCACAGCCAGGTGTTAGGGACCTTCTGAATGCAAGGTGTGGATTGCATTGTGGCTAAGAGGTGTTATCAAAACTGCAAGGTGTCAAAACAGCATTGTGCATGGCAGGGTTATTCAATAAAAGTTCCTATCATTTAAAATGGTACAAATGTTGTCCCAACCAATCAGACCTTATTAAACATTTGAAAGCTAACATCTGATTGGTTGGGGCAAATAGCACAATTTTAAATGATAAGAACTTTTATTGAATCTCCCTGCATGTGTTGAACCCCCCACCCCCACCCTCCTCTATTAAGGTTTGGTTTCTTTGTTTTCACATAAATGGCCTCCTTGACACCTTTTTTGAACCAGTCATGTTCCTTTGCCACAATGTTAACATTACAATCTTTAAAGGTATGTCCTTTTTACTTAAGATGTAGGTACGTGGCTGAGTTCTGACCTAAGGGATTTGCTCTTCTGTGCTGGGTCATACATTGGGGCAGTTGCTGTTTGGTCTCCCTCAAATACAAATCAGAGCATTCTTCACTGCACTGAACCGCTGTTTCAGTACTGGGTCTTTTGCATGTACCAATTGCTGCCTCAGTGTGTTGTTTGGTTTAAAGCAGACAGGGATACAGTGTTTTTTGAAAATTCTTCTTAATTTCTCGGAGACCCCTGCTACATATGGGATGACCATGTTCTTTCTCCTGTCTTGCTTTTCCCCTTCACTGTTGGTATTCGTGTTCTTTTCTTTCCTTCTACTTCTTTTTACAAAGGCCCAGTCTGGATATCCACAAGTTTTAAGGTCTCCTCTGAGATGTTTCATTTCTTTAGCCTTCGCCACTGTGCTAGTGGGGATGTTCTCAGCTCTGTGTTGCAGGGTTCTGATGAAACCCAGCTTGTGATCTAAAGGTTGGTGGAAGTCAAACATCAAATACTGATCTGTGTGTGTTGGTTTTCTGTAAACCTCTACTTCCAGTTTACCATTCTCCCAGACTTCTACCAAGCAGTCCAATAAAGCCAGTTTGTTGTTATGTACCTCTTCCCTTGTAAATTTGGTGTTTTGGTCTACAGCATTGATGAACTTAATTATTGTTTTGGAGATATGTACGTGTTCCCCGGACCATTTCCCAGGCGCCACAGACATTTACAGTAAGTTTTTACTGATATTTTATTTGTAATTAATCCAAACTTTTCAAACTATTTTCTCCCTTTGACTTCGTTTCCGAACTACCGAACTTCCAAACTTTTTACAGGAGTTCGGAAACAAACTGAACTTCACGAAGTTTGGCCATCTCTACTCACAAGTAGCAAGAATCAAATATTTCTCCATTGTGAAAAGATAACTATAATAACTAACAATAACAATACATGTAGGTGATTAATTGGATTATTTTGACAAGCTACTCTTTTCAGGGTATGTTATATGCAGATAAGATTCCCCAAACAGTAATTGCTTTAAAAGTCATTGTTCTCCGGCTTAACAATCTTGGTTGAGGCAAGCTGCTCAGCAATATATAGGTAAATAACAGCGAGAACAGCCATAGTTATTATCAGAAGGTGTGAGCATGTCTAAGGATCTGTTGTGGTTTAATAACCTGACTACCCCAACCATCCAGCTCTATCTTGACATTTTACACAATGTCTATTAGACATTAGAAAAGTATATTAGAAAAGGAAACAGCACCAATGTGACAGAACATTTTCCAAGTTTAATTGGGTAGAAAAGGAATATTTTGTTCAGATATTCCCTTTATTACAAAAGCGATTTGTTAGTAAAATCACACAGTGAATTGTGTTCATTTTACTTCAACTTCTTATACTGTTTCTCTACAAATATAATGAATAAATCATTCTTCATGTTAAAATTTGATTGAAGTTCAAGATGTGTCAATCAACCTTTAAAAAAATATAGAAATAAATAGACCTGTCACCCAAAGTTATCAGAGAATTGATTTGTAGCAGAAAGAAAACCTACCTGGGCCCACCTAGCAGCAATATTATTAAAGGGCATGTCCACCCCCAAAACTAGAATTTAACGCACTACTGGACCCACTGTGTAGTATAATAAAATCCTTACCTTACAGCCCTGCTCCAAATGGTTCTCCCGCAATGTACCTGTAAAGTCCCAAAAACTGGCCACCAGGAGCCTGGCAGAGTCCACCTGTTTCTCCCCCGGGAGAATTTTGCCATGCACACTGCAGGGAAACATGAACAATTAATTTAACTCCCAGACAGTTAGATACCTACTGTAGGAAAACTGCCAATCAGTGACCAGAACAAACAAAGTGATGATGTAATAAGGAATGCCCTGCTTCTCTTAAGTTCCTTGTTAACCTGATTCAGTAATCACATTATAACGGGACATTTGATTTGGAGTTATATTTCACGCAAAAAGCTTTTCTTTACAATTGCGCCCAATATTACATCTTCCCCAATGTCTCTGTATGCAGCTTAGACTTTTCAACAGAAATAAGAATAAAAGAGTAATACATTTGTTCCCATTTAATTGGTGACTATTTTCTATGTTAATAATGTTATGTTCATGTTGATTTTACGATTAAGTGGTTCCTGGGTATTACTGCTCATGTTTAGGCTTTGAACAATACTACTACTGCCACTTTGTAAGTTAAGCCAACTATACATACAGAATGAACTTTTATATGATGATTTCTGTTATGAAATAGGATCAGGGCTGCCATGAGGGGTGTGCAGTAGGTGCTCCATGGAAAGCCTAGAAGATCTTTCTGGATCAGAATATGTACAAAGCCATGCCAAAGCCATGTAACTTGACATTTATAACATCCCATGTGCTTACTTTATGTCGTTAGCAGAGATTCCTTGAGAGGTACTCAATTGGCAGAAACTGTACTGACCATATTTTGATAAATTACAAAAAAAAAGGCATAAAGAGATAAATATGGATAAAAAGATTAAGAAATAATCGGGGAGATTGAATTCAGTCTTTTCCAATCAGATCTTATTTAACATTTGAATGCTAATATCTGATTGGTTGGGGCAAAAGTAGCACCATTTTTAAAATAAGAACTTTAATTGAATCTCCATGAATGTCTTAAAAATGGAGAATTTTCCCATGCCCTAACACAAGCTTAGGGACTTTATTGGGTTTCCTTGCGGCAATCTCCATGGGCCTCCCTACAGTGTTTGCTTCTTGCAGCCTCCCCTAAAGACCTTATTATAATCCACTTCTTGATTTACTCTGTGTATTTTTTAAAACCAACACTCAATAGTATAGGGGTATAATACACAGTGATAAACTAATGAAGCCTCGGCATAGCATTCAATAATTAGAAATTTCCGTCATACAGTGTCTCTTTTTCATGTGAACCCTGTTGTCCCTCTATGAATAAATGGTTTACATGGCAGGATGGGATTTAAAGTTATGGGATTTTTTTTTTTTGCACATGAGAATAAATACAGTGTTTTCAAATATATGATCACAGCACCAATAATGATCATACAAACTATACATACTGTAGAACTCTTGTCATGTCTACTTCTGTGTCATATAATGTGATTCCCTGACATTTCATATTAAATGCAATAATACCTTAATTCACAATGCCTATGCCTAAATATTCTAAACCAAAAGAGACCAATCATGCCTAATGAGCCTGTAAAATATATGGAGGAGCAAGAGGCAGAGGATGCTTCAGTTACATTATAGGGGAACCATGGTCTTTATTGCACTTTAATCACTACTCTGTGCAACCTAATAGTGCAAACACCAAACCACTGTACATCAAACATTTTAAAGGAGCTGGCAATGTCTATGTCTATATATATATATATCATATACCATTTATCTTTCTTCTGAAACTATTAAGTTACATGTAACCAAAATACTTTACACTTATTACTCTAAAGTAGTAGATTTTATGCCATGTTCTATGGTACTAAAGATTTGTGTTAGGTTAGCTCTCAATAGGGTTTTTGTTAAGTTAACAGCTTTACTATGATTGTAAGATAGTTATGATAACTGATTTTTTAGATTAGGTTGTCATGATAAACAATTTAAGCAAATCAGGACCATGCAGGTATTCAATCTAAAGGTTCTCTAGTTGACTTTTTCCTGGGCACGGTACAGAAACAATTATGTTTTACATGGGTACAGATCTTAGTGCACATCTATGTCAAAATTAATAACCTGGGTTCTGATTTTATTTATTAATTTACAGACATCCTGCCATTTAAAGCTTCTGGGCAAGGTGAGGGAAGGGGGTGTGGTAAAGTGACGTCACAAAGGGGTGGATGGAGGTGGAGTTAGTGGAATAGTGGTTGAAGGGAGGCGAGGCTAGGGGCAGTCCTGGGACATTTCAGGTGCGTGGCAAGCAAAAGGGGACATGACCGGGGAGGAGATTAGAATCTCCTCTCAGTTGTGGGAGTCTGGGGTGGTCTCATCTGTATTTATTGCAGTTTTACATGTGCAACCACATAATAGTATTACTGATTTTTCTGTTCTGTCAATACTAAGAACATTATCAACATCACTGGCCAAGAGGAGTGCAAAGAATAAGAAGTTTATATGATGTTTCTGCCATGGTAAGTAAATTGATCCAGCAATAGAAACTGTAAATCAGAAGGAGGAAATTTTAGTCTTCATATTCACATACACAAGATGTACAATAATTATTTCAAACTACTTCATCATTTTTTTTATTTAAAAACATCATCAGCACAGTGTCCCTGAACCAGTAGAAGTGAATCTTGATGAGTCAAAACAAGTAGGAGTTATTACAAAGCCTGATGACTCTGATCCAGTAGAGATTACTTCAATTCCTCATGAGTCAAAACCATTAAAAGTTAATCCAAAGCTGGACGAGTCTGATTCAGTGGAAATTATTACAAAGTCTGATGATTCCAATTCCGTAAACGATTCATTAATTCCTCATGACTCTGAACCAATTGAGGTTAATCTAAAACTTGATGACTCTTAACCAAATGAGGTTGCTTCTCTGTCCAATGAACATATACAGCCTATTGAAGTGCAGGAAGCAGCGGAACTTACAGGTAGAGCACAGAGAGATTGGGGATCATATTCAAATATTCAAATTCAACTCTCAGTAAGATGATCAAATTTGTGATATTGAATCTCCCCCAAAGTTTACTGCAAAAATGGACTTTATTTAGTACAAACACTTTATTATTTATCCTGCACCATTATTAATATGTTTTCTTGTTCTTCTCTGGAGATTTAAATCCTGCTAGTATGTTATTGACTGCCAATGGTTACCTGAAAATAGCCAACTTTGAGCCCTGTTAAGAAGGTAGGATTCCTGGTTCAGTTGCATACAATGCAGTAGCTCAGTTTAATTTTCCATTAATCTTAAGCCTCGTACTCCCGAGCGCACGCACATTCGTGACGAATGGCCGATTTGGGCGATAATCGTACATGTGTATGTGTTCGACCATGGCAGATTGATGAGCAATGCCCAACTGAACGCACACACATGTGCAATTATCGGCCAAAACAGATGTTCAGCACACGAGTGCTTAGGGGTCATTCGTCAGACAAAGAATAGTACGTGTGAACAGACCTTTACAGTTAAACATGGTCAACAGTGTTATTTTACTAGCGTAAATATTGTGTTTCTGGTTAAGGAATTTGTCTATGGAGACAAAATGTTATCTATAAGTGGACATGTTTTATACCAAACCCCAGAAATGTGAAAGAATAAACCCTACATCAGATCGGTAGATAGTGGTGTTAATTATCTATGAACTGTTAGTTTTACTAATAGATCCAATGTGTGCTTTATTGTTAATTTGATTGTTCTACACTTGGATATCCTGACATAGTACAACAACTAGATTGTCCGTGGTAAACGATGGCAAAAATCAATCCGATTATTTTCATTCTTGTTGGAACAAAAATAATCGTGAAATATTGGAAATGTACAATCCTTATCTTTGCATGTATGGTCTCTTTCAGTCTTCATTCAGGTGTCTACCAGGTTATTGAATTAAAGTGTCTGGGACCAGATAAGTTAAAATTATGGAAAGGAAATCTGTAAAGCATAATCTTTATTTTTAAAGGGCTCACCCCCAAAACTAAAAAAAAGCCCCAACCCCCAGAAAATATTCTTACGCTCCGTCATTACGTCGGCTGTATGAATAACTGAATATACTGATGTTTATTGCCATTATATACTCATTGTTTTGTTGCCACTTTCTCAGTAAACTGGGTAATTAAACAGATATTTAAATGTTTAATATTTCTTTAGTTGCCATTTCATGGAGAAAGAGTTTAATAAAATATAAACCTTATTATACAATGTAAGTTATCAGACAAACTGTTACCGTGAAACCTCCTTGGAAACTAACCACATTTTGGCGTAACAAATTATTTTACTTTTGTAGCTTCTGAATAAAAATAGGAAGGAACTTTTGTACCAGTAGGTACAGGGAAGAAGAAATAATAAGGCATCCATTCTTCAAGGTATGTTTAGAGTTTACACATGAGAGCTACGATTAGCGCAATCTGTCAATCCCCAGTAGAGATGGCCGAACTTTCGAAAGTTAATGGACCCTTTACTCGATTCGATGCTCGCGTATAGGTATAATAGGCATTTTACTCGCACATTCGAATGGTCGAACATTCGATATTTATCGAAAGTCCGAAAATATCGAAAATCCGGGTCCGGGATAGTTTGAGAAGTCCGAATTTGTTTGAATTCGAATAGTACGGCTCAAACTCGGGTTCGAGTTCGAGTTCTAGTCCATCTCTAATCCCCAGTTCGAATGGGACATGGAAATTTAGATTTCATTTAGATCTATTACAAGCAGAGAAACTGATAACAGGGCAATGTAATAAAAGTTCTTATTGTTAAATATGGTGCTAATTGTGCCCCAACCAATCAGATGTTAGCTTTCAAATGGAAGATAACATCTGATTGGTTGGGGCAAAATTAGCACCATTTTTATGGATTAGAACTTTTGTTACAATGCCCTGTTAATGTCTACTTTCTTTGTATTTCCTGTTAAATAGCAAATTTACTGGGACAAACAAATGAATGGAATGTTCAGACCCCTATTCAATCCCCATGATTACTCTCAGCAAAAAGTCACTTCCAAATACAAGACAATAACCGAGAGACATTTAGGAATTGTTGTGTCTATTGAGAATAGTTAGATGAGAAGGATGCAGCTAGAACACTGACACTCTCCTGTTACCATAGATTAAGTAAGTACAGATTAACATTTTTGTTAATCACCCTAATGTTAACCGACCTCCCAACACACATCACATTCCAATGCAATCTAATTAACCCCCTGATCAAAATATTTTGATATATTTGTATATAGTTCAGTCTCCAAAAATAAATATCCTCAAATATGATACAGACTGTATGTAAAAAAAACCCATTGCAATATGGTACAAATATCCCATTATGTCTAATAGGATGATTATGTTCTTCTATACAACTCTTCTTCTATTATTCTACTACAACTTCTGTGGCTCTATTGTGATTCATTCTCTGAAAGGACCCATAGGGGCATATTTACAAACCCGGGGATATCCGAAACCTCAGATACCAAGGGTTATTGTTAATTTGTGACCACGGCCGTACATTTACTACCACTTGGCCGTACAATACAGCGTGACAGTAAACTACGATTACGACCGTAATTTTACGTAAAATGCTTCAGAGCCAAATCGATTTATAATTTAATTCAGATTACGGCTCTGACCAAGTTTATCTTCTTTGTATGGCAAAGCCAGGTATGAAACCTGGTATGAAACATACATAGTATATTTTTTGTGTGACTTGGGACCCGGGTTACTGGGGATGGTCATATACTGTAATGTGTGAATGTTGGCTGAAGGAGGTAAGAAGGTCTGGATGTCCTGCCCTTATTAAATTAAAAGAATGCAAAGTTAATGAGAGAGAGGTAGAGAGAAAACGTGGATGACTATATTCAAAAGAAATTGGTTAATTTGTCTATTCTTTGGCCTAATTGACCAACATTTTGGAAGTGATGGTGGATCAGGCCATGTGTGCACAGTCCAAGGTGTTAAAATGGGTTTCACATGACCAACAGCCCACCATACCCATTGGTGCATTTACTACTTAATGTGCAAAGTGGTCTTAAAGCAACAGATTAAATTAAGTAAAGATCAAATCAAAAGATTGTAAAGAAGAGAAATACAGCTGTAACTCACAGAGAATTGTTAACATGTGTATGTTAAATTTTATAAATGGAATTTCTATTTACAAATGCTTGTTTTTATACACTTTTATTTTATAGTATTTATACTTTATCTTGACAGATTTTCATATTTATTCTATCACCTGTAGTTTTTATTCACGTCTATTCTTCCGCATGTTTGGGTGGTTTTTTAAACATATTTTTGCCATGAATATCAAGGCTGGAAATGTTGGTTTATGGGAATGTTTACATACAAATCTGTAAATTGTTCCAAATTCTCTTTTTTATAAATTTTATAATGCACAAGTATTTGTATAAATCAATTGAAAAAAAGCTAAATGATAAAATGCCCCTATGACAAGTAAGCCTCCAGTTCTAAAAAAGGGTAATAGCCCCAATGGTGACATTATTGCTTCTGTATTTATTACATTATTACATCCTGCAAACCTTTTTTGAGCGCAGGAAGTAGCCTTATACCATGGTGGGGCGAAATGCGTCTGCCTAATCGTGTCTTTCCTATTGGCTAGCCTTATTCTGCATCACGACTAGACATTTAGTCATGGTAGCTATGCCTTTCTGTAGCACTTTAATACTTTGATATTTGCACCTCCATGGCAGGTTACTTACCACCTCTCCCCTTTCTTTGATTTGTTTTTATGTTCTGGTTAAAGGATATGTACACCGTAAAAACAACTTACGCTTAACGGATAGCTAAGGCTTTAAATATAAAGGTGTATCATTTTTCTTTTTTTTTCTATTCCCCTCCCATTGCATACCTTTACTTCTTGAATGTTGCTGGCATCCTCCTCCTCTGAAGTGCTGGTTTTCACTCAGCCCCCACGAGATTGTGGATATCAGCAGCAGCTTCCTGGGGTCTAAAAGTTTAAATTGCAGGAGAAACCTGACTGCGATAATGCGCGTAACATCATTACACATGCAGCATAACGTAAATGAGTGCAGGGACTGAGAACGTGTGCGCGTGTGGCATTGTCGCGTGCACAATGTTGACATGCGTGTACGCACAGTAACGCAACGCACGCAATGCGAAGTTTCGGGATCCTGGAAGCTGCTGCAGATATCCACAATCTCATGGGAGCGGAGCGAAAACCAGTACTTCAGAGGAGGAGGAAGACAAACTTTCATGGAATAAAGGTAGGCTATAGGAGGGGAATAAAAAAAAATGGGTGTTGTGAGTGGAGGGGGGTCGTGGCTTGTGGAGGTGGGTGTAGTGGACTGACTGGCTGTTGAAATGGAGGGCTGACTTTACACTGGTTGGTGAACTGGAGGGCTGACTTTACACTGGCTGATGAACTAGAGGGCTGAGTTTACATGGGCTTGGGAACTGGAGAGCTGACTTAACACTGGCTGGTGAACTGGAGGGCTGTCTTTACACTGGCTGGTGAACTGAAGGGCTGATTTTACACTGGCTGGTGAACTGGAGGGCTGACTTTACACTGGCTGGTGAACTGAAGGGCTGATTTTACACTTGCTGGTGAACTGGAGGGCTGACTTTACACTGGCTAGTGAACTGGAGGGCTTACTGTGCCCACAACACAGACTGGTAAATATAAAATGCTCCTATGTCCAGCATACACTGAATTGTAAACATAAAATGCCTCCATGCCCAGCAGGACACACTGACTTGTATATATAAGATACCACCATGCCTAGCACCCACAGGCTTCTAAAAATAAAATGCCCCCATACCCAGCAGCACACAATGACTTGCAAATATAAGATGCCCCATGCCAGCACACACATACTGGTAAATATAAAATGCCCCCATGCCCAACACACACTGACTGGTAAATGTAAAATGTCCCTACAGGATGTCTAGCACATACTGTCTGGTGCGCACGCACGCACACACACACACACACACACACACACACACACACACACACACACATTCAGAAGAGTTAAATAAACTAAACTGATAACTCTCCTGACTACAGTTCTCATCATTCTCCATTTTCACAATAAAACCCTGGCAGCACTTAAAATGGGCTTAACCACCCCACAGACAGTGTCTGTCAGCACCACGTGTTCACTTCAGCCCCAACTACAAACTCAATATAGGAAAAGTGTGTTCAGTTCCACCCACTGCCAGTATGAAGATAGTGTGATTGGAATTCTATCCCCTATACAATATATCTGCTATTACTAGTTACTACTACTTACTGTCAGTTCTGTTCCATCCCACTGTGCAGGCACTACAAAGTAAAGCACATACCACATTTCTCTTTTCTTTATAGGAACAGAACTCCTGTGTATTGAAGGAAGAAGGATTTTTTTTTTAACTGTCACCTTTCACATGGACCACAGTGCGGCGATGTGAACAAATGTTTCTGTTTTCTTTTCAGTCTGTCTCTCAAGGTAAGAAGGCCACCCCTGTTCTCCTATTCTGCCAAGCAGTCTGTCTCTCAGGGTAAGTAATTAATCCAAATGAGATATATCTAACGTGTATATAAGGTGTGAGTATGAGGCGTACCTTCTGGTGTTTCCGCAATGAAGAACCACCAAGACTAATTTTGTTTCAGATTAACTTCTGGTCACAAAATGAATGGGTCGGGGCAGAAAAATGGTGAGGTAAACCACTAATGGTTTTTAGTTTGTCTGAAGACTCTTAATATAATCGACAATCAAACAATGAATCTATGGGCCCTATTCATGAAGGGACAGTATTGCTTTTTAAAAATACCATGCCTTTAACGATTGGTTTAACAACCTTTAATTTCCAATATTTTTAACATTCTTTACTTTATGATTGTTATCCTTATCGTTGATTTACGATGGTTATTGGTAATTTACGATCGTTATCATTAATTAACGACAACAAATCATAAATTAATGATCGCTACAAAGAGATACCGTGCCTTTATAACTATGGCCATGTGTGTACATATTATCCTCATTTAGACAAAATAATCACGGTCTCTAGCTGTTAGTCTACATGCGCAGGAACTCTGTGTGCTTGGAGAAAAGACTCTTATATCAGATCCTGTAATTACCTAAGTAACTTGCATCTGTTACTGTGAATCCA
Source organism: Hymenochirus boettgeri (assembly GCA_019447015.1). Lineage (NCBI taxonomy): Eukaryota > Metazoa > Chordata > Amphibia > Anura > Pipidae > Hymenochirus > Hymenochirus boettgeri. Next base: position 40,913,276 of record CM033471.1, read on the forward strand.
AAGTAATCACATTATCTTTCTCTATAGAAGAAATTCATTCCCCAATACCCAAGCAGCAGTGTAATCGAGCAGCCTGGTAACAATCCAGCAAATCTGAAATATGGTAATGAAATCTTTAGTTTCTTAGTGGATCCTGAGAATGCAGCCTTATCTTTAATCAATATATACTTGTTCACTGTATAACAGAAAGTGTGATCTGCAGCTGCATTATAGAATAGAAAAGCAGAAAGGAAGATAGTTATGGATTATTATTACAAAACGTGTGGTGAGATTTGTAAGCATGTTTGTATGTATGTATAGTTTACTAGCAGTTGTACCCGGCAAGAATTTCCGAATGTTTTTGGAAATAGCGCTGTGCTAACGATCCAAAACCCCTGCGAAACTTAACGGTAAAGGCTGTGGAGTGTTAAGTTTGCGCTCCTTACCTTAGCCCGATCCCGCAATGCAATAACTGATGTAATCCCGTTTACGTCAGTTATTGTATCTCGGGATCGGGCTAAGGTAAGTAACGCGGCTCTCACTTATTGAATCTCCCCGAATGTTATCAGTTTTTCCACTTGGAGCGTAAATATACAAATTTTGTGGTGAACCTACTCATGAACACGCAGTGCTGGACATTAACAAAATACAATAAAGTCATATAATGGGAACAAATACAGTTCATTACATAAATATATAAATTATATAAATAGAAGTGCTAGAGCTTTGCAACAAGAAAAGGATAGTAATCCACACAAGTATAGGCACACACCTCTAGCTGATTTTACTGCCCGGGTGCAAACAATCTGGACTCCATATAGAAAGGAACAAATAATTCTGATTCACTCCTGGGTCTTCTGCAAATTCAATATAACTTTATTTTAACATATAACGATAAAGTGCAAGCCTTTCACTTTATCGTTATATGTTAAAATAAAGTTAAATACTAGGTCTTGTTAAGTCTAAACACGATTTATTAAAGGCCTTTAATAAATCGTGTTTGAGACTTGAGACTTGACAAGATTTAGGAGTGCATTTGACTTTTTAAACGGATATCTACATTCCGACGATTTGCACCCAGGCATGTGATTTGTTTGAAGCGAATTATATATATATATATATATATATATATATATATATATATTATACTTAACATGTAATTTATCTGTATAATGGCTTTCACTTTTTCCCCTGTTTGTATACTCTGTATTTTATAATGTACAGCTCTGCGTACCCGAGGAGCACTATATAAATGAAACTATACATACATACTTACATACATACATACAATGCAAGGTAAATCCAAGGCTATTTTTCATGTCTTTATATTACATTGCAAACATGTGTTATCTCACATACAGGGAGATGTAATAAAAGTTCTTATCGTTAAAAAGTATGCTAATTTTGCCCCAACCAATCAGATGGGGTTCGTCTCTTTTGGTACTGACACAGCTGCCACAAACCAAGGCTTAAAGGGCATCTATAGTGGGAAAATGAACTCTTTTTTTCTTTCTTTCCATGTGTTCTATAATTCCCCACAACCCCCAGAGTGTCTTCACTTTTTCAGATTCCCTCTCTGTCCTGAGATACACCAGTTAGAAGAATACGAGTATGCATTCCTCTACTCCTACTTGGACTGTCAATCAAATCCCTGTGACGTGATCCCCCCTCCCTGCTCAGTAATAAACATAGAGAAAAAAGCATTAGCAGGGGGAGAGACGTAGCTTTGATGGTAGATATAAGGTTGCACTTGACCCCCCTTCTTAATAGCTTTCACTGATTGATGATGGGTCACAAAGTGAGAGATCATAAACTGTACTGTTCTCCTTCTTCTTCCGTGTCTCCAGGACAGCTTGCTCTCTTTTGTGTGTTTTTCAGGATGTTGAACTTTTAACTCCTACTGCACATGATAAGCTTGTCGGTTAGCCGGAGTTGAGACATGGAGGAGGTAACAGAGGGGAGGTGGAAGGGGGGAGTGCTGCACACAGATCTGACACCATGGTTAAACAGAGTTACTGACATAGATAGGATTAAGGCAGCATAGAATACATGAATTTAACAAACAAAGGGGCAATGTGTTTTTTTCACTATAGATACCGTTTAAAGTCAATTACCAATCGTTACACAAAAGGGGGGCTGTGGGACTACTCCTGTGGCAAAATCACTTTAACAAATAGTGGAAGTGCTACTGATCTGACCAAAAACATTAAACACACAAGAAAAGAGATGATCAATGCACATTCCTGGGCCCCATATATCATAATATCTATGCTAATACAAACAGTAAAAACATGGGGGGTTTTAGTTAAAATTTTATGCATAAAAATGAAAAGCCTTCCAACCACGTCAAGGTAACCCCAGTATGGAAGGTCCTAACAAATTACCTTGGGTCATTTATCTGGGCTGACACTCCCTGCTTGGTTGATTGGTCAATTACCAATCGTAAATTGGTTAGCGAGACTTAACCCATTAAAACAGCACCTGTGCCTCTCGGTAAATGCCCCATAAGAACTTTCTGTTTGTGTTTTATTTTGTTGGTTACCTTTGTTGCATTTTATTTTGTTTGTTGAAACCATGACAATTTAGCATTGAAACCTCGTAAATTTTGGTTTTGCCCATTGAAACATAGAAAAATTGCAGTGGTAGATTCAACGGAAATGTTACAGTATCAGGATAAGCTTATAACTCTGCTGTTCTTCTGCTAGTCGTACGTGTTCTATCTGTCAGTCACAGCTGTGATGGTAATGGCTGCATCAACTTTTGAAGAGCTTGTAAAGACACAAAGTATTTGGACACAGTGTGTCAAAGGACCGGCAAATATCTATTTTTTTTAGAAATGTCAGTGAGATTGGTAACTATTGTAGGGATTTGGGTTGTGGGGTAAAACTTTGTCAGGAGGGTGTGAACACGCTATTTCACTAAATTTGTAAGCCTCAAGCTTTCCATTTGGTTATGACTTAAAAAATATAAAAATGTGATCATGCTTATTGCAGAAGTGGAAAAGTAACCTGACAGACTACACACACAGTGTGCATTCACGCAAATCATCAAGTGAAGTGCACATTCTGATGGGAACAACAGTGGGATTAATGTGGGTCCCCCACTAACAGTCTCAGGTATATAGTGGTTAAGAATCAAACACTTCTACATCTGTTTCCAATCAAGCTGTAATTAAAATCAATTCTGTAAGGGCACTTTCTTATTATTCTACCAAATGTTATTGTTTTGATTTGTTTTGTGTGTTTAATTCAGAACAAATAATCTCTGCAAATGTATCATGATGTGTTCTTGTCTTCCTGCAATTCCCTACAGGAAACCTCAGCCTCTTTTAAACACATTGTGTTGAAAGGGAAGCTAGAAAAAAGAAAACACTTTCCACAGTTGAATAAAGTTCATTAAGAGGAAATTATAGCAGACTAAGCAATGTTGATTACCATTGGCAGGAATGACAGCTTGGCAATGTCTTAGAATAACACACAGGTGGAATGTGGCAAAGCAAATTGAGCTGAAGATCTTATAAAAACAGTGAAACAGGTAATTAATTGTAGTCTGGCATACATGGATCCGTATTTTTTGATCAATTTAATTGGTTCAATCAAGTGAACAGAAGGAGATAGGACAATTGGAAAAATATTCCAACAATCCCAATATCTTGGGCAAATTTCAACAATCTGTTTAACATAGATGGCGCAAGGTATTGAACTCCATGATCGAGTTTCATTAATCTCAACCTTGAAGCTACTGAGCATGAATGTCTAGCTCAAGCCACTAGATATTCGCCAAGGTTTTATATCCTAGTTTGCTTGTATGTGTGTGTGTGAATTTTGCATTGGAAACAATTTGGTCACACTTTGCACTATGTGAAGGCAACATGGCCACCGTTCACTTTATTCACAAAGGTTACAAAACATCATTGTGTTCACACCAGTTTCCCCCCATCTCCTGCCTAGATACATGATGACCATTTAGAGCTTCTATTCTATATGTGTTATAACAATGTTTAAATATTATTTACATTGTTTATTTTATTTAATATCAAATAATATTTTCCATTATGATTTAATATGAATAATATTTATACTATAAAATAGTTTTGTGTTTTATTAAAGTAGATGTTAGATGGTAATGTTTGTTTTTATTTTGAATCAGTTCAGATCGCACACTAAACCTTCAATCCAAGTTCATTGATTTAGTATATTAAATGTATATTATGCATAGTGGATTTACTATGAAAGATTTGCATTCCAACAATTTTTAGTGCTCATGTAACATAAATATTAGTGATGTACCATAGTATCACCCCAGGTTTCGGATTGAAAGTTTCAGCTCTTAGCTTTGAAATTTCGTCGGTCAAAATTATGCAAGAAATTTTGATGCAGAACTGCCAAACTTTTGTAGTTTGGACATGAAATATCAGTTTCGACTGGTGAAATTCCACATTAAAACTTTTTTTCCACAAACCCGCCAGCAATTATCTTTATGTAATCTCCAGAAAATATGAATTCTGCATGGTTTAATGCTGTTGCATTTGAGTATTTCTCTGTATTTTATTTTTCCCAGCTACATGTCTACTTGTTCTATTAACACCATTAACATTCTGTCTCTTAGTGAGACCTTTATTTCTAATTTTCTTTTGTTGGAATGTTGGATGCACTGCCAGAAATTGATTCCAAAAAGTTTTAGTATTCGACGTAGATTGTAAAAGTTTTGACCTAAACCTTGGACCATGGAACCAAATCTTTGCTTTTCTCTAGATCTACATTACAGCCTCATTTTCTTCCAATCATTTGTTTTTAACTTGTCAGTAATTGATGCCCCGCATTGGCAGGAGATATAGAAAGACGGATGCACGTGGTCTCTGTTTGCTCTCGTGCATGTGAAATCAGTGCTATTTTTAGAAGTCTATGTATCAAGGCAATTTTCAGTCATTTCGAATCCCAACACACAGAGCAATAAGTGAAGACCTACTTAACAGTACTGTCATGGGATGCCAATATTATTAATACTTCCACTTTGCATTGTGCACATGGATGTTTCACAAAACCCCACATTATTTATCTTATTTTCAGACAGTTTTATTTCTTTTTATGTTTTTATGATTAAAGCTGTTTATCAAAATTATTTTATTTTCCAACAGATGAAATAATGTCACAATGTGCATCATACAACTATTTATTTAAAGCTGCCATGGTATTGATTTTCCAGTTAAAATGCAATGGTTTATCTTCCATTTTTCTCATTAGCCCTTCAATTGTTTGAACAGGAATTAATAACATCTATAAATTAAAACTATGGAGACCAACTGTGACATTTATTATCTCCCCCAACCAATAATTACCTGCTGCTCCTCATCTAGGACTGTACTAAGTATCCCCCATATCAAACACAATATGCCAATACAGACATTCTAAAAAGTATCAGTTCACACCCATGCTCATGGTCTTGGGTTATGTCTAATGGTGGCCATATACTCTACCTAATATTAGGTTGATTTGACGTTCCATTGGCGAATCGGTGAATCGATTTAATATCAGCCCTTCTAGTTAACACATCTCTCAATGTTCCTTGGCCTGGACTGGACCATTCATTTTGCAATCAAATGTCGTCCTCTAAATGGCTGATCCTGGTGGTTGTTGAAACTAGACAACTATGGACTGCATAACCTGCACGCACCAAGATGTCTCAAAGTCAGTTTTTTGATACTTTTATATAATTTTATAGCAATAGAAATAATATTTCATTTTAAGAAAAGTTTTTATATACAGTTATACCTTGGCCTAATTTTCATAGCTATGATAATAACGACAGAATATATTTTGTGATATATTTGTCCTCTTTATTTAGAATTTGTTTTGTAAGACTGCAACTGAGCTCTCAGAATGAAGCGTCAAGACTTTTACAGCCCCTAGAGATCTCTCACAGCACTATGTTAGCAATTGTCAATAGTCAGCCCTAGTCAGTGGAAAAGCCATTGATTATCTATTGAGTCAGATTGTTAAATGATGGCTTCCAAAACAGGGTTTGAAATTGATTACAGTACCATAATCTGATTTAGTGTAAAAACAAATTGTAATATACTGCTTAAATTGTGGGGTTGTTTATAACATCAGTGTACATAAAATAACTGTACAGGATTTAAAGGGCAATCAATGTTAGCAAATTATTTAATTTTATTGTCACATTGGACAGATGCAGTAAAAAAAGATGCAGTGTTAAAAGAGAAGTAGGACTATATTATCTGAACAATGTAGGGAAAACAAAATTATAGTCAAGAAAAAAAGCTGTGTACCAACCTGTATGTTCCATTAATCGATCCAGCTCCTGGGAGTGTCAGTCCATGGATATGCATAATATACCCTATAACCTACCCCTGTAGTGGATTTCTATGGGAGGAACTGTAAGATTATAGTCTTATAATCTTACAGTTCCAGGAGGAGAAGGAAACCAGAAGCCACAAAGGGGTAGGTTATAATAAATAATGCACCCCCAACTGTAAATTAAAGGGATATTAGAAGTCACCTTGGAGTTCCGTGCCCTGTACCCTGTATAAAAGCTACTCTGCCTATGGCCTCGTACTTTTATATGGTCACGGAACTCCTCGGTCACTTCTAATATTCTTATAATTTACAGTTGGGGGTGCATTATCCACTATAGTATTAAAGCCATGTTTATCATGTGTGATCATCATGCCATAATATATTTTGTTATAAGGTACAGTGTAATTGATGAGAAACAGAGAAACTTGCTAAGGCCACAAACTGAATAGAAAAAAATAATAATGCATTTGCATCCTTTTTTCTCTGCAATTTTCCTTGCATTCCAGTTCACGTAGCCCAAATGAAAAAGCATGTGACCTTCTCCAGAAATAGTTTGCATGCATTGTAAAATCATTGTATGCATTGTAAGATCAGTCCGGAACATGCAGCACCAAAAAAGGATGCAGTCCCCCCAAAAAAATTATATTTTTTTTCAGCAGCATTTAACACCTAAATACATAGTAACATTTGTTGTCACAGCTGAATTAATTTATACTTTAAGTTTAAACCTTTTACCCTTACTATTGTATGGACAACTATAGTGTTGTTGCTCCACCCCCTCTTTTGGTCTGGTTTGGTTTGCACTCTGCTTCCTCCCATTGGGTAGATCCCACACAATAGTGTAGGTGGAGCTTGTTTTCCAGTAAACCTTAAAACATGAATGTATGTGCACCTTCTCGCCTTACCTCTTGACCTTACTCACATGGTTCTTAGTAAATATTTGTGCCTATACTTATCTGTAACATTATTGTGTAAAGATTTCTAGGTGGTGACCAGCTGGAGCAATCTCCTGCAGTAGCTTGGGATTGAGCATGTGGAGAAATCATAACATTCTGTGACTAACTAAACTGTTTGTGACTGGAATGTTGGGGAATAAGGAACATAAGCTTCATTTTAACAAGGTAAATTTTCCAGCGGCCACAGCGAAACAAGATATTGTGCGCAAAGTACTGCTTATTTACATGACAAGGGGCTTTTCCTTCTTCATTCAAGCTTAAAAGATAACTATCGTGAATAAAGTAATAACTATTGTGAATAAAGTTTTAAAAAAAAAACAAAACAGTTAAACTGAGAAGTGCTTGGGACGGGTATATAGGACTGGTAATTCCTACCTCCAGATATTGTTCCTGTGAGGAGCACCAGCCCAAAGAGAACTGATTCTGCCAGCCTTCCTTCTTGCTTTAGCACTATCTTTAATATAGGAATAGTCCAGGACTAGCCTGTCAAATGAAAACTGCAGGTGCTCTAGCTCCTCAATTAAATTATATTGTGAGGTAGGAATAATCAATCCGACCTCCCTGTCCCAGGTACTTTCCATTTTTAAACAACCTTTAAGTTTTTGTACTTCACAGCTAATTAAGGTATACATTAGGCCGATTTTATGTACAATCCAACATTTGCGTTGATTGGCCGATAAATTTGACATTTTCCCGATCTTACTATGCGACATTAGATCGTAATTACGATCGGGAAAGTACATTATTAAAATGATTGTAGTGTCTTCTGAAGTTCCAATTAAATGTAATGTAACCGCACAATAGACGACATTCGACATTAATCACAAAACAAACTGAATTTCAAACAATATGTATGGCTACGTACACCTAATATTATACATCTGTCTAACAAAGTATTGAAGATCGTAATAGTGTATGGCCACCTTTACTCTTAAAGGAAATGCCCACTTTTAAAACAAAAACAACAGCAGCAACAACAAAAAAATGGTCACATGTCTGTTACCTAATCCCAACTGATATATTCAGCACATAATTAGATGTATTACTAACCAGGTATTTAAGTATAATTACTGTCCCCATTCTGGCAGAGTAAGCTGGCCCCTCCCATCATACAGTTTACCAAGGCTGTGACTGCTGACATCACAACCAATGATTGAGTGCTGTGTAAACTGTTGCTTATAAAAGCTCACTGAGCAGAGAGAGGAGGCGAGTCCTTTGCCAGAAAAAATACAACTTATCATTAGAGATGTCCGAACTTCGCAAAATCTGGTCCACTCGCGGATCCGCGAATTTTCGAAAAAATTCGAAAATCCGCGAGTGGACCCATTAAAATGAAAAATATCCTCAAAATTACAAGATTTCTCGTATTTTCGAAAATTTTCACGTGAAATTTTACACGTGAAAAGGCGTAATTTCGAAAAATTTCGGAAAATATGTATTTTCGAAAATACGCGAGTGGACCCATTAAAATGAAAAATATCCTCAAAATTACAAGATTTCTCGTATTTTCGAAAATTTTCACGTGAAATTTAGTAATAAACAATATTATTGCTCAGCAGCTTTGGGTAAATGAGCCACTAACTTTCCTCACAATTAGGCAATTATCGGCTTCTGCACAACTCTACATTCAAACATTTTCGCTGTATTCGAGGGTTACAGAACGCCACAGTCGGAGGTTAGAGCCATATTCGAGGGTAGTGAATGCTATATTCGAGAGTTAGCAATGTATTCTAACCCTCGAATTCGGCCATAACCCTCGAATGCAGCATTCTGTAACCCTCGAATATGGCGATAACCCTCGAATGCAGCATTCTGTACCCCGAATAGGGCGATAACCCTCGAATGCAGCATTCTGTAACCCTCGAATATGGCTGATAACCTCGAATGCAGCATTCTGTAACCCTCGAATATGGCGATAACCTTCGAATGCAGCATTCTGTAACCCTCGAATATGGCGATAACCCTCGAATGCAGCATTCTGTAACCCTCGAATATGGCGATAACCCTCGAATGCAGCTTTCTGTAACCCTCAAATTCGGCATAACCCTCGAATGCAGCATTCTGTAACCCTCGAATTTCGGCTATAACCCTCGATGCAGCATTCTGTAACCCTCGAATTCGGCCATAACCCTCGAATGCAGCATTCTGTAACCCGAATTCGGCTATAACCCTCGAATGCAGCTTTCTGTAACCCTCGAATTCGGCCATAACCCTCAAATGCAGCATTCTGTACCCTCGAATACGGCTATCACCCTCGATGCAGCGTTCTGTAACCCTCGAATATAGCATAACCCTCGAATGCAGCATTCTGTAACCCTCGAATATGGCGATAACCCTCGAATGCAGCTTTCTGTAACCCTCGAATTCGGCCATAACCCTCGAATGCAGCATTCTGTAACCCTCAATACGGCTATCACCCTCGAATGCAGCGTTCTGTAACCCTCGAATATAGCGATAACCCTCGAATGCAGCATTCTGTAACCCTCGAATACGGCCATACCCTCGAATGCAACATTCTGTAACCCTCGAATACGGCGATAACCCCGAATATCGCGATAATCCTCGAATGCAGCATTCTGTAACCCTTGAATACGGCTTTACCCTCGAATATCGCGATAATCCTCGAATGCAGCATTCTGTAACCCTTGAATACGGCGATAACCCTCGAATATCTCGAATATCCTCGAATGCAGCATTCTGTAACCCTTGAATACGGTGAACCCTCGAATGCAGCATTCTGCAACCCTTGTTATGGCGATAACCCTCGAATGCAGCATTCTGTAACCCTCATACAGCGATAACCCTCGAATATCGCGATAATCCTCGAATGCGCATTCTGCAAACCCTTGAATACGGCGATAACCCTCGAATATCGCGATAATCCTCGAATGCACATGCAGCATTCTGTAACCCTTGAATACGGTGATAACCCTCGAATGCAGCATTCTGTAACCCTCGAATACGGCGATAACCCTCGAATATCGCGATAATCCTTGAATGCAGCATTCTGTACCTTGAATACGGCGACAACCCTCGAATATCGCGATAATCCTCGAATGCACATTCTGTAACCCTGAATACGGTGATAACCCTCGAATGCAGCATTCTGTAACCCTCGTATACGGCGATAAACCTCGAATGCAGCATTCTGTAACCCTCGTATACGGCGATAAACCTCGAATGCAGCATTCTGTTAACCCTTGAATACGGCGATCACCCTCGAATGCAGCATTCTGTAACCCTCAATACGGCGATCACCCTCGAATGCAGCATTCTGTAACCCTCGAATATGGCGATAACCCTCGAATGAAGCATTCTGTACCCCTCGAATACGGCGATAACCCTCGAATATTTATGATTTATCGGAAATATGTCTGTGAGTTTGGAAAACCCGAAAGTTCATAGTTCGGAGATTACTAAAAAGTCAAAGTTCGTACAAACTCATAAAATCCATCCCTAGTTGTGGGCAGATAAATGACAATTCACCAGCTTTCTCTTTATTGTAATGTGATTACAGGTAAAAAATAAAAGTCTCATTGCTGTTATAACGTAAAGCTTTGCCTGTCCTTCAACAGCTGTCTTTTTGGCACTTGTATGTTTTTCCTTTCGGTGCATTTTGTAATATTAAAAACAACTGTGCTCCATATGCAGAAACTTGGTAGAGAGTGACATAATCCATTAGGCAAAGGATAGTCTTAAATAAATGTGACCTAAACAGCCCATATTATACAACACTGATTCATCAAGCAATGAGGTTCCTCAGACACTGATGAATCCACCCCATCCGAAATGTCACAATAAGAAATATGATCTCATCTGAGATAAAAATACCATCCCAAGTAGTAATAAATCTAAATGGGTTAAAGTCCTCTGAAAGCAAGTGACAAATACTATCACAAACATCTATCCAAAGGAGGATTAAACCGGAACAGATCAGATGAAAATTTTTCTGAAATATGAAATTTGCAAATGAATGGACATGATTCACGTGCTCGGCTGATACATCTGTCCCCATCCTAACAAAAACTTGCACCATAAAAACACACCCCGTTAAAGTCTAGTTGAATTGTGTATGAAGGGCAAATTGAATTCTGACTTCCTGTTTAACAGTATTTAACAGAAAAAATACATGTAATAAAAGGAGTTATAGCCCAAACCTATGCAAACACATGCTACCTCGATCAGTTCTGCAGTGGCCTATGACATTCATGTATTATTCAAAAGGAGGTAAGACTGCTTATCCCCACCTCCTGGGTTACACAGATAAGCTTTCCTACTGCTCCACTTGGGCTTCTCTCCAACAGATGGTGCAATGTCTTGACCATGCTCCTATCCTTTGCACATGTGTGCCAATGTTAAAGAAGGAGTGCAATCGGGACAGCACTGATCATCTGGAAAAAAGCCCCAAGGGGACGCCGGTAAGGTTATCTGTGTAACCCGGGCATTCTTTTATACATAGGGAGGAGGGAATAAGCTATCTTATCTTCCTGTGAATAATAGATCCACGTATATGGCGTTTAGTGTCCTCCATTTAAACCCTTTCAATCGGGGCGTAAATACACAATTCAACAAATATAACTTGATGTATCAATTAAAAAAAAAAAAAAAAAAATATACTCTCTCTCTTTCTCTCTCTCTCTATATATATATAATAGCAAATACCACTCAAGGGTCCTTTTCAACTTTTATTTAGTGTAAGTGCAACATAAAGGGCAACAATTAGTGCAACATGTGCAATCAGCAACATTTCGGTCTATAACCTCTATATTTCTGCTATTGGATATCGTCTGTTTGAAGTAGCACCAGGGCAAGGATCAACCATTGAAAAGAGAGTGCCCAGACTTTTCACTATATAATATATATTTACATTTAAAATATATTTTAAAATGCACTCACATCAACACAAGGGAGGCTTGTACAGTTTCTGTCAATATTTCTTGAGCCTTTCTTGACCCACTGATGAAGAAAAAACTGGGTAATCCTAGACTGTACTGAAAGATTTTATGTTCTTTGAAATAACATAAAAGGAAATTAAAAGGAAATGTTATATCATTGTAATCAGCTGTTTCTGGGCTATAAATCAGAATAATTCCACTTGTGTCTTAAATTTTTTTTAAAATTTACTGCAGTACAGAGGCTCCTTTCTGTATTACCGTCAGCCTTTGACTTTCCAGACCCGGAAGCTGCAGAGAAGAGGAGACAGCCAAGGGATTGTGCTTGTGTAGGTTAGGTTAGAAGTATATCCCCCAATAATATCACTAAAAAATTCTGCCATGTCTGATAATATAATATGTGCCTGGGTCCGAATTGGACATCAGACACAACACGTAAGACGTAATTATTGTTTGATGCATATTGGCCATAAATTGCTATTTGTATGGCCAACTTTACAATGACACTAACTTGCTAACTTGGATACTCTTCCAGCATTTGCTGCATTTATTCTAGTTACACTATTTCCATTGTTGAGAAGGTGCTAAAAGAAGATTTAATACCCACAAGGGATGGAGAACACAAGTAGTAACATGTCTAAAATTTAACATGTCTACTTATTACACCCTCTATCCCATTTCCACATTATGGTTATTGCTTAAAAATCAACAAAATAACCTTCCACTTAAGTTTATTACCAATAAAATGCAAGCTGTTATTCTGAAACAACACATCGCTACAATTACAGTCAAATAAATGGAATTGTATTCAAACCGTTCTATATTTCAGAAAGAAGTAGTTTAGTTAGTGTGACAAATGCTAGTATCTTCCTCGTCAGATTGCAATCTACTGTAATAGCCACTGTAAAGTTACTGGTCCTTCTATCAATTATCTGCTATGTATGTATGTATAGTTTATTTGGTAGCCACTTGGAGATGCACGCTGTACAATAACAAAATAGAATAAAAGTCATACAGGGGGAAATACATAAATAGTTCAGTACAATATATATATATATATAAATAAATATAAGTACTAGAGCCTTGCCACAAGAGGAAAGGAGGTCCCTGCCCTGTAGTTAGGAGGGTAACATACAGATACAAACGGAAGGGTATTAGTGCAAGAGTGAGACTTGCAGTGCAAATAAAATAATCATATCATATCCGTGCTGTTATCAGTAAGATGAGGGTAGATTTAAACCTCCAATTGAGGTTTTTTGATGTAAAGAGAGGGGAATAAAATTCCAGAGAATGGGAGCCACAAGAGAGAAAGGTTTAAGGCGAGAGAAAGCAGTACAGTGGGGGGGTCTGTACAGGAGATGGTTCTGTGATGATCGAAGGGTGCGGGGGGAACTATGGGACACTAGAGAGGAAATAAAGGAGGTGCAGCAGAAGGGATTTAAAGTTCAGGAGAAGGATTTTATATACAATGCGCTGTTTAACGGAGGAGCCAGGTTGTTGTCCGGTACAGAGGAGAGTGGGGATCCTGCTTATTAGAGAGAGAAAAACAACATGTGTAGCAAGTTTAGTATAGACTGAGGGTGGAGAGGTGGGATGCAGGAAGGTTACAATATCCAGGTGCAATAGGATGAGAGCATGCATAACATATCGTAGACGGGAGAGAGAAATCTGTTGATTTTCGCTATGTTGTGAAAGGAAGAACGTCAGATTTTAGCAAATGTGGTGTAGAAATGGAGAGAGAGGAGTCAATAATTACCCCTAAGCAGCGTGCCGATGGGATAGGGAAATGAGGGTATTATCAACAGAAATAGAGAAAGATGGACAGGACCAGGTTTAGCTGGGAAAATGATTAGTTCAGTTTTAGAAAGATTCAGTTTGAGGCAGCGTTGTGACATCCAGGAGGAGAGCAAGGAGACAGTCTGAGACACTTGATTAGATGTCAGGGTAGAGATGTAATGTGGGTTCGAATAGAATCTGAGGGTTTCAAAGTCCCAACAAAACTTTCGGAACTCCCAGATTTCCACGGAACCTGGAATTTCAATTTTTTATTGAAATTTTGATAATCATCAAAATCGAAAATAGAATGAAAATCAAACCGCAAAACGAAAGTAATATCAATTTTGATAACCCTCGAAATAATGATCGATTTCAGTAACCCTTGAAAGTAAGAAATGATTTCATTAAACCTCAAATTTGTATATCGTGTACCCTCGAAAGTAGCGCTCGATTTTGGTAACTCTCAAATTAGAATGAGGCTGGAAAACAGCCCGATCGTGAGGCAAGATTGTTTAAAATAAGATTTGGTTCCATTTCCGGGTTCCCCCAGACCATTCCCCAGGTCTCTGTGTCATTTACAGTACCATACTATAACTATTTTTACATCAAAATGGACAGAAACTTCTCTCATAGACTTCCATGGGTTTGAACAGTTTCGAACACTCCAGTCAGGAGCACAGCGGTGGACAAGTAGATTTGTTTATTATCTGCTTATAAGTGATTCGAAGCCAAATAGCTAATGACCTCTCACGGAAATAGTTTAGATGGAGAACAATAAGGGTCCAAGAACAGACTCCTGGGGCACCCCCCACCTAAGAGAACCAGAGAATGTTTGTACATTGTATTTACAATATACACTGTATTTTTTTAGCTACTGTATAGATATTTAAATTCTATTAAAGACAAGTGTGTCTGCATGGATTATTTTCTTAGCCCATCTCTCTTCCAAATCATACTTACTCACCAACGAAAACACCTGCACAGGTTAAAACATTATCAGGCCTATGTAATAAAAGTTCTTTTCATTTAAAAATGCTGCTAATTTTAACCAACCAATCAGATATTAGCTACCATTTAAGCTAGAACTGATTGGTTTGGGAAATATTAGCACCATTTTTAACAATAAGAACTTTTATTACATAGGTCTGTGTATCTCTAGGCTTTCTAAGGAATTCCCAGTTGAAGATACACCTGTATGAAGTTGGTAAAATAATTTACTACAGCAAACCCCAGTGTCCTCTCTCTTTCAATCTCAACCCCTCTCTATTTAAATATAGGATATGCAAATAAGGCTCAATAACCAAAACCTGGTCTGTAGTTGGCGCTCTGGTTTTGCATTTAGCTTGTGGAAGCTGTAAAAGTCTTTAAAGAATATAGCTTTCCTAACAGCTTCCATGGAAACATGGTAATCCCAGAAACTCTTTCAGGGAGATTCAATAAAATTCTTAATGTTAAAATGGTGCTAATTTTGCCCAACCAATCAGATCATATTTACATTTGAAAGCTAACACTGATTGGTTGTGGCAAAATTAGCACATTCAATAACCCTGAATGTTCCTTATTTGCATATTACTGAAAGGGGAGTTTCAAAGCTTTTATTCTCTCCCTAGCCTATTTAATGTATTGGTGATGTAAATATAGGTACAAAGTAGTTGATTTGACAATTCCTGGAGAAAGAACAGTGGGCATGTCTAAACCAGTGGACTGGAGGGTTTAGGAGAGTTTATTTCACCAAGGTCTATAAGCAATTACTTAAAAAGGCAAGTGCTAGTTTTAAACAACATTTTTGGAATATAAACCATAAAAATGTGTTTGAAGCTTTACTATTCTATTTTTTGTCCTTTAGTTAAACAAAGGGTTGTGTCCTTGTAGTTAAACAGGAAGTTTTGTCATTGCACATAATATAAAAAAACACTAATGGCTATGGGCTGTATATGTTAAAGATTCTTATAACGTAGTCATTGTGCAAACTATAAAGATGTGTTAAACTAACTGAATTACATATAATAGCTAATAATTATAATCACATCATTTTCAGATTTTCGGAAGCTCAATAAGTTCGTGTAACTTATTTATCTCTTTTTACGACTGTTTATAGAACCATTTCTGTACTTACTGTAGTTTCCAATATTTCCAATAAGGTTCTACAGAGTTTAAATTTCTGTTCGGCCCCCAAACGAACATCAACCCCCTCAATGGAAAACCTCAGAGGCACATTTCTCCTAAGTTTCCCAGCATTTCATATACAGTAACAGCAAGCAAGCTGCAGATTGAAAGGTCTTCACTGAATAGCCAGGGCTCTGGGAGATTCTCCATCTGGTTGCTCTCTTTCCAATCTAGGGTCAGTGACTGCTAGCAATTTCTGCATTAGCAAATAAACGGTTAGATGCATACTTACCCTCCATGTTCCTCTTCCTGCTGGGCTTTTGTGATGCATTAATCACTTAGTGTAATTTATTGCATCACAGGAAATGGGCAGGTAAGGTATAGAGAGGCAACACCACAATTTTAAAATGCGTTCATTTTTGAGTTACAATGAACAATAGGGGGTATACATCCGTGCTTGTGCCATTAATCCAAAACCCCAGTTAAACCCACAATAACCGATATTACATCGGCAAGCATTTTACCCCACAAAATGGATATTTCTCTCCCTTTATAAAATTTCCAAATACTGCTGGCCGATTCCAAATGGTCACTGTAAAAATTACTGGCGCTAAGCTCCTGCCTGTTGTGAGATGGTGGGGGTATCCCCTAAACATAACCAACTGTCTGTGATATCACAACTACAACCTAATGCCTACCCGACCATCTCTTTGATTGAAAGTTTATTTTAATTCATTCAGAGATGCTTATCTGTTTGTGATCATGGAGACACTCAGCTTACTTCTAATTGAAAGAGGAACACTCTATCCAAATCTTGGGGTTTGCGCCCTGTAACAAACCTTATAAATAAATGATCAACTCAGTAAGTGTGACATTTACATCTGTTAAATATCAACTTTGAGCAAAATGATACAGTGACATAATTATTACATTGCAACTATGCTAA
The DNA here is from genome assembly GCA_019447015.1 of Hymenochirus boettgeri. Taxonomy (NCBI): domain Eukaryota; kingdom Metazoa; phylum Chordata; class Amphibia; order Anura; family Pipidae; genus Hymenochirus; species Hymenochirus boettgeri. The sequence goes on from CM033471.1 coordinate 40,930,248, forward strand.
TTTTTTATTTAGTAACACAGATTCACAAATTGCTTCTGAATGAATATTTATGGCTTATGAACCCCTGGGCTATATTTCCTATAGTATGTGTACATTTTAACAAGTTGTAGTACTTAATTAACATCCCGGAATAACTAACATTAAAATACTGTAGTTTTATGTATTAAATCTTGTTTAAATATCATTACATTCTAATAGGCCTCCAAACGCCCAGGGGTTATTTTCTAAAGAAATTCATTTTTGTATATTCCATAAAAAAGAAAAAACTGGCATTAGATCAACTGGGAAAAAGTACAAAAATAAAAAAATCACCACAATCGTATAGGGGCAAATAATAAATGGTCGTTACTATCGCTAATTTGCTAATTTAGGGCATCACTAAGGCACACAGTATTTTCAGTGTATTTATAAGTGGAACATTTTCACCATGAAAAGTAAGGCAATAGTATTTGCGTTAAGTAGTAGTCTTACGTTAAAGGACAGTTCACCAACAAAAAACTTTACATTTTACATACATTAACCCCCCAAAATGACTTTAATTATAATATTACCTTTCTACTACTACACACAGCTGATACCCAGCAGAACCCCACCTTCTCCTCCCCAGTTGTGCAACTTAGAATGCACTCAGGACAGAGTGTGGCTTGTAACTGCTCATTTGGTAATGGCTGTCAACCACTGACCTTGAGTCAGAGTAGCAACCATGACGGACAGTTATTACCTGGAAAAACTTGTAAGTACCTGTATCTCAGCGTGGGTGCGTCAGAGAAAGGTAAGGTTTAAACAAAAATCAGTTTTTTGTAGGTGAACTTACTTCATGGTCCACTATTGGGGGAAAAGCTAAATAAAAAGTCAAATAAGTACCAACATGTCGACCAATACCAGACAGCACTGTATTTGGGAATTTGGCAGCATATAAATCACTATAACTTTCCCCATTTGAATTATGTGAATGATCAAAATATGAAACTTGAAAAGCAGAAATGAGAGATTCAGATAAGCAGACAAATCATAACACGGGCAATTCGAAAATAATCAGGTGACTTATCCATTTACACCTCAGATTCTCAAAAGGGGAGGGGGGGGTTGTTAGCATGGAAACTACACTTGCACAACATGCATATTAAAGTCCATCTAGGAAGTGGGTATTTTGTTGCTTGGGTTTACTTTGCTGGTTTGATGCAGCTTATGCTGGTAGATCTGTAGGAAGGAGGATGATGATATATCTTCCCAACAACCCCTTACCTTACTCTTTCCATTTAAAATAAGCAGGGTGAGGGCCAAAGGACCCTTGTTATCCTGCAATGCTTACCTAAACTAGCGAGCGTGTGGTATGCCCAACTGCATCTTGGCTAACGGAAAGGATTGGGCTAAACTGGAACATGGAGCAAGTTTAGGTAAGTTTAAGGGTCTACTGGGCGTAAGATCAGCATGAAGAGATTTAGGAGAGTTGGTTAGAGGGTAAATTCCCCTTTAAAAATAAAGAGAAATCCTGGCCTGAAAATAACGAACCTGTAATATATTACTAATCACTTATTACAGGCAGATGTTTCAGTTCAGTGTCATTAATCACTACGAGGTTTCACAAGTGCAAATGTTTCTATCCAAAATATTTATTCTGCTTAAATTCCCTCTCTGACAGAGACGGTTATGTTTATTTCCATCCAAGAATAATCTAGCCCAGCCAGCGAGCAAGTGGGATATTTGGCCACTATTTTGCATATTTTGATTTACCTGTGGTGTTTTTATGTTTGTTTTGCATTATCGGTTTGTTCATAATACGGTTTAATTGTATCTTATGCTTTCCCAGCTGTGCACATTCCCTGAGAATTGGAGTAAGTGCTTCCTGCCAGTTGCTCCGTTCAATATGGTCTTCTGGCAATGTGATCCTCTTTGAGATGTGAACAATGAGGGGAATGTACATAAGGAATAAACTAAAGACAAATTGACGGTTTGAAATAAAATACATTGCACAGGGTGAGAATAAGAAAAGAAAATTGGCCATGTGTTATAGGGAATTCTGAAAACAGATATTTTCATATCTTGGGTCTGGTACCTACAGAATTTCTAAACTATCTTCAGGAGACAACTGTCATAATATTTTGAAATCTTTTCAGTGTTCATTGTGAAATTTTATGTTTCATTTAATGAAGATTAGAAATGGACAAAATTTCTGTCAGGTTTTGCAAATTATTGTGAAAATTCGCAGCACGAAATGTTGCTGACAAAAATGAACATGTCTACAGAAGACCAATTTTGTAAAATGCTTGATATCACATTTTTAAAAACCAAAAACAAATTGGTGGATGGCTGGAGAATAGCACAGAAGTTATAACAATGCTTAAAACCTCTTAAAAAAATATTTTGCAAGCGCTGTTCTTTAGAGCCAAAAAACACAAACAGGAAGATTCATAAAAGTTCTTATCATTAAAAATGGTGCTAATTTTGCCCCAACCAATCAGATATTATGTAACATTTGAAAGCTAACATATGATTGGTTGGGGCAAAATAGCACCATTTTTAACGATAAGAACTTTTATTGAATAACCCTGAAAATGTTGATGCTAAATTCTTTTTAGTTTGAATTGATTCATGGTAGAAACTACAGTTTATCACTCATAATTTTATGGCAAACATTTTCCAGGGAAAGGCAAAGCCACACAATGCCAAGGTTTTAACAGGATACTGAAATGTCAAAAATCTGTACCAGACCAGAAAATTATGAACATGCCTCCAGGATATAACAGATAGGTTAAAGAATAAAGGTTACGAACATCCTGACTTGTTAGAGCTATGAAAAAAACTAGTTGATATAGCAGAGAGACTTTTGTCTGCCGCTATGTCTCAGCGAATCAACAAGCGCTGCTGCTGCCTGTCTGGAACACTTCTGCTCCTTCGTGCACAGAGATAATAGAAGCCGGGCAGAAGACAGCCGAGGAACTGGGTAAGTACATTTAGGAACAATTTCAGAGTTGTAAACCTTGTGAGCTTGAGGTTCTGGTATAGCGCCCAAAGTTTGCCAAGCAAGAGTCCTTGGTGTGCCTGGAATTATAAAAACTTTGGTTGAGCCGCAGAGAAAAGGAGGACAGTGAGAACCCCAGCGGATCAAAGCCTGCACAGATTGAGAACTGTACCTGCTGATAAGCCTGGGGGGTCCGGTAGCAGGGGATAATCTAGTGGTAAGTCCCGGGTGGACATTGTACATATTGAACACGGGTGGCTGAAGGATGGTAGATCTTACAGTGTGGGCTGGACTGTCCGGATATCCTATCTAGTAGGAGACAGGTGGTGCGGTTCCTTAAAGGAGAAGTGCATGTGGCAATTTTGGAATTTGGTCAAATTCGGCATACGAGAGGGGAACGCTCCACTATACTTTGCAAATCAACATTTTTTTTAATATTAATTAGTGTGTTATGTGTTATTTTATTTAAATATATAAATTTAGGTAATTTTTCTATGTATGTTCAATAAAGGTGGATATTGTATTGATATTGGGGGTATAAGGCTAGTAAGGTTTTTGGGGTATAAGGCTGCAGACAAAAGTTTTTTGGGGTGTTGACATACCCTTTAACTTCAAAACTTCAGATAGATATATTGTCAATACGAAACAATTGATAAATCTAAGGTCCAGTAAGTACAGTGTAATGTGTTAAGTGTGGAAGTTCTAGCCTTCAAGTAAAGAGGTATTCTTCCACTGAAGTCACATAAAGTACCTCTCATGCCAATACCTCTTCACTAAAGCACATATCTGCCAATACCTTCTCACATAAAGTACCTCTCATGTCAATACCTTTTCACATAAAGTATCCTCTCATGACAGCCCCAGTAAGAGACTAAGGGACCAGTTGACTGTATGTTTGCTGGAATATATTTATTCCTAAAAGTATTAATTCTCTTACGGTACTTCCTTGAGAGGAGAATTCCCTTTCGGAATGTATAAAATATATAATACCTTCCAGCATTCCGTTTAATCTTATAAATGTTAGATTTAATAATATCACCTATGCTTTTCATGTTCTTAATAGATGTAATCCTACATTTACATAATATATATTCTCCAGGTTATTAAAATTCACGCACATATATAAAGGCTATAAAATAGAACTTATGTAAACATTGCTTCCAAAACCTTTTATTACAGACATCTAACGCTGGTACGGTTTCTCCCCCTACCACGCACCGTTTCCCAGCTACCATTATAATTTTATGAGGTTTGAAAAGGATTTAAATTCACCTCCCATAGACTTGCTATACATGCACTTTTTCTTTTTACTTAAAGGGAAGTTAGTGGAAGTTTATTATGCTTGAAGAAAAAAGAACAGTATTTTTCCATCCCAAGACCTTAACCGCCATTCAGCATTGTGTCTGTGTATAAATAAAGAACTTATGAAATACTACTTATTGTTGTAGGACCCAATAGAGAACCGTTATGGTCTTGCCCTTGACCCAGTGCCTGGGTTGATTCAGTTGCTCAGTAGAGATGAGCATTTTGACCCATCACCAACAGCCAATCAGTAGAAATTATTGGTAGGAACATTCTAAGAAAGTGTTCACCATATATAAACGAGAAAAGAAGGAGACTCCAACAGCAGTATTCAACTGCAAACAACAAAGTGTTTATTGCGACCTGCCATGTTTTCGGACTACGCAACTGTTTGCGTTGGAACGTAAGGTGCGGCCCCAGAAGATTTTACTTGGGTTTCTGTGTGCAAACACCAAGTTAATTCCAAGAAAGTGGTGCATTCTGGGAAGAAGAAGGTCCGTTAGAACCTGAAAAGGCAGCTGACTAATTTCAACACAGGGAATAGCAAGGGGTAGAAATTCAACTGATTTTTCAAAATAAGAGAGAATATCTAAATAACTAGGTATTATAAATATAAACAGAATTTTTAAATATTGATATTTACACTGAAACTTTTCCCTTTAAATTTGCAAAACTGTCAAAAAAAAAACTTGGCAATTTTTGACTCCTCTCTAATATAAAGGAGAACCCATCTCCTCCATAAAGGTCCCCAGGGTAAGAACCTCGTTATATGCTAGGTCTAGCGGTCTTTTGCCAGCCTAGCTATAAGATGCGCTCCTGCAAGAAGAGAACTTTAACCATTGGCCACTTCCCATAACTGATGAAAACCAAGGGAAACTTAATACGTAAAAAAACGCTAATTGCAGTAAACCAAGGGTGAAACCTATTAGTTAGTTCTCACCCTGGGTACGCCCGCCGTAACCAATCCGATTACATACATCATGTTAATTTTTTTTTTATAATATTAAATAAATTGAACGTGGCTTCAATTTTTTATTTATTTGCTTAGTTTTGTATCTGTTTCACATCTAAAGGTCCATACAACGAATCGTTGTGTTTTGATCCTTTACATCCCATTAACTTTAATGGATAAACTATTGTTTGTGATCGAAAATAATTTATTAAAACGCAGCAATACACTGGGCAAGGATGTAGAACCTTGGCCAGAATGTTTTGGCCCGCTGCCTTGGTTACAGATGCTGTAAAGTTGTAGTTTCTGAACATCTGGATTGACATTACTGCACTAAGTAATCAATTTTTTGATTTGTTAAGTATGGTGCTTTAAAGGTATTTTATTCACTAGAACGGGATTGATCAGGAGTTAGTTGGATAATCAATGGCAATTTTCCAACATGGCCCATCAAGGCTCAAATAATTCTAAACTAGATCTCAATCATAAATTGCATAGACTGTCTATCAGAAAAAATATCCCTTGTATGGTTACCTAGTTGCGCCCAAATACCGTACTAACGCTTTCATGACAAGGTAGTACTTCTGCATTTGCCCATCCAGTGATTTCTCCTGTGAATAAATAAATGCTTTCAAATTCTGACTTCGTAGTAGCATCGATTATGGTCTCAGTCTCTAAATATTCTAAGCATGTTTGACGCATCAACAGTAGAGATGTCCGAAACTCGGGAGTTTCGTTATGTTATTAGATTTAAGAGACTCAGGAAAAACCTAAAGATCCGAAATTAGTAAACGGAACATACTTTCAGGGTCTGAATGTATTTTCAGGGATATCGAATGTAGAAGGTTATTTTCCGGTAACCCCGAAAAAATGTCCAAGTTCCGGAATCTGCAATTCGCTCGTTTCCCAATAGGTTGTGTGTTCAGATCCGGATCCCCGTCTCGATCCAACAGCCAATCATAGAAATTACTGTTAGGAACATTCCAAAGATTGGTTGAATCCGGGAGATGAGGACTATTACAAAACCTTAAAATGGCAGCTCACACTGGCCACAGCATACGCATAGTACAGGTATAAAATCAATCGATTATTCAAAAATGGCAACAATATGAAGAAAACCTAGGTATGAGTAATATAGATGAATAATTTGAACAACAGTTTTATTTTCCACTGAACTTCCCCTTTATTATTAACTTTTTGTAATCTAAATTCCTTACTATCGTCATACAGGTCCACCAACCAGGGTAAGAAGTTAGGTCCTGTATTTAAGAGATCTGTTAAGCAACTTTTAGCAACTACTTAAGATATTAAATCCTGTTTTGAATGCAGCAAGGGACAAATCATGAAAAACTGTGCATAATATAACCGGCATGGAGTGAATGGTTAAAGTAATTCTGCAGGTTTTCTAATTTGTCACAGACAAGATATATATCTGCACATTCTCACTATGTTTGTAACTCCCTTTTCTGGTCTACTATCTGTCAACTTTTAGTAGAACTGCTCAGGTCCCTCTCTCTACAAAGCTGGCTGAGATAATTGTTAAATGTAATGTCACTATAAATCAAGTAATTACATAGAGCTGCGGACATCCCCAAACCTAGTTCGTTTTGCTTACCTTCCCCAAGGAAAACAACTTACAAGACCCGGTCCCTGTCTGTCAAAGGCTGCCAGTGACACACGCCCAATAGCTGACAGACGTGACGAGAAGTCTCTTACTGATGCTGTTTCTTTCTCCAAACTAGCTTGCATAGCGCAGGAGGTGGTTCCCAGACAGTGAGGGACCAGGCTTGAAAGTATGTTTCAGCTGCATCTTTGGGAGGTAAGTAAACGTAATGGTGTTGGGGGGGGGGTTCTGTAGCTGTATGTAAATTTCAATTTATGGTTGGACATACCCCATTCAGTGTATATATGCAATTATTTTTTTTTTTATTATTGTTTAAGAGTCCACCAAGTACCATTTATATTTTAACTTGTTGCCCTTTAAATTACCTTTTAAACCTTTCTACTGCCTTGCCAAAAATATACTGACTTTTAGTTTCTCGTCCGGAAATTAAATTTATGCAAACAGGAAAGACAATTTATTCCTTTTAAAAGGTATATATAGCCTGTAAGAAGAAAGTACACATGTATATTATACAGCTCATAAACATATATAAATTGTTGTGTAAATGAGATTGGTCAATTTCATAACAGACAAGATCCTCTACTCCCAGTCCAAAACAATCAGAATGTCTCATTACATTTTAGAAGTCTAGACCAAGAAAAACTAATTCAGTAGTCAACCTAGGCTGTAATTCTTTTCCTAGATTTAATACAGTACTTCATATCATTTTTACTGTAAAGTGCAAGTAATAGAGGTTGTTTCCGCCTTGTAAATGAGTTATGAGAATAAAAATGTGGTTACACAAACCAAAATCTATCCCTTTATATCATTTCATCCTTGAAAAAAAAGTACATTTCTCTGTTTCTATCTATCTACAGTATCTGTGTCTTTTGTCTCTTATATCACCTCGAATGCAGCATTCTGTAACCCTCGTATACGGCGATAAACCTCGAATGCAGCATTCTGTAACCCTTGAATACGGCGATCACCCTCGAATGCAGCATTCTGTAACCCTCAAATACGGCGATCACCCTCGAATGCAGCATTCTGTAACCCTCGAATATGGCGATAACCCTCGAATGAAGCATTCTGTAACCCTCGAATACGGCGATAACCCTCGAATATTTAGATGATTATCGGAAATATGTCTGTGAGTTTGGAAAACCCGAAAGTTCATAGTTCGGAGATTACTAAAAAGTCAAAGTTCGTACAAACTCATAAAATCCATCCCTAGTTGTGGGCAGATAAATGACAATTCACCAGCTTTCTCTTTATTGTGAATGTGATTACAGTGTAAAAAATAAAAGTCTCATTGCTGTTATACAGTAAAGCTTTGCCTGTCCTTCAACAGCTGTCTTTTTGGCACTTGTATATGGTTTTTCCTTTCGGTGCATTTTGTAATAATTAAAAACAACTGTGCTCCATATGCAGAAACTTGGTAGAGAGTGACATAATCCATTAGGCAAAAGGATAGTCTTAAATAAATGTGACCTAAACAGCCCATATTATACAACTGATTCATCAAGCAATGAGGTTCCTCAGACACTGATGAATCCACCCCATCCGGAAATGTCACATAAAGAAATATGATCTCATCTGAGATAAAAATACCATCCCAAGTAGTAATAAATCTAAATGGGTTAAAGTCCTCTGAAAGCAAGTGACAAATACTAGTCACAAACATTCTATCCAAAGGAGGATTAAACCCGGAACAGATCAGATGAAAATTTTTCTGAAATATGAAATTTGCAAATGAATGGGACAATGATTCACGGTGCTCGGCTGATACATCTGTCACCCATCCTAACAAAAACTTGCACCATAAAAACACCCCGTTAAAGTCTAGTTGATAATTGTGTATGAAGGGCAAATTGAATTCTGACTTCCTGTTTAACAGTATTTAACAGAAAAAATACATGTAATAAAAGGAGTTATAGCCCAAACCTATGCAAAACACATGCTACTCGATACAGTTCTGCAGTGGCCTATGACATTCATGTATTATTCAAAAGGAGGTAAGACTGCTTATCCCCACCTCCTGGGTTACACAGATAAGCTTTCCTACTGCTCCACTTGTGGCTTCTCTCCAACAGATGGTGCAATGTCTTGACCATGCTCCTATCCTTTGCACATGTGTGCCAATGTTAAAGAAAGGAGTGCAATCGGGACAGCACTGATCATCTGGAAAAAAGCCCCAAGGGGAACGCCGGTAAGGTTATCTGTGTAACCCGGGCATTCTTTTATACATAGGGAGGAGGGAATAAGCTATCTTATCTTCCTGTGAATAATAGATCCACGTATATGGCTGTTTAGTGTCCTCCATTTAAAGCCCTTTCAATCGGGGCGTAAATACACAATTCATACAAATATAACTTGATGTATCAATTTAAAAAAAAAAAAAAAAATACTCTCTCTCTTTCTCTCTCTCTCTATATATATATAATAGCAGAAATACCACTCAAGGGTCCTTTTCAACTTTTATTTAGTGTAAGTGCAACATAAAGTGCAACAATTAGTGCAACATGTGCAATCAGCAACATTTCGGTCTATAACCTCTATATTTCTGCTATTGGATATCGTCTGTTTGAAGTAGCACCAGGGCAAGGATCAACCATTGAAAAGAGAGTGCCCAGACTTTTCACTATATATATATATATTTACATTTTAAAATATATTTTTAAAAAATGCACTCACATACACACAAGGGAGGCTTTGTACAGTTTCTGTCAATATTTCTTGAGCCTTTCTTGACCCACTGATGAAGAAAAACTGGGTAATCCTAGACTGTACTGAAAGATTTATGTCTTTGAAATAACATAAAAAGGAAATTAAAAGGAAATGTTATATCATTGTAATCAGCTGTTTCTGGGCTATAAATCAGAATAATTCCACTTGTGTCTATTAAATTTTTTTTAAAATTTACATGCAGTACAGGAGGCTCCTTTCTGTATTACCGTCAGCCTTTGACTTTCCAGACCCGGAAGCTGCAGAGAAGAGGAGACAGCCAAGGGATTGTGCTGTGTAGGTTAGGTTAGAAGTATATCCCCCAATAATATCACTAAAAAATTCTGCCATGTCTGATAATATAAATAGATTGCCTGGGTCCGAATTTGACATCAGACACAACACGTAAGACGTAATTATTGTTTGATGCATATTGGCCAATAAAATTGCTATTTGTATGGCCAACTTTACAATGACACTAACTTGCTAACTTGGATACTCTATGTTCCAGCATTTGCTGCATTTATTCTAGTTACACTATTTCCATTGTTGAGAAGGTGCTAAAAGGAAGAATTTAATACCCACAAGGGAATGGAGAACACAAGTAGTAACATGTCTAAAATTTAACATGTCTACTTATTACACCTCTATCCCATTTCCACATTATGGTTATTGCTTAAAAATCAACAAAATAACCTTCCACTTAAAGTTTATTACCAATAAAATGCAAGCTGTTATTCTGAAACAACACATCGCTACAATTACAGTCAAATAAATGGAATTGTATTCAAACCGTTCTATATTTCAGAAAGAAGTAGTTTAGTTAGTGTGACAAATGCTAGTATCTTCCTCGTCAGATTGCAATCTACTGTAATAGACACTGTAAAGTTACTGGTCCTTCTATCAATTATCTGCTATGTATGTATGTATAGTTTATTTGGAGCCACTTGGAGATGCAGCGCTGTACAATAACAAAATAGAATAAAAGTCATACAGGGGGAAAATACATAAATAGTTCAGTACATAAATATATATATTATATAAATAAATATAAGTACTAGAGCCTTGCCACAAGAGGAAAGGAGGTCCCTGCCCTGTAGTTAGGAGGGTAACATACAGATACAAACGGAAGGGTATTAGTGCAAGAGTGAGACTTGCAGTGCAAATAAAATAATCATATCATATACTGTGCTGGTTATCAGGTAAGATGTAAGGGTAGATTTAAACCTTCCAATTGAGGTTTCTTGATGTAAAGAGAGGGGAATAAAATTCCAGAGAATGGGAGCCACAAGAGAGAAAGGTTTAAGGCGAGAGAAAGCAGTACGAGTGGGGGGGTCTGTACAGGAGATGGTTCTGTGATGATCGAAGGGTGCGGGCGGGAACATATGGGGACACTAGAGAGGAAATATAAGGAGGTGCAGCAGAAGGGATTTAAAGGTCAGGAGAAGGATTTTATATACAATGCGCTGTTTAACGGAGGAGCCAGGTTGTTGTCCGGTACAGAGGAGAGTGGGGATCCTGCTTATTAGAGAGAGAAAAACAACATGTGTAGCAGAGTTTAGTATAGACTGAGGGTGAGAGAGGTGGGATGCAGGAAGGTTACAATAATCCAGGTGCAATAGGATGAGAGCATGCATAAGCATATCGGTAGACGGGAGAGAGAAGAATCTGTTGATTTTCGCTATGTTGTGAAAGGAAGAAACGTCAGATTTTAGCAAAATGTGGTTAGAAATGTAGAGAGAGGAGTCAATAATTACCCCTAAGCAGCGTGCCGATTGGATAGGGAAAATGAGGGTATTATCAACAGAAATAGAGAAAGATGGGACAGGACCAGGTTTAGCTGGGAAAATGATTAGTTCAGTTTTAGAAAGATTCAGTTTGAGGCAGCGTTGTGACATCCAGGAAGAGATGGCAAGGAGACAGTCTGAGACACGTGATTAGATGTCAGGAGTAGAGATGTAATGTGGGTTCGAATAGAATCTGAGGGTTTCAAAGTCCCGAACAAAACTTTCGGAACTCCCAGATTTCACGGAACCTGGAATTTCAATTTTTATTGAAATTTTGATAATCATCAAAATCGAAAATAGAATGAAAATCAAAACCGCAAAACGAAAGTAATTAACAATTTTGATAACCCTCGAAAGTAATGATCGATTTCAGTAACCCTTGAAAGTAAGAAATGATTTCATTAAACCTCAAATTTGTAATATCGGTAACCCTCGAAAGTAGCGCTCGATTTTGGTAACTCTCAAAATTAGAATGCGGAAGCTGGAAAACAGCCCGATCGTGAGGCAAGATGGTTTTAAAATAAGATTTGGTTCCATTTCCGGGTTCCCCCAGACCATTCCCCAGGTCTCTGTGTCATTTACAGTAACATACTATAACTATTTTTACATCAAAATGGACAGAAACTTCTCTCATAGACTTCCATGGGTTTGAACAGTTTCGAACATCTCCAGTCAGGAGCACAGCGGTGGACAAGTAGATTTGTTTATTATCTGCTTATAAGTGATTCGTAAGGCCAGAATAGCTAATGACCTCTCCCAAGGAAATAGTGTAGATGGAGAACAATAAGGGTCCAAGAACAGACTCCTGGGGCACCCCCACACTAAGAGGAACCAGAGAATGTTTGTACATTGTATTTACAATATACACTGTATTTTTTTAGCTACTGTATAGATATTTAAATTCTATTAAAGACAAGTGTGTCTGCATGGATTTATTTTCTTAGCCCATCTCTCTTCCAAAATCATACTTACTCACCAACGAAAACACCTGCACAGGTTAAAACATTATCAGGCCTATGTAATAAAAGTTCTTTTCATTTAAAAATGCTGCTAATTTTACCACAACCAATCAGATATTAGCTACCATTTGAAAGCTAGAATCTGATTGGTTTGGGAAATATTAGCACCATTTTTAACAATAAGAACGTTTATTACATAGGTCTGTGTATCTCTAGGCTTTCTAAGGAATTCCCAGTTGAAGATACACCTGTATGAAGTTGGTGAAAATAATTTACTACAGCAAACCCAGCAGTGTCTCTCTCTTTCAATCTCAACCCCTCTCTATTTAAAATATAGGTAATATGCAAATAAGGCTCAATAAAGCCAAAACCTGGTCTGTAGTTGGCGCTCTGGTTTTGCATTTAGCTTGTGGAATGCTGTAAAAGTCTTCATAAAGATATAGCTTTCCTAACAGCTTCCATGGAAACATGGTAAATTCCCAGAAATCTTTCAGGGAGATTCAATAAAAGTTCTTAATGTTAAAAATGGTGCTAATTTTGCCCCAACCAATCAGATCATATTTAACATTTGAAAGCTAACCACTGATTGGTTGTGGCAAAATTAGCACATTCAATAACCCTGAATGTTCCTTATTTGCATATTACTGAAAGGGGAGTTTCAAAGCTTTTATTCTCTCCCTAGCCTATTTAATGTATTGGTGATGTAAAATATAGGTACAAAGTAGTTGATTTGACAATTCCTGGAGAAAGAACAGTGGGCATGTCTAAACCAGTGGACTGGAGGGTTTAGGAGAGTTTATTTCACCAAGGTCTATAAGCAATTACTTAAAAAGGCAAGTGCTAGTTTTAAACAACATTTTTGGAATATAAACCAGTAAAAATGTGTTTGAAGCTTTACTTTATTCTATATTTTTTGTCCTTTTAGTTAAACAAAGGGTTGTGTCCTTGTAGTTAAACAGGAAGTTTTGTCATTGCACATAATATAAAACACTAATGGCTATGGGCTGTATATGTTAAAGATTCTTAGTAACAGTAGTCATTGTGCAAACTATAAAGGATGTGTTTAAACTAACTGAATTACATATAATAGCTAATAATTATAATCACATCATTTTCAGATTTTCGGAAGCTCAATAAGTTCTGTGGAACTTATTTATCTCTTTTTACGACTGTTTATAGAACCATTTCTGTACTTACTGTAGTTTCCAATATTTCCAATAAGGTTCTACAGAGTTTAAATTTCTGTTCGGCCCCAAAACGAACCATCAACCCCTCAATGGAAAACCTCAGAGGCACATTTCTCCTAAGTTTCCCCAGCATTTCATATACAGTAACAGCAGCAAAGCTGCAGATTGAAAGGTCTTCACTGAATAGCCAGGGCTCTGGGAGATTTCTCCATCTGGTTGCTCTCTTTCCAATCTAGGGTCAGTGACTGCTAGCAATTATGCCATTAGCAAATAAACGGTTAGATGCAATACTTACCCTCCATGTTCCTCTTCCTGCTGGGCTTTTGTGATGCAGTAATCACTTAGTGTAATTTATTGCATCACAGGAAATGGGCAGGTAAGGTATGCAGAGGGCAACACCACAATTTAAAATGCGTTCATTTTTGAGTTACAATGAACAATAGGGGGTATTACATCCAGTGCTTGTGCCATTAATCCAAAACCCCAGTTAAACCCACAATAACCGATATTACATCGGCAAGCATTTTACCCCACAAAATGGAATATTTCATCTCCCTTTATAAAATTTCCAAATACTGCTGGCCGATTCCAAATGGTCACTGTAAAAAATGTACTGGCGCTAAGCTCCTGCCTGTTGTGAGATGGTGGGGGTATCCCCTAAACATAACCAACTGTCTGTGATATTCACAACTACACCTAATGAACCTACCCGACCATCTCTTTGATTGAAAGTTTCATTTTAATTCATTCAGAGATGCTTATCTGTTTGTGATCATGGAGACACTCAGCTTACATTCTAATTGAAAGAGGAACACTCTATCCAAATCTTGGGGTTTGCGCCCTGTAACCAAACCTTATAAATAAATGATCAACTCAGTAAGTGTGACATTTACATCTGTTAAATATCAACTTTGAGCAAAATGATACAGTGACATAATTATTACATTGCAACTTATGCTAATTTTTTATTTAGTAACACAGATTCACAAATTGCTTCTGAATGAATATTTATGGCTTATGAACCCCCTGGGCTATATTTCCTATAGTATGTTAGTACATTTTAACAAGTTGTAGTACTTAATTAACATCCCGGAATAACTAACATTAAAATACTGTAGTTTTATGTATTAAAATCTTGTTTAAATATCATTACATTCTAATAGGCCTCCAAACGACCAGGGGTTTATTTTCTAAAGGAAATTCATTTTTGTATATTCCATAAAAAAGAAAAAACTGGCATTAGATCAACTGGGAAAAAGTACAAAAATAAAAAAATCACCACAATCGTATAGGGGCATAATAATAAATGGTCGTTACTATCGCTAATTTGCTAATTTAGGGCATCACTAAGGCACACAGTATTTTCAGTGTATTTATAAAGTGGAACATTTTCACCATGAAAAGTAAGGCAATAGTATTTGCGTTAAGTAGTAGTCATTACGTTAAAGGACAAGTTCACCAACAAAAAAACTTTACATTTTTACATACATTACCCCTCCAAAATGACTTTAATTATAATATTACCTTTCTACTTACACACAGCTGATACCCAGCAGAAACCCACCTTCTCCTCCCCAGTTGCGAACTTAGAAGTGCACTCAGGAGCAGAGTGTGCTTGTAACTGCTCATTTGGTAATGGCTGTCAACCACTGACCTTGATGTCAGAGTAGCAACCATGACGGACAGTTATTACCTGGAAAAACTTGTAAGTACCTGTATCTCAGCGTGGGTGCGTCAGAGAAAGGTAAGGTTTAAACAAAAATCAGTTTTTTGTAGGTGAACTTACTTCATGAGTCCACTATTGGGGTGAAAAGCTAAATAAAAAGCTAAATAAGTACCAACATGTCGACCAATACCAGACAGCACTGTATTTGGGAATTTGGCAGCATATAAATCACTATACATTTCCCCATTTGAAATTATGTGAATGATCAAAAATATGAAACTTGAAAAGCAGAAATGAGAGATTCAGATAAGCAGACAAATCATAACACGGGCAATTCGAAAATAATCAGGTGACTTATCCATTTACACCTCAGATGCTCAAAAGGGGAAGGGGGGGTTGTTAGCATGGAAACTACACTTGCACACATGCATATGTAAAGTCCATCTAGGAAGTGGGTATTTTGTTGCTTGGGTTTACTTTGCTGGTTTGATGCAGCTTATGCTGGTAGATCTGTAGGAAGGAGGATGGATAGGATTATATCTTCCCAACAACCCCTTACCTTACTCTTTCCATTTAAAATAAGCAGGGTGAGGGCCAAAGGACCCTTGTTATCCTGCAATGCTTACCTAAACTAGCGAGCGTGTGGTATGCCCAACTGCATCTTGGCTAACGGAAAGGATTGGGCTAAACTGGAACATGGAGCAAGTTTAGGTAAGTTTTAAGGGTCTACTGGGCGTAAGATCAGCATGAAGAGATTTAGGAGAGAGTTGGTTAGGAGGGTAAATTCCCCTTTAAAAAATAAAGGGGCCTGAAAATAACGAACCTGTAATATATATACTAATCATCTTATTACAGGCAGATGTTTCAGTTCAGTGTCATTAATCACTACGAGGTTTCACAAGTGCAAATGTTTCTATCCAAAATATTTATTCTGCTTAAATTCCCTGTCTGACAGAGACGGTTATGTTTATTTCCATCCAAGAATAATCTAGCCCAGCAGCGAGCAAGTGGGATATTTTGGCCACTAGTTTGCATATTTTGATTTACCTGTGTGTGTTTTATGTTTGTTTGCATTATCGGTTTGTTCATAATACGGTTTAATTGTATCTTAATGCTTTCCCAGCTGTGCACATTCCCTGAGAATTGGAGTAAGTGCTTCCTGCCAGTTGCTCCGTTCAATATGGTCTTCTGGCAATGTGATCCTCTTTGAGATGTGAACAATGGGAGGGGAATGTACATAAAGGAATAAACTAAAGACAAATTGACGGTTTGAAATAAAAATACATTGCACAGGGTGAGAATAGAGAAAAGAAAAATTGGCCATGTGTTATAGGGAATTCTGAAAACAGATATTTTCATATCTTGGGTCTGGTAACTACAGAATTTCTAAAATATCTGTCAGGAGACAACTGTGTCATAATATTTTGAAATCTTTTCAGTGTTCATGGAAATTTTATGTTTCATTTAATGAAGATTAGAAATGGACAAAATTTCTGTCAGGTTTGCAAATTATTGTGAAAATTCGCAGCACGAAATGTTGCTGACAAAAATGAACATGTCTACAGAAGACCAATTTTGTAAAATGCTTGATATCACATTTTAAAACCAAAAACAAATTGTGTAGGATGCTGGGAAATAGCACAGAACGTTATAACAATGCTTAAAACCTCTTAAAAGAAATATTTTGCAAGCGCTGTTCTTTAGAGCCAAAAAACACAAACAGGAAGATTCAATAAAAGTTCTTATCATTAAAAATGGTGCTAATTTTGCCCCAACCAATCAGATATTATGTAACATTTGAAAGCTAACATCTGATTGGTTGGGGCAAAATTAGCACCATTTTTAACGATAAGAACTTTTATTGAATAACCCTGAAAATGTTGATGCTAAATTCTTGTTTAGTTTGAATTGATTCATGGTAGAAACTACAGTTTATCACTCATAATTTTATGGCAAACATTTTCCAGGGAAAAGGCAAAGCCAACACAATGCCAAGGTTTTAACAGGATACTGAAATGTCAAAAAGATCTGTACCAGACCAGAAAATTATGAACATGCATCCCAGGATATAACAGATAGGTTCAAGAATAAAGGTTACGAACATCCTGACATTGTTAGAGCTATGAAAAAAAACTAGTTGATATAGCAGAGAGGACTTTTGTCTGCCGCTATGTCTCAGCGAATCACAAGCGCTGCTGCCTGTCTGGACACTTCTGCTCCTTCCGTGCACAGAGATGGAATAGAAGCCGGGCAGAAGACAGCCGAGGGAACTGGGTAAGTACATTTAGGAACACATTTCAGAGTTGTAAACCTTGTGAGCTTGAGGTTCTGGTATAGCGCCCAAAGTTTGCCAAGCAAAGGAGTCCTTGGTATGCCTGGAATATATAAAAACTTTGAGTTGAGCCGCAGAGAAAAGGAGGACAGTGAGAACCCCAGCGGATCAAAGCCTGCACAGAGTGAGAACTGTACCTGCTGATAAGCCTGGGGGGTCCGGTAGGCAGGGGAATAAGTCCCGGGTTGGACATTGTACATATTGAACACGGATGTGCTGAAGGATGGTAGATCTTACAGTGTGGGCTGGAACTGTCCGGATATCCTATCTAGTAGGAGACGAGGTGGTGCGGTTCCTTAAAGGAGAAGTGCATGTGGCAATTTTGGAATTTGGTCAAATTCGGCATACGAGAGGGGAACGCTCCACTATACTTTGCAAATCAACATTTTTTTTAATATAATTAGTGGTGTTATGTGTATATTTATATTTAAATATATAAATTTAGGTAATTTTTCTATGTATGTTCAATAAAGGTGGATATTGTATTGATATTGGGGTTTTATAAGGCTGAGTTAAGGTTTTTGGGGGTAATAAGGCTGCAGACAAAAAAGTTTTTTGGGGGGGTGGACATACCCTTTAAACTTCAAAAACTTCAGATAGATATATTGTCAATACGAAACAATTGATAAATCTATAAGTCAGTAAGTAAAGTGTAATGTGTTAAGTGTGGAAGTTCTAGCCTTCAAGTAAAGAGGTGATTCTTCCACTGAAGTCACATAAAGTACCTCTCATGCCAATACCTCTTCACATAAAGCACATATCATGCCAATACCTCCTCACATAAAGTACCTCTCATGTCAATACCTTTTCACATAAAGTACCTCTCATGACAGCCCACCAGTAAGAGACTAAGGGACCAGTTGGACTGTATGTTTGCTGGAATATTTATTCCTAAAAGTATTAATTCATCTTACGGTACTTCCTGAGAGGAGAATTCCCTTTCGGAATGTATAAATATATATAAATACCTTCCAGCATTCCGTTTAATCTTATAAATGTTAGATTTAATAATATCACCTATGCTTTCATGTTTCTTAATAGATGTAATCCTACATTTACATAATATAATATTCTCCAGGTTATTAAAATTCACGCACATATATAAAGGTCATATAAAATAGAACTTATGTAAACATTGCTTCCAAAAACCTTTTATTACAGACATCTAACAGCTGGTACGTGTTCTCCCCCTACACCGTTTCCCAGCTACCATTATAATTTTATGAGGTTTGAAAAGGATTTAAAATTCACCTCCCATAGACTTCTATACATTGCACTTTTACTTTTTTACTTAAAGGGGAAGTTCAGTGGAAGTTTATATGCTTTGAAGAAAAAAGAACAGTATTTTTCCATCCCAATGACCTTAACCTGCCCATTCAGCATTGTGTCTGTGTATAAATAAAGACTTATGAAATACTAACTTATTGTTTGTAGGACCCCTAATAGAGACCGTTATGGTCTTGCCCTTGACCCAGTGCCTGGGTTGATTCAGTTGCTCAGTAGAGATGAGCATGTTTGACCCATCACCAACAGCCAATCAGTAGAAATTATTGGTAGGAACATTCTAAGAAAGTGTTCACCATATATAAACGAGAAGAAGAAGGAGACTCCAACAGCAGTATTCAACTGCAAACAACAAAGTGTTTATTGCGACATGCCATGTTTCGGACTACGCAACTGTTGCGTTGGAACAGTAAGGTGCGGGCCCAAAGAATTTACTTGGGTTTCTGTGTGCAAACACCAAGTTGATATTCCAAGAAAGTGGTGCATTCTGGGAAGAAGAAGGTCCGTTAGAACCTGAAAAGGCAGCTGACTAATGTCAACAGCAGGGAATAGCAAGGGGTAGAAATTCAACTGATTTTTCAAAATAAGAGAGAATATCTAGAATAACTAGGTATGTATAATATAAACAAAGAATTTTTAAAATATTGATATTTTACACTGAACTTTCCCTTTAAATTTGCAAAACTGTCAAAAAAAAAACTTGGCAATTTTGACCCTCTCTAATATAAAAGGAGAACCCATCTCCTCCTATTAAAGGTACCCAGGGTAAGAACCTACAGTTATATGCTAGGTCTAGCGGTCTTTAGTCCAGCCTAGCTGATAAGATGCGCTCTGCAAGAAGAGAACTTTACCATTGGCCACTTCCCATACTGATGAAACCAAGGGAAACTTTAAATACGTAAAAAAAACAGCTAATTGCAGTAAAACCAAGGGTGAATACCTATTAGTTTAGGTTCTCACCCTGGGTACGCCCTGCCGTAAACCAATCCGATTACATACATCATGTTAATTTTTTTTTATAATATTAAATAATATTGAACTGTGCTTCAATTTGTTATTTATTGCTTAGTTTTGTATCTGTTTCACATCTAAAGGTATCCATACACGAATCAAGTTGTGTTTGATCCATTTACATTCCCATTAACTTTAATGGATAAAACTATTGTTTGTTGATCGAAAATAATTTATTTAAACGCAGCAATACACTAGGGCAAGGATGTAGAACCTTGGCCAGATGTTGGCCCGCATGCCTTGGTTACAGAATGCTGTAAAGTTGTAGTTTCTGAACATCTGGAGTGACATTACTGCACTAAGTAATCAATTTTTTGATTTGTTAAGTATGGTGCTTTAAAGGTATTTTAATTCAATAGAACAGGGATTGATCAGGAGTTAGTTGGATAATCAATGGCAATTTTCCAACATGGCCCATCAAGGCTCAAATAATTCTAAACTAGATCTCAATCATAATTGCATAGACTGATCTATCAGAAAAATATCCCTTGTATGGTTACCTAGTTGCACCCAAATACCGTACATACGCTTTCAGGACAAGGTAGTACTTCTGCATTTGCCCATCCAGTGATTTCTCTGTGAATAAATAAATGCTTTCAAATTACTGACTTCGTAGTAGCATCGATTATGGTCTCAGTCTCTAAATTATGATCTAAGCATGTTTGACGCATCCAACAGTAGAGATGTCCGAAACTCGGGAGTTTCGTTATGTTATTAGATTTAAGAGACTCAGGAAAAACCTAAAGATCCGAAAATTAGTAAACGGAACATACTTTCAAGGGGTCGGAATGTATTTTCAAGGGATATCGAATGTAGAAGGTTATTTTCCTGGTAACCCTCGAAAAAATGTTCCAAAGTTCCGGAATCGTGCAATTCGCTCGGTTCCCAATAGGTTGTGTGTCAGATCCGGATCCCGTCTCTATCCAACAGCCAATCAGTAGAAATTACTGTTAGGAACATTCCAAAGATGTGTGAATCCTGGGAAGATGAAGGACTATTACAAAACCTTAAAATGGCAGCTCACTACTGGCCACAGCATAGCATAGTACAGGGTATAAAATCAATCGATTATTCAAAAATGGCAACAATATGAAGAAAACCTAGGTATGAGTAATATAGATGAATAATTTGAATAACAGTTTTATTTTCCACTGAACTTCCCCTTTAATTATTAACTTTTTGTAATCTAAATTCCTTTACTATCGTTCATACAGGTCCACCAACCAGGGTAAAGAAGTTAGGTCCTGTATTAAGAGATCTGTTAAGCAACTATTTAAGCAACTACTTAAGATATTAAATTCTTGTTTTGAATGCAGCAAGGACAATCATAGAAAAACTGTGCAATAATATAACCGAGCATGGAGTGAATGGGTTAAAGTAATTCTGCAGGTTTCTAATTTGTCACAGACAAGATATATATCTGCACATGCTCACTATGTTTGTAACTCCCTTTTCTGGTCATACTATCTGTCACTTTTAGTAGAACTGCTCATGTCCTCTCTCTAAGCAAAGCTGGGCTTGAATAATTGTTAAATGTAATGTCCAGCTATAAATCAAGTAATTACATAGAGCTGCAGGACATCCCCAAACCCTAGTTACGTTTTGCTTACCTTCCCCAAAGGAAAACATACTTACAAGACCCGGTCCCTGTCTGTCAAAGGCGTGCCAGTGACATCACGCCCAATAGCTGACAGACGTGACTAGAAAGTCTCTTACTGATGCTGTTCTTGCTCCAAACTAGCTTGCAATAGCAGCAGGAGGTGGTTCCCAGACAGTGAGGGACCAGGGCTTGAAAGTATGTTCAGCTGCATCTTTGGGGAAGGTAAGTAAAACGTAAGTGGGGTTGGGGGGGGGGGTTCTGTAGCTGTATGTAAAATTTCAATTTATGGTTGGACATACCCCATTAAGTTATATATGCAAGATTTTTTTTTTTTATTATTGTTTTAGAGTCCACCAAGTACCATTTATATTTTAACTTGTTGTCCTTTAAATTACCTTTTAAAACCTTTCTACTGCCTTGCCAAAAATGAATACCTGACTTTTAGTTTCTCGTCCGGGAAATTTAAATTTATGCAAAACAGGAAAAGACATTTATGTCTTGTAAAAAGGTATATATAGCTGTAAGGAAGAAAGTAACACAATGTATATTATACAGCTCATAACCATAATAGAAATTGTTGTGTAAATGAGATTGGTCAATTTCATAACAGACAAGATCCTCTACTCCCAGTCCAAAACAATCAGAATGTCTCAGTTACATTTTTAGAAGTCTAGACCAGAGAAAAACTAATTCAGTAGTCAACCTAGGCTGTAAATTCTTTTCTAGGATTTAATACAGTACTTCATATCATTTTTACTGTAAAGTGCAGAAGTAATAGAGGTTGTTTCTCCTTGTAAATGAGTTATGAGAATAAAAAATGTGGTTACACCAAATCTATCCCTTTATATCATTTTCAGCCTTGAAAAAAAGTACATTTCTCTGTTTCTATCTATCTACAGTATCTGTGTCTTTTGTCTCTTTATATCAGTGCCTGTCTAGCTGTGTACCTGTCCATCCGTCTGTCTGTCTGTCTGTCTGTCTATCTACCTATCTCCACAGTCTTTCTCTATCTAATCTCTCTCTGTCTGTCTGTCTATCGATCTATCTGTCCATTTATATATCTATATATCTGTCTATCTTGAGAAAGGTCTAAGAAAGCGACTGAAGCGTTTCCTTCTGTCCATCCATCTCTTCCTGTCGGCCTCTGGTTTTCAGTGTGTCTATATGTCTATCTGTCTAGTGTCTATCTGTTTGTCTGTCATATAGCAGTAAAATGACTATAAATGCAGTAAAAGAGGTTAAAGGACAATCAAAACTGATGTAATCTATAGGTAAAAAAACTGCTGTGCAGAGTATAATTTAACAACACAAAGCCACAGCAGAGCAGTTTAATGAAAATAAAGCTTCATGTCTTTGAAGCTGATGTCAGTATAGTCTCATCTTTCTAAACCAAATTGCTCTTTTCCTGGGTTGGAGACACCGATCTCCAGAGAGTATTTTATTCTAAAGAGACATCACTTGCATGGTGTGTTGGCTAATAAGTAACCTCCATACAACACGGCTATTTAGACATCATTGCAGTACTAGTGGGTTCATGCAATACTAGTAAATTCCATTGGTTAACAATTTGCAATTAACATTTGGTCACTTACATTTTACATGAAGGTATTGGTTGCATCGCTAAATTCCAAAAATAACATTTTGTGGGGAAAAAACAGTTTTATGACAAAATGATAGGACAATTAAAATGACAAGAATATCGCTGTCTATAAAAATATTGACCACATTCAAGATGATTTTGTGGTGAAATTATATACCGTATAAAAACATAGAACTTCTTTTAATAAAACTATTTAATAGGTATTTTGGCACATGGGTGTTAATTTTGTAAACTCCTTGCAGTAACATATGTGTATGTGAAAGGCTTCCAGTACAACCTACAGTCAAACATATCTCTTAAACATGGCACCAGTTAATTCTAAACAATGCATAGCTTCATAGAACTCAAAGCACAGTATGTACAGTTAAAGTCAGTTAATGAAACATCAAACAACATGTTTTTTTGAAGGGTATCTCCACTGGAATTTTTTTTTTGTTTTCATTTTGTTTAATTGAAGAACGGGAGGTAAGACACATCTCCTGTTCTTCACTAAAACCTGCAGTAGCCAGGAGAGAAGGTGATGTACTTACTCGATTGCTCGCTCCTCCGCCACGCAGTCTGACAAGTCCTGACGGACTCAGTCTTCTATACGCATGCGCATCCCACTTGCACATAGAATACAGAGTTTGTCTGGACCTGTGAGACTATGTGGCATAGGAGCCAGCGATCGGGTAAGTACCTTACCTTTTCTCCCGGCTCCGGACTCTGTATAGTATGCGTAAATGCGATGCGCATGCGTATAGAAGACAGAGTCCTTCGGGACCTGTCAGAATACGCAGCGCAGAAGCGAGAGATTGGGTAACTACCTTACCTTCTCTCTTGGCTCCTGCAGGTTTTAGTGAAGCTCCTTTCATCCCCGTTCTTTAATAAAACAAAATGGCCTCACTAGTTTTTCAGTGGAGATACCTGAAAGTATGGATCTTAACTGACGTAACGGTGCTGGGAATTTGGGCTGGTACTGTAAGTAGCGATTAATCCCGGTTCCCAAACACATTTGGTTTAGACTCAGATCTGCCAGTTTCAAGAATCTGTGAATCTGATGGATTTCTACATTTTCAAGTCGCTGAGCTTTTCATGGAGAATCAAAAATTACAACAGAAAAAATTCCTAAATTCCTAGAATTTTTTTATCGAAAACTAGATAATCGAAAATTTCCTATAGAAAAAATTACTATTGAAAACCTAAAACTCCTATCTACAAATGCCAAATCTGTTTTTCAGAACTTGAATTGATTCCGTTGAACCACTTTTGGATCCAGTTTTGTCCATCTCTACTAGTAATTAATAAGAATCAGGAATAGTGTTTCTAGGCACCATCAGGGTTATTCAATAAAAGTTATCGTTTAAAGGGGAACTGTGGTCCAAAAATGACTTGAGGTAAATTGAAAGGTATTGCTCCCCTGAGAATTTTTGCAATTTATTTCCATTGTTTATTTTGCATAGTTTTAAAGATATTTACATTTTTGTGTGTGATATGGCAGCAGCATAACCAGGTTCCCTGCACTTCCTGCTCTGAAACTGTCAGTCAATCTGTCCTGTGTCTCCTCCTCCCCTTTGCAGCCCCCCTGGTCCCTCCCACTCATGGACCCCATGGTCCCTCCAGTTGCAGGCCCCCCATGGCCCATTATCTTACAGCCCCATGTGGGCCCGCCCACTCATGGGCGCCATGGCCCCACCCACTCATGGGTGTCTAAGCCCCGTCCACTCATGGGCATCTAAGCCCCCACCCACTCGCGGGTGTCTAAGCCCCGCCCACTCATAGGTGCCATTGGTTACTCAGCCCTTCCCCCCCAGAAAACTCTGTGGAATCAGCCTTTTCAGGCAGAGTAAGAACTCTGCCTGAAAAGGCTGTTTTCACACAGTGAAAGTGAAGGGCTGTAGATTCCCTTACCTTCTCTGCAGCTGCTGGTCCTTCACACAGCAGAGAGGAGGAGGGACTTCCCATTTCCCTCACACACTGAGGGAGCCTGAGGCTGTGCTCGCCAGCGGCACTGTGCCGGAGAAGCCTCAGGAATGTCACAAGTCAGCCTCCCACCCACTTCTGGTCAGTCATTTCTGTATATCTTGGGCTGTGGAGCACATAGAGAGGTGGTTGATGGCTCGTTTTAAAGCTAGGAAACTGGCCTTTCATTTAACTTGAAGACCACAGTTCCCCTTTAAAATGGTGCTAATTTAGCCCCAACCAATCAGAACTTATTTAACATTTGAAAGCTAACATTTGATTTGGTGGGGCAAAATTAGCAACATTTTAAACAATAAGAACTTTTATTAAATAACCCTGCATGTTTTTATTTAGTTTCCCTTTAAATAAACACACACCATCAAACAGATTGAGCTGTGTCCATAATGCATTGAGCAAAATATGGGAGACAGAAAGCATTTGTATTTCTTGGGATTCTTAATCCTGGGACAACAAATATAAATCCTGTGCTTGGGTTATGTTATAAACTCGTTTGAAAGAACAGAAAGACCTTGTTTTTTTTAAATTCAAAATAATTCTTGCCTCTGGCATCTGTTAAATCCATTCTGTGCACTGCAGCAAGAGAATCACTGAACTGCCTTTGGAGTCAAAGACTTTAATTAGCTACAGTGAAGAATGAAGGGAATTACACCATGCAGGAGAAACAAGGACAGGCAGAGGAAAGAAAGTGATATATAGAGCACAACATAGGAATAAACAAATAAATGAAGATTAAAGGGAATGGTGGTTATACGGGGAAAGGGGAGGAATGGTGGAATGTGTGTTAATTGGGAGGTGAAAATCAGATCTCTGGGGACAACCATCATCCATACGAATATTCTTTTGTTGAAATGTTTTCATTTTTATTTTTCCTACAGTTCAGTGCAAAATGTTGGGTAAGCGAGGAAAGTGTAATAAATACGGAATGAAAATAATGATAAACAGGCCAAGCATATTCGGTGTGTGTTAACCCATCGAGCACCAAAGGTCTTGATAAATTACAAAAAGCCCAGGCTGGGAATTATTGGGGGATTATTACTGGAAACTTAACATATCTCGGTGACTATTGGGTTAAAGAAACAGTGAAGATATCACAAAAAAGAGAAGTATTCAATAATCTTTATTTCCCCCAGACTGTTATCTCATAAATAATCTACCCGGTACATGAATGAGCTAAGACGTAAGCTAAATTGAAGATACATAGATGTCACATTGGGGCATATTTACAATGCAGGGGTATCCTTAAATTCTGCCTATATTAAAGGACGTATCAGTAGTATTTAAGAATCAGTATTATATACAGTATGTAATTAAAAAGCAGGGGTATTCTTAAATAATCAGCTTTAAATAACACTACCAGTTAGTAAATAACACTACTTATTCCTAAATAATGATACCTGAATGCTGATATTTCAATAAGAATACTTCTCCTTAAATAAGAATGCCCTGATCTAAATCAGGATACTTTTCCTTAAATAAGAATGTCCCTCCCTAAATAAGGATACTGCATTTTAAATAAGACTGCCCCTCCCTAAATTAGGATACTGCTCCTTAAATAAGAATGTCCCTCCCTAAATAACGGTAATGCTCCTTAAATAAGAATGCCCACCCTAAATCAGGATACTGCGCCTTAAATAATAATGCCCCTCCCTAAATCAGGATACTGCTCCTTAAATAAAAATGCCCCTCCCTAAATCAGGATACTACTCCTTAAATAAAAATGCCCCTCCCTAAATCAGGATACTGCTCCTTAAATAAGAATGCCCCTCCCTAAATCAGGATACTGCTCCTTAAATAAGAATGCCCCTCCCTAAATCAGGATACTGCTCCTTAAATAAGAATGCCCCTCCCTAAATAAAGACAATGCTCCTCAAATAAGTATACCCCTTTAAAATAAAGTGTACTGGTCCTTAAATAAGAATGAACAATAGAAAGAATATGGTTATCCCATATGACAGGGGTCTCTGAGAAATTAAAAAGACTTTTTTAATAAACACCGTATCTTGCTTTAAACCAAACAACCCACTGTGGCAGCAGCTGGTGCATCTGAAAGACCCAATAAGGAAACAAGAGTGACATCATATACGCAGTGCAGTGAAGAGTATCCTGATTTGTATGTGGGGGAGACCAAACAGCAGCTGCACCAACATATGGCCCAGCACAGAAAACAAATTCCTTGGGTCAGAAATCAGCATCTGTATCTGCATCATAAGGGAAAAGGACATACAGTATGTCTGAAGATTGTAATGTTAACATTTTGCCAAAGGAACAGGATTGGTTCAAGAGAGGTGTCAAGGAGAACATTTATGTCAATAAGGAACCAAGCCTGAATAGAGGCGTGCTTGTGTGTGTGTGCGCGCGTGTGTGTGTGTGTGGGGGGGTGTTTCACCACGAACTGTCTGCCATGTAAAATGCTGTTTTGTGGCATTACCCATGGCAGTTTCGATAACACCTCTTAGCTACAATGCAATCAACACCTTGCATCAGAAGGCCCATTCCTAAATAAGGACACTGCCCCTTAAATAAGAAAGCCCCTCCCTAAATAATAATACTGTTCCTGAAATAAATATGCCCCTCCCCAAATAAGGATAATGCTCCTCAAATAATATCCCTCCCTGTATAAGGGCACTGGTCCCTAAATAAGAATAGTGATTTTAGGATAACCCTGCTTTATTGATACATTCTAATACATGAATTTCCATGTGTTCCTGTGGTGGTGATATTAGGTGATATGAGCCCCATTCATGTCAATGGGGTTTGTCCAAAATGTAAAGTTTCAACCACCTCTCTCAGAGTTAGACAAAAAAAAAAATCTTTATTAAAACAACACATGTTCCCCTGCCTATGTTACAGAATTGTAGGAAGAGGGTTTTAGCTTTCCCTCCCCTGTCTCTCTCTGCATGATCAGCTGTAAAAATGAACTTAGAGAGTTAGGGAGGAAAGGATTTCTTTACTGCAGCCAAGTGGGTGTGTCTGCTACCATAATGATGCACATTGAGTTACAGCACTCCCAGGTCAGGGGAAGACACACCCCCAGGAGCTCGCACAACTTTCCCATGCTGCTGCAAACAAACAAAGGGGAATTCTAGGAAAAAAGGTAGGGGGAGTTTTGGGGGATGGTGTACTTTAAAATAATCCCCCCCCCCAAAAAAAATGCATTTTCCTCAGTGGAGATACCCTTTAATTAATTATATACTGCTTTATAAGTAATATACTGTATGATTGTGGAGGTTCTCATTCATCCAGGTCATGGTATATCTGTTGTATTCAGTTAGATCAACTGGACTTGTTAATTTTTGAAAACGTTTTGCTAGTCACCTGACTGGCTTTCTCAATTTAGAATGACTTGTACAAGAATCTGTTACTTATATTGCCAACAGATTCTTGTACAAGTCATTCTGAATTGAGAAAGCCAGTCAGATGACTAGAGAAATGTCTTCAAGAACAAAACCTCGTAAAGACTTCTTAAGTCCAGTTGATCTAACTGAATACAAAACAGATATACTGTATGTAAGCACAAATAGATATTAGATTTTACATAAAGTTGTGTCAAATTGTATAATTGGTCAGCGTATGTATACAGTTTATTGATATACAGTTAAGAACAGTAGAAATCAGGGGCTTAAAGGGCAAGTCCAGCCCCATAATGAAAACTTACATACAGGTAAATCACCCCCCAAAACCCTAAACGGTAATAGTTTAAAATCTGAAATATATAAGTCTAACCTGAAATTCTGCACAATGTCCTGTTTCCCCTGTTTCTGATGCCTGGTTCTTCCAGTTAGTAACTGTCAGTTATGGATTTGACATCACAGCCAATGACTGAATGTTAATCCCCTGTCTGCCTCTTCTGAGCATGCCCAGGCTCAGTACAGGCTCAGTACAGGTTTCTAAATTGCTCAGTTTCCATGAGGCATCCAGAAGCATAGCAGGCATACAGTAATGAATTCATAGGACAATATATGATATATCAACATATTTTAAAGAGGCCATTCTTTCTAAAAGATGTTCTTATGAGGGTGGAGTTGTCCTTTAACTACCAGGGAAGCAGGGGGCCAGGGAGTCAGGGAGTGCCCCTGCTTGTTCTCCTTCAGACATGGAGACTGGAAGTGTTAACAAAGGGGCATAGCTGTAGAATAGCAGAGTACAGGAAACGGGATTGCATATCACATTTGCACCCTTTTACTTTGACATCACACAGCAGCCAAGGTTAAAGGCAATAAACAGAGTGTGGCTAATATTGCCTTACCTTCCATTCTTTAATTCATATTACAGGACCCAGAACCAAAGCACTTACCTTGTGCGTGATCCACATAGCTCCTTTACTTCCCATTCTTGAATCAACGCATTAAAGGAATAGTTCACTTTCTCAGTGAACTATTCCTTTAAATATTTGATATTTTAATCGGGCAGTGAAAATGACATCATGCGGGTCCCTTAAATTCATTAGCGTACTATGATCTATGCACTCCACAGAAAATGTAAGCTAGTAGCTGTATCATATAATGGAAATGTAGACAAGGGCATCACCTTGAATGTACGTTTAAAGTGCAAACAAATTCTCAGAGAGCACCAAGGTGTTTAGGGTGAAGAAATAATGGAAAAAAGCAAAGGTCTTTTGTGTACTTTATCACCCTTGCTCTTCTTTGAAAACCTGGATTTAAAAGCTAAATGCTCTATGTTTATATTTAAGCTGTCTCATTGGATGTGTTAATTGCTTAAGAATTAGCACATTCGGCTGACATCAGATGTTGAAATGTGCGAATTAAAAAAGAAATTTAACTATGTGTATTTATTCCGTGTCCAAGCAAGTTTATGATTTTCAGACTGAACTTTTAATACCTAAATATTTTTGTTCTTTTTATGCATTTATCTGTACAGACTCACACTATATTGGAATTAAAGGAAATGGCCTTTCGCAGACAAATGCCAAAATAGGACTAGTAATCAAAGTCTTGATGACTATAACAATATTACAACCCATTACAAGTGGGTAAGTAATTCTTTTGGAAGAAGAGAAGATTGTGGGGAGCAGTTTTCTATGCTTAGAAATAACATAGTCCTTATAAGATTGCAATTGTTACAGTAAAGCTGGCCTTACACAGGCAGATGTTTTTCCAATCGAGTGCAGCGATCGGAAAAATCGCTCGATGTCTCCCACTTTGAGGCTCCAATCTTTGGGAATCTGAGAAGAGATGAAGACTGAAGATAGGATTGGCATAAAACTTTCTGCCTGGCCCGATCCATGTTCTTCCAATAAACCACTCAACATTATCGATCGGAAACCCCAAAAACGGTTTTCGACTTTGAGCCACTTCAAAAGTCGAGTCCATGTACGGGGGGCTTTACATATAATATACTGCATGTAGGGGGATATTTATTAAATAAAATCAATCTTTTTATATATCTCAAAGACTCACTGATTATTTTAGATTAATATAATATTTTATATAAATATAATATTAGAATAAATGCTTATTCTGTATGTTTTATACGTATACCCTAGGATCAATGCACATAAAAAGATAAAATTATTAATAGTGCCCAGTATCAGATCGGATAAATAAAACCATATATTAAATATATATTACAGTTGTATGCATTAACACCAATCTGCTGCAGGTGTTGTTTATTTGTGCAAAATAACAGGGGTTTTTTTTCAGTATTTTTTAGTATTTGAGGTGCAGATATACAGTATTTTAGAATCTGGTCCTTTGGTTCTCCAAACATTTCTCCACTTTTATTTAATGCAGCTTCCTCAGTTATTGCCTAATTTTCAGCATTCAGTGCATTGGTTGACCTGGTAGTAGCATTATTTGTGTTACCGGTATGTGTTCCACTGCCAGCTGCCATTCCAGTGGAATTAATTAAAGATACAGAAATTATGGTTCTATACATTCTAGAAACAAGCTGTTTATTGCTTTTTGTGGTTGGGGTTCCTGTGTGATACAATTAGTGGGCTTATTTAAACATCTCTAAATTTCTGTGCTTTTCCTAGCAGTGAAATGTGACAGCCTGGTAGGGGAGCTGGTGTATATTGAGGTTTCCAGTGTGATTTACTGATAGTAGTAATATTCAAAGGGGACCTTAAGGTCCCTAGATAACATTGTCCTTATAGAAAAAGCACAGTCACAAAGATAAAACCTCTCTCTTTGCTGTTGGTACTAGGGGTCAGCTGCCATAATTTTCCACTTGGTTTTGGTCGAAGTCTAAGTGGTCAAAGTATACTTTGCATGCTCTGAAGTGCACAGCAGTTGAAAACAAGGAAGCTGCAGCCTTGCCCCCTAGAAACTTATAACCAATCATATTCAAGAGACCTACTTCTGTTACTCATAGATTATGTTATAGCAGATTCAGCCTCTTGGACACAGAGATTTAACAGTGTCTTTAACACAATCTATGTTTCCCCACACATTCCTTGGCATTTCATAAGTAAGTATAAATAAATTTTAAACTAAAATTTTAAAATTAAAAAAAGTAGAACAAATATAGATACTAAAGGAGGTGTAATTAAGTTTAGTTACTTACCGAAATCCAGTGATACAGTAATAACTTTACAAGACTTCCTGCATCATGGGGTTGTGTAGAGGTAAGGAGCCTCCATTCAGGAAATGTTACGTTTTTGTGCTACATAGTAGAAGTTTTGTGTATTGCTTTGAGATGGGTTTTACATTTATTTGGCCATGAATGACGTTTATTGCATCTCCTTGATTGTCGTTCCCATTCATCTAAAAGGAACAAATAGAAAAGATTAGGTAAGTGTTTGAAATAGGAGGCTGAACCCTGGGTGTGGACTACTATTCCTGCTGGCGTGACTTTGCCCACAGTGACTGGTATCAAATTTGCTTTACCCACAGTGACTGGTATCAAGTTTACTCACAGTTACTGGTATCAAGTTTGCCCACAGTGACTGGTATCAAGTTTACCAACAGTTACTGGTATCAAATTTGCTTTACCCACAGTGACTGGTATCAAGTTTACCCACAGTGACTGGTATCAAATTTGCTTTACCCACAGTGACTGGTATCAAGTTTGCCTACAGTGACTAGTATCAAGTTTACCCACAGTTAATGGTATCAAGTTTGCCCACAGTGACTAGTATCAAGTTTACCCACAGTTACTGGTATCAAGTTTGCCCACAGTGACTGGTATAAAGTTTACACACAATTACTGGTATTTATTTTACCCACAGTGACTGGCATCAAGTTTGCCCACAGTGATTGCCGGTAATAGCAAATTTTCATTCCTTAGGGTGAAGTCCAGCACAGCACAGCTATTTTCCCCTTTTAAGCCCGGCCCCTATCTGGGTGCACACCTTTTATTAAGTGCAAATCCGGTTCTCCCATCTGTGCGCGCCATAGCCTGTGCACTCTCTCTTGCAGGCAAGAAGACAGGAAAACTTGCGCAACAGAGAAAGTGCGTGTGATGAGGCACGCACAGACCGGAGAACCTGATTTGTACATAATAAAAGTTGTGGACCGAAAGAGAAGTGGCCGGGATTAAAAGGGACAGTGCCTCTATCCTTCCCTTGTCTATAGGCACGGGCCTCCCATGCCTAGTTGGAAATCCATCCCTGGCCCACACATTTACTACAAGTTGAAGTGCAATTCAATTATTTGTTTTCTGGCATCAAAACGGCTTCCTCCCTACTCTCTGTAATGTGCTTCACCCTGCCTCATTAGGGAGACAGCCCTGTGCATGGAAATATATGTAAAGGGATAAATACATAGATACAACGCAGTCTGAAATTTGCATTACTGTATAAAGACGAAGCCTCAATGCCTTTTGATGGGTTTTGTATGTTTTGATTAGCAACAGTTTGCATTCTTACTCTTACCATTGCCCTAGGCGTTAATAATTACTCACGTCTTCTCCATACTAAAGGTTAACAGGCTATTCCTGAATTATCTCACTTTCTTATATTAATTTAAACCAGGCACTCACACCTGCGGAAGGGATCAAACAATTACAATTGCTTAATACAGCAGTGCATAATAAATATAATTGCACATTCTAATATAATTATTTATATATCATCAGATTTTATTTAAGTCACTTGCCAGTGACCTACTTACTTTCAGGTTCTTTGAATTATTTCTGATTTCCCCGTTAATGAAGGAATTGACCCCATTGCACAAGTATTCTTCTTCTTGATCAATACAAATGTGTGGTTCTTACAACCTCATTAACTCACTAATGTAGTCAAAGGGCCATTTAGTTATAGGGCCTGTAATATGTATTGTCGTTAACAGAACACAAACCAGCTGTTGACCATTTAGTCTAGGGCTGTCGTTCCTTTTTCAATTCCCTGCTTTAAGTGTATTTTTCATTCCAAATGTAATTCTGAACATGAAGATGGTATAAACCAAGACAAAAAGGGATCTTAGGTGCCCCTTGCTGCCATTTTAAATATCGCACATCATGACCTTAGGGCTTCCTGCAGATGTAACATTTATATTTCTAATCGCCTTTCTCCACACAGTTTATGTCAACTCATGTAATATAGTTAGTCTTTATGTACATTTTTTATATCTGTTTATATAGAAGAAAAGACCTGTATCCTACTATACTGACAGAACAAATCAACACAGTTATACATTCTCAGTGCACCTACTGTATCTGTAACACAAAGGCTATTCTAATACCAATACATAGTACATCGTACAACAGATGTCTAGACATATGTAGAGATGGCCAACTTCCTGAAGTTCGGTTAGTTTTAGTTCAGAAACAAAACAATTAAAATAAACAGGAGGGAATACTTCAAAAAGTTTGGATAAATTACAGTTAAAGGGCATCTCCACCCCCAAAACTAAAATTTAACCCCTTACTGGCCACATCAAGTAGTTTAAAACAATCCTTACCTTACATTCCTGCTCAAAATAGTTCCCCTTCTGTGCCCCTCCAAAGTCCAGGAAACTGCTGTGTAGGAGCAGTGTGTGACTCATGCTGTGCCTGAGACTTCCTCAACCTCATCAAGGTTGAGGCATGCTCAGTGCAGCCCTCCCTGCCTCTTAGCCAATCACAGACGCGGCTGCCGGTCCCGCCCCCTGCTTTCAATTCCATGCAAGCAGAGGGCCTGAACACTGCAGCGGAGGAGAGAGGGCAGGTAAGTAAGAATCGGGGGACTTTCTAACAATTATATTAATGCGGTTGGGGCTGGGGGAGCATGCCCTACCACATATCAAAAGTTAAATTTTGGGGTGGACATGCCCTTTAAAATAACAATGGTTACTTACTATAAATAACTGAGGAACCTGGGAAATGGTCTGGGGAACAAGTCCATATCACCAAACTTATTTAAACACTAACTTTCCCCACAATCAGTTAATTGACAGGACCGCTACATTCGAGGGCTACCGAAATCGGGCGCTACATTCTAGGGTTACCGAACGATACATTCAAGGGTTACCAAAATCGAAAGCTACATTTGAGGGTTACCAAAATCAAAGGCTACATTCAAACGTTACCAAAATCAAGGCTATATTCGAAGGTTACCAAAATCAAACGCTATTGTTGAGCATTACCGAATTCGAATGCTACATTTAATGGTTACAGAAAGTTGAAAGCTACATTCTAGGATTACCAAAAATGTACATTACATTTCAGGTTTACCAAAAACTAATGCTACATTCGAGGGTTACCTTAATCGGGCGTTACATTTGATAGTTACCGAATTCAAACGCTACATTCAAAGGTTACCAAAAGTCGAATGCTACATTCGAGAGATAGCAAAAATGAACATTATATTCTAGGGTTTGCAGAAATGAATGCTACATTCAAGGGTTGCCAAACGCTACTGAAAAGGAACATTACATTTGAGGTTTCCAGAAAATGAACGCTACATTCGACAGTTACCGAACGATACATTTCAGTGTTACGGAAAATCGAACATTCACTACATACGAGGGTTACCGAAAAGAACATTACATTCGAGGGTCACCAAATGATACTTTCGAAGGTTTCGGAAAATTGAACAGTACATTCAAGGGTTACTGAAAATGAACTCTACATTCGAGGGTTACCAAAAATTACATTACATTTGAGGGTTTCCAGAAAACGAATGATACATTCGAGGGTTACAGAAAATGGAACATTACATTCAAGGGTTACCGAAAATTAACATTTTATTCAAGGGTTACGAAAAACGAATGCTTCATTCGAGGGTTACTGAATGATACATTAGAGGATTATCGAATTTGAAAGATACATTCGAGGGTTATCACCGAAACACCGCATCTGAGTGTTATGGCCGAAATCAAGGGTTAGCGAGCGCTCAATACATTTGATAATTATCAAAAATACGTTCATGAGTTTGGAAAAAATTAATTAGGTCATATTTATAAACAATCGGTAACTTTTTGTGGCCGAGTTTCCCACCCTTTTTGCCAAAACCCGGCCGCGAAAGGTTAACACCTTTTTAACATTTCACGTTTTCCGCAGTTACCGCTCACTTCTATTTATAAAGTGGCGGTAACATATTCGACGCGTTAATCTCGGCCATTCCACTTCGCGACCTTGAAGGTGACGAAAACATCCAAGATCGCCGGGGGTGTGCATCCAACCCGTGGCAGGTGGTCGCACCCACCACGAGAGGCACGCCCACCTCGCCCTCGCCCCCCACGGGCGGATGCGACCACCCGCTGTGACCCCATTCCCAGCAGCCCCTCCCAGACCCCTGCCCCGTACTCTTGTGGGGAGGGGAAGGAAAGAGCCCAATGTGAGGAGTGGAGGGACCCTCCAGCGGGGGCACTGACAATATATTTTCCAAAATCTGATTGGTTAATGTAAACCATGTAAACCAAGCATTGAAAAATCAACCAAACAGAAACGGATTAGGGTTTCCTGCAAACCTATATAAAGAGCTGCAAACCTCCACGGGGCTCAGAAGTCATCGCAGTAGATGGCAGAAGAAAGAAGACAGAAGCGGCTAGCAACATCAGCTCCGCTGAGGCCGGTGGTGCCAGCGGGCTCACTGTCGGCTGCAGTGAGCCTGCCTGGCATCGGTGACATCAGTGGTGTTGGTGTTGCTAGCCTGAAGACAGGATCAAGACACCGGTGACATTGGCCTTGTCTATGTGACCACAGTCTCACCACAAAGAGAGCACAAATCACTGCTGCACATCGCAGCGGTAATTTCAGGGTGCTATTTTCGGCCCTTTATAAATATGGCCCTAAGTTCATCCGAACTATTAATACTAGTACTCGGGTACGTGTTCGGTTATAAGTCCATCTATATTTTATACTACAATAAATGGTGCTTTACATATTCATTAATAGAGATGGACTAGAACTCGAACCCGAGTTTGAGCCGAACTATTCGAATTCGAACAAATTCGGACTTCTCGAATTATCCCGGACCCGGATTTTCGATATTTTTGGACTTTCGATAAATATCGAATGTTTGACCGTTCGAATGTGCGAGTAAAATGTCTATTATACCTATACGCGAGCATCGAATCCGCGAGTAAAGGGTCCATTAAAACCTATACGCGAGCATCAAATCCGCGAGTAAAATGTCCATGGTATCTAGGCGTGAATGTAAGTAAGTAAAGTGTCCATTAAAACCAATATGTGAGCATCGAATCTGCGAGTAAAATGTCCATGGTATCTAGGCGTGAATGCGAGCATCGAATCCGCGAGTAAAGTGTCCATTAAAACCTATACGCGAGCATCGAATCCACGCGTAAAATGTCCATGGTATCTAGGAGTGAACATCGAACCTACGAGTAAAATGTCCATGGTATCTAGGTGCGAACGTGAGCATCGAATCCGCGAGTAAAGTGTCCATTAAAGCCTATACGCGAGTAAAATGTACATGGTACCTAGGCACGAACAAGCTCGAAAATAGCGCGAGTGAGAGTAAAATTGATTTTTCGAATGTCCTGGATATTCAAACATGTTCCCCAGACGATGTCACAGGTCCCACAGCCATTTACATTAAGTTACCATTGATATTTTAATTGTATTTCATTAGAACTTTTCAAACTATTTGACTCCCGTTGACTTTAATAAGTCCGTTTTCGAACTTTTGAACTTTCCATATAGTTTGAAAGTTCGAAAACAGACCGAACTTTTGAAAGTTCAGCCACCTCTATTCATTAATAGAATAAAATATTAATGATTCTTTTAAGTATGGTACTCACCTATAATATGGCTATTTCTGTGGTATACAGTCCATACTTGTAATAACAATGTCAGTACTCAACTTTAACCATCTTTGCTCATATGCAATTCATCCCCATTTCCTTATTGCACTAACTTCACACACTAGTTTGTGATCCTGTACACTAACATTGACATTCATTCATTAACTTTTCTTGTGTTTTTGTATCATCATTAATATTATCAACCAGGCATTTTATCCACATGCTACATGTTATAGAAACATGAATAGTGTGTCCTTCATGATTGAATACTATAAATCACTATTTCTAACACCTTATATTGTACTTTTCATAAATTCATCTTTAAGGTGTTCTTTAAAGTACATGGGATGCTAAGCCCTATTCCATTGGGCTAAGAATATTTCATTTCATTTTACAGCAGAACATTTCTCCAAAGTCAAAGTGCAAATGCAAGTGACTGCATCCAATTAATGCTGGATGGTCATGTAATATGCAAAGGGAAAATATCCTGGAAAGGTCCCAAACAGAAGGCTATATTTACTTCTTGAGTAAATTGTCAAGCAGCGGAAAGATACTTAAACACAAAAAGCCCCACGGTGCTAATCTAGTCATTGACATTCTGGGCACGAGAGAACTCTTACATTCTTTGATACTCAAGTAATACAAATGGGTTTGCATCAGGGAACAATAAATGAGTGCTCATTTATAGGCAAATATATGGGCCTTTCAATAAACTGTCCCACCAAGAATTGATTGAGCTTAACAAACGTACTCTAGAGATTTAAGGTCCTTCATTTCTGTATGATCTGTTCCCCCTCTACAATGTAAAAAGCGAGTCATGCACTGTAAGAATTGTCAGAAGAGTTACAAACACAAACGATTTGCTCCTAGAGCTTGTTCCAAATCAGTTGTTTTATAGGATGCTGCAAAACTTCATGAAAAAGGGTAGAACAAGTATTAAAAGTTGTAAACTTCAAAATAAAGCAAAGCAGGCTTGTGGAAAAGTGAATGATTGTATCGGTTTGACAAAATAAAGTAATGGATGTTACACAAAATTAAGAAAAATATTATCTATTTGATATTTCATTAGAGGCTTATTTTCACATTTAAGCTCTGTTTTGTGCACGTCTATAATAATAAATTATATTAATGTAAAAAAAAAAAAAATCCACTGAGATTTAAGCTATTGGTAGTACTGATTATATTTTGTGCAGAATGAAGAATAACACAAATATCTGCAATTATGATTTCCCTTGAAGATTAATTCAACTAACCAAGCTTATTGGGTCATTCATCAAAGTCTACTGGTAGCCACAGTTTTATATTACTTATGTAAACAAGGCAGCATCCAATGCTTCAACAAAATAGTGTTTTTGTATGATATTAACTTTTGTGTGTTAAGACTTTGATAAATTATTTACTGAACTTTTCAACCTTTAGGAATCAATTTATTTAAAGAGAGTTTTTATTCTTAATGCCTCAATTAAAGTATGTTATAAAGGAAATAAATGTGAAATGTAGATTTTACCCTTGTAAAATATAATATGATTGTTTTATTTCTGAAAGGAAGGCAATGCACAACATTTTCCAGCTTTAAAATGATTGTTTTATATCAATATTGTGTGGCTCAATATAGCAAAAATATAAAAAAAAAATATATAGAAAAAATACAATATATGAGTTAAGACAGGGAAATAAACTTTGAACCGTCTATAGACGAATATCTAATCTATCTGAGAATCGCCTAGCCCGTTCTTTCTTGCAATTGACTTGGTCGCATGGTAAGAACCGCTGCTTGTAAAATGCGGTCTTCAGACATTAGATTGATTAGATTTGTCTATGGACTAAGATGTCAAAGTAAATTTACCAAAAATAGTTACATGTTGGGTACCTACCAGATGTCCACTTCCCCTTCAGACACCTTTTTCCGCCAAATATACAGTATTCCAAATGAAAAAATAGGGTTTGTGCTGTTAGGCTGTTAGACACTTGATAAAGGCCAGACAGCTGAAACGTTGTGTTTGTGTTTCTGCACCAATAATATGGGATTGCCCCATGGAACAAATTAACGGCTGGACAACCCTATTTTTTCATTTGGAATAATGTAAACCCACCATACAGTACACTGATATGGTTACCCAAAACAGGCATGTGTAATAACCAATTAAAGTAGTGGGTAGGACATCTGCACACCTTAACAGAATTTTTGTGCATCAGGTGTGTTGTGGTAGTCACTGCTGTATGTAGCACATCACATCAAATAAGTATGATCCACTGCATTGTTATTATGGATTATAGTTTTTACAATGAAGGAATAATGTAACATGTAAACAATAAAGAAAGTTACTTAGAACTTACAGGTGACCCTACCAACAAAATTATGGGACTTATTGAAATTGGTTTGTGTAATGGCTGAATTTCTGGAAAAAAACAGCAAATTGTCTCATGGAACCTTATCCTAAAAGGCCAGAAATCTATGGATTACCTAAAATCCACAAGGACTCCCAAAATCCACCCTTTTGACCCATAGTCTCAGCAATGGGATAGGCCACTCAGCCATTGGCACAGTTTACAGATTTTTTCTGCAACCAATTGTTAATTATTTTTTAGAATGGATACTTATGATTTCCATATCAGACTCAATATGGTTAAACCCTGGAATGTGGATTGGCTAATAGCCACTCTGGGTGTGTAGGCATTATATACTAATGTCCCACATGAAATGGGTATAGCAGCTATGCAACACTTTTCATCAAATGAAATAAGCATTATATTTACATGTATTGCTGCCCTTATTACAAGATTTGATCTTTTACCATGTACACTCATATCAAATTAAATATGTAAAAGTTGAGCTTTTTATTGATGCAGACTGGCTTAAAGGACAACAAAATCATTTAAACTCACACCCTCCCATTATAAGTACCCTGGGTGAGGGTACTGCTGGTCCCTTATCCCTGGGTATTCCAAAGAACACTGGTAATACTTTCCAACACTTGTAATCACTGGTCCAGTCTTCCCGGCCCTCTGTTTTTTTTAAGGGCCTAACATTCTCTGCATCTTCCGATTGGCCAGGTCCTGGACTTACAGAGGGGGTGGGGCAAGACAAGGTTAATGATCACTAGTGTGAGTAAGTATTACCATTGATCTTAAAGGACAACAATATCAAAAAAAATCACCCCCATTACATGTCCACACTTCCAGCAGCTGAAATCACTCACATATACAACCGTGCTGCCCTCCCTAAGATATCACACAGCAAAGATGAGTGCTAAAAGCCCACCTCCTAGAGGGCCCAGGGCCCTGATTAACATATCACCTGTCATTGGCAGGTGGGAATGTCTGTTACAACCTCTCTCCTCCTCCTCTGCCAGTCAAACAAACTTGAACTGTTCGTTTGCTAGTATACAGCCTACATAATCAAGCTAATCAAGGGTAGGAGGAGGAGTGATTTCTCGCATTCTAGCTTTGAGTGACAGTTACAGGCAGACAGAATTGTTACGCCCCCTTCGCAGTGTGGCTAAGAGAAGCTCGAAATCAGGGGAAAAATGTATGAGGAGTGCTGCATACCATTACTCTTTTGAAAGCAGTTAAAAAAAATGTATTGAGGCAATACAGTTATCCTTTAAAAAAATTACTTGGCCTAATTTCGGATCCCATCTTTTAGTGGGGAGTGGATTAAAAGTTTTTGTTGTCCTTTAATATTGTATGTTTGCTGAGCACTAACATCTAGAACTTAACAGTGCTCAGATATGGGAACACCTTTAACTTAAAGGGCATGTCTACCCCTTTTTACAACTTTTTATATAATGTAGGTATTTTTCCCCAGCCCCCATAATAGAAATTTGAGAAAGTCCCCCGATCTTAACTTACCTTACCTCTCTCCTCCACCGCACTCCCCGGCCCTCTGCTTGCACGGAACTGCAAGCAAGGGGTGGGACAGGCAGCCACGTCCCTGATTGGCTGAGAGGCAGCCAATCAGGGACGTGGCTGCTGGCTGCTAAGAACTCCAGGGGAGAGAGGTAAGGTAAGTAACTATCGGGGGACTTTCTCTAAATTCTATTAAGGCGGTTTGGGCTGGGGGACCTATACCTACATTATATACAAGGGGTTTAGAGCTAGGGGGAGGGAGAGAAAAACAGGAGGGAGAGGGAGGGCTGAAGGATTCTTCTGCCCATGCCTCAAACCTTGTCGAGGTTGAAGCAGAGACAAGCGCAGGATGAGTCAATGGGAGCTTCTACACTGCAGTTTTCTTGGCTTTGTAGGGGCATAGCAGGAGAACCGTTTGGAGCATTTTTAAATACATACTGTAAATGTTTGTTACCACCAGGTTTACAAATGTCTATGA
The DNA here is from genome assembly GCA_019447015.1 of Hymenochirus boettgeri. Taxonomy (NCBI): domain Eukaryota; kingdom Metazoa; phylum Chordata; class Amphibia; order Anura; family Pipidae; genus Hymenochirus; species Hymenochirus boettgeri. The sequence continues at coordinate 40,971,649 of CM033471.1, forward strand.
GTAGATTTCATTAACAGCAAAACCATGTTTTTTAAAATGTTTGAAAGTGACAGATTAAGAAAGTAACAATTAATTACACAACCTTAACTTTAAAAAATACTGAATAAGGCAATATGACCTATGAAATAACTGGAAAAATTATTTTCCATCCATTTGTATATTGTTTCATCACTAAATATATGGAGAATCCAAAACTACTTTTATATAAAATGATTGATGGTACTCAAAACAGAATAACCTCCATATTTGGACACCCGATAGACTGGGCTGTAATTATTGACTTGCTGCTGGAAAAGACAAAATATATTTCCATGCATCATGATTGCTAAAGTAATCTTGGTGAAGATATTTAGACAAGGGTGGTCATCAGCTGCATCATAAATGTCCCAGTTTTCTATTGCTCAATATTCATTGACTTTAGATGCTATAAAGAGAAATTAACATCCAAATGTTTCTCACAGTGGAAGTTTAGACATGCTAGACACAGCTACCTTTATTTTTACTTTAATAAGACTAAATGCTCTACTGGCCAACAGTATGGTTTTAAAGGGGGGGCTAAAAAAACCTTTAGGGTAGATGTCCAAAGGTATTACTTTTCACCCTTAAAAAAAAAGTTATTTAACACCAACTGCTATTTTTTCCACTTTATTACATGCATTTCTAACCAAATATAAAATTATAAATATTGCCCCTGTTCGTTCCCCTTCTTGCAGAGGTTGCCACCTCCTTCCCAGCCAATGAGCTTTTAGAACTTGAGCATGTGCTGAGGAGGCAGCAGAGAAAAGACTGGCTGTGATGTCAGCATTCACAGGCTTGATTGACTGGATGGAGGGAGGAACCGGAAAATATGGGAAAATAATTCCCCCAAGTACTTTTTCCAGAAAAAATGGGAAAATAATTATCCTTATATGTCTGATTAGTAATACATCTAATAATGTGCTGAATATATTGGTTTACATTAATACATTAAATAAGGTAGGGAGAGAATTCAGGCTTTGATACTGCCTTTTCAGCAATATGCAAATAAGGAACAAAGACTTCTGGGAATTTTCTGTTCCTTATTTGCATATTGCTTTACATTTGGGGAAGATAACTAAAAAGTGACCTTTTTTTGTTTAAAGGGTGGGCTTGCCCTTTAAGCCATTTGACTGGCACTTATTTTAAAGGGAAAAACTTGCTCTGCATCATCAGCTACTTGTTATACATTGTCCCTCCCTTTGCCCCTGGGGAATTCCTCTTTATGTGTCAGGCTTGTGCAATAGTTACACCACTGTGACACTGGGATAATTTATTCATCAATCCCAAAACATGTAATTAATGATAGCCTAGCCTAGGGATGTATCAGAGTTTCAACCCTTACCTAGTTTCAGGTTGAAATTTTTTTTGGGGTGGAAACTAGCAACAAAGTTTTTACACAGGAAAACTGAAACAAAGCTACAGTGCCAAAAATTTTGTTTCATTGACGCAGAATTGTATTTTGACATTTAAATTTCTGCTTTTAAACCTGGGTCTGACTCTAACCTGAATTCCATTTACAGTATTAATATAAAGTGTCTACTAATTCCCCTCAATTACTAATAAAGCAGAATAAAACAGAAATTGTTTCTGTTGCAAAATCAAACACGGAAAACACTTTTCCTCCCCAACTCTTAATGGTCTTACAGACAAAAATACAATTAAAGGATAAAATTAACTGTTTAAAAATGAAAAGTACCTGGGTCAGGGAGGTTGGATTGATTATACCTACCTTTCAATATCGTTTTGTTTAGGAGCAACAGTTTTCAATTGCCAGGAAGTCCTGGAATAGTGATAGAATAAAGATAGTGCTGAAGCCAGGAGGCAGAATCAGGGTTTTTTGGTCTGGTGCTCCTCACAGAAACAATATTGGGGGTTAGGAATTACCAATCCTATATCCCTGTCCCAAGTACTTTTCACTTTAACTGTTTTTTAAATAAACATTATACATATAGTTATATATATAGTTATAATGAACAGTTTATTTTCTTTACAGCTTTGACCACTGATAATTTAGCCAGCTTGAAATGTGTATGAACAGTATGAAGAGTCAAGTAGTGATCAGAGAAAACAAAGCAAGCTTTACAATGTCTTGTATATCAGACTCCCTTGACATTCTTACATGTGAGGCGGTTCATATCGATGATGTTTATTAATCCAGCAGGACCAATAACAAACTATGATGACAGAACACCAGTGGCTCTGAATGGGGATGAATTGGTCTGTCTGAATATTCGTCAAATGATTCAAAAACTTGTGTCTGTACGTGGCTATAGACTTTACAAAAGGTCTAATTGAAATGTGCCAATATATAAATATTTCCAATGAAAAAGCATTTTAAGTGACAATCTTATACTGTATGTATAAAATGCAAGTCCGATCTGGTAATTTAGCCAAAAATATCTACATATTATTGTCTCATGTGAACCTACCTTGAGATACTGTAACTAAATCACAGATTTGTACAATTGCGAAAAAGAAGCATCTTTCATGAATGATTTTACTTGTTCAGTAAAACAGTAATGCACAGGCTCTCCTACACACCTGCTAGTTTTCTCCGGTGCTGCTCCATTTGAAACCCCGTTTCAAACGGCTAATTGTCACTGCAGAACAAAACAAGGAGTCAGAACACTTGGATGAACAGGTGATAAAAGGGGGAGAAACAAAGGAATCCAACGTTTCAGGGGGATATATCCACCCTTCCTCAGGGACTTATCCCCTCTATAGGGATTCTCCCCCTTTTATCACCAGTTTTCTGAATAGTGTTCTGGTTCCTCTTTTTGTTTTACTTAGTTTTGTGCCATCAGCCAACACACAAATTACTTTCCATTCCCACTAAGGGGCTTAATTAATAAGAAGTGTGTAATTAAACACATTCTGTGACATCCATTTCCAGGTTTTCTTTTTAAAATGCAAAATTTGTAATAATCTCCATTCTTCTTTAAACTTCCCCAATTTCTAATGATAATATTATTCACTAAACCTCTGAATGCAAATATATAGCTAATTAGTATACTTTGGCTCTGAACTTACTGTAAGTATCTAGATGAAGTTAGATAGAATAGTCTACTTTCCTTTGTTTCTAAATTCAGCTCATCATTTATTAATTATTTAATCACTTTCAAAAATGTTGGCAAATAATAAGTAATCATCAACACTGTCTTATAAAGCATAATGTCTACTAGTTAATATTTTATTCACCAAAACCCTGAAATGAGTATATTACTAATGAGTTGAATTTGAACACAAATTATGATAAAGATATGCAATATTCTGGAATTTTAGGATGTTCTGAAGGAATATGAGATTATGTTTCTGCACAACACAGCACAGGAGAAAGGTATATATTATATAAGGATTTCGGGGGAAACAGCTCCACTTAGATGTGGCAGGTGAAGGATTTTTTAAATAGTTTTCCATGTAGGAAATCTCTCAGAGAGAGAATGAAGTTAAAACAACTACTTGATTTGATTTCTAAGTAAATGTCCATTTTGTTTTAATAAATGCCACTGATTCAAGATTTTCAGAATTTATTATAATTGCCAATGTCACCACTTGCTTATATTGTCTAGCTAGAAAGATTCTGCTGGGAAACATTTGTTTAATGGAAAACTGTGGCCTCCATACAAGTGCCCTTATTCAAGCAAGCCAAATAATTCTCTAGCTGTTGTGTGAATTTAAAGTTACAGGCAAGTTCAACTTCCTTGTTTGCTCCAATGCTGTGACACAACCTAAGCTGTATTATAAGCCCCATCCTAAAATAAATCTTTCCCATTAGTAGGAAACAACTGAACATGCTCAAGTCAGCAGCTGGAGGGGGTTGCAAAGCAATGGTGCTGGTTATGTCACTGCGTACAGTGTAAGCAGGAATCACCACCCTTAGTGCTGTAGATAGATTGTAACTATCCATTCTATCCATAGCTATGATTTATTTTAAAGGTAGGAGTAGCATTTTAGCATCAAAATGTACTGGTGGCTCTTTCTCAATCTTTACCAGTGAAACCCATTCCATCACAGTTAAAACCTTAACTAAAGATGGACCCAAACCTGAGTTCGGAACAAACTTTATGAAATCTATCAGAACGAGTTCGCTGCTGTATTTTCGATAATTAGCAAATTTACAGACTGCTTACACTCAAATGTATTGTTCAGTAACCCTCGAATGTAATGTTTGATTTTGGAAACCTTTAAATGTAATGTTTGATTTTCAGTAACCCTTGAATCGCATTTCTAATTCGATAACTCTCGGATGTATAGTTTGGCTTTGGTATCCCTTGAATGTAGCATTCTAATTCGAGAACCCTCAAATGTATGGTTCGATTTTGGTAGCCCTCGAATTTAGCATTCGGCAACCCTAATTGGCCGTAACCCTAAAATGTAGTGTGGGAAAACCTGAAAAACCTGACAATTGCCTGATCTTGAAGAAAAACGTGACTTTAATGGTTTTGTTTTAGAACTTCTAGACTTTAGTAAGTTCGGCCATCTCCAACCTTAACACACTACAGTGGAGGCATTTATAAAAGATCTTTATGCTCTGATATAGTGTTATAAAAAAAAGAGAGAGAGAATATGCTCTATTTTATGAAATGTATGTAAGTGACTGTTTAGTAAACAGCATTTCTAGCAAACAATTGGTATATAATTTATTATGGCATTAAAGAATATTCTAAACCTAATGTAGCTATTTGTTACACATGCAATATTTCCCAAGTGCTCAAAATCTCTGTCATTCTTCATTTTAGATTCATATTAATCAAGGGTGATTGACAGTAGAACAGAATGAAGCTTAACAATGTTTTCGTATTACAGAAGATATACATCAACTTGGATTCTAGTGAAAAGGGATTCACACCATGTATTTATAATAAACAGGTGATGAACAGTAGCTCTGTTTTTCCTACGTCTTTAGTTGAAGTTTTGGGTAGATATAAAAAATCTAAAAAAAAAATAAAAAATAAAAGTTTGGTTTGGGAACAGACAAGAAATATGAAAACTCCTTATTAATAAGAATAAAAACATTAGAAACCACTTCTAAAAAAGTGCGAAAGTTCAAAATCAGACCCATTAAAGTAATTGGGGACACATAGTTTAAAGGAGAACTAAAGTCTCCAAACAACATTGTCCCAATAGACAGAACACATTCACACACATATCACAAGCTGTGTCTCACCTCTCCCTTTGCTGTGGCTATTGAGTGATTTATGAAATTAACCTGTGGGTACTAGAATTTAGCTCCCATAATCCACCTTAGTTGGGTAAACCCCGAGCTAAGTGTCTGCGTACAGGCACATGCTCTGTAGTGCTCAACAGATTAAAACAAGGATGTTGCAGCCTTGCTTATTAAAAGCTGACAGCCATTCACCTAACAGCAAAGAGATCCTCCCTCTCTCTAACACATAACAGAGATATCAGTTTCAAACACATTCAATGTCCTAACAATGATATAATCCTTTCATACAAAAAGAAAAGAAATCTTTGCAGTGCTTTTCTTAGCTACAATGGATGTAAGAAACGGAATGTTAATATTTCAGTAAAAATAAAAGAAAGTCTGGGGAATTGAACCTGCAATTTGTACATTTACTCTGTCTTGCTAAAAGCAGAGCTCATACCTCTAGGCTAATAGGGAACCTATATGTATGATGATTTTCCTCATAATCATGCCATTTTCGAGGGTTACTGAATCTATCGGCGTATTCAAATATCAGTGAATGGCGTATTCAAATGTTACTGAATCAACTGCCGTATTCGAGAGTTATCGCACACTGTAGTCAAAAATAATCAAAACCGATCACCATATTTGAGGGTTAGCCAACACTATAGTCGAGGGTTAGTGACCTTGAAAATCCTAGAGCGTTCGATAATTTTTAAAATAAGTTCCATGAGTTCAAAAAGTCTGAAAGTCCTTAAATTCTAAAACAGAGTTTGTTCGAGCTCGTAAAGTCCTCAGTTTCAAACTCAGGTTTGAGTTCTAGTCCCTCTCTAGTCGAAATGCCACTAAAAAAATACTTTTGTAGCTTATAATTTGTTTATTCATTCATATCTGCCACAAAGCTATTAATCTACCACGCACATATTAGTATTTCTTAATATTTTAGGGAGAAACTGGAGTATGTGGAAGATTTTGTAACAATAGAGACAGCAAAATTGAAGGGAAGACTTGAACCTAGAACACCTGTGCTATTGACTGAACTACAAACATAGAAAGTATCACATCATGTGGAGAGAGATGGATCTGGCCTAATGTGTTTAAAGTTTACAATTGTTCAAACAACTTGTAAATCTAGACCTAAAGTTTTTTTCTTCTTCTAAGTGATTTAAATTTCTTATTATTAAAACACTTTTTTCTTTAAGATCGGCAATTAATGGGTTTCCGCATGCTACATTTGAGGGCTACGGCCAATTTGAGGGTTACTGAATGATGCATTGGAGGGTTAGCAAAATCGAAAGCTACATTCAAGGGTTATCAAAAATCAAAAAGCACATTCAAGGGTAACTGAAAATCAAACAGTACATTTAAGGGTTATCGAAATTGAACAGTACATTTCAGGGTTACCAAATGATACATTCGAGGGTTACTGAAATCAAAGGCTAGATTCAAGGGTTTCCGAATTCGAACATAACATTAATTAATTATCGCGTTTTCGTTAATTATGGAAAATAAATCAGTGAGTTAGAAAACCAAAACTAGTTTGAGTTCATCCGAAATTATAAAGTTCGTCCCAAACTCAGGTTCGGGTTCAGGTCCATCACTAGTTATAACAGACAGTTATAGGCACAATGAGAGAGCTAACGGGGGGAGATCAGTAGTGGTGTCTGAAATACTATTTTGCAAATCTGTTTTGTTTTTTTATTTATTCTTATTCTACAGTATCATCTCCAGCTAGCTAAACCTATCCAAGCTGTGTTTCAATCCCTCTAGATTGTGCATCAGTTTCTATTTACTTCTGTTCGAAAAGAAATATATCATGTTATAGTCACTGTTTGGCAGAGTGTTCTAGGTATTAAATGAAAGTGAAACAGACCTGTTTTATAAATGGTTAACACGGCGCTTAGATCTATTATTCATATAAGCATCCGCAAGGATTTGCGTTATCTGCTTTTTTCGCTTTTTCTCCCTACGCAAGACAAACACTACCTGCTGCTATTAGATGATAGGAACACTAGCTGAGCCACAGAGAACACATAACTATTGTTTGTTCCTATAATACTGTACTTTACACATAACAGTATTATTTGATATCCATTGTGTACTTAAACTGTACTTTTACTGTATAATGTTTGTCTACTATTCAACTGAGAGAAGTGCTGAATAAGATTTTGAAATCCTTTACAAAGTAACCACACATATATTCAATTCTATTTCCTTAAACTGTGTAAACTGTTTTCTAAATGTCCAAATAATCGGCATTTCTGATAAGCTGCCTTTTCTGTCACACCCTCATCACTGCTGCACCGTCTGTCACACCCTCATCACTGCTGCACCCTCTGTCACACCCCCATCACTGCTGCACTCTCTGTCACACCCTTATCACTGCTGCACCCTCTATCACAGACTTATCACTGCTGCACCCTCTGTCACACCCTCATTCACTGCTGCCCTGTCTGTCGCACCCTCATCACTGCTGCACCCTCTGTCACACCCTCACTGCTCCCAACTATACACCTCATCGGATTAGGATTCTACTTCTTGAGAACCTTCACCTTATGTTGCCTCATGAAAGATGCACCTATGCATGGCATCCATTTATCTATTCTGATACAGATACATCTTTATTACTCATTGTTGAGAGAACAATAAACAGTACAATATTTTCCTTAGATCTCCTCTCTAAAGGGAAACAGAGGCAGAACATAACTTACATAACAACAAGGTTGTTTAATAATGATCGCTATCATACAATGATTTGATTATTAATTTACAACCAGTATTAATTTACTAAGACATTGTAAAATACTCACACAGCTGATAATAATGTTCAGTATTGTAAAATAAAGTTCATCAAGGCTTTATCAATCCGTTATATTGATGCTTAATAAATACCATCCTATCAAATGTATATACCAACACTGCAGAAGAGATCTACCGTATATATACTCGAGTATGAACTGAAGTTTTCAGGCTGTAAAATCAGCCTGAAAACCTGACCTCAGTTTATACTTAACTTACTTGAAAAATCCGGCAGCCGTTTGCTCCTGCGCAGAGTAGTGACGTCAGCCGGCGCGTCAGTACAGGGAGCGTTGGAGTGAGCGGCTGCTGAAGTTTCTACAGAGAAAGATGCCCATGTGCATGCAGTGCTAGAGAATCTGGACACATTTCTGGGAGCAGGAACCTTGGCAGTCCTTGAGGAGTGTCACAGCAGCAAAACAAAATGTTCACCATGGAGAAGGACACCATCAATTCGAGCCACACCAGAATGAGTAGTAGAGTTATTGCAGAGTGGATGCCAGAAGGATGCCAGAGAAAGATGCCCACAGAAGGTACCCACTGAACTGGGTGGGAGGGTGAGGGTGCAGATGTTTGGAAACTACAACTCCCAGCTAATAAAGCATGCTGGGAGTTGTAGTTTCCAAACATCTGGAGTGCCAAGCAATGAGGCTTTAGTGGTCTTTTAGTGGTCTTTTAAATAGACAGCAGATTTCCCATACAGTAAAAGCGATACTGGATATGGCTATTACGGTATGGGAATTCTGCTGTCCATTTAAAGGGCAACTAAACCCTCAGAACAATACAGAATCACAAGACAGTAGTGGTCATAATTTCTACCCTCGGTTAATACTCGGGTCAATCGCTATTATCAGTTTTCCAGGTAAAATTAGGTACCTCGGTTTATACTCGAGTATATATACGGTATTTATCCATCTGGTCAATGGCAAAGCTTTATGAACTTTCTATAAGGCATAATTATAAAGCAAAGAATCTTTTCATGTTCTTTACCCTAGTTCATATTTTCACTGAAATACAAATGTAATAAAGCTGCATAATATAGCTACTAATAATATAGGGGATTGCTATACTGACAGCTCTGCATTAATACTGTCACTTTCAGGTTGGCTATATTAATGAAAGTCAATAGGAGAATCATCAGCCATTGTTTCTTCTGCTGTTTATTGCTGGATTGCCACAGTCTAAAATTAATTCTGAATTGAGAAAGCCAACTAGGTGACTAGTAAAATGTCTTCAAGAACTAAACTTCAAGTCCAATTGATCAAATTGAATACAACAGATATACCATGACCTTGATGAATGAGAACCTTCAAATGCTAGTTATCGCTAGTCCAAATGCAGTGTCTCCTTGCACTACTCTTTATGTATTTGTATAAGTTAGTGCAGTGCTCTCCAGGCTGATAACCACAAACAGAAATGTACTATAGCATATGGATATTGAGAGCCGCACTCACAATTTTTTCAATTAAACTTTATTGTGACCAGATATGTGCACAACATTTTAGCGCAATCTCCTTTGTTAGGTGCATGCACCGAAACCTTCTGCACATATCTGGTCACAATAAAGTTCACTTGAAAGAATTGTGTGAAAGAATTGTGAGTGCAGCTCTCAAAATGCTTATTCTATAAGTTTTTGCTACAACATTTAAAGGTAATCCATGGTTTTTCTTTTTACAATATTATCAGCAGGGTCTCTGTTTGCGGATGACACAAAACTTTGTTGACCATTAAAAGCTACAGATCATGTGCAATAGATTGCAATAGATTGCCACATTGGGCTGCTAAGTTGCAGATGACTTTTTGATAAATGCTAGGTGATCAATTTTGGGCTTAAAATCCTTGTGCGGCTTACACTATAGATTGGTTTTATGGGATAACGAACTTAGAAATAGAGATGGAATCCTGGTCCGAATTGGAACCCCCGGATTCGAAGTTCTGTTTGGATCCATTCAGAATCGGTGGGAATTTTTGGATAACTAAAAATATTTTTGCTAACCCTCGAAAGTACAGAGCTTCTTTTGAGGGTTACTGTATTTTCAAGGCTACTTTTAAGGGTTAACAAAGTAGCCTTGAATATACACGCAGAAACTCGAAAATAGCTTGCGTGTAGAAAGTTTGTTTTTATTTAAGTTTTGGTGATTCATACATGTACCTTTGAACATTTCCCGGGTGCCTGAGCCATCTACAGTAAGTTACCATGCTTTTAACTGTACTTTTCAAATGTTCACATTTTTTCGGAATGCTGAAAATCTGAAATCACATTGAAACTCACTGGTTTAGAAAATCTCTACTTTAATAAAACAAAACACGGCAGGCGGCAACAGCAAGAGCAATTAAGATTGTCTTGTATAAAATTATGCAATCCTGTATACAAAAAAGACATCTTGGAAAAGTAAAGGGTTCTGAGAAGGGCAACTAAATTAATAAGACTACAAGGGGAGCCTGAATATAAAAACAAATTGGGTAAGTTACAATTATGCACATTAGATAAATGGTGCTTGCACAGGGATATGATCACTGTGTATACATACATTAATGGGCCTTACTAAAATCTGGTGCATTGTTCAACAATAGAACATGTCAGACATGCGGACATCCCCTTAAGACTGGAGGAAAAGAAGTTAAATCTTCAAGATCGGAAAGGGTTTTTAAAAAGAAGCTTGCTGAGTTTCTAAAAACAAGGAATGTTGCAGGTTACTGGTATTGATACATAAAGTAGAGTTGATCCAGGGATTTCTGAATGTGACTCATACTGGGTTTTTTTGTGCCTTCGACTAGATCAACAATTAGGCAGGTGGGTTGGGTGTTGCTAAGTGGGTTGAACTGGATGGATGTAGGTTTTTATTCAACCTCAAATACTATACTATACTATACTAATATATTTGCTAGCACTTTGAAATAACTATGATGGTAAACATTTGGATATAGGTGGTAATGTGTTATGCTTAAAGGAATATTTCTCATACCATCAAAAGAGAAAATCCTGTACCCTTAACATAACTTGTAATTGATTTTGTTGTTTATAACTAGGAATCTATTGTAGCTTATACCAAACCTAGTTAAGGATAAAAACTACTAATGAAATTAAATTAGTTAAATTTGCTAAAATTAATATTCATGAAAATTTGATCATTTTAACATGGGATTTTAATTTTTAAAATTTTTCAAAACTTGCAAAAACTGTTCCACAAACCAGCCAGCAGAACAAAACTACAGCATACAGGTTTGTGCATCCCTACATACTGAATGACCTGGTTGTACAAAAAACTTTTAATAAATCTAATAGGACAAGAAATGAATTCTACAGAATTTGTGAAACACTCAAATACTTATTTTATGATACTAATTACACAAAACAATAAGCAATAAGAACATATGAACACCTGGAAAAGAAAATTACAAAGATCTCAGACAGCAGCTAGAATGAACCTTAAATAAATTCAGAAACTGTGCTTCAAAGATACATCAATATGTAAAAAGGTTATAATAGATGTATCTTCATAAAGTAATGTGTCGTAATTGCCCACTCGAAGAGCACATGCATTGGGTCAAAGCAAGAAAGAGATCAATTCTCCTTTAAGGAAATAGTCAATATACAATTCATAACATTTGCATTCATATTAAGAAAATGAACCTACCAATTTTTTTCTGCAATAAAATCATCCATCCAATTGTGTTTTAACAGTTGCTGTTAAGGTTCTCCTGTTCTGGAAAGATTTACAAATAGTTTGTTTGCCTGATCAGCATTTTCAATGTGGATAGGCTTTGTTTCATTTAATAAAGTTGCATGTATGTTGGTATAAATATATTTATATAGTGCCACTTGGGAAGGAGAACTGAATTATATTGAAATACATAAAATTCAAAAAAGTAAGCTAACATTTTTAAATAAAATGATTTTAAATACAAAATACATAAAAAGTAAATACTGGATCCTATGATAACTGAACTCTTTAGAGCTCACAATCTAATAAAATTAGAAGGTAACGGATATTGTACAAGCATTTGCTTGTTTGAAAAAGTAATCTGAATTCTAATGATAAATTATTTAATCACGTCACATGGGTGCATGTGTCAATTACTAAAAGATAAAAGATACATTATTGTAAAACAATATTTGATCTTTGACTAGGCCTCTTATATTTGGGGTTTTACATAGCACTGAGCATATTACACAGCATTTTATATTTAGTGCATCAATTAATATCATGCCCAAGCCTAAAGAGTTTACAGTTTCAATACACACACCAGTAATCTGGTCCTATCATCGGGTACAATGTTAAAGGACGTGTAGACATCCCCCCCCAACTCCACTAATGTCTTTCTTCTAACTTCAAGGTTTTCCTTTCCCTTGTTCATTTTTCCTTCATTTGTAAGTAGTAAATTTTATCACTTTTTCTAGTCTAGTTTCCTAATACAGTAGGGATTCTCACCACGCTGGATTAATCAGCTCTGGAGGTTTCATTCACCTTCAGATAGTGAAGATTCCATTTACTTTCATGGGTACACTATTGAGAAATGCATTGCACAGAGCTGTGCTATGATCAGGTACACTTCATTATTCTTTATCTGCAGTACTGTACTATGTTGTTTTTATAAGTGTAACTACTAAAATGGTAATATTAAAGGGTATGCAGATAAAATGCAATTTGTGGGAAACTGTGACAGATTAAAACTAATTTTTAAAAGATAGGGGTAGATAGGTAGAAATCACAGGGCCCCATAGCAAGATCTTAGATGCCCTACCTCGGAATCCCCTGTGCACTGACAACTCTTTTATCATTTTTATGCCTTTTTATCTATTTATTTTTGTATGTATCGCTACATTACTGAGCTGCAACAAAGATTTTCATTTAATAATACCTTTTGCCATATGTGGAATACTGCAACCCTGCTACAGCACTTGGCCAGGATTTACGACTATTGGAACCTCTATATGCTTATAGAGGAATCTCCATCAGCTCTTCTTCCTTCCTATAGTTACATTCATTGCTTTTATATTTTTATTCATATTGATGACATTATACTGATTTTGAATTTGTTACATGATTATTTATCTGGTATACTTCTCTATTCAGCTCCTTGTGTTCCCACTGTATTTATTACAGTGTATGAGGGGTATCTCATGTACTTTCCATACCTAGATTTTATCAGTTATCTTTAGTTAGTATATCCCTCCAGACATCCTGCCAGCAGGACTTCATCTTAACAGGTTTTAGTGTTGTCTCTTGGGGGAGTATTTGGGGCATTTGGGGCATACTATACATACTCCAATAACGAAAAAGATGAGGGTCGCACTCCAAAAAATCAATTTAATAATGAACCACACACATCAAATCTCAACATTTCGGGGCAACTTGCTCCTTCCTCAGGTGACGTCAGGTGAAGGGGCAAGTTGCCCCAAAACGTTGTGATTTGATGTGTGTGGTTTATTATTAAATTGATTTTTTGGTGCGACCCTCATCTTTTTCGTTATTGGAGGATCCTTTTGGCCTTTGAAGGGTGTGGCCTCAGAGGACGTCAGCACCCATAAGGGTATTGAGTGCGCTTGGGACTTTTTGCTATATTGGCATACTATACATACTATTTTCTTATATTGGGTTAATAAATTAGGTTTGTTATGCTTACACAATTGTGTATTTAGATTTTGTAAGAGTTTTTCTTTAAGTTTAAAACTTCTTTTACACACAAGCTATTTTCGAGTTTCTGCATTTATACAAGGATACTTTCGGTAACCCTTTAAAGTCTGCATATATATGAGGCTACTTTCGGTAGCCCTCGAAAATAGCCTTGTGTAATTGGTAAGCCTGGAAAGTAGGCTCTGTAACCCCCAAAAGTAGCTCCAGATTTAAGAAAATTATCAGAAATACAGAACTTCCGAGATCTGAAAGTTCCGATCGGTTCCCTAATCAGAACAGTTTCTAATCGAACCCAAAATTCATCCCTACTCGCTAGTAGAGCTTTACTTACTGCAATCACAGTCAACATCAACATTTTAATGACATTAATTTAATGTGCATTGCAACATTATAAATAGAGTCTTACATCTTTACATTTTGTTAATTGTTTTGGTCCTCCTAAAAATAATTTGGGTGATGAAGCTTTAGCAAGGCCGTCTCGCTAATGAGCCACATTGAGACAAAGTAGCAGAGCGGCACTTTGTCTCTGTGGCTCAAGAGCGGCATTTCAAAGCAAAAAAAAAGATCTATCTTACCGGTGGAGAGGGAGGAAGCACCGCATGTACTGAGAGAGGCGGATCTTCAATAGTCAGAGTAACTTGAAAATTATCCACCCCATTGCTTACCCAATCAGAGTGCAGCCTGTGCAGGACCCTTCCCGCCTGCTTGAAATTCTTGTATGGGGACTTTACCTTACTGCCTCTGCGCACGGACAAGCAAGCATGGTAGGCTAGTTTTTTTCCCAGTTCTTAACTCTGCCTCCTACTTCCCCAGATGGTCCTTAACTTTACTGCTCCTTTGCAAAGAAGACTAAGTTCCGGCCGGGCACTTCAGAGATCGCTATCACTATTCACTCAGTAAATCTCACTAAATCCAGGAGAGTGCTCCCTTCTGCTGATAGCGATCTCTGTGACTCCGAACTTAGTAGAGTATCTGTCTTCATAATAATGAGCAATAAAGGACAAGGACCACCTGGGGAGACAAGTAGGAAACAGAGCACAGTCCAGTAAAGAGTAGAGGGCAGGAGGTTTGAATGTGGGGGGGGGGGATATGGTTTAAGTGATGAACTACAATTCCCAGCATTCCCTACTAGCTAAACACCTGAAGCATGTTAGGGCATATTGGGAATTGTAGTCCATTAACCTCTGGAGGGCCAATTAGCATCCCTGGAACAGAGAATTTAAGTAGGATTTAAAAGGAATAAGGACAGAATGAAGGAGGGACCAGAAAAAAAGTAATAAAAGTAATGGGAAATTAATGGAAAGAGAATGATTTTTTAATCCTTATCCAGGGGAATCTAAATTAAAGGTAACAGGTAAAAATATGTGGGATACTAGGGGGGGGTTATAATAAAATATATATGGTACAGCCAGCGTATAAAATAAGGGGATGTAATAAATATATATGGTACAGCGTATAAAATAAGGGGGTATAATAAATATATATATGGTACAGCGTATGAAATAAGGGAGTATAATAAATATATATGGTACAGCGTATGAAATAAGGGAGTATAATAAATATATATGGTACAGCGTATGAAATAAGGGGGTAATATAAATTATATCTTGTACAGGCGTATGAAATAAGGGTTATAATAAATATTATATGTACAGCGTATAAAATAAGGGGTATAATAAATATATATATGGTACAGCGTATGAAATAGGGGGTATAATAAATATATATATGGTACCATGCGTATGAAATAAGGGGATAATAAATATATATGGTACAGCGTATGAAAATAAGGGGTATAAAAATATATATATGGTACAGCGTATGAAATAAGGGGTATAATAATATATATATGGTACCTCGTAATGAAATAAGGGGGTATAAATAAATATATATGGTACGTGTATGAAATAAGGGGTATAATAATATATATGGTCGATGTATGAAATAAGGGGGGATAATAAATATATATATAACATTTTAATACATTAATTTAATGTGCATTGCAACATTATAAATGAGTCTTACATCTTTACATTTGTTTAATTGTTTTGGTCCTCCTAAAAAATATTTGGGTGGTGAAGCTTTAGCAGGCCGTCTCGCTAATGAGTCACATTGAGAACAAGTAGCAGAGCGGCACTTTGTCTCTGTCGCTCAAGAGCGGCATTTCAAAGCAAAAAAATATCTATCTTACCGGCGCTCGGGGTGGAGAGGAGGAAGCGCCGCATGTACTGAGAGAGGCGGAGCTTCCATAGTCAGAGTAACTTGAAAATTATCCACCCCATTGCTTACCCAATCAGAGTGCAGCCTGTGCAGGACCCTTCCCACTTGCTTGAAATTCTTGTATGGGGACTTTACCTTACTGCCTCTGCGCACGGACAAGCAAACATGGTAGGCTAGTTTTTTTCCCAGTTCTTAATTCTGCCTCCTACTTCCCCAGACAGTCCTTAACTTTACTGCTCCTTTGCAAAGAAGACTAAGTTCCGGCCGGGCACTTCAGAGATCGCTATCACTATTCACTCAGTAAATCTCACTAAATCCAGGAGAGTGCTCCCTTCTGCTGATAGCGATCTCTGTGACTCCGAACTTAGTAGAGTATCTGTCTTCATAATAAGTGACATAAAGGACAAGGACCACCTGGGAAACAAGTAGGAAACAGAGCACAGTCCAGTAAAGAGTAGAGGGCAGGAGGTTGAATGTGGGGGGGGGGATATGGTTTAAGTGATGAACTACAATTCCCAGCATTCCCTACTAGCTAAACACCTGAAGCATGTTAGGGCATTGGGAATTGTAGTCCATTACCTCTGGAGGGCCAATTAGCATCCCTGGAACAGAGAATTTAAGTAGGATTTAAAAGAATAGACAGAATGAAGGAGGGACCAGAAAAAAGTAATAAAAGTAATGGATTAATGGAAAGAGAATGATTTTTTAATCCTTATCCAGGGGAATCTAAATTAAAGGTAACAGGTAAAAAAAATGTGGAATACTAGGGGGGGGTTATAATAAAATATATATGGTACAGCCACGTATAAATAAGGGGATGTAATAAATATATATGGTACGCGTATAAAATAAGGGGTATAATAAATATATATATGGTACAGCGTATGAAATAGGAGTATAATAAATATATATGGTACAGCGTATGAAATAAGGGAGTATAATAATATATAGTTACAGCTTATAAAATAAGGGGTATAATAAATATATATGGTACAGCGTATGAAATAAGGGGGATAATAAATATATATGGTACAGCGTATGAAAATAGGGGGTATAATAAATATAAATGGTCAGTGTATAAAAGGGTGTATATAAATATATGTTACTGGGTATGAAATAAGGGGGTATAAAAATTTATATGTACACATATAAAAAGGGGGTATAATAAATATATATGGTACAGTGTATGAAATAAGGGGGTATAATAAATATATATGGTACAGTGTATGAAATAAGGGGGTATAATAAATATATATATATAACATTTTAATTACATTAATTTAATGTGCATTGCAACATTATAAATAGAGTCTTACATCTTTACATTTTTTAATTGTTTTGTCCTCCTAAAAATTATTTGGGTGGTGAAGCTTTAGCAGGCCTGTCTCGCTAGAGTCACATTGAGACAAAGTAGCAGAGCGGCACTTTGTCTCTGTCGCTCAAGAGCGGCATTTCAAAGCAAAAAATAATCTATCTTACCGGCGCGCCGGGGTGGAGAGGGAGGAAGCGCCGCATGTACTGAGAAGGCGAGCTTCCATAGTCAGAGTAACTTGAAAATTATCCACCCCATTGCTTACCCAATCAGAGTGCAGCCTGTGCAGGACCCTTCCCCTTGCTTGAAATCTTTGTATGGGGACTTTACCTTACTACTGCCTCTGCGCACGGACAAGCAACATGGTAGTAGTTTTTTTTCCCAGTTCTTAATTCTGCCTCCTACTTCCCCAGACAGTCCTTAACTTTACTGCTCCTTTGCAAAGAAGACTAATTTCCGGCGGGCACTTCAGAGATCGCTATCACTATTCACTCAGTAAATCTCACTAAATCCAGGAGAGTGCTCCCTTGCCTGATAGCGATCTCTGTGACTCCGAACTTAGTAGAGTATCTGTCTTCATAATAATGAGCAATAAAGGACAAGGACCACCTGGGGAGACAAGTAGGAAACAGAGCACAGTCCAGTAAAGAGTAGAGGGCAGGAGGTTTGAATGTGGGGGGGGGGATATGGTTTAAGTGATGAACTACAATTCCCAGCATTCCCTACTAGCTAAACACCTGAAGCATGTTAGGGCATATTGGGAATTGTAGTCCATAACCTCTGGAGGGCCAATTAGCATCCCTGGAACAGAGAATTTAAGTAGGATTAAAAGGAATAAGGACGAATGAGGAGGACCAAAAAAAATATAAAAGTAATGGGAAATTAATGGAAAGAGAATGATTTTTAATCCTTATCCAGGGGAATCTAAATTAAAGGTAACAGGTAAAATATGTGGAATACTAGGGGGGGGTTATAATAAAATATATATGTACAGCCAGCGTATAAATAAGGGGATGTAATAAATATATATGGTACAGCGTATAAAATAGGGTAAATAATATATATATGGTACAGCGTATAATAAGGGAGTATATAAATATATATGGTAGCGTATGAAATAAGGGGATGTATAATAATATATATGGTACAGCTGTATGAATAAGGGGTATAATAAATATATATGGTACAGCGTATGAAATAAGGGGGTTAATACTAAATATATATGGTACAGCGTATGAAATAAGGGGGTATAATAAATATAAATGGTACAGTGTATGAAATAAGGGGGTATAATAAATATATATGGTACTGTGTATGAAATAAGGGGGTATAATAATTATATATTGTACAGCATATAAAATAAGGGGGTATAATAAATATATATGGTGCAGTGTATGAAATAAGGGGGTATAAGAAATATATATGGTACTGTGTATGAAATAAGGGGGTATAATAAATATATATGGTACTGTGTATGAAATAAGGGGGTATAATAATTATATATTGTACAGCATATAAAATAAGGGGGTATAATAAATATATATGGTGCAGTGTATGAAATAAGGGGGTATAAGAAATATATATGGTACAGTGTATGAAATAAGGGGATATAATAAAATATATAAGGTGCAGTGCATGAAATAAGGGGGTATAATAAAATATATAAGGTGCAGTGTATGAAATAAGGGGAGCAGAAAGGAGAAGTGGAAAAGTGCATGGTCAAAAGAATTTAAAAGAAAGGGTTGAGCAGACTGAGAAGGGGAAATGAGTAAACGACAGAAGAAGAAAGGATGAATAAATAAACAGCAAAAGACTTTAAAGGAAGAGACAAAATGGAAGAGCACATGGAGAAGGACTGAGAGGGTGGAACATGAATAAAAGAAGAGTGCAGGTAAGTGGGAAAGTGTGTATCAGGTCAGGTTTATGCATTGGAATGGAGGGGGTGCTGGAGAAAAATGCGACAATTATTTTACCTGCTGAGGAAAGATTTCTAAAGGTTTTTTTTTCTTCTAAATTTCCCTTCCACCCAAAATGTATCCAATGGGCATGACTTAGAGTGGGTGGGAAAAGAGATATATGGCCTAAACATTTTTCGACGTGCTACGCATGGCACATGTAAGGGGCCCAAGTGTGTGCCCAAACTAGGATTAATCCACTACTGTGGACTTGTATTTTGCACTGTGTTGGAACTTGGAGCCCAGGGAGTGGAAGTGGGGAATACAGAGACTGCCATCATTGCTTTAAATAACCCCTCTCCCCTTTGTGTGTTTTGTGACAAACTCTGATAAAGTGTTGGCACATAGATACTGGTAAAATCATGATTTTACCAGAATCTGTGTGCCAACACTTTATTAGAGTTTGTGCCAATGATTTTACCAGTATCTGTGTGCCAACACTTTATCAGAGATTGTGCAAAGGATTTCACCAGATTTGGTGCCAACCATTATATGTGAGAGAGGGTGCATGTACAGTATGTGTGAGTGTGTGTATGTACAGTATGTGAGAGTGTGTATGATGATACAATGCAGGAGAGTGAGATAGAGAATAGAGACTGCAGGAGAGATAGTGTGTGAGAGATAGAAGACAGAGACTGCAGGAGAGAGAGAATGTGAGAGATTAAGGATAGAATATGTATAGGACCTTTACTATCTGTTCTCATTGTATAGGACCTTTATGGTCTGTTCTCACTGTATGGGACCTTTACTGTCTGTTCTCACTGTATGGGTCCTTTACGGTCTGTTCTCACTTTATGGGACCTTTACTGTCTGTTCTCACTGTATGGGACCTTTACTGTCTGTTCTCACTGTATGGGTCCTTTACTGTCTGTTCTCACTGTATGGGACCTTTACTGTCTGTTCTCACTGTATGGCACTTTTACTGTCTGTTCTCACTGTATGGCACCTTTACTGTCTGTTCTCACTGTATGGGGCCTTTACTGTCTGTTTTCACTGTATGGGGCCTTTACTGTCTATTCTCACTGTATGGGACCTTTACTGTCTGTTCTTACTGTATGGGACCATTACTGTCTGTTCTCACTGTATGGGACCATTACTGTCTGTTCTCACTGTATGAGTGGTAAATTGCTCAACCAAACATATAGTTTGCTGCAGATGTTATTTATTCATATTTTCTTTATTAAATGTGTTAGATATTGTTAAAAGGCATTTCATATGGTTAGATTGACTTTAGATAGTTTGATAGTAGGTTAGGCTAGGTAAGACTGGTTAGGAAAGTTAGGGCCCTATTAAAAGGACATGGTGGCAGGTTCTTTGGGGCAAAATTCTTTATTCTTCTGGAATTATGGTGTGGATAAATGTCTATTTAAAGAAACTGTACAAATAAATGGTGCCAAGTCCAAAATGACAAAATGGCTAGCCACACTTCAACTGACAAAGCCATGCCCACACACAAGCCACACCCACTTTGGGGGTGGACATGCCCTTTAATGTAAGTTGTCAGGTGAAATACTGTATAGGTGTATACACTGCTATATTACCTTATTAACAATTGCAGCCATGAGCTGATACTGGGATAAGATCTTGTTTCAGTTTTCTACTTTGCCACATTTTTTCAACTTAACAAATTTTGTCTGCACCGAGAATTACCAAGGTATAAATGTTGCTGTTTTATAAATGAAATATAACATAGAAATTGCTAGTCTTGAGATATGACAAACTATAAGTGCTCTCCTTGACTGTGAAGCAGTTATTTTAAAGATTTAACTTGCAAACCAGCAGAAGTAAAACACAAAAACAGATGGACACGGGAAAGGTTAAACTGCAAATCAATGGGCAAAAAGCTCTCAAATTCATTTATATAAAAAAGAAATCATCAATACTCAAATTTTCTTAATTGACAGAATGATTCACAAGAACATTGCTCATCTCTACATAACACTAACGCAAATCAGGACATATTCTCATGCCAGGAGTCCAGATACATTCTGCTTCTACAATCTGGAATCCTCGCATTGCCATATTGAACAGGCAGGGTAAATTGAAAGCTGAATAGAATGTTAAACACGTCTCCAGTCTCCGTTGGTTAGTGGACTTCACATTTTCTTTAATATTCCTCTTTAGCTGGAGCTTCCTGCGTCATTCACCAAATTATTTTTGTTGACTCTGTCATGTCCTATTCCATTTCTTTCATTTGTCTTCTTATCTCTGCCCCTTTACTTTATGTTTTCTACTCCTTAACTTATCTTACAAAGGATTCCAATTGCTCTTGCTATTTCATTTAGTGCTGCTCTCAAAACGTATCTGATTTTCTTTCTTCATTGTTCTGACTTCATATCATTATCTCCATCTCGGCCTTGCTCCGTCGCTCAGTCTATTTTCACCCTGTCCGTACGTCCCTCTCTTCTTCCTCTCCTCATATCTCTCTTCTGTTGCCTGTGAGCAAACGACAAAGTGTGAAATAATTAGGTTTGGAAAGGTCACGGAAATTGGCGGAGGGGCCGTTGTTTCTGCAAATGTTATTTTCTAGCTCACTGCCCTGTAACTCTCTATGAGTGTTGTGTTTAAGTAAAACAAACAGTGAATTTTAATCACACATTCACCAATGCTTTAGAGACACTTAACTCACCTTTCCCTTGTTTAATATAGAGACGAGATATGGGTTGGATCTGAACTTGAATTTATAAAATCGCTCCTTGGAGAACTCGCTCATAAGTTGCTTCTTTTTTTTTCTAGCAAGCAAAAGCACTTTGCATTTTGGGAAACATAAATGTCACGGTTTATAATGTGTTTTAAAGCAGAAAAATGAAATCCCATTGATGTAAAAATAAAGCCTTGTAACCCACATTTATCCGATGGCAGTTTAATGAAAGGTGATTTAATTAGGGTCAGTTGTTGTCGCCAAAATGTCAATATCCAACACAGTGAATCAAGATAAATTGGCTTGGAAACAATGTTCGGTTACATTGGTACAATATAAGATAATATTGTCTTTAATTAAATCTCAGGTTGTTAAAAATGTGTCACCAATATGTAAATTTGCAGAACGTTTCGGTTTCCTATGCTATTGCTGATCACAATTTTGAATGCAATGTTATAATAACGAGGTCTAGCCTTTCTTTTAATACTACAGGCTGTTACTCATTGTGAATATCCTGAAAAAGTGCAAAAGCATCTTGAGCCCAGTTTACAAGGTTCAATCTTGTCCCTGTTTTTTTTGGCTTACATAATGCTGAATAATAATCTGTGAGTTGTGGAAAAAGCAGCACTGCAGTCGTTCTGATATGACTGATCGTGTGGTATATGAGAGACCATGCAATCAGAAAAAAGTTGGATGATAATTGGACTGAGGTCTGTCAGTCACAATTTCTACTGATCATTATTTCATGATACATATGCCTGAAGTTTAAGTCAGGACAGGAGTTCAATCAGATTTAAAATATTTGCATAGCCTTAAATTTAAAGGGCATGTCCACCCCTTAAACAGAACTGGTCACATGCCAAAAACATATGTCAGTTACCTGTATCCAACCCCAATTGATATATTCAGCATGTTATTAGATTTATTATTAGCAAAATATTTAAGTATAATTGCCTCCAATTTGGTAGAGTAATTTTGGTTCCTCCCTCCATGCTGCCAATCAAGGCTGTGACTGCTGACATCACAGCCATTGATTGCATGCTGCCTCCACTGCACATGCTCAAGCTTATGAATTGCTCATTGAGCAGAGGTAGGAGGTAGATAACTTTGCCAGATTGGAAAAGGACTTGTGATTAAATATCAGGTTACAAATGCATGTAATAAACTCGTAAAAATAGCTGTTGGGGTAGCGAGCAGATAACTGACAAATTATTTTCATGTGGACATGCCCTTTAACATTTTGTTGAACAGACCAAATACTTTGTAGGTGTGTAAAAATAAAAACTGAAAATGCATTTTATTGTTTTACAAAAAACATTTATATATAATTAGTGGTTTAGGTTCTTCGTCTTGATAACTTTTATTGATACAACCTACTGTACCTGCCGAGCCCCTTTAAATCTGTGTGTAAGTGTTTCTAGAAAAATTCACTTCAATTATTGATTACTATTGATTTAACTTAGATTTCTCTTCGTTCATTGACCTATTATTTGTGAAATTATTGTTAGTTTTTCACACATGCTTTTGCTTTTGCAAATATTAAATATTATTGTTATATCTGTAGGATATCTGTAGAATATGGGGTAGTACCTTCTTCTGACATTCAGTCCTGCATAAAGGAGCCCTCTATATTGGTAGGTCATTTTGTGCCACCCTTTGAGCCATCTAATTGGCTAACAGTAATGTAAAACATCAACAAGAAAGCTCCCACGCATCAAGTACAGCCATCATGCCACAACATTTACTGAAAGGAAGAGGAAGGTAACCAGATACCATGTTTTTCATTTTTTAACCAATTTTAAAGTATTTGCAGCTACCTCTGCAGTTAAAGGGCAACTATACTGAAAATTTTTTTTCCTCATCTTAATCTATATAAATGCGTAAGTAGCACTTACTCTGAGTTGTATGTCTTGTTGCATGCCTTCAATCCAGTACTTGTTTTGATCAGGCTTGGTATCCCCACTCCTTCTTTTAACCATTCACCCTTCCATCTCACCAGACCTTTTTATGAGTGCAAGCATGCTCCGCAATCACTACAGATACACATACCACCTGCAAATCTACACACAGCATAACAACTGTCACTAGTCCAGCTACAGCAAAACTGATCACAGCAGAAGAGTTTATGGTAATAATATGGCACTTGATTGACAGCTGCATTGTAAGATGGTTTAGTTTTGAGATTTAAATATATAGGGGACAGGTCAACAAAAAATAGTACATTGTTGGTTGGAAAGAATAAAAGTTTCCAGTAACGGTCAATTTAAAATAACCTTTTTTACTATAGATGCCCTTTGACCTGCCTGGAAAATGAATTTTGGGTACTTCTCCCTAGTCCCTACTATTTCAATTATAAGGAAGAATTTGGATTTCCAGCTAGAGGTATAAAGATTGTACACTGAGCCTCCCAGTCCTGTTATCACATACAAAAATTATATTTTTCCCCAGAGAAACACATTTTATTTGTTTTTATAATTAATGCCTGTTCTTGGAATGACTTGAAGCTGTTTGGATGATGAGAAATTTGCAGAGAGGGAGATTAGAAAAATATATGCATAAAGATTAGCTGCTGCTGCAGTAGAGATGTAAGCTTGAGAAAAGGGAAACAGAAAAAGAAATAAAGTTGGAAAAGGAGGCTTAGACACAAAGCCTCTTTAATTTCTTTGCCCTAAAATGTCATATAATTATAGTAATTGCAAACTCTATTGCTAAATGCTCTGCTGCCCTTTTCTCTTGAATTTTATCCCTGTGCTAACGCAGATATTTAAGTCAATTGATTCTAGCCTTTTCTTGTTTTCAAATGATTTTAGAACCATTATTACAAGCAAGTCATTGAAGATGTGCAATATTCAGCATCATGGCTGTGTACTAGTTCGATGACTTATCAACATCGAGTCAATGGTCCCCATACTTAAAAGGAGCTATCATTTAGCAATTGATTTAGTAAGACTGTAGGATGGATTTTTTTTTTTTTAGCATGGCAGGGTTGTTTATTCTTTTCAAACTATTATGTCTATTGGTCACTGTTGGTACAAATTATATATAATTGGCCGATGCTATAGAAAAACAAGAAAAATGCCAAAACTCAGTCAGTTTAGATAGATTCAAATCATTGCCCTGAATGCAAAGCTAGATAGCTGGGTGCTTGACTTCATTCTCCTGTAGCTATGTGTCTGAAGGAAATACCTTCATTCAGTGAATAAAAAGGCGTGTCCTAATACCATACAGTAAACACCATAGTATATGGACAGGTTGTAGCTTTCACACGGAATTTTCATTATCTAGAAATAGTAGCCTGGTCTGCAGGGTATATTCCTGATCTGAGAAAGACAATTAGCCTCCAAACAAACTCTATACAATCAGAGCAAACATTAGTCCATGTTGTTTTTTTCTAAAGTCTGTGCAGATTTACTAAAGACACATATGATTTCACACCCGGCGAACGCCCCCTGAGTGCAAGGCAAACATTATCAAATGTCCGTTTTGGCTGAAAATTGAATGTGTTTATGTGTTCCGTCTGATGATGTTCATTGATTCGCCATGGCATACATCAGGGCATTTACTGAATGTTCGGGGGTTGGGCATCAGGTGTAAAATTGGACGTGTGTATGAGGCTTAAGACGAGCAAGTTTTTAAAAAGCCAAAAGAATGAAGTACAAATATTTTTCTTCATATTGATTTTAGTAAATCAATGTAGGGGTGCTTAGTGATCAATAGAGATGTCCAAACTTCACAAAATCCGGTCTGCTCGAGGATCCGCAAATTTTCGGAAAAATTTGAAAATTCGCAATCGGACCCATTAAAACCTATTAAAATGAAAGTTCGGCAAAATACATTCTTCGAAAATACGAGGATTCTTCGAAAATACAAGGATTTTTCAAAAATACGAGGATTCTTTGAAAATACGGACCTGAAAATGTGGGTTGCTCAGTCCAAAAATGTGAAAAATCTGCAAAATTTTTAATTTACGAGGATTTCTCGTATTTTCGAAAAATACGAGAAATCCTTGTAATTTCGAAAATTTTCGAAAACGCCGTTTGGACAAGTTCGGAAAACTGGAAAATCCACGATATCCGCCATTCGCGAACGAGGTAAATCCGCCACGGATCCGGGTTCGGATCCGCGAACTGGGCCATCACTAGTGATCAACAATAAAACACTAGATTTATGTAATATGGTGTTAAAAAAATATAGAAAAAGTATTAAACATGCAAAAAATCCTTTCATATCCTGGGATGCTAAAGAACTGCTTACTGTACAATATCATGCTTGAGAAAAATAAATGTAAGCCTGGCCGGCAGAAAAAAAAATCTAAGAGTGCTTTTAGGCTTCAAAGATAACAGTAAATCGGTCTGTAATAGATGAAAGAATTCTTTCTGAAGCTTGAGCAAGGCTTTGTGTGATTTAGGTGATGCACTTAATAGAGGTTTACGTTGGACATGTCATGTGGTCTAGAAACATTAGGAGAAACAATCCATAAGAGCTTGCAGATCCACCTGCTATTATACCTGCACAAAAATAGTACTAGACTTCAACTAAAACCTCGTTAAAGCAGACAAAATTAAGGCAAATTTTATATATAAGTACAAATAATATATATATATAATATATATATAATATATATGACAGATAGATAGGTAGACAGATAGATAGATAGATAGAATAAAACACGAACTTTGGAAGCATCCCTGGGACTTGTAACAAGAAACAACTTTATTGCACACACATCAACGCGTTTCAACACCCACCCGGGCCGTCATCAGGATCAGTGGCGGTTGAAACGCGTTGATGTGTGTGCAATAAGTTGCTTCTTGTTACAAGTCCCAGGATGCTTCCGAAGTTCGTGTTTGTTGTATTTCCTCTTGTTGGATTAAGCCACCGGGCAATATCGGATGGAGACGTGAGTAGTGAGTGCTACTTAAACATTTCGTATATAACTATCAAAAAAAAATGTAGATAAAGACCAACACCCACAGGTCTTGTGAACAAGTTTTATTAACTAGAACAAGTGCAACCAAAGGTAAAACATGCTAGGCACACCAGTCTTAGTAGTGAAAAGTATCTTTTACTAGTGACGTTTCGGAACCTGTGTGGTTCCTTCTTCAGACCAAACCTGTGTGGTTCCTTGTTTGGTCTGAAGAAGGAACCACACAGGTTCCGAAACTCACTAGTAAAAGATACTTTTCACTACTAAGACTGGTGTGCCTAGCATGTTTTACCTTTGGTTATACTAGTCTGTTGGCTACAGAGATTAGAGCACCCAGCATGGAATGACAAGCTACTTACCTTACGTTTAGATGTGCAGGATCCCAACCCTCTTTCCTTGTGTACTATGAACAAGTGCAAGGTGCAAAAAATAGCAACGTTTCGGCCCTGGTTTAATGGCCTTTATCAAGCTTACAGTTTAGTGCAACTGAGAGGGTTTAAATACCCCCCACATAATTAGTGGAGGACACACCCTCTGGATCAATATCTTCCAGAGTTACATAATCTTAAAGTGACAGTGCTGAATAATTCAAATTATTAATAATTATTCATGGCCAAATTTGAAAAAAAGTACATCTTGGATATATATAAAAATAACCTAATTTTTTACTGCAGATACATAGACGATTTGTTCGTCATTTGGAGTGGCTCTGAGGAGCAGTTCATCGAGATGGTGGACAATCTAAACAGCATGGACACTACTATCAAGTTCACCTACAAGGTCAGTAAAACCAACATAAATTCCTGGACTTAAATGTAACACTTAATAAACATAAGCTTGAATACAGTCTCTTCCGCAAACCAACGGATAGAAATACCTTGCTCCACTATAATAGCCACCATCCTTTTTCACTCAAAAAGGCATTACCTATATCTCAATTCTGCAGGGTTATGAGAAATAACTCAAATCCCGATCTGAAAGAAAAGCAACTTAGAGAAATGAAAGAGAGATTTTTGGAAAGAGGGTATCCGAAACAGATACTTAAAGACGCTCTAATTAGAGCAGAACCTAAAATCAAAAAAGATATAGGGAACATGAGTGACAATACAGTGGATACAAAGAGAGATAACAAATTTATGTGCACAACAACGTACTCCACAATAGGAGAGGACATAAAAAATATTCTACACTCTAATTGGCATATCTTGAAAGCAGATGACAAACTAAAAGAGCTCTTACCTAATAGACCCACTGTAGCCTTTAAGAGAGGTAAAAACCTCAGAGACATGTTGGTTGAATCGGACCCCATAAATAAATACAGAAATGAAACCAATTGGCTAACAATTAAACCCAATGGTTGCTTCAGTTGCCACAAATGCAAATCATGTAAATCTATGATATCCAGCTCTACATTCTTACATCCTCATACAGGCAAACAGATGAAGATCAAACATCACATAACCTGCCAAACTACACATGTTATCTACATCATAATATGCCCATGCAATTTATATTATGTTGGAAAGACAGATCTGACATTGAGACTTCGCATCGATGGACATAGGTCGGCTATTAATACCGCATAACGAACGAACAAACCGCACAAAATGAACAAACCGGTAGCTAATCACTACTTGGAAAAAGGACATACATTAAAGGACCTTAAGTTCTTCGGCATCGATCATATACCCTCACAAACAAGAGGAGGGAACAGGACTAATTTATTGTTAAGAAAAGAAACGTTTTGGATCAAAACTTTAAATACGCTGACACCTCACGGTCTTAACGAATTCTGCTCCTTTAAATATTTTATAGATGAACGTTAACCACCCGTTACCGCTTTACCTTGTTCTATTTTTATATCCATGTATTTATGACCTGTAGATAGAGTTTCTCAATATGTCCTCCTAACCAACCTTGTTTTAATCAGCTTACTATTTTTATCATCTTAGCACTTCTTAGCACTTTTTAATCATATTAATATATTTATAACACGTAAATATTAATTTATGACAGAATTACTTAGCACTGTCACTTTTTTGATATTCCCAGCCGTCACTTTAAGATTATGTAACTCTGGAAGATATTGATCCAGAGGGTGTGTCCTCCACTAATTATATGGGGGGTATTTAAACCCTCTCAGTTGCACTAAACTGTAAGCTTGATAAAGGCCATTAAACCAGGGCCGAAACGTTGCTATTTTTTTGCACCTTGCACTTGTTCATAGTTAATAAAACTTGTTCACAAGACCTGTGGAGCGTTGGTCTTTATCTACATTTTTTTTGCTGTGTATTGGAATTCTAAACCGGCAGCTCCAGGCAACTAAACAGGAGGAACATTGTGTGCACACCATTGCCATTTATATATATACCCTGAGGACGGCCCTGTTGGCGGGCTGAAACGCGTAGGCTATCAGACCTACTTATTACAATAAAATTTATTATTAGTCCTTGGAGTGCTCCATAACTTCTCTGTATGCACACTCATGTGGACAGCACCCAGGCATTGTTGAGAGGACGGAGTGCGGCGGACCTTCCATATATATATATATATATATGCATTGATTATCTTTTCTATGTTTGTATAAATATTTGACCAGATCAGTAGCACTTCCGCTAAATGTAGTTGTATATTAAAAGTAATAGTAGTTCGGGTTACCTCGGTGCTATGGTGTGGTAGGGAATGTCTACTTGAGTAGGGTGGCTGCACTGCAAGTTGTCCACTGAATTGTTTATAAAATCTTTAAAAGTATTGATGACTGGGGGTTGGGTAGGAGGGTATAGGTAGGGTTTTGGTTGGAGGAGGGGGTTAAAACAAAAAGTAAAAAAATAATAGTTTAAGATCAAGATCTCTGAAAAAATCAGTTTAAAATGACACTTCCATATTAAAATTCTTAAAAACACTCACTGTGCCTATTCACCACTAGGGGCACTGCAGGGTTTACTCTGTGCTGTTCTGATGTTGTTTGGTTGTGTAGCTCCCAAAAACCTCTGCACACAGGAATAAGGTTGCCAACAAACTTATTATAGCAATTAAAAACAATAAAAAGCACTAAAAAACCTTGCAGGAACAGTCCATTATCCATTGTTAAAGTTGCAACTCTCTGCTATGGTGTGGCTCCTTTAACTCATGGTGGTCTTGTGGTAAGGTATAATCCACTTGGTAATGGCTTGTGAGGTTTTTCCTACACGTTTGCTGTTTTAATCCTTACAGCTTCATCAGGGATCATCAACGATGCTATAATAAAGTTTGTT
The DNA here is from genome assembly GCA_019447015.1 of Hymenochirus boettgeri. Classification (NCBI taxonomy): domain Eukaryota; kingdom Metazoa; phylum Chordata; class Amphibia; order Anura; family Pipidae; genus Hymenochirus; species Hymenochirus boettgeri. Next base: position 41,001,557 of record CM033471.1, read on the forward strand.
GGCAACCTTATTCCTGTGTGCAGAGGTTTTTGGGAGCTACACAGACCAAACAAGCATCAGAACAGCACAGAGTAAACCCTGCAGTGCCCCTAGTGGTGAATAGGCACAAGTGAGTGTTTTAAGAATTTTAATATATGGAAGTGTCATTTTAAACTGATTTTTTTTACAGAAATCTTGATCTTAACCTATTTATTTTTTACTTTTTGTTTTAACCCTTCCCCTACCCATACCCCCAAGTACAAGCAAGATACTTTAAAAAAAAGTAGTTGTAATTGGAGTGCTTCCACAATCCTTGTATTGTATATATATATATATATGTGTTAATTTTTTTTATAGAGAGATGACTTGTAATTGTAATTAATATCATGCCACATACTACAAACATACTAGTCAGTCTACACAATATCTATGAAAAACAGCAGATGGATTATTTAAAAGGTCCATGCAATTTAGACAGTATTTTAAGCTTGGACAATTTTATTTTCTAATTTCCTCGAATTTAAACGCATACATATCCTTGATTAAATAGCAAGGCGTATTTTTTTGAACAAAAATATGGCAATGGGGGGTTGCCGTTGAAACCTTAAAGGGTAATTAAGGTCACTAGCCTATGCTGTACACTCTTTAGTGTACAGCAGATCACAAAAAGGATGCTGCAGCCTGTCTGTCTTGCCCCTTAGAGGCTGAAAGCCAATCCTGTTAGAGCACAAATACCCTGCCTGCCTCAGATACAAAAGAGGAATTTTATAGCATTGTTGCAAACATATTTTCCCCCACATCTACACATTAATTTGTTTTTTATACAAAATAGATAAAAATAATCTTTGTCCTTTCCTCCCTTCTTCCTAACTCCCTCCCTCCAATCAATAAGGGCCTCCAATATTGGTGTGGAGACATTCGGTCATTGGGTTCAGGGGCACAGTCAATAGACGCACATGGTCAAATAGCTGTTTTTAAGACTAACAGGGAGATTCAATAAAAGTTCTTATCATTAAAAATGGTGTTCATTTTGCCCCAACCAATCAGATGTTAGCTTCAAATGTTAAATAATATCTGACTGGTTGGGGCAAACTTAGCACCATTTTAATGATAAGAATGAATCTCCCAGTAAATGGGTTGTTATATTTTCTGGCAGTAACATGGAACTGAAACCATTAAAGCTGATTATTTATAAATTTTGTTACAGTAGCAAAGCAGAACAATAAAACTTTAAAAGGAAACTTGTATCATTTATGTTTAAGGAATGTACTTTTTGTGTACTAGGTTAAAATATGCCACGTAAAAATTGGCTTTCAAATTTGCTAAAGAAAATACATATAAGGTGACTTTTCTTTTACCAATGAATCTATGCCAGCAATTTCTTAAGCAGAATCTTTCATCCAAACCATGTTTTTAAGAATGTTTAAAATACTATTTCATCATAAAAAAATTGGCAAGTAGTAGAATTATTTGTAGCATATGGAGGATTATGTTATGATTACTTATAATCAGGGGTGTCTCTCTAATGAGGCAATATGAGCAAAATGCTCAGGGTGGCACCCCTGCTAAATATCTTGAGATGGCAGACAGATTCCACGTTAATTTGTTTGCTTTTTTAGAAAAGCATCAGGCAGAGCAGAAGGATAATAAAATTGCAGGTGTGTGAGTGTTTTCCCTGTTAGCTCTGCACTAACTGCCACCTTCTTGCAGGCCCTGCTCTGATCGTCATAGGGTATGTGGGGTAATTAGATGTATTTGCAGAGCTGGGCGCATCTTATTTTCAATGTAGTTTGGGTGATCTGGCCATTAAGGCATGTTATATATACCTATCTGTGTGAGCTGGGCGTGAGGGCAACTTGGTTAGGTTAGTTAGGTTAGTGGCAGGCTTACAAATCTTTAGTAAAAAATCTTTTATTCTACAGGAATGGTGTGGATAAATGTCTTTTGGAGGAACACTATAAATGCCACCATTAGAGATGCCGAACTTCGCAAAATCCGGTCCACTCGAGGATCCGCGAATTTTCGAAAAAATTCGAAAATTCGAAAATCCGCGAGCGGACCCGTTAAAATTAAAATACCCTTGAAATAAAGAATTTTCATATTTTCGAAAATTTTCGAAATTACGAGTTTTTCATGTATTTTCGAAAAATATGCATTTTCGAAAATACAAGTAATCACCGTAATTTGAAATCCTTGTATTTTCGAAAATACGTGTTTTCCCATATTTTCGAAAATTCCCAAAAATACGCGAAAACTCGTAATTTCGAAAATTTTCGAAAATGTGAAAAATCCGCGAATCGGAAGTTCGGATGGCGGAAAATCCGGAAAAATCCGCCGTTCGCGGACGGGATAAATCCGCGGCGGATCCGGGTTCGGATCCGCGAACCGGCCATCCCTAGCCACCATGATGTAAAGTTTAAAATGACCAAAATGTTCTACCACACCTATTCCCTATGCACACCTAACCCTGTCTGCGGTGGCACACTTCATTGTACATAGAGGTGGCATTCAAAAGTTTGGCTCAGGTGGTAAAAACCCTAGAGACGCCCCTGCTTATGATCACTTTTTACCTTGTTGAATTAGAGATGGGATCCGGGTCCGATTCGGAACTGTATCCGACACGAAACCCCTCTGTTCCAAAATCTGTATAATGATCTGTCTGAATCCGGACAGACCATCCGGATTTCAGAACCTATTTTCTATAATTATCGAACTTTCGAGGATTATCGAAAACAGCATGGAATGTTCAATAATCCTCGAAAATACGATCGGAAACTCGAAAGTAGTCTCCGATCATATTTCGAGGATTATCAAATGTTCAAGGCTATTTTCTATAATCCTCGAAATCAGCCTCGAACATTAGATATTAGTTAAAAATTTGTTCTGTTTTCAGATCTTCTGGATTTTTCCAAGATCCGGAAACCTGAAAAACAGAATGGAAGTTGAGTTTCGGCCATCTCTAATTAGAATGTTATTGCCACAATGTTCCACTGAAAAGCTTATTGTTAGCAAATAGGGGTGGAACTTATTAATGTTTAAAAAATCCAGATTTTAAATAATGAAATTGTTTTTTTTTTTCGATTTTCAAACACATTTTTTTTTTCTAAAACTTTTTACATTTCTAAAATTCGATCCATGGATTTTCGAAACGGATAGTCCCGATTCTAAAACTAGCAGGGTTATTCAATAAAAGTTCTTATCATTTAAAATGGTGCTAATTTTTCCCCAACCAATCAGATGTTAGCTTTCAAATATTAAATAAGATCTGATTGGTTGGGGCAAAATTAGCACCATTTTAAACAATAAGAACTTTTATTGAACTACCCTGCATGTTTCTTTAGAAACCGGGACTCGGCACTATTGGTAGCACTATAAAGACTTGATAGAAACTCTCTCAAGCTGTTGTTACTCACCTCTACTGCTTCATTCTCTGTTTAATAGCAGACCCTTCCTTTGTGTTTTCAGAATAACCTAATCGGAAACCAGAAAAAGGTTAACATTTTGCTTGTTATTTAAACAAGAAGCTGGATGTCAAATGTTTGACTCTCTAGAAAGATGATAAAAAACCTAATGAAGATTTTCTAATTCCCTAAATAGGTACCGATGATCCATTTCAACTGTAGGGCCAGTCTAAGTGAGGAAGAGCACAATAAATCAAATATAATTCGTGTTTGACAATAAGGAGAAAAAAGAGAAGAAAATAGAGAAGATAAACCTATACCCACTGGCCATTAAACACTGGCAGATTTAAGTCTTTTTCTTCCTGTATTTCTTAGTAAACTGTAGGAGAGAAAAAAAAAGTTTGTTCCTAAGTAACTTGATTTTCTTTTGAAATGCAATTTGTGACTGAATTTTTTTCCATGGCTCGAGCTGCCTTCATTTTTCACCTCTGTATTCGATTAGAAAGATAAAAAAAGGGAGTTTTCTCCCTGGCTCCCACCCACAGAGAAATTCTCAATCAACTCAGCTTCAGAGGATGACTGTTGGGGTCATTTATTCCTCATTATTCCTCCTTCTTCATTTTAAGGCCTCCAGCAGGGAAGAAGATCCACAGCGGTGCCCTGTCAGTATCCGATACAGCCATTTGTAGTAAATATTATAATTTCATCTCACATATCACTGACAGTGTATGGACTTCGGTAGATCTGACAAGAAAGAATATAGAGAAATGAGAAGAAACATCTAAGTCAAGAGTAAGGTACATGTCTTAAAGAGGCCATTGCAATCTTCAGTATGCTTACCACAAGAAGAGCATTACCGTAGATGTTTTGCTTGCCAAGTAACTAATGTTTAGCTCTCAAATAGGTGCATTTTAGTTCTTAAACTGTAGTGATCCCTTCCTTCTAATAATTTAGAAAAGCAGCATTCTAAGATAAGATACCCACAAGCCATAGAGGTTTTGAATGGAAACCCTAATGATTATAACAGTATAATCACCAATGTTCAGGCAAACATTTGTTTAGCTGATGAATAGTTTATAGCAAGGACAGAAATAGAGAACTCAATCAAAAACAGAACAGTAAATTCAAACTGTAGTCAGGAGCAAGCCAAAGATCAGAAACAGCATGGCCAATATTAGCCGCAACATGAAGTAGAAGTTTAGGTAGAACAATCCAGGGGTCAGCAACAATATGGTCGGTCTTTAAGCAAAGCCATATTAAAAGAGAAAAGCTGAGGTAAAACCACGAGGAAGAAGACAGGTCAGAAAATTGGAAGAGAGCAGGGATGAATTCATAAGAAAAGACGGGCAAAGGAAATGGCAAGGCAAGTCTATTGGGGACTAGAATGCAATCTGACATGACAGTAATATACAAATGGCTTAGTGAACAGGAACTGAAAAGAACCTAGAATAAATAAATACAGTATACCCACTGACTAGAATAATAGACCTACAGGACTTGTTCAGTATGCAATTGTGCAGAAATCAGGAAATCTCAGTACCAACAATATTAAGCAGGTGCAAAATGTAATTTACCCCACCCCATACCTTTGTTTTTAAAATCTGTTTAGCCAAACTCATTACTTGTGTTTGACGCTTCCCCATTCTCACTCCTGGACCTGCCAATCGTACACCTAAGCCCTGCCCATATGAGTCACTATGCTGGATGCATGATCTGTAAAAGTAATCACTCTCTGACAAAAAACAAATCCCAGCAACCCCAACTCCCCACACAAACTGTACTAACCCATGAAATAAACTTGTACAGTCCAGGGGGAGAGTCAGATATTGTAACCTATGTAGAGCTCTGTGGACAAGGAGAGACAAATCAGTAGAGGAATCCTTTGTTAGTTTGTCAGCACACCAAGCCTGATAGTAGCAGTGTCTCCCTGACTACAGAGATACTTGTAGCTAATTGGCTTGCAAAACCTCAGTGGCATGCCTAGATGGGTTAGAGTGGCACGTCTTCCTCACTATTTGGTTTTATGTTTGTGCGGCTGCTTGGAAAAGTCAGGTAGGAAAGAAGGGGGAATGGAGAATACAGGTGGGGCAGGCACAGATAAGAGGAGGAGTTTGTGAAACAATGCAGATCCTCTTGAAAACAAAACACTTTTTTTTTTAATAGCCACACCACTTAAGTTAACATTTGGGTATGGTGTCCCTTTAAGGGCCAAGGTATTGGCTGTACATGTTGTTAAAATTAGCTTAACCTTGGTCCCCTTCCTTGGAAAGTGATGGTTCACTTAGGGGTTGCAGTGATCATGCAGCTAAAATATTTAAAATACTTATTTAGCTCTGGCTTACAGTAGTATGAGTTGGAAGGCAAATCTAAGAAGTAAAGGGTTACTGTGCCTGCTCGGATTTTATTCTACCTACATAAAAATAATGATTTAATCCTCTGGGGAAAATATTGTCTTTTTGCCTTGTGCAACTGGCCATTATAAAGTATATATAATACAAGACAGGACGAATTCTAACTTTTTACTAACATGTAGGCCTATTTTTCTCTATTGATTCTAGTCTGCATTACAAAGTCTTATATTGATACGAAACCGAGATTTAGAAAAATTTTAGTTGAAAAACAAGAGCAACAGAGATATTCGGAAAGGTCTAGTGAAGAAACAAAAGCAGCTTCACTTTGAAAAGTGAAGTAGAATTTTCTACTTGTGTAGTTCATTAGGCTGTAATAAGCCAGAAGAGAATATTCCATGTATACGTGTTTGTATTCATAATTTCTTTACATGTATGGGCTGAAAAGAAGTTCACATCTTTAAAACCCACATAAGTCATGCATTACTGTAGCTTTGCACCGAAAGGGCAAAAGATGGAAAATAATGTTGAACAAAAAAAGGTTTTATAGTTAGAGCAAGAAATGTGAGGAAACATAAGAAAATAAGTAAAAATGGCTTTGACAATGTGCAGCTATGAGTTTATATTGCCCAAGTTTGTGACCTATATAAAACTTTGATTTAACTTTTACATGGATCTAAGAATGTCATCTCATTACTGGCAAATCCTTCCCAACTTCTTCCCAATTTGCAACCATTATCCTAATCAAAACTGCATTACTTGATTAGGAGCAGAATTTCTCTGTTTTTGTAGTAAATTGGTAATCACTGTAAACTTCCTACAAGCTGAGATATTCTTCTATGTTTAGAAAAAATATACAAGGGTCATCATCTCCTTCAATTACATCTTCTAGTCTTTTTTTCCTCGCTGGTCCCTAGGGCACCCAATCAGTGATGGGATTTTAATGTGCAGAGAGATAGCAACATAGAAATGCAAAGTGCGCTCCCTGGTAATTGTAAATAGATTGAAATAATTTTTCTTATCTGTACCTCAACAGATAGCATAAAAGAAAACAGAAACATTCAGCAGCAAAAAAATTTTTTCGCAAAAATGATTTATTTTATCGTTTTGGAGATTAATTTCGGTAAACGGTACCAGTATTTCTAATTCTTTCTAACTATCACCATTTTTGTTTTGCAAATCCATCCCCTATTTCTTTAGATATCTTTAGAAACATCTTACATTGTTGCTGCCAATCAAGTGCCTAATTATCAGAATCTCTCCTACTGTTGTTTTTGCTGTAACATAAACAGTAGTGAATAGTTGGAATGTATGAATTGCATGGTTTGAAATTTCCACTCCTAGTGCTGGGTGATGTACGGAGAGAGACTACTAGCTCTTTTAGTCTTTAAGCCATGTTAACCCCTTTGAGGTAAAGCAGTTAAGTTTAAGAGCATTGTGCAAAAAGAGAATCATGCAACTAATGCACCAAGCCAATAGCATCTTTTTAAGGTAGCTGGTTTTAATGATTTGGAATGAATTGAGACACTATCATCTTGGTGCATTATAATACGGGGCAAAAGAGAGCAATAGCCGCTCTCTATACATTGTCCCAATATTGATTACTGTGCACGCTTGACTTCTCAGGAAGTTGTGTCTGATAGGAGGAGGAGTTGGTTAACCATTGGAGGGGAAATACTTAGGCTGTGCAAGTACTGGACAAGTACTTTTCCTCTTCCCCATAGACTTTTATTGTGCGTTAGCACGCTAAACGACTGCAAGCGTAGTGTGAATGGTATTATGACATCCCTATGTGATATTAATGTAATTGCTTTTTTCCTAACAACACTTGTGGCTGGCGGACCAGAAGGAAGAACTGATGGTTGTGACAAAAGAAGCTGTGGCCGACAGTTCACAGCAACCGAGCATGCGGCCCTCTATGGTCAGCTGTGGTTGTCCAATCTTTCATTTTTCCGATTCGGACGAACGAATGGTCAGACATTGGTCACGGCCTTGCCCATGGAATCCATCCAAAATTTTGCCATGACTGAAATATTGGGTTACATGTATTTCTTTGAGATGATGCAAAGTTATTTTACAGTATAGTTGCCCTTTAAACTTTAAAGATCATAAGTCAGTCCAGCTGATGCCATCCATCCCCAATAGAAGTGCCATAACCCTGTTTTGATTGGATTAGCAACTGGAGAGAGAAGCAAAGCAAATGGGTTTGGTTGATGTCATACCCACAGGTAACCAGTACTTTTGGGTCACAATCCAAAGAGCAGGATTCCTGTCTTATCTTCAGTAAAGACTTAAAAGATCTTAAATTGTATTTTAAAGGCAACTTCCACCCTAAACATAAAATGCCATTTGGCAGAGTAGGACTCACATTAAATATGGGGCCTTGACATGAAATGCGAGTTTACATAGAATTTTCCCCTCTCTAATCTCATTCAGATAATACAAATGGTAAACTACAGTAGGTTATGTACTAAAAATGTTAACAAATACAGTTTAACATACAATGAAATCAATGCAGAGACCCTAAGGATTGAGGTTGGTTCTGGTTGACTGGTAATACAGTGTTCTGCTAGACAGAGGGCATATAGGTTATACATTTATTTAACTTTTCTAGATGTATCAGCTAAAGGTCAAATGGTTAGACACTATGAATCAAGATTGCAGCCCTTATAAGTGTATAATTCGCTCTTCATTTCATTTGTTCCGCTATATTGTAAAATTGCAATGTAATTCACGTTACCTAAAGTTGGCATGAAAGTTGTCTAACGAATGAACAAAGTCCATTAAGTGATAATAAAAAATTGGGTACAGTACTTCATTCCAAAATGTCTCTCTTGGGCAACATTGCATATATGAGGCAGTGCCAGTTGCACCTTTGTAAAAAACAATCTTAATCTAAAATAATAAGTAAATTGAAAGTAACATTCGCTGTCCTTTTAACGTAATTTTTAGTTTTTGTGTCTGTGGTCCCTGAATAGATATTTATTACACACAGCTATGCACTATTAAGAAACATTGTCACGTATTCTAAATAAAAGCCAATATCCATGTTCACACGTAAAAATAATACACTGACTCCTGAATTCTAGCATTCAGTTAGCAGAGACATTGTGTCACACTGAGTGCTACGCAGAATATAAATGTACCACTTTAACACCTCAAAAGAATGCACGCTTGCACATTTCTCTCGCCATGCAAGAATGTTTTGATCAATTAATTAAATACTATGTCAGGCACATGTATTATTCACAAATATTTATATGTAGCGCCAATTAATTTGTTGATCCTACACATTTCTATTAATTTATAGATTTTAGGATATACAGCTAAATATGTACTTAAAGGGGTATTATCAGGCCACTTATGATTGTTTATGTTAATACATTTGTTTGGCTTTTTAGCTCAATTGATCAAGAGCATGTACATTTAATGGATGTTTTACATGTTACTGACTGACCAGTCTTAGCCAACACAATATTATTTTTCATCATTTGCTTTTTATAAATATTTGGAACAGTTTTCCTGCTCAGAGCAAATGTTTATCATATTAACTATCCCCAGAGCTCCTCACCTTATCTCTGGTCCCATGCCGTTACCTCTGGCTCATCTCGCGGTTCTTTGTGCACATATGTGAAGAAGGTAATAATGTACTACTAGGGAACAGCACCCGTATTGTTACATCCCATAATGTAAACACTATACTCACACACTGAATCATCTCCATAGACAGAGATGTGAAGAGAATATGACCCCATATAGCACAGCACATATACATTGGGACAATCTTAAAGTGAACGAGTCCTTAACTTAAGCCAATCTACTCTGGGGCCAGGTCAAAGTGAAAAGACATCTCAATAGACTATAAAACAATACCTTTATTTTTCCAACAATAAAACCCAAACAGCCCCCCTCCCCACACAACATATACAAAACTCTATTAAAAACAAGTCCCTCGTGGTGTCATGGCTCGGCTGTTATCTGCAAAGTCTACTGTGGGAGAAAGAGTTATTGTATACTCTGGGCTCAATTGCTAAGGCAGTCAAACACCAAAGTTTGTATGAAAAAAGTTATCGGTAAAATGCCAAATGCTACATTCCAATAGGCTGCGATAACTCACAAGAGTAATTGTCCCAGGACTTACTTTGGCTTAATCTTCACCTGACCCAATGCATTTCCCAATAGGCTTGTGTCCTGGGTAGAGTTCCTGCCTCGTCCTAGTGGCTCCCCGAGACTGGTTTGACCATCCCACAGTCCAATATCCCACAGTCCAATATCCCACAGTCCAATATCCTACAGCGGCTGTACCTCCAACTTACTCGCGGCTATGCATCACGACTTCCAACATAGATCCAACATGCCGATGTGCGTTTCATCACTGCCTCGTGACTTCTGGGTGTTCACATCTGGGTGTTCATACAAACTTTGGTGTTTGACTGCCTTAGGAATTGAGCCCAGAGTATACAATAACTCTCCCACAGTAGACTTTGCGGATAACGGCCGTGTCACAACACCAAGAGGGACTTGTTTTTAATAGAGTTTTGTATATGTTGTGTGGGGAGGGGGAACTGTTTGGGTTTTATTGTTGGAAAAATAAAGGTATTGTTTAATAGTCTATTGAGATGTCTTTTCACTTTGACCTGGCCCCAGAGGTATTATTAGTAGATTGGCTTAAGTTAAGGAGCCGTTCACTTTAAGATTGTCCCGGTATATATGTGCTGTGCTATATGGGGTCATATTCTCTTCACATCTCTGTCTATGGAGATGATTCAGTGTGTGAGTATAACATGCGTGAAGAAGGTCTGTTGAGTTTGGACAATCGTCCACTTGAAAATTTGTTCGCAGAGAGTTCGCTCATTGGCAGTTCTGATTTTGGTAGCAGATTCAATTCTTGGCTTGTCCTTCCTGCTGCTGTGATTAATTCCTGTTCCCTATTTTAGTTCCTGCCCTTCCTTGGTTCCTTGCCCGTTATAGTCTGTGGTTGATCCTTTGACCTGTTGCTCTGTCCCTGACTCTGAATCCGGAAAGGATTTGGTATCACACTGTTGTCCAGCTCTGTTCCCTGTCTGCCTGTTATGCTCCCGGTCTCTTCATGTATTCACAGGCAGCCGATCCTGGTGAGGTGCTACAAGCCTCCCAGCAACCGTGGGCTTGTCTATTGGTGAAGCGAGTGGTGTTAGATCAGTGTATCTGGGCTGAAAGAATACACAAGGAGCTTCACATTTACAGAATCAAACAAAATAATTTCCCACCATTGTGTCTGCTTTCATAGTAATCTTTGACACAATACAATCTGGCCATATCATACATATAAACGCTGCCATACATTTTTGTTCTCAAACAACTGGACTTTTCTAGATGTTTTGCCCTTATGCCTATGTTCTTGGATAGTATCAACCTACATTTTCTTTCAAAATTCTGTAGCATCACCCACATGAAAATGTCAACATCCATTTAACAAAATGTCAATGATATTTCTTAAACATGTGTCTCCCAGTTTTAAATACACACAGTAATGAATTGATAGCATTTTACACATTATATACATAGCATTAGAGGTTAAATAAAGACATATGTCCATTGGGCAGCATGGTGGCTCAGTTGTTAGCACCAATACCTCAGTCCTGAGTTCGAATCCATCCTTGGACACATCTGCAAGGAGTTTGTATGTTCTCCCAGTGCTTGCATGGGTTTCCTCTGGGCACTCTGGTTTCCCCCACAATCATGAAGACATACTGATAGGTTATCTGTTGTATTCAATTAGATCAACTGGACTTGAAATGTAGTTCTTGAAGACGTTTCGCTAGTCATCCGACTGGCTTTCTCAATTCAGAATGACTTGTACAAGAATCTGTGGCAATTATGTACCCTGGAAAATCCCAATTAGCATATCACAGCCAGGTGTTAAGGGTGTGATTAGATAGTGGCTAAGAGGTGTTATAGGAACGCCCAGAGTAAGGTGTTAAAACAGCATTGTACATGGCAGACAGTTGGTGTCGAACCCCCCCACCTCTATTTAGGCTTGGTTTCTTTATTTTCACATAAATGGCCTCCTTAACACCTCTCTTGAACCAGTCACGTTCCTTCGCCAGTATGTTAACATTACAATCTTCAAAGGTATGTCCTTTATCCTTAAGATGCAGATACACGGCTGAGTCCTGACCCGAGGAATTGGCTCTTCTGTGCTGGGCCATACGTTGATGCAGTTGCTGTTTGGTCTCCCCCACATACAAATCAGAGCATTCTTCACTGCACTGCACTGCATATATGATGTCGCTTTTCTTGTGTTTTGGTATTGGGTCTTTCGGATGTACCAATTGCTGCCTCAGTGTGTTGTTTGGTTTAAAGCAGACAGGGATACGATGTTTTTTGAAAATTCTTCTTAATTTCTCGGAGACCCCTGCTACATATGGGATGACCATGTTCTTCCTCCTGTCTTGCTTTTCCCCTTCACTGTTGGTATTCGTGTTCTTTTCTTTCCTTCTACTTCTTTTGACAAAGGCCCAGTCTGGATATCCACAAGTTTTAAGGGCTCCTCTGAGATGTTTCATTTCTTTAGCCTTCGCCTCTGTGCTAGTGGGGATGTTCTCGGCTCTGTGTTGCAGGGTTCTGATGACCCCCAGCTTGTGATCTAAAGGGTGGTGGGAGTCAAACATCAAATACTGATCTGTGTGTGTTGGTTTTCTGTAAACCTCTACTTCCAGTTTACCATTTTCCTTAACTTCTACCAAGCTTCAACGTATGGCCCAGCACAGAAGAGCCAATTCCTCGGGTCAGGACTCAGCCGTGTATCTGCATCTTAAGGATAAAGGACATACCTTTGAAGATTGTAATGTTAACATACTGGCGAAGGAACGTGACTGGTTCAAGAGAGGTGTTAAGGAGGCCATTTATGTGAAAATAAAGAAACCAAGCCTAAATAGAGGTGGGGGGGGGTTCGACACCAACTGTCTGCCATGTACAATGCTGTTTTGACGAAATTCAGTGTGTGAGTATAACATGCGTGAAGAAGGTCTGTTGAGTTTGGACAATCGTCCACTTGAAAATTTGTTCGCAGAGAGTTCGCTCATTGGCATTCTGATTTGGTAGCAGATTCAATTCATTTTGGCTTGTCCTTCCTGCTCTGTGATTAATTCCTGTTCCCTATTTTAGTTCCTGCCCTTCCTTGGTTCCTTGCCCGTTATAGTCTGTGGTGATCCTTTGACCTGTTGCTCTGTCCCTGACTCTGAATCCGGAAGGATTTGGTATCACACTGTTGTCCAGCTCTGTTCCCTGTCTGCCTGTTATGCTCCCGGTCTCTTCATGTATTCACAGGCAGCCGATCCTGGTGAGGTGCTACAAGCCTCCCGCAAACCGTGGGCTTGTCTATTGGTGAAGCGAGTGTGTAGATCAGTGTATCTGGGCTGAAAGAATACACAAGGAGCTTCACATTTACAGAATCAAACAAAATAATTTCCCACCATTGTGTCTGCTTTCATAGTAATCTTTGACACAATCAACTCTGGCCAATCATACATATAAAACGCTGCCATATCTTTTTGTTCTCAAACAACTGGACTTTTCTAGATGTTTTGCCCTTATGCCTATGTTCTTGGATAGTATCAACCTACATTTTCTTTCAAAATTCTGTAGCATCACCCACATGAAAAGTCAACATCCATTTAACAAATGTCAATGATATTTCTTAAACATGTGTCTCCCAGTTTTAAATACACACAGTAATGAATTGATAGCATTTTACACATTATATACATAGCATTAGAGGTTAAATAAAGACATATGTCCATGGGCAGCATGGTGGCTCAGTTGTTAGCACCAATACCTCAGTCCGGAGTTCGAATCCATCCTTGGACACATCTGCAAGGAGTTGTATGTTCTCCCAGTGCTTGCATGGTTTCCTCTGGGCACTCTGGTTTCCCCCACAATCATGAAGACATACTGAATGGTTATCTGTTGTATTCAATTAGATCAACTGGACTTGAAATGTAGTTCTTGAAGACGTTTCGCTAGTCATTCCGACTGGCTTTCTCAATTCAAATGACTTGTACAAGAATCTGTGGCAATTATGTACCCTGGAAAATCCCAATTAGCTATCACACCAGGTGTTAAGGGTGTGATTAGATATGGCTAAGAGGTGGTTATAGGAACGCCCAGAGTAAGGTGTTAAAACAGCATTGTACATGGCAGACAGTTGGTGTCGAACCCCCCCACCTCTATTTAGCTTGGTTTCTTTATTTCACATAAATGGCCTCCTTAACACCTCTCTTGAACCAGTCACGTTCCTTCGCCAGTATGTTAACATTACAATCTTCAAAGGTATGTCCTTTATCCTTAAGATGCAGATACACGCTGAGTCCTGACCCGAGGAATTGGCTCTTCTGTGCTGGCCATACGTTGATGCAGTTGCTGTTTGGTCTCCCCCACATACAAATCAGAGCATTCTTCACTGCACTGCACTGCATATATGATGTCGCTTTTCTGTGTTTTGGTATTGGGTCTTTCGGATGTACCAATTGCTGCTCCAGTGTGTTGTTTGGTTTAAAGCAGACAGGGATACGATTGTTTTTGAAAATTCTTCTTAATTTCTGCGAGACCCCAGCTACATATGGGATGACCATGTTCTTCCTCCTGTCTTGCTTTTCCCCTCACTGTTGGTATTCGTGTTCTTTTCTTTCCTTCTACTTCTTTTGACAAAGGCCCAGTCTGGATATCCACAAGTTTTAAGGGCTCCTCTGAGATGTTTCATTTCTTTAGCCTTCGCCTCTGTGCTAGTGGGGATGTTCTCGGCTCTGTGTTGCAGGGTTCTGATGACCCCCAGCTTGTGATCTAAAGGGTGGTGGGAGTCAAACATCAAATACTGATCTGTGTGTGTGGTTTTCTGTAAACCTCTACTCCAGTTTACCATTTCCTTAACTTCTACCAAGCAGTCCAAGAAAGCCAGTTTGTTGTTTTGTACCTCATCCCTTTTGAATTTAATGTTTTGGTCCACCGCATTAATGTGTTCGGTGAAAGCTTGTACTTCCTTCTGGTGGATTTTAACCCAGGTGTCATCAACATATCTGAACCAGTGGCTGGGTGCTATGCCCTTAAAGGTATTAGCGCCTGTGTTTCTACCTCCTCCATGTAAAGGTTGGCCACAATAGGTGAAACTGGAGATCCCATAGCACATCCATGTTTTTGCTTATGAACTTATCCCTGTATTTGAAATAGGTGGTATTCAGGCACAAGTCCACAAGGAACACACCTGTTCTGGTTGAGATCAGTTCTGCTGGTAAGAGTGCTGTCTTGGCCCAGCCGTTTTCTCACTATGTCAACAGCCTCCTTGGTGGGTATACAAGTGAAGAGAGTGTCACATCATAGACACCATGTTTCTTCTACACCGAGTACTATATCTTCAATCTTGTTGGTGAAATCCTTAGAGTTCTGGATGTGATGCTTAGAACTTCCCACCAAAGGTCCTAAGATGTTAGCAACTGCATCAACGTATGGCCCAGCACAGAAGAGCCAATTCCTCGGGTCAGGACTCAGCTGTGTATCTGCATCTTAAGGATAAAGGACATACCTTTGAAGATTGTAATGTTAACATACTGGCGAAGGAACGTGACTGGTTCAAGAGGTGTTAAGGAGGCCATTTATGTGAAAATAAAGAAACCAAGCCTAAATAGAGGTGGGGGGGTTCGACACCAACTGTCTGCCTGTACATGCTGTTTTAACACCTTACTCTGGGCGTTCCATAAACCTCTTAGCCACTATCTAATCACACCCTTAACACCTGGCTGTGATATGCTAATTGGGATTTTCCAGGGTACATAATTGCCACAGATTCTTGTACAAGTCATCTGAATTGAGAAAGCCAGTCGGAGTGACTAGCGAAACTTCTTCAGAACTACATTTCAAGTCCAGTTGATCTAATTGAATACAACAGATATACTATGACCTGGATGAATGAGAACCTTCACAAGCATACTGATAGGTTGTATGGGTCAAATTAATGTGCTTAGGTTGTAAGCTCTTCGGGGCAGGGCCTGATGTGAATGTATACATGTAATTTTAATGAGCTTCTACTGTGTGTTACCTGAGTTGATATATGTCCCAGGTCAGAAGTAGAGCAGTGCACCATGTATTGTTCCCATAGCTTCATCACCACTGTTATATTTGTTCACACCAATTACTTTCAATATGTTTTTAATTAAAAAAAAAAACTAGCCAGCCCAATCTCAAAACTATCCAATGAACATTAACATAGGACTTAAAGCAAATGACCGTATTTTTCATTATTATTATTTTGACTTTGTTCATGAGAAATAAAATTGTGTCTTTTCTTTAGTCGGTATATGTTGTGCTAAGCCTTATGAAATGTTTTGAATATGTTTAAAAGGAACAGCATGACAGATGTTTTTCATTAGCAAAGAACTTTTGTTTTTCTGGATCCTTTTTGAGTAAGCAACATGATGACTGTGATTAATGAGAAGCCTTAAGGGAGAATCATGTCTTCACATCTCTGAAAAAAATGTAGGGATAATTTATCTGCAATGCCACTTGTTGCAAATTTGAATCTGATTGGATGAATGAAAGAATACCTAGCTGAGCAAATTCTACTTCCAAATATCTTGCTCGGAGAGTGATGTCATGTGATCACTTCCTTATTAATAAAGGGTGATGAAACTGCCCTTGCCCTCCTTTTAAACTATTCTAAAATTGAGTGAATTCTGTAACCCTAGAATATGAGACAACTATTACCTGCAGCTCCGCTGACTCCCCTTGCAGCCCCCCTCCTTTCTTAGTGTACACTTAGTCTCCCAGTAACATTAAAGGGTATCTCCACTGAGGGGGGGGAATGCCATTTTATTTGATTGAAGAACGGGAGGTAAAAAAGTTGTGTCTTATCTCCCATTCTTTAATAAAACCTGAAGGAGCCAGGAGAGAAGGTAAGGTGCTTACCCAATCGATTGCTCCTCTGCCATGTAGTCTGACAGGTCCCGACAGACTCTGTCTTCTATGCGCAAGTGCAATTCTGAACTCACTGAAATCCGTTTCGCTTGTAGATTAGCGGATTTTCTAAAAAATCCATAAATCTAAAAATCCAAGAGTCCAGGTAACACATGTCAATGCTCAAAATCTAAAAAAAAAAAAGTACAGTAAACTTCATGCACTTCCTGATTTGGCATTCTGCATAGTATTTTCAAAATTTGTAGAAATTCCAAAAATGTTTGGAAATTCAAAATGTCTAGAAATTTCGATTTTTAACATAAACTAACATCCAAGCTGTGGTGGATCCTTAAAACCGCTTGGTAACTGGGTTCGGGCAATCTCTAATTAATTGGATTATGGAAGCTGACCCCTAGTTCCCACAGTTTAATGACATAAATCAACCAACAGCTTTATGAATGTGTCCTATTAAGTTATCTGTTATCTAGTTTCCCTCTATAAATCTGTTGGGAAGTAGACATCATCATGTTATGTCAGCTTCTCATTTTGTAGTCTTTTTAAATAAGAAAATGTCTTTGTCTAAATGAGAAACATTTCTAAAATTAGAATTACTGTATCTCTTATGTGAAGTTGTTTACTTTGATTAAAATACCATTTGCTCAATGTCATTTTTGGATCTGGATTTGTTTTCCCCATTCATTTTATCTAGCTCTGGACTTCACCCAGATTTCTTCTTGCATGCAAGGGAGTAATAACTCTCTTCTATTAATCTTTTCATTGCTCCCTAATTTAACATAAGAAAGAGTTAAAAAGAGACAATAGCGTTGTCCTTGAAACTATAGTCCTGGAAATTCTTATCTACATTTCTTACCCTGTAGAATTCCAGTTTCATTTTCTTTAATAGTAGATTTTATGTGCCTGCAAATGGTCTTCCCTATTAATCTAAACAGCATATCTATTATATTCTTCTCCATTCATGCTGTTCTCAGCGATGGCCTCATGCTGATGTTACTAAACACCTTTTAGAAAACAAAGTCCAAAAATAAGTCTTATCTTGTATTTGGGGGCTGTTTTACTTGTTTACAATCTCAACCTCCAGTGCTAGAATAGTGTGAATTATTTATTCAACATTCCTGACCTCTAGATAGAATGATTTCTGTTTATATGCCTCTACTTGCTTCCTAATTTCATCTTGCTGCTGTATTTCATTTTGCAGATTACTGTACATGGTCTGAAACAGGTCCAAGTCTTTTAGTTTAGATTTATTTTTCCACACCATCTTAAATGCGTAATCTTTTAGTGACTGTTTCATTGTTGAACATGTTTTTTGCAAGTTCTCTGCTATCTGCAAAACAAATGTTGATTAGAATAAGACCACCCGTGAACATTTTTTTAATTGTAGGATGCTTCTAAATGTGGAAATTAAATTATTTGTACAAGAATGGAAATAAAAACAAAAGCACCTTTTTTACGGAGAGCAAGACCTTCCTTTACGGGACAGGTGTGCTTGCGGCTCTGGGTAAATCTGTCCCCATTTTCTTTAGATTTCTAATCTGAAACTTTTTACATTTCAGCTGTCATTCAAATGATGGTTGGCATGTGTGAATTGCATGATGGGAAATTCCCACTCACAATGCTGGTTCATAGTGATTACTGAACATGCTGGCTCTCACAGAAAGTCAGGTCAGATACATGGGAGAGTCGCTTAAAAGAGGGAGACAAATACTGATCCTGAACAAAACAAGTACGTTATTTAAACCATGGAGCAATATACACATATTGGAGTAGAGCTACTTACATGTATTTTATTATACATTAAGATGAGGCAAAGACTTTTTCAGTATAGTGTCTCTTTGAGAATAGATATCGCATTGGGGCTCTCCTTAAATGAGGCTAAATATGTTTGAATTGATAAAAATATTGTCTGCTGTCCTTTAATGAAGTGAAAACTATAATAGCAGGAGAACTATATAGGAATATACAGACTGACTGTGGTCATACCCATATGAGCTTTTTGTGGTGGCTGCGGTGGTTGGTACTTTTTGTGGAAAATATTCCAGTGATTAAACCTCTTAACTCCTTGGAAGGTGTTAGTGCCTTAAAGCTCACACAGGGTGCTGTTATTTGAAAGCATATAAAAAAATGTTGCCTAATAATGCTAAGATCAATATGTCGATAGCTAATGCTTTCATTATATAACTTACAGAGTATTGGATATTACTAGTAACTAGAGATGGCTGAAGAATCCAGTCCGACTTCTGAAAGCGTTAGAACTTTTAAAATTTTGAAATCGGACCCATTAAAGTCAATGGGGACAAATGGTTCAAAAGTTCAGATAAAATAAGGGTAAAATAGCAATGGTAACTTAATGTACATGGCCCTGGGACCTTGGAAATGGTCTGGGGAACATGTTCAAATATTCAGAATTTGAAATAACGAAATTTCTTTCACATGCGTGCTACTTTCAAGCTTCCACATTCATCATTCAATAATTTTATGGAAAATTTTATATTTTTAGAAAATTAAATTTTTCAAACATTTTAAATTTCTAGAATCTGTCTTTTAATCTTTCCCTGAATCTCTTAACAAGGGGTGATCATTATTATACAAGAGGAATCATGCCTAGCATGGAGTGGCAAAACGTTCTTGTTGCAAACCTCAACAAAGAGGGTAAAGATAAACAATCTCTGCCTTTAAAGGGAAAGCTCAGTAGAAGTTATCATTATTTTTAAAATTCTTAGTTTATATTATGCATACCTAGTTATTCTACATATTCTCTTTAATTTTGAAAAATCTATTTATACCCCTTGATATTCCTTGATGTTGACAAAATTGGGCTGATATTTCAGGTTCCGTAACAGTCCTACTTCTTCCTAGAATGCACACTTACATAGAATGTTCCTAACAGAAAAGGCGGCTATACAATGTAATCCCTACAATCACAATGGTATCTGTCAGCACAAAAATGGTCCAGGGAACATGTTCGAATATCCAGGACATTCGAAAAATCAATTTTACTCTCACTCGCGCTATTTTCGAGCTCGTTGGCGCCTAGGTACCATGGACATTTTACTTGCGGATTCGATGCTCTCGTATAGGTTTTAATGGACCCTTTACTCGCGGATTTGATGCTCGCGTATAGGTATAATAGGCATTTTATTCGCACATTCGAATGATCGAACATTCGATATTTATCGAAAGTCCGATAATATTGGAAATCCGGGTCCGGGATAGTTCGAGAAGTCCGAATTCGCTCGAATTCGAATAGTTCTGCTCGAACTCGGGTTTGAGTTCGAGTTATAGTCTATCTCTACTGAGCATCTGAATCAAGGCATGCACTGGGCTGGACAATAATGACCTCTACTAGGGATCCTGCAAACAGGAAGTCAGTATTTTAGAAGCATTTATTTGTACACAGACAAAATGTTGAATGGGCGGGTAAATGTCATTAAAGATAGAAAAATAATGCTTTTTCCCCTTAAAAGTATATGAACAGTATTTGCACTGAAATTTCTCTTTAATCTTTATTTTTGCAATTTGCATTATATTTGCATCATATAGGGGAAAGCAGGCGAAATCAAATCAAGGGGTTGTCATTGGTTAATTTGGGACATATGGCTGAATTGTTTCCACAAATTCCTCAAAATTTCGAAAACCATTGTAAAATCAAGAAAATCATCGAAAGCTCGAAAAGTTTGCAGAGTCTGAGTTCGTTCACACCCATAAAATTGGATTTGAATTTGGGGTAGAGTTTGTGATTTAGTCCATCTCTACTAGTAACTCCTACTCTCATTGTTAATGTGTAGATGTTGATAATGTAAAAGCCACTGTTATCAGTTTCTTAGTTTCATGACACTTTTGAAAGATTATGATGATAATGACTCAGGAAGACTCTTCTCCTGTAAAAAATAATCTCCCGCACAGCAGCTCCCTCAGTCCCTCCGGCTAGGAAACTCTTTTCATTAACTGTACTTCTGTATGCAAGAGACAGGCTGGAAAGTCCCCCCCTAACTCAATTCTTGGGATATTCAAATTCTCTGTTTAACTTTTTAAACTGCGGGTTGATATTTAGCAGGACTTTTATGCCCCATTTGGGCAATACACTGCTTGCATTGTTCTTTTGCCAAAAGCCTTTGGAAATGGCTTGGGCAGTTCAAAAAGAGTGCAAAGCCTTTATTAACCTGATAGTGTTGGTTTCATAGTCATTTAGCACAATACATAATGTTTCACTCTCTCACTAGATCCTGAGGTTCTAGTGCTTTATAAGATATATTTTTAAAAAAAAAAAAAAAACATTGAATTTGAAAGGCCCAAGTTCCTTTATATATTTTCTTAAAATCTTTCCTTGTTTTACTGTATAAATGGCTAGAGCTGCTTGAAATGCTGCACTTGTTTTGTTTTACTTCATCGGTCGACTGCTCAAAATTTAGGAGACAGTCCCAAAACGTCGCCTGCTCGGAATGAAAGCAATTAAAGGTGTTCCTTCAAGGAAAGACTTAAGTGCACTACAAAGAAGCTAAATTACTTTTTGAGGAAAATGTTCTTTCACATGTATTTCTCTTTTTCTCTAGAGGTAAAGAAAGCACAAATTAGGAAATTCTATAATTTAACATTTGAATAAAGAGAAATAGGCCATATTTTGAAGGTAGAGGGAAAAAAAATATCTAATAACAACTCTACCTTCCAGGCACGCAAGAGTAATTCAAATGGATTTTTTGTGTAACTTGTTTTACTATGAATTATAATGATACGGATCGAAGCCTCCAGAACAATATGCCATCGCCACTTCCCTTACTCGAGTTAAAAATCACACTGAAGCAAATGGGGGGAAGGAGAAAAGCTCACTAGCTATAAACATATAATATCGGGCAGGTTTAAGGTCTCATTTATTGAAATTGATTTTCTAACATCTTGTTAAACAGTTTCTTAGAGGCTTTGGATGAAACTTGAATTTTTCCCTCTTCCCTCCTGTTTTTCAATATCCTTTCTTAATGGTTTTGCTATTGACCCTGGAAAGGATAGTTACAGAACTGTCTAAGACCTCAAAAGCCCTCTGGTAAAACAAAGACAATAAGAATGTCACAGTTCTACCACATAAAGCCCCTCATGTTGGAGAAAAACTGAAGACTTTATTGCGCAGTTTCTTTACAATAAGTTTATTTCACATATTATAATAAATATGGATTATTATTAAGAAGCAAAAGCAAATAAAAAAAAGAAAACCACTTTACAGTATTCCCTAGGCACATAATAAAAATACGTTCATGACGTTCAAGGACAAGCTAAAATATACTTTGTGTTGGTTCCTGGAAATTCTGCTACCTAATAGAAGAAAAATGCCACATACTACAACTAGAGATAGGAACCCTTCAGTTCGGAAATTTGTACTTTCTTTCCGAAACTAGGAATATCATTCAGATTTTAAGACTTATTTTCAAGGGTTAACAAATGTACAGTACAAGGTTATTTTCGGCAACTCCAATATTTCTGATACCAATAAAAAAAAATAGCAAACTATTTTATGTACAACTATCAACATCCAAATAATCATATTACCGTGAATGATAAGAAAATAATTGTGTCCAAAACAGTCATGGTACTCAAAATGGAAGAGTTGGCACAGTTATAAAAGAAGAGTAGAGATTTGTTTTGTTGGTGGTTCTGCAAAATGTGTTGTGAAATTCCGAAAAAATTTAAATTCAACACAATTAAAGATGATGGGGATTTTTTACATTTTTTATTTTGCCCCCAAATTTATTATTATTTTTTTTTAGAGCGTGGAAAGTAATTTAGTTAAAGAGGATATTGCTTTGGTTATATGCATATTGAGAGTGACCACAATAATGACTGCATCCTGCCTTAATCTCAAAAATATTCTAAGGACCGAAATCATTTCTCCATCAGACAGGAAGGAATATCTTAAACTATTTATTATATGAACAGATCCAAGAAAATAATAAAATAATATGATACTAAAAACCTAAAAAGCAGAGTCAGATCCTGGGATCAATATCCCTAGTGATCATATGTCATAATCCTCTTGAATATATACTTGAAAAATCTATAGCATGCATGCAAACAAACACATTCATATAATTCACATAAAAAAGCCACTTAATATAAAGAGAATAGATATTTACCAGTGAAGAGGCCACAGAACAAATAAAGATGGTTAAAAATCCATAAATAAGATTTACCCTCCTCTCACATAAGGAAGCCTATGTATTATATGTAGACACTTCTACCACTGTGGCCCTGCTCCCTGCATAGATTCAGCACAAGCTATGTTGAAGCATACAAGGTAAGATTACCGTAAACCCTCAGTAATGCTGAAGTTGGTAAGTCAAAGTGATTATAATTTGCTACCCAGTTCTTATCGACCTGTCCAAGTATTCCTGGAACTGTTGCTCCCCTTCGGGCCCTGCTGAGTGGGGGCACTCAGGGAAATATAGGTTCAACAAAGTCCCAGTTCCAAGATGGAGGTGAAGCATTTTTGGGGGCCTTATGTGGCGTGTCCTGTTGGATATGTTTGTAAGTTTTTGGACATATACTAAAAATGACAACAGTTTTTTTTTTACTTACTTTACACTGGAATTTTGGTCAGAATTTGTGCTACTTTGTGTTCACTGTAACACACTCTTATTGCACCTCAATATCATTTTTGCTACAATTTTGGTAGAAACCAGAAATCTTATAGAGAAATTAACAAACAAAAAAAAATAATTTTTGCTTCTTAACAAATATGGCTGTTGGTTTTTCATTTAACCAAGCCTGTTATTGATATTTGTTGCGAATGTGGGTAAATCCCAGCAAGGGATTTACTCATTGCAGGATTTTAATGCCAGCTATCTGCTGGCATTAAAATCCTGCGCTAAAATTAGCGCAAACGGCATATTAAATCGCGAGCGTCGGATGTGCGGGTGATCTTTGCATAACCCACGCATCTGGCGGTAATATGAAGTTAAAGTCGCGCTAACTGGTAGTGAACTGTTTAGCGCAACTTTACCTCCATATATTTGCCCAGCGAGTCTGGGTAAATGAGGCCCCAAATGTGTTAGGCTATTTTTAAATAAGAAAGATAGGTGTTCAGGTTGTATTAACCAATTTAATACTACTAAAAACACCAGGGAATATTACCCATTTACCATCATATGTGCTGAGCGTTTTAAGCATTATTAGTGCTACTTTTTGCTACATAATTTTCGCTTTTGATGAAAATTCGCCTTTTTTAAAACTTGAAAAATAAAAGTTGAGAGTTTAAAAAATTGTGGTAAAGGCTGGTGGGGAAAAAGCAAAAATAATGTCCTTTATAAATATGTCCCTCAGAAAATCGGAACCTTAAAAAAAACTGAATTGAGAAAGCCAGTCGGATGACTAGCGAAACGTCTTCAAGAACTAAACTTCAAGTCCAGTTGATCTAATTGAATACAACAGATATACCATGACCTGGATGAATGAGAACGTTCACAAGCTTTAAAAAAAACGATCTTAAAAAGAGAAAAATAAACCTTAAAAAGCAAACTTGCTTGTTTTTATTACAGTAAATAGTTTAGTTTTGGGGGTGGACATGCCCTTTCCAACTGCCATATTTGAAAAAAAAAAATATTTGTAAAAAAACAAACAAAAAAAACCTGAAATGTACTTACTGAGCTTCATTCCCCTGGCGTTCAGACCCGGCCCTCTGCCTGCATGAAACTGCAAGCAGGGGGCCGGACCAGCAGCCGCATCGGTGACTGGCTAAGAGGCAGCCAATCACGGACACAGCTGCCAGCGGTGCAGAACGCCGGGGGTACGAGGCTCTGTAAGTATATTTTGGATTATTTTTTTACAAACAAATATAGCAGGTCCTGAACACATGGCTGTTATATGCTAATTGGGACTTTCCCAATGCCAACGGATTCTTGTACAAGTCATTCTGAATTGAGAAAGCCAGTCAGATGACTAGCGAAACGTCTTCAAGAACTAAACTTTTACTTAAGTAATTCAAAAAGGGACACTATACAACTAACTACCTTCTCTTTGGCTCCTCCCATTGTCACTGACAATCCCACTATCTTTCAGCTACCACCTCTGCACATGATCAAACTTATAAAAAGCTAACTGAGCAGAGGAAAGAGGCAGATACCTTTGCCAGAAAGGAATAGAACTTATCATTAAATAACTGGTTTCAAATGCATGGAATAAAGTCACCAGTTTTTTGTTTTAAGGGTGGACATGTCCCTACAAGGTAGCACAAATACAATCGTCCTGTATATACTTTCAACACTAACACTTTACAACATTGTCACTAAGGGGTTAGTGTGGGTTTAAGATGGAAAAGAGTGCACAGCAGGAAGGTTGAGCAACAGATTGGAGATGAAGGGACCTTATCTAATGAAACTAGAACTAGAGCTGGAACAAACGTCTGGCCTAAACCCTTGGGAAAATTCCCTTATTTATTACAATTGTACAACCGAGCAGAAAGCACAACCTTCCCAAACACCTACAGTATAACAATTTTAGTTCGCAGAAAGGTTTTGTGAGTTGTAATGCTACAAGGTTTTCTAACTAGGATGGGAATTTGCCCATTTTGTAAGTTTGAACTGATTTTTAGGTAATTTGCTCTTCTGGGATTTCTGTCTATTTGTGTGCATGACATTTTGTGAGGATGGCTGTGATGGATGTTCATCAGTATTTTCCAATGGTTTCTTTGTGTGAAGAGGCTAAGATGCTTTGTAGCTATAAAGGAAGAGGAGAGCATTGAAATGTCTAACAGTTGATGGTCTGACAAATACTCAACTACAGAAACAGGTTGTTAACATCTGTTGAACTTTGATGCTGCTCCTGCTGTTTATTCAAGTAACTGGGTATAGGTAATCGAAGACTTTCATGTTCATTTTAACCAGAAGTCTAATTGATAAACATGTAATAGAATCATTCATGACCCAACAGTGCTTACATGTTGAAAGTATTAGAAAAGGCATGCGGTAAAGGTCAGACAATTGATCTTTATTAACACAAGGACATTGTATTTATGTACAAAATTATGCATGCTATGCGGGGTAAATACTTGTGAATAGAGCAAAATACATTGAACTATCAGAAAAGAAATCTCTCCACAGTAAGGCCATTTTGTGGAATTCCTTTCCTGCACTGGTACAAGTAATTAATGGTTGATGGAATGTATAAAACTCTTATGTTAGCTTGTAAAAAAATCAAGGTGACATCTAATTGTCTAGCTAGGAATGGGAAGAATGTATATTCCTATGTTACGCTATTCTTTTAGCTACTGTTTAGTTGCTTTATGTGTTTCTTTGGCTTTGATTGACAGTAGCTACATTTCCTTTGGATGAACATAAAAAGTCCTCGTGTGAAACGAGTAACCAGAGAAAATATTTTTACATGAGTGCAGCAGTTATGGTGTGGAGGATAACCTAAGTAGCTTTACAATAAGTAGCTTTTGAAACAAACCTAATGTAGTTTCTGAATTGCAGGATTCAAAAATCTGCGGAGATCCAAGGGAATTTTTTTTTAGAAATTCCAAAAGTCAGAACATAGCAGAAATTTGAAAATCCATATATCAAAAATTTGAAAATCGAGAATGAAAAGTCAAAAATTAAGCAGCAAATCGTGGTCTAGTAGAAAAGGTTGAAAATCAGGTTGGAAAAAAAATCTAATTTTTTTGTTTCAATTGAGTTAGAGCCAGATTTTCGTAATTTCAATGAGTTCAGCAGAACCACTGATGGAATGAAACTTGCAAGTTTCGTTTATCAGAATTTACAACTGTATTTAAAAAGAACGAAGAATGGAGAAGGACCATAATTACACCTTGGTGGAGGTTAAACAGTCCCACAGTTATATTGAGGTGAACAATAACCATCTAGTTTAACCCTTTCATGCAAAACCCAGCATCCCTTATACACTACACTACAGTTACTTTTACCCACGCTGGTTTTGATCAAATACTAGCAGGGCTATGTACCGAGAGCCGTTATAGGCTATTTGTGTCCGAGGTACCAAGGGTTAACGTAACTTTAAGACACAACTAACGGCGATAGGCAAAAATTGCATAGTGCTACTGACGCAACCAATGTACCAAGCCGATAATGGCTTTTTAAGATGGAATCTTTAACGACAGCAGATAGGTGACTTTAAAGATTCAAAATAGTCAAACCCTATTCGCAATGCACTGAGAGACGATAACAGCTTAGCGCATTGCCTAAAGGGGGCAATAGAGAGCAATATCAGCTATCATAGCCCTATAAATATTGCATTCAGTTCCTCTCTATGTGGGTAAATTTGTTAATATAGTTTTGTTTACTATTTATTTGGCCTTTAACCCTAAAATCACATATTTTGTATAATTTTTCATAATAATTTTTTAATTACTGTTTTTCAATCATCTCGCTGTACTAAATCTGAAACCAAAATAGAAAAATAATAACAAAGCGTCTTCCGTAATTCAAGCTTGACGACTGCTCTAATTTGTTAAATGAAAGTTAATAAGTAAAATGTGTCTCACCTTATTTTGTTTTGTAGAACATCTACAGCGGTAAAAGGAATAATCTTTCATTATCCGTTTTTAGGTTTCCTATAATGATCTTTTAATAAACAATCCAATTTATTTGCTTCACAGAGCTGTAGGTAAGCAGACTGGTTCTATTCGTATTTTGGGAGGAAGAATTTTTGGCATAAAAGGTTTGATTCATGTGTTCTAAATATTTCTATAAACCTCCATTAAAACCTCCTCTTTGGTTTCTTCATCATTTACTGTGTATCAGTGTGGGAATGACCCGTGATGGATTTAGCTGACCCACAGCTAGAAAGAAAAGATCAGAAACTACATTAACCTCTTTCAACATTAGATGTTATTACCGAGCTGTGCTGCTCACAGATAATAACCTTAAATTAAAATGCCTGAAATATACAACAAAACAGGAATATTATAATAATGCCGTCAGTTAGCATGAAGTAAATGTTTGCTTCATTGACTTATACAAAGTTAGAAAAAAGAACAATAATTGAGTCTTTTTACTCTGATATTCTTAAAGAGACTGACTATTATAACTTTTAATTGGATACGGGAGAGGCTTTTCAAGCAAATGCATGGGGCAGATGTTCTTATGATGGGTAGCTTTTCAACTTTACTGTACTGTGGACATCCCAGGTCTACAGAATGCAAATTACTTTAAGCAGATTTCATTTTCAAGGGAATGTCCACCGTTAAAACAAAAAACTGGTAAAAATTTTCCCTACCTGCCCCCCCAGACCACAATTCATATATTTTGCACTTTTTACCTGTATTACTAACCAGATATTTAAGGAAAATTATTGTCTTCTTTTTGTCAGATTAAGCTGGCCCCTCCCTCCATGCAGTCAATCAAGGGTGTGACAACTGAAAAAGCAGCCAATGGTTGACTTCTGTTTCACCTCTTGCTTTTTAAAAAGCTCATTGAGCAGAGGGAGGAGTTGGGGTGGCCAAAATATCTTCTTTATTTTTGCTTATCCTTATTGAACTGACCAATAATAAGAAATATCTTTATATTTTGTTATATATCATTTTACACCTTATGAAAATGCATCGTGAGCAAAGATTTTTTGCTTTGTAAACAAATCATGTTATACGAAAAGAAAATGTTATATTGTAGTGTGAGATTTTAACACCGATTGTTGAAGTGCAAAACCAAAACACCAGTTTTGACCACCAAAATAGTCTTTCATCAAAATAGTTGTAGGTCCAACCTGCAACGTTTTGCCAATGAAATCGGTATCTGTCCTGAAAACGGTTCTAGGACAAAACTACTGCACATCACTATTTAGCACTGTAGGTGAAATAAGTTTCTTTATTATCTGCTTGCATCTCTGTGTGTAGACCTGATCACATGTAGTTACCGGATTGGTGTTTGTAATAAATCAATAGTTGTCTAGACAATAGACAAGAAATACATTTTAGTTTCCGTCTGGTTCATGTCTTTTGTACCCTATTCAGTTAGCATTTAAACAAAAAGAAATGCCTGAAAGAGAAACTGTTTTTAATATTTCTACTTGGATTAATGCTATTAAAAAATAAATAGCAAAATGTTATAGCTATTTAAAAAAAATGACATGATTAATTGAACTGTTTAAGTTGTGAAATAAAAATATATATAAATCCGAAAGAGTATTTTATGTGTATTTTTACCGCCATACACAGATGTGCTCTTAATGTATCCACAAGAAGTGTGGATCTAGGAGAGCAAAGATTACAGTTTTGTAAGTGAAGAAAAATCAGTGGGATTGATTTAGTGAACATATTACTAAAGCTCTATATTTCCTATATGGATGTAATTAGGGTAACAGCCATTTGAGTGATTTGTAGAAGGGAGAGCCTTGGTTTCTTAGAACCTTCTCACTTTTCAGGCAAATGTCAAACAAATCAGTAGAAAAACCATTAAACCTCCCTATGATACAAGGCAATGGTGCGCCCAATAGAGCATTTGTATGGAAATTTTGACAATTATAATCCTGAGATTTAGAAGTGGACCCAGACTGTTCCTACCTAATATGACATTTTTCTTTGAAAGCCTGTTCGGTGTTTTCATGCCCACCACCACAGTGAACACACAATGGGGCATATTTATAAAGGTTCGTTAAACTTTTCGTCTCCTATTTATAAACCTGTGATAACCAGTGGTGAAAAGTCATTACCGCTACTTTTCGTTTTTCTCCATACAATGCGGTAACTGCTTGATCATATTTGTAAAATGACAAAAAGTGTTTTATTGCGTTAAGTTCAGCCATTCAAATTCGCCAAGTCTGAGGTGGCGAAAACGAAAAAGTGGCCATTTATTTAGCCTGCCAATGGGTCCATGGAAGGTGACAGTAGATTATGGAGTGTTTCTCAATACTAATAAGTACCCAGGGGGGTGTTAGACTATTTTCCAGCATTTACTTTAATACGATCTTAGATTTCGCTTTTTCATTTTTTGCTTTTTTAAGATTGCTTTTTTTTTTTTTTAAGGTTCTGATTTTCTTTATTTACCAAAAAAGCCAATTGGGGGTCTAAGGGACATATTTATAAAGGGGCATTATTTTTGCTTTTTTTTTGCCACCAGGCTTCACCACAATTTTTTAAATATCAACTTTTTTCTAATAAAGTTATTAAAATTGCAAATTTTCATCAAATGCGAAAATTATGTGGCAAAAAGTAGCACTAATAATGCTGAAAATATGGCAAAAACTTAAATTCAGCACAAATGATGGTAAATAGGTAATACTCCCTGGCGGATTTTCAAAGTATCAAATTGGTTAATACACACTGAACACATGTGGTGTTTTGTTTTTTTTTTTTTTTTTGCAAAAAATATGATAAATAGTGTAAAACTCCCCCAGGCGAATTTTCTCTATTTTATTAATAGGAATAATTTTTTAGTATTGCTTATTTTCAGCAAATTGCAGCTAATTATCAAACCAGTTCCATTAATATGGGAACATACCATAGTGCTGTGTAAGAAATAGTCATGTTAATGGAACATTCCAGTAAAGAATGATGTTTGGCAAAAACATGTAACAAAAGGGAGAAAAGGGGCAAAAAGGGGAAATTTTACCTATTTTTAAATAGCTTTAAATAAGTAAAATGACAAAAATAGCTCTGATATTTCACCTTCTATGGTCTGGTTTTCGCCGTAATACCAGACTTAACGCAATGAATAAGGCAATATTACCATCACACATCGCCGCAGCGTTACTTTTCTGCGAAAGTGAAAATAAGCATTTTTTAAAATAAGGCGAAAATAGCTCCCTTTGTCATTGCAATGTCCTGCGATAGGGAAAAGGCAAAAATAGTGATTGTTGATAAATATTCCCCAAAGTGTTTGTGAGGTGGTTGGGCCTGTCTCGATTGCACCAGGCACAACTGAACGTACCATGAGGGAAACCATGGGGCCTCCCTTTGCTAGGAGGCTTCAGAAGGCCCTCCAAGTTAACCTTCAGCTGCCACCAGTCTCCAGGAAGCATTCGATTGACAAAGCTGAGGTCCCAAAAAGTATCAAACCTGTACTGCCTCAAATGTGGCTAATAAGTGCATAGTGCAATTAATAAGGGTTCCAATTTTTTCAGGCTAAATAATTAAGGCCTAAGCCAGGAAAAGCAAAAAAAAAAACTACCTAGTAACGTAGGGGGAAACCAGATTGTGAAGGGAATAAAACCACATGCCCATTGTGAACAGTAGTGCACAACTGCGTTCCATATGCTTTCAGCATAAGACTTAAACCAAATTTCAATGTTTTTGAGTGGGAAAATCACCCCTCTCCTCTGATAAGGACAAATACTACACTTGATCTTAGCCAACAGGGCAAGAAGCAATTCAAAATCATGTTCGATTGTATCAGTGCAAGAAACAGTTTAATGGCTTTTGTGGTATTGACTTTGTGACAAGATACCAATCAGCTATATAGGTTAAGATGAGGTGGGCTTTAAGGAGCAAAAATCCCCCTACAAAGCATAAAAAAGAGCATTCTTTAAACAGAAGGCTTCAGCCAATGAATTACCGCGTATGGGGGGGGAGGGGAACAGGAAGTACAAGTTTGCTGGCCTAGGGGAGAAAAAAGTATAAATCCATCCCTGTTCCTACAAACACAATGTCAGGCATCCCACCCCTCCCAGGAGTCGTGGGAGTCTCCAGGATTTTGGGGTGGTCTCCCGCACACCCGCACTTACCTGAGACCACCCCAAACTCCCGCGACCCGCACTTACCTGGCAGCTCCGCCTCTGGAACTCCTTGTTTTCTTCAGCACGCCTCTTCTGTGACGTAATTTACGTCACGCTCCCCCTAACTAGCCTCTTCTGTGACGTAAATTGCATCACATGTAGTGGCCTGCCCATAACCCCGCCCCCTTTGTGACGTCATTGGCGTCTGCCCGCCCTAGCTCCACCTTCTTTGTGACATCATTGACTTCACATCAGTCAGCTCCACCCCCTTCTCCCCACCCTACCCGGAAGCCAGATTC
The DNA here is from genome assembly GCA_019447015.1 of Hymenochirus boettgeri. Classification (NCBI taxonomy): domain Eukaryota; kingdom Metazoa; phylum Chordata; class Amphibia; order Anura; family Pipidae; genus Hymenochirus; species Hymenochirus boettgeri. Next base: position 41,033,177 of record CM033471.1, read on the forward strand.
GGCAGTGTTGGGTGTCTGTAATGTGATCTATATCCCCAAACAATATAACAGGTTACACTACGAAAATATCCTCATATAAAAAATTAGAGCTAGAAATGTCTAAACCTGAGTGCTGACAAATGCAAAATCACTGTTTAAAACAACCAATCAGATTGGAGCAGGTAGTTTCCAGTGAGACACTGATTCACTACAAGAGTAAGAGCACGGCCACACTGCAGCGCAAACGCAATGGCACATGGAATCGCATGCAATTTCATGTGCGATTTTGTTGCGTTTGCGCATTAGGTATAGGAAAATGCATGCAATTGTGATTAAAAATGCAGAACGCAAATTGCAATCGCAATGCACTCGAAAACGCGCATTTTCGGTGCATTGCCGCGTTTTCAATCATTTTTAAAAACCGCAAACGCATGCGCAAAGCAAGCGCAAATGCAGAAACATCGCAGCAGTGTAGCCTAGCCCTAACTTGGTCTGATTCCTTATTTATAAACCTTTCGCTTTTTTTCTCTTGCTTTATCGCTTTTTAGTGATACAGCGGGCTAGTACGATCGCAGTTGTAAATGTATGACCATGATTATACATTTACGACCGAACGTTTATTAATTACTGAACGTTCGGTCGTAGAATACAATGCAGTAGTAGACTATATAATTTACGATCGTATTGTACATTTACATTAACGATCGTAAATTAAGGATTGTTAAACCAATCGGAAATGAATGATCATTTTACGATCATAAAAGCGTGGTATTGCTAAAAAGCGATACTGCACCTTTAGAAATGCATCCCCTTATTCAAGTTTATGGGGCTTGAGCCATATGGTGAACAGGGTGTTATCAGAATCACGAGAGCTTGGAAAGAAGGGGAACTCCCACAAACTTATCAATTTTAAGGCAACTAATAGCATTTCTTATGTTTAGAATATAGCAGATGACATTTTTATTATGGGGAATCATCTGAAAGTAACTTTTCATCTCCTTTAACTTCATCATGTACTTGGGGCTATGCAGGGCTATAAAATCCAAACATCTTTATTTATACACAACAGTGTCACCTTTTAGATTGCACTGGAAGTGTCAGTCTTTGTCTATAAGTTTAGTTCAGTGACAATATCACAGTAAAGTACAACTGCTGTACAAAGCTCAATTTTATTTTGCTTCTCATAGATTAAGTAACAAGTTCCACAAGGTCCTTAAATCTGAGGTCCTAGAAAGAACCCAGACTATCCTGCCATGTTTCAATCTTATTAGACTTCGTCAGTGCAGGACACATGTTAAAGGCTTTCTATGGGGTAGGAGCACAAATACCAGTTAGCTTTATAGGTTAAGGTGAGGTGAGATTAAAGGTCCTCCACAGAGCATAAAATGAAATAGAACCTTCTTACAACAGCCTCACCGTTTTCCCTAGTCCAACAGAGTAAAAAAAGTCACTCCCAGCATTCCCAGAGAAATGGGCAGCGGCATGCAGAGTTTTTCCTTTCTGTTCTCTGATACATGATTTCCTGTTTAGCAAACAGCAGCTGGACTATCCCCTTTCCTTTCAGGAAGTCTTATTTTTGATTGGCTAAGACTGTCACATGTTTTACAAACTGCACATAATTGGGTGTAATACAGGAACTTGCTTACACTTCCTTTCAGTGTAACACATGCAGATGTTTTAGCAGTTACAGAGGTGTGGCTAAACCTTCCATTTTGACCATTCTGTTTAATATAGGGGCACCAGCTCTGTAAGTGCTTTTATAACTTTTTATATTTTGTAATGCACTTAATGCAAGTGGTCATTTAAATGGTAATAGTGAGAAATGACACACATACATATTTACGCATTTACTATATAAAATCAATTAAAATTGTTTGTTTTGTGGGGATAACATTTTGATTCTAGAATATCTGTAGTTATACAGTACTGAAGATATTCAGAGTCAGTTACTAGTTTTAAAAATACCTCACATTACCTTATCTTTATCACAACATGTGGTCCAATATGATTTAATGTGGAAAAATACTCAAACGCAATTATTATAAATAATTTACTACGGGGAAGAAGGCATCTAGAGGTATCAAGCTGGTCTAAACATTATATTCAATTGCATTATGTGCCCTTTCTCTGTGTTTTAGTTTTCTTTAAAGGAGAACTAAACTTCAGTTTTTCAGATCCTAATGTGAAAGTTTTTCTCCCCAGAACACCTACACGTTGAAAGATTCTTCTCTAGTTATTTGCATTTAGTAGATATGAGTAATAGATTCTGTAACAAAGGAGGCTTCCATCTTGTTGCCAGTACAACTCATAGCCCATGTTGGCTTCAAAGATCCACGCCCCCTGACCCCAGCATTCACTGTCTCTATGTGCAGAGTTTCTAGCATCTCTTTCTAGTGAAAGATAAAGCCTCTAAATGTACCTGGAATCACTGTTGAGTTGCTGGTGGCGCACCACGTAAATGCTGTGTGTTTAGAAACAATCAGACCAAGAAGTCACAAGTTCAAATCCCCTAGCTTACTTATGAAACAATATAACATAGTCTACTGCCTGAGTTTAGTGCTTTTTTTGTTTGTTTGTTTCCATGTTTCTAGAAAAATATGAAGTTTCTACATATGTACAATCTTTATATATAGCAGCTCTGTTATTTATTTACCAACTAGTGGGAATTGCTGACAGTCTTCCAGTAGCAATACAAAACAGTGTACTGATTTTACTGACATTTACTTCTATCAAATGAGAGTTCACCTGTGGCGTCTTCTGCTAAAGTGCTGGGCTAGGAAAGAAATCAGACTACTGGAACACAGGTTCGATTCCCCATGTTCCCTTTTTTTGTTTTTATTATGTGTCTAGCAAAAGATAAAGACTCTACATGTAGTAGTCCATTACTTATTAGCCCTTGTGGCCTAGTGGTAGAAAGCTTTCTTCTTAGAAAGACACAGAATAGAAGGTTGCTGGTTCGATTCCCCATGCTGAAATGTTAAATGCTCTGTTTCTTTCATCCATGCTAGCAAAGACATACACTGCAAAGATTACTTTTCTTTTTTGTATGTAAAGCATAGGAATTTATCATTGTTATGGACAGGAGCATTTCTAATGTGTTTACACAAAAACTGCACTGGTATCTGTGTTCTGTGTCAGAGGGAGGGAACTCTGAGCTGTAACATGATTGGCTGTCAGCTTCCAGGAAGCAAGACTGCAGTTTCCTGTGAAGTGTCCGGCGGTGTTCCCAGATAAGGTGAATTATGGGAGCTGACCCTTAGTACACACAGGTTATTTTCATAAATCACCCAGCATCCACAGCAAAGGGAGACATGAGACACAGCTTGTTGTTCGTTTGTGAATGTGCTCTCTCTATTGGGACAATGTTGTCTTGGGACTTTAGTTCTCCTTTAATCTCTTATATTACCCTGGGCAAAACTACCAAGGGGGCCCGGGAGCCTGGGGGACCCCCATCTTCTTATTTTCCCTCTAACAAATACAGCCTCCTCCCAGAAACCATTGTGGATATAGCAAAGGGAGGGCCCCATCATAGTTTTGCTGAGGGGGGGTTTAGTTACGTCACTGATGTTAACACTTAATATTTAACGTTGTTTGGCAAGGGAAAGTAGACAAAACTTTGGACCTTCCCCATGAAGTTTTGAGAACACGGAAATCTGCGCTTTTTCCCGGCACTAATTGACTTTGAAAATAAATGAAATGCGGAGAAGATAAGGTTTTGGCATAATGAGGGGAAACTCGTGTCAGAAGGGTTTAAGATGAAAGTTAAAAAAAGCAGCAACTGAAAATGGGTTAATCTGAGTCTAGTCTTACATAACTTACATGATTAAAAGGAATGATAAAAGTTGGTAAGACACTCTGCAGTAACCCCTACCCTGCTGTGAAGAGTATCTAAACATCACACGCCAATAGACCGTTAATTGAACAAAAAAATCTATACTGAAGTATACTCAACCAACTTTCATCAGCTTCATCTTATAGATATTAGAAAATACAAACTAATTATTTGCCGAACAAGGAACTAATATCTGTTATGTGCAATAGAATCGTTAAGGGACAGATAAGAAAACTCAGTAATTTAGTAATCCTTCTACTTTCTTCATTTTCTTTTATCAACTCTTCTGCTCTATAAACATTATGAATAACCTATGGCAATCTATATTACTTTAACACCTCAGTGTGCCCTGGGTACAGTATTGTTCAAAATAGTTTACAGTGATGTAAAGTACTCTGTAGCTTATACTAAAACCATAGTGTTGTTCCTGAGATCATCATATAAAATCACCAAAAATTATGTCACTGTAGAATGGAAATCTAAGGCTTATATATATGTTTAACATTGGTGGCAATTATGTAGTTTTGTTGACAGAGATTAGATCTTAGCTATTGGATACTTTAGCCAGAGCTTCTATTTCATAATTTGCCTTACAATTCAATCATTATGAATTCCCAGTATTAATAGTGATATTAAAGGATAAGTGTACTGTAAAATCAAGTTATGTTCATTTGGAAGCTGCAGCTTTAAAAATACTGTTGCCATATTTTTTTCCCCCTATACCCCTCCAGAGCCTAGCTTTGTGCCTTGAAAGTTGCTGACATCTTGTTACTGGTTTGCTGAATGTTAAGCTCCGCCCCTCTGAGATTTCCTCTGCTTTCTCCTGCTTGAGCCTCAAACAGTAATGCCTGTGAGTTCCGTGCACTCTCCTGCTTGAGCCTCAAACAGTAATGCCTGTAAGTTCCGTGCACTCTCCTGCTTGAGCCTCAAACAGTAATGCCTGAGAGTTCCGTGCAACGGTATTTTTAAAGCTGCAGCTTCCAAATGAACATAACTTGATTTTACAGTGCACTTATCCTTTAAGAAGCACATATCAAAGCATGGTAAATACACTATCACAGAAACCCAGGGGGATATTTTGTGCAGCATTCCATTGTTATTGGTATCCCGTAATAGACAGGGGTGCTGCACTCACTCACATAGGGAGGCAGCACCCCTATAAATTATAGGTTTATGGCAACGCTCTTCTGAATGTGCATTGTACTTCAGGTAAATACCATAATAAATAATGGAAAGTATTCTATCTGAATAAACCATGGTACAAATGCCTTCCATTATTTTAGATGGCAGTACATAAAATCTGGGTAAAACTACGGTAAGATTTATGAGTACTCATGGGTGAATTGAAGCCCAGGAGCTTTATTTATTCTAATTTTGTCTACTTATCTTGATCCCCTGCAATCCTGAACAAAGATATTCAGTTTCAATTCACTGGCCCCTCTTGTAAAAGTGTCCGCCTCCTCTGGCAACTTAATAAGGTCCTAAGTGGGGGGCCAGGGAGTGTAGAAGAGGGGTTGAAAACAAAATCCTAGTAAAATGCCCTTTAAAGGACCCATCCTGCTTCTGAACTGTCTAAACCTGTATCAGGAAGTCAGTGTGAGAAGAGGTTCTGGTTTAGAGATATTTGAGAAGCAGAGGTTAACAAGAAAAAAACGGTTACTCGCACAAACAGATTAACAAACAATAAATTCAAAACCCGCTGTACCCAATGTAATATTGGGTTAGCATAGGTAATTTTGTGCTGGCCATGCAATTTTAAATTTTTTTTTTATTGGATCTAAAAATCTAAGTTCAAGAATGCTGGAGACCAAAGTAAATATTTTGATTATGGAGCTCTGGGGCCCCTGGTTCTAAAGTATATGTAACATTTTCTGGGGGGGTTGGAGGATAATATTTGCTTATATTAGTCACTCAGCTATGTAGCTGTGTGACTAATATAAAATTCCCAGCCAACGTTGCTCCTTTTATACTAAATGTCTCTTTAAAAATAAAATTGTCCATTCTCCATTTTTAACTTTACAACTATTCCTCTCACCTTCGCCACATTTTTAATTATTTCCATTACCGATCACATTTCTCATGTTGAAAATGAGACCCTTGCGAATGAGTTTTTGTTAATAATCAGTACTAAATTTTAAAATAAAAGTAAATTAATCTTGTGAATCTCATTTTAATTACATTCTTGAAAGCTCTCAGTGGGGGAAATAAATGAGTTAAAATCCTCTGTAATAATTCACCGCAAATGCAAAAATTGTGTTAACTACTGTTTAGGATTTCAATAAAACCATTGTTATCACAAACCACTATGCAGCGTTTATCCATGCTTCTGCAGAAGACAGACTGTACCAAATGAATGGCTGAGAGAGCTTTGAAAACAGGTCTCGATTGCTGTTGTTTAGATGCTGGATTAGGCCTTATTTCTTTAGCAAAAGCCGCTTCATTTATCTTTAGTCTGACATTCTCCTTCCTTTAATTAACTGTTTTCAGAGAGCTCTTCTGCATTTCTCCCTTTAGAATCACAAGTTTTGTTCATGCTTTGCCTGTTTTGTTTGCCATTTTTATATTTATTTCACGTCAGCGGCAGAAAAAAAAAAGAAAAAGTCCCCTGCTTCTGTAATGAATGTGCTGGAGATCGCTAATACCCATCTGTTGACACAGACTGAAGAAACACAGTGATCTTTAGTGAATTTCCAAATAAAATTATTTGTCTCTTCCCCAGAGCATCGCAAAAACAAAAACAAGACAAAGTGTGTTTCTTTTTAGCAGATGAAATGTAAGTTGAATAAGAAGTGAAAATACAGTAATATAAATAAATTAACAACATCAGGGATCAAGTCAAATGAGAGAAGTAAAAGGTGAAGATTAGACTGTTTGGGGTAAAAGCACAAAGGTGACCACTAGAAGAAGATGTGGTTTAACAAACCAGGAGTTTAACGTGGAGTTTAACAAATCAGACCTGATCCCTATTGGTCTCTGTGTTATATAAAGAAATGTTCGGCTGACTGGTCCACTTTAAATATGTAGAAATACATGGCCACTGATTGACCACTAGGAGGTGGCTGGTTTAAAAAACTTGAAACACACGCATTATAGCCCATACTGTGGCCCCCCAATAAACACATCATAAGCTGGTTGTAAATATGGCCACAGCTTTATTAAACAAATTCTTTATTAAACCATGACTTTTAATAACCTAATATGCCTGCAGTTGGTTAGCAAATGGCACATAAGAAAAAACACACCATATAGAGGAGTTTCCTGCCGACGTGACGAGAGGTGGCCTGCACCGTCAGCCACAGGCCAGCCCCCTCCCCCCCAGCTTAACTCATCTAAACTTTAATAACGTCTATTTTCAACATTGCACTGGAAATGCGTAAACAAGAAATGCGCAGGGACAATACATAACATTTTGAGACAGAAAGTCTTAAGAAGGGAGGGCAAGCGAGAGAGTTCTCTCAGGTTGCCAGGAAGGTAAGAGGACTTTTGCAACCTTGTATTCCCCTTTACACTTCCACTACGCCCCATGTGACCTGCTTTACCAATAGGGATGAACCCCCAAGGTTCCCTTGCAAATTCCCCAGCCCCTCCTTGTCTCCAGTGGCCAAGAGTCACTTCCAGCCCTTTTAGGCTGTCCTCTTTTGCACATTATTTTGCATCCAAGGCTTATTTAGTAAACGGGGTTGTTTCTAAAAATATAAACACTGCTTTCTCCATCTATAGCTAATATGATGTTCAAAGTAGAAATTATCAGGGGAAGATAAAACATTTCTCAAAACGTACAAGGGATACAAATGTATGGGTCCCTGGAGACATTAAAATGTAAAGCTGGGTACACACCGCACAAATTTTTAAAAAATGTCAAACAGGATCTGCAACATCTTGTCTGTCATCTTTCAAAGATTGGACTGCACACTAGGAATGAACTAGAACTCAAACTTGAGCCCGAGCCGAACTTTATGAGTTCGAACGGACTCGGACTTCTCGAACTATCCCGGACCTGGATTTCTCTGACTTTCAATGTTTCCGGACTTTCGATCGTAAATTCCATAATTATCGAATGTACTAGATAGTGTACTGGTTAAAGGCACTGACTTTGACATGGGAGACCAGGGTTCGAATCCTGGGTAGGGGCAGCTATACAAATGTTTGGGTTATTATAATACCCTAGTAATATAATAACCCAGTAATATAATAACCATATAATAACCTTGTAATATAATAGCCATATAATACCCTAGTTATATAATAACCATATAATAACCTAGTAATATAATAACCATATGATAACTTAGTAATATAATAACCATATTATATTACTAGGGTATTATAATAATCCAAACATTTGTATAACTGCCCCCACTTATTATATTATATGGTTATTATATTACTAGGGTATTATATGGTTATTATATTACTTGGTTTGTATATGGTTATAATATAGGGTATTAAATTACTAGGTTATTATGAGGTTATTATATTACTAGGGTATTATAATAATTCAAACATTTGTATAGCTGCCCCTAGCCAGGATTCAAACCCTGGTCTCCCATGTCAAAGGCACTGCCTTTAACCAGTACACTATCCAACCCTCGAATGTACCATTCACTAAGCCTAGGAAGGGCCATTCGCTAACAGGAAGTATCGTTCGTTCATTCGATAATCCTCAAATGTATCGCCGAATGTAGCTTGCTCAAAACCCGTTAATTGCCCGTTTGACTTCAGGAAGTGTTTTAAGAAGTTTTGGTGATAGTGACATGTTCCCCAGGCCATTTCCCAGGTGTTAGTTTAGCTGTAAATCATTCAGACTTTTCGAACTATCAGTCTCCCATAGACTTGAATGGGTCCATAGACTTGAAGTCAGAACCTTCTCTGAAGTTTGAAAATGGACCGAACTTTATATAGTTCAGACATCTACTTTATATAGTTCAGGACTGTGTGTTTCCCTTCGCCGCTGCAGAGTTTACTGAACGAGCGATCTACCGACCTGTTCGGCGGCCATGCGCTTCATCGGAAAAGCACCCACACACAGTGCCGATAAACCCCCGATTCCATCAGATCCGACAGTATTGAGGCTTTGTCGGTACTGGGTGTACCTAGCGTTATGCAAGGGAATTGTTTTTAGAAACCAATAGGACCTCACCCCTGCATTCAGTTACCTTAATGTTTCATCCTCACTCTGATCTCACTTCTGTCTTCACAATGTGGCAAATAGGAAGATGCACTTCTAGCAGATCACGTCTTCTCATTGACAGACTGAGAATGGTGGAGCTGACCAGAGCCGTGAGGGAAAGTATATGTAAATCCCTCAGCTTCTCTAAACAGAAATCAGAGTCAATGTCCTAGTGGTTTAGGTACTCACCCTGGGCACTATTCATTTGTGTGGTGGGGGGTATAGTTCCCCTTTAATATTAATCTTAATGCTAAAAAAATAAAAAATAAATAAACAGCCTTTAGGTCTATAGGCTAGAAATTAAGAGAAAGGGGTTATTGTTATTTAGAATAATGTGCCAACAGACTGCTAAAAAAAGTCAACTCATTTGTGATAATGTATCAGAAATGTTCAGCAGTATTGTACAATGTGTGGGTCTTTACCAGACTAACAGGGTTATTCAATAAAAGTTCTTATCATTTAAAATGGTGCTAGTTTTGCCACAACCAATCAGGTGTTAGCTTTCAAATGTTAAATAAGTTCTGATTGGTTGGGGCAAAATTAGCACCATTTTAAACGATAAGAACTTTTATTGAATCTCCCTGTATGAGTATATCAGGCCTTCAGACACAAGGAATTTCAATAACATTACCCTGCAGTATAATTGTATTAGGACCATGGTAGGCTAAATCGAACTTACTACTCCTGTTTAGAGATACCCACAGTTCAATTTGACCACCTGCTGAGCAGTAGAGATGGCCGAAACTGCCAGGTTTCATTTTGGGGTTTTCAGAGCTCTAGAAAATCCCGAAGATCTGAAAATAGTGGTTTTGGAGTGTGTTTTTTTTATCGAACGTTCAAGGCTATTTTCGAAAATAGCCTCGAACGTTCGATGATCCACGTAAATACGATCGGAAACTTTTTTCGAGTTTCCGATCTTATTTTCAGGGATTACTGAATGTTCAAGGCTATTTTCGAAAATAGCCTTGCAAGTTCGATAAAAATCTAAAACGCGCTCCGAAGACCCAAAATCAGAACAATCCACTAGGTTTCGGACGTAACATTTGGATTTCGGAGCTGAGTGGTTCCGTGTCGGATCGGGGTTTCGAGTCGGACCCAGATCCCATTCCTACTGAGCAGGATTATTACCCAACCAGTATGGTGAAGCTTGAGGTTGATGGATTGGTCTCTAAGAGAGAATGTATCGTATATTATCTCGTGCGTCACCCAGGGCTAACCAGAATGAATTTCAGTTGATAAGGCAGACATTTTGGTTAATGTATATTGGTTGAAATATTTGCTGCACCCTACTTTTTAAACTTATTTTTGGTCAGAATAGAATGAAAAATGAATCAGACATTGCAGATATTTCTGTTGGTCATATTAAGGAACTTTTTTTGCTCTGTTTTTTTTAATCAAAATTATAAAACCAAATGCTGCAGAATAATACAGGTATAAAGCTACTTTCTGATGAAAAGCAAGTTGTTTATCTAAACATAACCTTACAAAATCCAAACAAGAGGGCAAGAGCAAAAATTAAAAAACAAAAACAAATAATAGATACATACATATACAGCAAGTATATGATGATTAGTGATGAGTCCTGGTTTCAATTTAGAACTGTTTTAAAATTTGTGGATCTGACGGAATTTTTAAAAAACTCAGAGCATAGCATTGGAAAATTGATTATAAAATCAAAAAATTAAATTGAAAAATTCTGATTCGATTGGGTTTGAATTGTTACATTCATCTGTAATGTGGGAATGAAAAGTCACTTTTGATGTCCATGATCTGTATAAGATTATAAGAGCACCTGTGAGTTCCGTGCACCCGCCTGCTTGAGCCTCAAACAGTAATGCCTGTGAGTTCTGTGCACCCTCCTGCTTGAGCCTCAAACAGTAATGCCTGGGAGTTCCATGCACTCTCCTGCTTCAGCCTCAAACAGTAATGCCTGTGAGTTCCGTGCACGTGCGTGGCCGGAACTCACAGGCATTACTGTTTGAGCTGAAGCAGGAGAGTGCATGGAACTCACAGGCATTACTGTTTGAGGCTCAAGCAGGAGAAAGCAGAGGAAATCTCAGAGGGGCGGAGCTTAACATTCAGCAAACCAGTAACAAGATGTCAGCAACTTCCAAGGCACAAAGGTAGGCTCTGGAGGGCCATAGGTAAAAAATAAATATGGCACGGTATTTTTAAAGCTGCAGCTTCCAAATGAACATAACTTGATTTTACAGTGCACATGCGATTGTGATCTCCTGATGTTTCACTTTTAAAAAGCATGATCGTATTTCCCTTAAAAGCACCTCGGTGTGGCCTAGCCCTTACAGTACATTATAAAGTGAACATTTTCCAATATATAAGCCTACCTGTTATACCCCGTATTCTAAAAATAATGATTATTCATTCTTGCCCGTTTGTGGTAGCCTTTGGTTACATAACAGAATTAATTACTTTAATTACCAGCTTTAAGGAAGGTAGACCAGTATTTCCCTTCAACGGGTGAACTAGGCCCAGGAGACAATGTACTACTAATTACAAAGTTTTAATTTAAGCTTATTTGCCAATGTAAGAAGTTTCTAAGTGATTTTCAAATAAGACATTTGACTGGCCTCCTATAACACCTGCATCTTCTGCCCCTTAATGTAAATTGTTTTTTATTTCAGTTTTTAACTTTGTTTCAGTAATTGATTTGAATTCTAAGAGCTTAATTTCCATTCAGTGTCCTAATTTTTTCTTCTAGTATAATTTTCAGGAAAAGTTAATTAAATCCATGAAGAAAACTGGTAGTAGAGCAAATCATTTTTACAACTTGAGTTTGTACATTTTGCCCCAATGGAATAATAAACTTTTTATAATTAGGATATCTAAATTAACCAAAACTTGTGGGAGTTTTTAATATTCATGTAAAAAAGATACTCTGATGAATACACAACAATAATAATAACAACAACAAGAATATAACACAATTATGACAACAGGTCTTTATTAGCACTTGGAAAAGGGGGGTGGGGTGTTTATTGTAACAAATGTCCCAGTTCTGTAATCCTGATCCTGATGATGGTTTTTAACCACGAGGAGTTCCAGTCTTATCCTTCGGTGGCACACTCCTTTGTGTGAGTTTTCCGATCCTGATGACAGACCAAATTAAGATGGCCAAACGAAACACATTGTTGAGTCTTAAACATTACATTTTTGTTATAAAAACCTAGGAATGCCCTGTGGATTAAATAACAATATTAATATTGCACACAGGGTACCTATTAGGTGTCCTCTCTTTTCAGCCACCTCTCGCCCAAACATAAATACTTTAAATAGAAAAAGACCAGGGTGTCCAGTCATATTCACAGGGTTAATCCCAATTTATTAGTGCACAATACATATGTGTGTGATGTATTTGGTTGTGCACTTATAAATTGGGATTACCCCTGTGAATATGAATGGACACCCTGGTCTTTTTCTTTTTTAAATATATATATCGTTCCTATAATTTAAAATGATTGTAAGGCATTGGGTAAACAATACTAATTGAGAAATTGGGATAACGTGTGGAGATTGGTATAATATACTGTAGGTTGTGAGGAGTAACGATTATTAGGAGTAGGAATAAATTAGGATAGATTTTTTTCTAGTTAGAGTAGCATAACTGTAAAAGTAGAATTTAAGCAAGTTACTTACAGCTGTAAGGTTTTGTGTAAATGTAAGGTTTTGAATTTCTCCTTGTGTTACCCAATACCCATTGTTCAGTAAAACTGAAGGAGAGGAGGGAGAACTTACCCACGGATCGCTCCAGTGCCGGCTTCTCTGACAGTCTCTGATGCATTCACGCTCCTTGAAAAGGACTGGGGATGCGTTGTTAATGTCAGTGGCGTTGGAGTCTGCCAGTGGCCCTGGAGTGATCCAGGTAAGTTCTTTCTCCTCTCCTACAAGTTTTACTGAAGAATGGGAGGTAAGACAGCTCATTTGGTTAAAAGCATGTGTCCTTCCATACTTATTATTATTTTGTTCTATTCCCCCCATAGCCTACCTTTACTCCTTGAATGTGTGACTTCTCTCCTCTGAAATGGCATCTTGTGCTTCGCCCCCATCTTCCTGGATAAAGTCTGTTTTAGCATGTGCACCAACGTCGTGTGCACGTGACCTGAGTCAGTCTTTAAAGACAGCCTATTTAAAGGCCACTAGCAGGACTTCCCTTATAATCGGGCAGACTTTTAACCATATTTCCAACATTAAAAAAGGCACGTTGGCTTACCTCAGCAGGCATGGCTCATCCCTAGGACCCATGAGTACCTCAATCTAGAATCCAGCTGCTTATTCAAAGCCTTTTGTACACAAAAGCCGGATAAGATTCTACTCTAGCCTGTGCAAGACAAGATAGAACTTTAATACCAAATAAAAAAGGGTTGGATAAAGCATGTTTTGTCCAGTGCAGAAATAGGATGGCTTTTCTATCGCTATATAAAGCAGAAGAGAAAGTTTTCAGATCTGAATTTCCTCATACACAAGACTATTATATGGTAAACATAGACTTAAAAGACACATTGCATACAATTTCCAGTTCAAAGAACCACAGGTGTCTCCTTCAGATTCAGTGGATTGCTTCTAGGGTTCCCAGGACCTTTTACCAAGATGCTACAGTTAATGTGGATAGCAGCTTGAGTCACTTTTTCTGCTTCCTGCAATTATCCACAACATCCAACAAATGAATCGATTCATCCCTACATCAAAAAGCATTATGAAATACAAAACCTAATCGCAAAGTTCTTGTCATCGTTTAGAGGAAAGAATCCTAATTCGATCAGCCAATACCCTGTGGGGTGCACATAAATTTCACTCAGGATTTTCATCCACTACTCTCTAAACATATGGTTCAGCTCTAAATATCATTATCTGATTTAATAGGTATCTCCACCTCTCATATAAACTTTTGCTGAAGTGTAGATTTTTTTTTGCAAACAATATGACGGTTGGGGGTGGGATAATGGTCCACTACACTACAGCAAAAGTATTTAAAGATGGGCACCAGACAGCATACAGGGATTGAAAGAGAGGAAGGGGCAGTGGGCGGACCTGATGTGAATTGAGTAAATGATTGTAAAGTGATGCAGAATATGTGTAAGAAATAAAATACATACAACATACATAACTCTCCAGAGCTTGTGGAGCTCAACCTTCCTAAAGGCTCTTCTCCCTGTGAATAGTTTCTCATCTAAACAGGTATACACAACTCTGCTGAACACAGGGGAGACAACACACAATTGCTCATAAAACCCAGACCACCATTCAAACCAGCTTGTTCTAGAACAATCAGAGGTTGGAAACTGCAATGGAGGGTGCTAACATTGACACTTCAATGTCCTGCCTGCTATAGAGGATTAAACCCAGGAAGCGATCCGAGTTTTCACTCTCCAGTGGTGGATCACGCGAAAGGTAAATATACTTACCATCATCCCTGACTCCTGCTTAATTGATTGAAGAATGGGAGGTAAGGCAAAGCTCCTTAACCTCCCGGGTTTCAATCAATCATTAAAGGAATAGTTCACTATTCCTTAAATCTGATTGGATCTTGGATTTTCTTCCAATTAAACTTTGGGGGAAGGGTTTAGCGGGTTCCTTAGCCTTAGTTTGTTCTTTCACTTCATGGTATTATTTGGTGAAGGTCTGAAACCAAATACCATATATTCTGGTCCTTTTTTGTTTATTTAATATCCTGCAGCAGGTTCTGACTGAAATTGCTGTAAATGTACTGTAGTTGGGCTACTTCTCTCAGCATTACCCAGAAACAATCTCCTGAGTAAAGTGGAATTTGGGGGGAAGTGGTGGAATTTATATTTTTGAACATGAGGTAACGGTTAATTAAAGAAGACATCAGAAACACATGTAGTAAAGCTAAGTCAAATAACTGCAGCATAAAAACAGTTTGCAATAAATGCAGCTCTGCTAATATCAACTGTGTCATGTAATCACTTATAAAATATAGGCAGCTGTAAAACCCACTGACTAAAATCACAATATTATATACAGACCATTCTACATGTAGATAAACTGATAAGTCGAATACCAACATGTAGCTTATACACCGACTGATCAAATGATTAGAGAGAGAGAGAGAAATTCTGAGCAAAAAATGAATATGGTAGACACAGATATTTCAGGCCAACCAACCTAATTTTGGGTATTTCAGTCGTGTCGGCCGTTCTTCTATTCAAATTGCACATCGGTAAATCACGACCCATACAAATGCCATTACAATTGCATGTTTATCTCTCGATCTCATTGGATCTGTCAGTACTAGAGATGATTCAAGGTTCTAAAACACAGCTGTTATATGTGTGTACAAGCTAAGACCAGCTCTATAATTGCAAGTGCAGGTAACAAGATATATGTGTCTAGCGGGCTTACTAGTTTCAGGAAGGTTCGGGTTGATATACCCCGAACCTGACGCTCCGGCAATCTGCCGTCCAGTCAGAAAAATATATATTGCTTTTGTACACATGCAAGACTCACCGCTTCCCCTTGGTGGTCCGGGTGCCGCCCGCCCCGAACCCTTCGCCTGGTTCGTGAAGTATCCACAGTCTTAGAAGCGATTGTATCAGCGCACACCGGAAAGTAGAGCCATTTGGATATTTAAAATCTAGAGTCTTTATTTAGTCTTCAAACAGCAGCAGCATAATAACACAACGCTTACGCGTTCAAGCCTTAAACGGCTCTTATCATAGGCACATGATCACAGGATTCACCCGCCCTTTAACACCAGTTCTTAAAGGAAAGAGACCTCCTTGATCTGGTAAGAAATGGTTAAAATTAGTAAATATACAACACGCTGTATCTTCATACAGACAGGACATGGTTACATCCAAGAAGGCACTTAGTTGGTGAAACCAAATACCTCATTGATAAAGCTCACATATTACTAAATGAAATAAACAAATACAAAATAAAAAAAAAAAAAAATTAAATTAGATACGAAACCTTTTGAAAGGGAAAGCCATAAACCAAAATATACAAATGTGAACCTATTCATATTACTGTGCAACAATAGGAAACAATGTTATATAAACAGTCCAAGACCATCAGAAAACAATCAGAAATCAAGAACAATCTAGAAGTGAAGTTTACTATCCCTGATTTATAAGGGCTAATCAGTTATGTAACAAAGAATATCATAGCGTGAGTTTAACCCTGTAGGTACCTAGTTTCCAACAAAAAAAAAAAAATCCATTTCACTTCGCTTTTCTAAGTATCACAGCCCTCTCTCTGTTTCTCTTGTCTGGATAAATACGTTGTATTCCTTGGGCCGTAAGGTGGATATATTACCCAATTACACATTTTTAAAGTGTTTCCCCGGGGCTCAACTCATTCCCAGTTTCTATGTCTCTTATATGTTCCGAATACGAGACTTGAGGGAGCGTGTAGTGCATCCTACTATTGAATAGAACACTGGGTACATGTAAGTAATATACTACATGATCTGTGTTACAATTAATGTATTGTCGATGGTAAAAGTTTCTTAGTAGCCGAGCTGGTGAAGTGAAAGTTAGATTTATACATATATGTGCAGTGGCTTACACCTTGTGGCTCCACACCTATATGAGCCTTTGTATTTCAACCAGGATTCCTCAGATGGGGGTGCTACAGAAACGACTGGGGGAAACACGTCACCCAATGACTGGCCCTCTTAGAGACATATTACAACCCCCTTTCAAAACTTCCTTTATAACCGGATCTTGTTCTAAGATGGGTAAATATTTCTTTACAATGGAGACTACTTGGGTGTTTTTGCACTATATTAGTTACAAAAACAGTCTGTTTGTTATCCTCTTTATTCTTCACATATAATCTCTGTGCTTTATCACCCCTAATAAGATTCGTTCTCTGCATAGATTCAGCTCTTTTAACAGCCTTTCCTAATGATTTTTTTTATAACCCCTTTCTACAAACTTTTCTGTCATTTCTTTGCTGTTTTCATGAAACAAGGTCAAATTAGAGCAATTTCTTCTCAATCTCAGTACTGTCCATAAGGGATAGCTTGTATACAGTGGGGAGGGTGACTAGATGAAGCATGTGTATAGTATTTCTAGATTCTGGTTTTCTATAATTTTGGGTTTCCAAGCCTAATGGTGTAGCACAAATGTAAGATCCAAATAATTTATATCTTATCTCCAAACACATGGGTAAATCTAAGATTATAAATAGGTTATCCAAGGGTACTATCCAATCCTCAAATCTGTTTCTGGATCCTCCCCAAACAAAAAGGAGGTCATCTAATATCTTTTACATTATTACTTTGGAGTTTTCGCCTATAAACTCGGGGTGGTGGAATAGACGTCTCCTCCCACCACCCCATAAACAAATTCACATAGTGGGAGCAAATTTTGCACCCATTGATGCCCCACATCGTTGTATAAAAATGATCCATCAAACTCAAAAAAATTGTGTGTGAGTAGTATGTAAGAGCATCGATAATAAAGTTTTTCCATTCCGTGGAGTACAAGCTATATCTTCCAAATGGTACATGGTCGCCTGTATACCCCAAAAATGTGGAAACATGAATATAACGAAACTACATCAGTGGTTGCCAAACTATACTGGTTCTGCCAGTAAGATTATCTATATCTTTAAGAATATGGGTAGTATCCCTATATGATTCTAATCTTTTCACTAAAGGTTGTAAAAGGAAGTCCAACAATTCAGAGAGTCCTTATTTAAGGAGGCTATTCCCGCAACTATTGGTCTCCCTTTAATAGGGAGTTCATTTTATGTACTTGGGTAGTGATGAAAGATAGGGGTGACAGGAAATTTGGGGATTAAGAAATCATCATGTTTGTATCTATAATCCCTATTGCCACTCCCTCCTCCACTATTTGTTCCAATTCCTGTCTAAATGTTTCTGTCAGATTATTCTCTATGTTCATATACATCCTTATCATTTAGTTGTCTCAATGCTTCCTGTGGTAATCACTCTTATTTAATACCACAACCATCCCTCCTTTGTCTGAGTTCTTAATTATAATGGAATCATCCTTTCTGAGTCTATGATAGTTCATATTCTGCATGATCAAGATTACTCCATTTATTTTCTTGTTCCCTATTTTACTGTCTGGATAGATTCCTAAGTTCAACCTCAACTAGTTCTTGAAACATTTCCACACTGTAACTCCTCGTTTGTAAGGGATAAAATTTAGACTTGCCCTGAACTTATTTTATGTCTCTTGGGGTCTTCACCCACTGATTATTAAAGGTATCACCATCATTCATTAATGAGATTAAAGTGTCTAGATTTTTCTTATTAATACCCCCATTAGAATTACCATTATTATCAGAGTTACATTTCTGGATCATCATCATATTCTCATTGCTGTACTATTTAAGAAATGCTTTTGCAATAATAATTTGCGTACAAATTTATTAATGTCCATAATTGTCTCTAATATGTTAAATGATTCCCTAGGACAAAAGGACAGTCCCTTCTCCAATACCCTCAGTTCCTCTGAGGTTAGTTGTTTGTCAGATAGGTTCAATACATTACTTTGTTTTTGTCCTTCTGTTTCAGCCTGTATCTGGTGTTGTACCCTCTGTTTCTTTCCTCTCCGAAGTCTCCCAGTCCTAAAGGGGATGATTTATCAGTGGATGAGAAATTAAATTCCTCTTTTGTACTTCTGTCATTATAGGTCAGTTCCCCTTGTTGCAGAATATGATTAGGGTTTTCTCTCGTTTTAAGGATCTGGTGAATGAGATCTTTAGAAAAAACCTCATTTCTCTTTTTGTTTCTGTGTATGGATCTGGAAGAAAAAGACGAGAGACAGAAGAGGCACTATCCGACAAATCATCATATTCATTTACATGGCCGGAAGTAACCGATTTACTTCTTTGTCTATCTCTCTTTAGAATAGACTTAACCGGTCTAGATTATTAGTTCCTCTGCCTTGAGTATACTTGTTATAGTTGTTATGGGGACGTGCACTCTCCTGCTTGAGCCTCAAACAGTAATGCCTGTGAGTTCCCTGCACTCTCCTGCTTGAGCCTCAAACAGTAATGCCTGTGAGTTCCCTGCACTCTCCTGCTTGAGCCTCAAACAGTAATGTCTGTGAGTTCCGTGCACTCTCCTGCTTGACCCTCAAACAGTAATGTCTGTGAGTTCCATGCACTCTCCTGCTTGAGCCTCAAACAGTAATGCCTGTGAGTTCTGTGTACGTGCGTGTGCACGGAACTCACAAGCATTACTGTTTGAAGCTCAAGCAGGAAAAGCAGAGGAAATCTCAGAGGGGCGGAGCTTAACATTCAGCAAACCAGTAACAAGATGTCAGCAACTTCCAAGGCACAAAGGTAGGCTCTGGAGGGACATAGGTAAAAAAAAACGTGGCAACAGTATTTTTAAAGCTGCAGCTTCCAAATGAACATAACTTGATTTCACAGTGCACTTATCCTTCAATGTCTAACAGGGAATTCATTCAAATTTATAGTGTCTAAATGACTGCAGGCTTTAACTAAATACGAAAGAATTATATGTATATACCCTTTTACTATCTTTTCTTGGATTACCCCTGTCTATTTTTTCTACATTGATTATAGGCCATAGCAGTATTGTCCCTCTTTTCTCATCAATATTTGTATACTTATTCTCTGTGCCTTGGATAACTTCTACAACTACTGGTAAGGTCTGGAAATTGCAATATCTATATTGCGAGAATTGTAAACTCGTTGGATGAAACAATCTGCTTTCTCTAAAATATCATGACCTAGGTGCAAATGCTTCCTACGCATAAAAATTGGATTTATGGGATCCCCCGGATGCTATGTCTAGGATGGTTAGATTTGGCATGTACTAGTGTGTAGATAAAATAGATGTATATATCGTAAACTCTTTCACCACAATAGAAATATCCAAATAATTAAAGGGTATGTCCACCCAAAAATCTATAATTTTCTGTAGTGTAGCTTCTCCCATCCCAACCGTAACCGCATTGTGTATTTGTAAAAACGTACACACAAACTTACTTACCAGACCGGGTTCCCGCAGCTTCAGCCTCCATTGCAACTTCTGGGAATGGAGTTGCATTGGGGGCTTTGCCGGCAGCCGCGTCTGTGATTGACTTAGAATTAGCCAATCACAGACGCGGCTGCTGGCTATCGATTTTGCCAAGGGATCCCAGTCTGGTAAGAAAGTCCATGCGGACTTTTTTACAAATACACAATGTAGTTAGGGTTGGGAGGGCAGAAGCTACAATAGACAATGGATCTGGATGGAGGGAAGGGGGAATCGTCTCCACAGCGAAGGGACAGAAACATTATCACACACAGGAAGGCTCCTACTCTTCACTTTCCTGGACTTTAGACAAGCACTACAGGAGAACCATTTGGAGCAAAGGTGAAAGGTAAGGATTTTTTACCATTACACAGTGGGGCCAGCATGGGGTTAAATTTTAGTTTTGGGGGTGTACATGCCCCTTAACATGGTCTCCGCAATAATTCCATCATCTATATACCTTTTATGGCATACAAGCTTATTAAGCAAGGGGTGTGGGCATGGGGGTTTAAACAGGTGCGTCTCCTCCCACCACCCTAGATATATAATATAATTGTAGGTAATATTTCTGTTTAAAAATGAAATAATTATGTGTTATACATATTGAATAGCTTCTAGAATATAGATTTTACATCATATGAAGTGAGTTGATAATAGACCGCAAATAATCCCCAATAAGGAGGTATGCTCTAACATAGGGATGTGACATTAATTGTCACCAAATCATAGTATGGGAGCCACTCCATCAAATTAAGACATTGTAGCATGTCAGTAGTACCTTTAAAAAAAGATAGTACTCTGTAGATTAGAGGTTGGAGGAACACACCAATATGACATAACAAACCTTAATTGAGTGAGTATATCCCCCCTATTATTGGTCTCCCTCTAGGCGGGAATTTATTCTTGTGTGGGTAATTGATTGTAAATTGGAATTACAGGAGTCGGTGGTAAAATCTTATCATACATAAACTTATCTATAATGTCAATGGCC
Source organism: Hymenochirus boettgeri (assembly GCA_019447015.1). Classification (NCBI taxonomy): domain Eukaryota; kingdom Metazoa; phylum Chordata; class Amphibia; order Anura; family Pipidae; genus Hymenochirus; species Hymenochirus boettgeri. The sequence continues at coordinate 41,054,151 of CM033471.1, forward strand.
AGACTGTCCTTAATTACATTTTTCAATTCCCTATGGAATTTTGATGTAGGGTCACTCGTAAGTAATTGGCAAGTATTAGTATCAATCAATTGACGTGTGTCCTCATTATAATAAACTACTGAACCTCCCTTGTTGGCATTTTCATTATAATGGAATAATCTTTCTGTAATGGTTCTAAAGCTTGAAATTCAGATGAGGAAAGATCTTTATTGTTAATGTATATTTACGTTTCATCATAGTAGATAAAGGCTTTCAAATCACATTCTACAAATTCCTGAAACTTATCAACTGCCTTAGATCTACATTTATATGGATAAAAGGATGACTTAATTCTGATTACATCCTTATAATATTCTGTTCATCGTGTCCCATTAACACTAATTACAAAATGCTAAGCAGCCAGTTTCCCCAAGTTTTGTAACCCAGAGTCAGCAAAGATAGATTACATGAATCAATAAAAATAAAGTATTAGTGCTAAGTGAATGAATATCAATCTGGCAGTACTCTTAAGGGGTGTCTTACCATTGTTGCTGTTAAAAAAAGAATAATGAGAGCTTGATCAAATTTCCATTGGTAGTAAGGATGCACAAACCTGCCAGGGTTCATTAGGCCAGCAAGTTTGTATAAATATTCCAGATTCCACAGATGTGAAATTTCAGAACCAAAACCAGAATTCTGGTTTTGATGGATAAACTTTTGAAAATTGACTGCAGTGAGTTCTCCCACCTCTAATTTATAGCAACAGTGGATTCTCTCCTAATAATAGTCTCAATACACATATATAGTATCCCATTGTGCTCTACACAAACCAGACTCAAATTTCCATTAATTTTGATGCTGTTTGGGCCCTTAATTCTAGACAACCAAGAATAGAGGTTAAGATTATACTAAGATAGATGGAATCCCTGGTATCACACCCTTGAATTCTGGTTATTTTTAAATGGATAGATTAAGGTCTAGTGATTTCATGTGCCCTTTAACAAAGCTTTAAAGGAACTGTAAACCCACATAACCAAACATTTAAAGTCTTTGCCCTCCGTTTGTATTATTTACAGGGAGGTGAGAACGCTTATTCTCACCTCCCTGTGAATAATATTTTGCTCAGGGGACACTGGAACTTACCTTCGCTCCGCTCCGCTCGCAGCCACTCCTGCTCTAACAACCGCTGTCCCGACCATGTACGCTCCCTTACAAGAGATAGGGCGCACGATCGGGACAGAACAGCTGTTCTGTGCAGGAGCGGCTGCGAGCGGAGCGAAGGTAAGTTCCCGGTCCCCTGAGCAAAATATTATTCACAGGGAGGTGAGAATAAGCGTTCTCACCTCCCTGTGAATAATACAAACGGAGGGCAAACACTTCAAATCTTGAGTTTATAGTTCCTTTAAAATGTTTATTCTAATACATGCCTGGATAAGCATCTTCAGTACAATCTTTCTTGGTCATGTAGTACAAAGATAATTAATTTTTTGTTATTTATTGCTTGATCCTGCCTAATTTGTCAGTGTTTCTATTCTTTGCCCCTTTCTTGCAATTAGACTGATTGACTTCCTTGTTTTGATTTTAACCAACAATCCTTTAGCAAAAACAATTCCTGGATCTATCAGACTCATTTTGGCAGAACAAGTATTAAGATGTCAATTACTTATAATGGTGAGGAGTGTGGGTGATTTGCCAAAGCCTTCTAGAATGATGAAAACGCAATGCACTTTACTACTTGTGTTACACAGGGGATGTAACCATGATAGCTAAACTAACTACATGGATCTAGATGGATAAATGTTTGTGTATAATCTGATTTAGTGTAAACAAGCTATTGTTAAATTTGGTTTGCCAGGGAAATTATCGGAAATATAATGGCATGTGGGAGATGTTGGGCTGTTTCACTTTCATTCTTAATATGGACATATCTGGCCAAAGCATTTGCAGCAAGATACGTTGTTATGCTATAAAAGGAAACTAGATATTCAAAAACAAGCTTAAAGGGGAAGTTCGGTGCAAATACATATGCTTTTCAGAAAAAAGAGCAGTATTTTTTCATCCCAATGACCTTAATCTGCCAATTCAGCATTTTGTCTGTGTATAAATAAATGCAACCGAAAAACTGACTTCCTGTTTGCAGGACCCCTAATAAAGATCGTTATGGTTTTGCCCTTGACCCAGCGTCTGGGTTGATTCAGTTGATCAGTAGAGATCTGAGCATGTTTGACCCATCCAACATCCAATTAGTAGAAATTACTGTTAGGAACATTCCAAGGAAGTGGTGCATCATGGGAAGAAGAAGGACCGTTAGAACCTGAAATATCAGCTCACTAATGTCAACAGCAGGGAACAGCAAAGGGTATGAAATAAACTGGTTTTTCAAAATGGGAGAGAATATGTAGAATAACTAAAAAGGCATTACACAAACTAACAATTTAACAAATATTGATAATTGATAACTAGGTATGCACAATGTAAACTAATAAAAATAATGATATTTTCCACTGAACTTTCCCTTTAATGAGTATACTCCTCCCCTGGGGAGTGAGGAATAAAAGAGCATCAGGTGATGTTTGAGCATTCACCAAAATAAAAATTCTCACTGATTGCAGCAATAATTGTGCCCCATTGGCTCATTCAAAAAGAATGACTGCAGGCTTTTAAATAGCCCAAACTTGTTTGGAGATCACAGTTGCCCTTTAAGACTCCTTTATAGGTTTTATCTACCTTTTTTATACCCCTGCTGCTAGTGTTGACTGTGGTAGGTGTATGACATTACAGCTCTGCCACAATATTACTTTTAAATATAGCAATAGCATTAAGAATCTGAATTTGGAAATAATATGAAAGTAATTTATATGGAGGTTTTAGTTTCCTTTTAAATCGAATAACACGCATCTTCTATAGAACAAGTCAAACACTTGAATTAATTTTTGACTAGGAATGGGTGATAAACTATCATAACCACAAAATCATATTCATGGCTGCTAAGCAAATTCAGGAATACAATTGCTTACTTTGAAATGAGTGTGTTATGGATTCCATCTCATATAAACCTTGCCATAGAAATTGTTCAACCACAGTTACAGCTCCCTTAGGAACTAAAACTATTATTCCCCATTGAGTCAGTGCTTCCCATGCATAGTCAGAAAAATTCATACAGAAAAATAAATGATATCATTCCAGTTTATTATTTCTTTACTGAGAGGTGCTGACATTATGCAGTTGAACGCTGCTGCTATAAATCAGCATGCTATGGATGTTCTCAGCATGGATTCCCAGCTCCTAGGTAACAACTCTCATCAAGGCAGCCAGCTGTCAGAATACTTCAGATTAAACCACCATTACAAATGCCTACTAAGGTACTTTGGTACAATTCTCTTTCACGTACATATTGTGTAGTAAGTACAGTATGAACAGGATGTATTGTCATATGTTAATATAATGATTTAAACAACCTGAATATAACATTTTACAGAAAGACTTGTCTTTTGGAACTTTATCAGGCTTATTTAAATAAGAGGTGCAAAAATGTGCCTGCACTGTTAATTTGCCTCAACCAATCAGATTACTGGTCTACTGAGGTTAGAAAACATTTAACATCTGATTAGCTGATGCATATTAAGAACATGGGTAACCTTTTACACCTCTTAAGCTGGGTACACACACTAACGATAAAGCCCCGATACCATCGGGGCTTTATCGTTATGTGTGTACGCTCGTTTCCCGAACGAGCGCACGGCTGCCAAACGATCGGGTCGGCCGAACGCTTGTTCGGGAAACGACGAAAATTACCATTGGCCGCGCTAGACTCCCTATAGAGGAGCCTAGCACGGCCGATGGAAACACACAGTCCCGAGCGTTCTCCTTATGAAGTTCATAGGGAGAACGCTCGGGACTGTGTGTATGCAGATCTTTGAAAGATGGCAGACAGGATCTTGCAGATCCTGTCTGTCATCTTTCAGAAATCTGTACTGTGTGTACCTAGCTTAATTGAAAAAGGCCCCATATATTTCCATATGTTAGAATTTCTAACCTAATTTTTTTACACTATTTTAAGATTCATTTATAAAATCAGAAATTGACACAAATAGGTTATTAATTCTTTGATTCCTGTCTCTTTAAAGTTTTCTATTTTATTTTCGTATCTTTTTTTAATGCAGCCCTAAAGGTCTTTTTCACACTGCTGTAATCAGAGATTAGAAATGCGGTGGATAATTATCAAAGGGATTAAGCATCGGATAGTGAATTTTTTCAACAGAAGCAATGAGAAAAGGAAAACATTAAGCCAAGCGCAAGTCAATAAAACTTGAAAAAGAAAATGAAAACAGGGAATATATGGAAATGTAGATGCTGTGCATGTAATAGTAATAATAATGGAGAAAAAAATCCTGAGTGAACATAATTCAGCATCTCGGTATAAATAAGTTTAAATGGAACGTTTGCAGATTGCTTAAGTATTTGTACAGCTTGTGAAATGACAACCCTTCCAGGCCGAATGATTGAATTCAAAGGCTGAATGAAAATAGAAAAATAAATGCACATATTTTAATACACATATGGTAAAGACGAAATGTGGGTTATTGCTAGGAACTTTGTGCCATGATACTCCAACTCAAAAATTCCATTTATTCAGATTCATTTTGCTTTAGGCCAAACAGAATAATCAGACTGGAGGGATTGTAATGCTCTAGCAAGTAGAATAAGCAGGGTTTCTATACAGAAAATACAGAAATACAAAGAGTCTCTGTATTAATAGTTTTACAGCCCATTGCTTAACATTATTCCTATATTATCGCAGTTTATCCTGCCATTGTTAACCCATACTGCACCTTATTATTATTCCTTCTGACCTAAAGCAGATCAATATTTTTGCCTGATCAACCGATAGTTGAGTATTTTGGTTGATTGGGCTGAAATAATTGCATGGTATTTCGGACGCGACTGACTGTTCGTTCCCTCTGAATCAGATGAACACACATGTCCCAAAACTCCGGCCAAACATGTGGTCCTTTATGGTCCACACACTCTGTCACGACAAACTGTCGCCTGCGGCAACTATTGCCGTGACCATCAGCTCTTCCTCCTGGCCGACTGATCTGAAGAGCCAAACAGTCGGTCAGGAGAAAATATTGCATGGAGTGTGCCATGCTCAGGTAGTTTTTCACTTAATAATCTACCTTTCCTTCGTGTTGCCATCTTGTTTCATATGATTATTTTTTACCATTTAACTAATGACTGAACTCTCCTCCAATGTTCTGACAGTAAATTAATGTTCTCGGAAATGCTACCGGTTTCCAATCTTACTTAAAAGAGAGAATGTTTAAAGCCTAGTATTTACTAGGGATGGACTAGAACTCGAACCTGAGTTTGAGCCGTATTTTATGAGTTTGTACTACAAACTTTTGACTTTATGAACTCACTGACCTATTTTTTCGATATCAAAAATTGCAAAGTTTATTGAATTTTTGAATCGAAATCCTTCGAATGTGGCGTTCAGTAACCCTCTTATTCGGCGATAACTCTCAAATGTAGTGTCCAGCAACCCTCAAATTCGTCCATAACCCAGGAATTTGGCGTTCGGTAACCTTATATTTCAAATATTAGAAAATGATCGATCAGGCATGAAGCCTTGTCTCTTGCCTCCAGGAGGTAGTGTGACATGCGCAGGGGAGCCCTTTCTCCCCCTCCCACCCTCAGGATCCCTCCCTGGCTGCCCTTCCTCCTACCATTAAAAGATTTTTCTGTAGTGTAGGACACCACTGCCTACCCCCAACAGCCATGTCAGATTACTAAAAAAAGAAATTTACTTAGAGCCCTTTGCTCCCGCGGCACTCTGCATTGCCTGCAGCCACGTCTGTGATTGGCTGCCCGTCCAGCCCCTGTTTGCAAGTTCCAGAAAGCAGGGAGTGCTGCAGGAGTGAGGGGCTGTAAGTAGGGTTTTGATTCTTTTTTTAGTAATCTGACATAGTGGTTGGGGGTGGGCAGGGGCAGTGGCAAGCGCAGGATTTTCAAGGGGGGGATTCCTATATGGGTTACCACTGAACAAGCCCATAAGGGGTTTCATGACAAACACATCCACGTGTTCTATTATGTATGGATCATATAATAATATAAATATTCTCTAATTGCCCTGATTACATCACAGTTAGCCAATACAGATACTCCCTTTACTTTTGTTATAAAGTATATTCATTAAGACTGGGTACACACAAACATATTTTTGGGGCCAACCAACAGATATTTCCATGTATCGGTCTGTCGGACCAAAAAAAAAAAACGGAGGTGATTTTGGCGGTGTCGATGAACGCTGTAGTCCATAGGAGACGTTTTCTGCGGCTGACCACTCTATAGCGGCGAAGAGTCAGGACAGAAAATTTGTCCATGTGCATCCAGCCTAACGTTCTGTTTTACTGATAAATCCACATTTGCTACATTTCCATTAGCGTCTTTCATAGTCAGAGTTGCTGAATATTGTCGGTTTCAGGACCTATCTAGCAGATAGACAATTTCCATTACCAGTTGCCTTTACTATAGTAGAAGGAGACAATAACTTAAGACCATGTATGGGCACACTGAACGATCATTCTGTATAAAGAATATATGGAACAATCATTCCTGTGTATGTATAATATATATATATTACAATGTTGACAATCAGCTATACAACCATCTCCAGGATCTCCTAATGTCCCTATTCCTGCTCACTAAACTCCATCACAGTGTAGTAGGTACATCTTTTGTATTCAATTAGATCAACTGGACTTGAAGTTTAGTTCTTGAAGACATTTCGCTAGTCATCCGACTGGCTTTCTCAATTCAGGATGACTTGTACAAGAATCTGTGGCAATTATGTACCCTGGAAAATCCCAAATCCCAATGACTAGGGAAACGTCTTCAAGAACTAAACTTCAAGTCCAGTTGATCTAATTGAATACAGCAGATATACCATGACCTGGATGAATGAGAACCTTCACAAGCATGTAGTAGGTACAGTAATTAATATATCTAAACCCAGTCTCATCAATCTCTTCAGGCAGCTGCAGGGTTAATGTTGATTAGAGATGTCTGAACTTCGCAAAATCCGGTCCGCTTGAGGATCCGCGAATTTTCGGAAAAATTAGAAAATCCGCGAGCGGACCCGTTAAAATTAAAAATGCCCTTGAAATAACGAGATTTTTCGTATTTTCGGAAATTTTCAAAATTACGAATTTTCACGTATTTTCCGGAATTTTCGAAATTACGAGTTTTCATGTATTTTCGAAAATACAAGTAATCATTGTAATTTCGAAAATTTTCGAAAATACGTGTTTTCCCTTATTTTCGAAAATTCCCGAATATACGTGAAACTCGTAATTTCGAAAATACGAAAAATCCGCGGTTCGGAAGGCAGAAAATCCGGAAAAATCCGCCGTTCGCGAACGGGATAAATCCGCGGCGGATCCGGGTATATTTTTAAAAAATTCGAAAATCTGATCTGGGGCCTGAACTTGGTAGTTCTGTTCATCAATCGGACTGAAATATTTCCATGTGTATACCACCCTAACATGCAACTCTTGTCCAATGTCCAACTCATAGCTATAAAACTTTTGAAAAATTTTGAAAAATCTTCTACAACCTCATCAAAAAGTGATTTTTACATTTAAATGAATAGCTAGCACATGCCATAATGTCAGCTGCCAATGCCATGAATCACTGCTGCTACCCAGAAGAATTGGGAAGCAGAGAGAAGGGAGCAAAGAACATTAGCCAGGTTCATCTTACAGGTCTGTAAGTTTTGTGCTCCTGAGGTTTGGGGTGATTAGACTGGGTTTATTTTCTTTTTATTAAGGGGATGGACAAGCCCTTTAAAATATGCAGATGTGGGGTGAATTTAAACTGCACTCCCCACTCATCTAAACCAGAGATGCAATAAAGAAATGAATAAGGTCATTAAACTGGTAATCACTGTCACTACTGACATTTTAAACAGCCAGATCGAAAACTCTAGTGTACTGTGGATCTGTTTAGTTTTTATTTATCATTTAAGATTGATTGTGTATTGATGCCTGTGTTTGTATATGTGTAATTCTTCAATCGCCTTTTAACAACTGATCATATGGTCAGCGCTGAAAAATGACCAGTAACTTCCATGTATGGAGACTGCAGAATTTGATCAACAAAAATGGAAATTATCCTTCACACATGTTGGTTTGGAATAGAACAAACATAAATAGCTTTTCCGTTTTCCTCAGTAAAATAATACATTTCATTTGCACACTGCAGGGAAGAAATATATCCCGGAGACAGGCATTTTACTTATAACTATGTTAAAGTTTTAGCAATATAATTCAATGCATAACCGCAATCCATGTATGATAAATGGGTATGTTGTATTAGAGACATTGTTTTTTTATATGCTTATAATAGCAATTATTTTAAATAGACTTGTTCTTTTTATTATAGAGCACCATAGGAGGTGAATAAAAATATATTGTATTCAATGAGTGAAAATATGTTCAAAGAAATTGTTGCACTTTACTAATTTTGTACAAAATAATGAGAGAAAAATCCCTGGCATAATATATATAATATAACAATAGCATGAATAAAGCAATAGAAATAAATAAAACAGTCCAGAATCCAGATTCATTATTTAGGAAAATACACATTCTACTAGTATAAAAGCTTTATTAGCGTACAGTACACTCTTTCACATTTACAGCACTCTTTTAGCTATAAGCCTTTACGCCTAACACCTTGCACAATATAAACATTTGCAGCCTTTTATATAACCTCTTTTAGGCTGATGCTGATACTATTTTTAAACTAGTTGTATGCCTGTCTCCAAGCTGTTATTTTAAAGAATAATCTGGTTTGTTTCTTGGGCTCCTTTAAGCAATTTTAGAACAAAATGTTCGATAGACTATCGTTTGCAAACAGAACTAGTATTTGATGCATTTGAAATGTGGATTTAGGAATAATTTTTCGATTTACTAAACTTAATCACTGTTAAATAAGACGGCGTGGATTTATTAGCTATGCTTGTGTCTAATAGCTACTTTCAATGACCTCTCCTTTCTTTCACGTCTAGTGAATGACTATGCTAATCACTAGATTTAGATTGAATTGATGGTTTTCTGGATTTCAGAGGAAAGAATTGGAGTTAAAGTGACGCTAACCAATTTTATACTGGTCAGCACAACCATAACTTCTTGCTCGTATTGCCAAAGATAGCCTTCACAAGTGATTCAGTATTGATGTTGTGACAATTTTTGCACAACTTTTTTATGCCAGCAAAAAGCTGGCATTAAAGTCACAAAGGGGTTAAATTCCCTTTAGGATTTACCCTGAGCCATAAAACAATATTGAATCTCCGTTAGGAGATCTACCCACAGTAATTGTGGCTTTTGGCTTCAGTTCACATGCTTATTAGAAGAGGATAAAAACTACTGTGGTGATGAACAGGGCAATGCACCAAAAGGCGACAGTTAACTATGCTGTCATCGCAATGGATATTATATGACAATAATAGTATGTGTATGGCTTTTCAGTTGGACATTGTTCGTTGAGCCACCCAGTCAGGCAACTAATAATGCCCGACTGGCCACACACATGTGATTATTGGTCAAAAATGTCTGTTAAAGCTGTTCTAAAGGCTTGTGCACACTCACGATGTACGCAACCCCTGACACCGACCGCTACCCATTCGTTAATCAGCCAGGCGGGTCAACGAATGACCCCCAACCGAACGCATACACATGGACAATTCTCGGCTGAATCGGCCGTTCGACGCTGGTAGCGGCCGGTGTCAAGGGTCGTTGCTCAGCCACATATCTTGCATGTGTACAAACTTCAAGTTCTTATTTCAGAGATAAATACTGGTTAAGACAGCAGTCTTTGATTAAAATAAATGTGGTAGAAAGCGGACTGAATTATATTAACTACACACCTACACACTTGATGCCCCAGGGTGTGGTTTCACCATGGACATTCTTAAGAACGCAAAGGATACTTATGCAATGGGGCATATTTATTAATGAGTTCTATTGTCTATACTTATTGCCAGCCAAAAACCTCTGGCATTGTTACCACTTCAGACTTTGAGATATTTTCTGGAAATGTTTTCTTGCTAAAAATCATTTGCTGCTTTATAAATACCAATATGGTTACCACAAGGTTTATGCCAAGAAAGGGTATTTGTGATATTTGAAAAAAAAAAAAACAGAATTTTTTGCCTTTTTATAAATTGTGGAAATCGACATTGTGGCTTTTTAAATATGCCCCAATGTGTCTCCATAGGACATAAATCTAGTTCTTCTGGATGCATATTTGGGGAGTCCATTTTGGCAATACTGAATACTGACTAATATTGAATCTCCCCAATAAACATTACTTTCTTTGTATACTTTCTAATGCATCATTCCGTCCAGTAACACAAATAAATCCTGTTTATATTTCTGATAATGGTTAATTGTAAAAAAAAAAAAAAGGAGAAAAATAATAAAGAAGTTCAAACTGGCCCATTTTGTAGAATAATGAGACAGGATCATAGTTCACAGAATTCTGTATAAACTGTTGAATTGAAGTATCGTACTTAAATTAAATAAGTCATTTTGAATGAAATTTGATGTCCCTGTCTCTGGATGAACATTAAATGATATAGATAAAATTGAAATAAATGTATCAAAATACACCGACGCGAAAACCAAAAAACTCTCTTCATACGCATTTACCCCAATGCATCATAGTTAACCCCAATGCTTTACAAGTTTAACCTCTTTGAGAGACATTAACATTACTAATTGTTCTTTATCTGTTGATCAGCTTTGCCAGTCCAGATCCTTCCAATTAGTATAATTGATAATAAAATTAATCGTTGTCTCATTAAAACTATAAAGCCATCAATAAGCAACATTCTGAATCTGGCTGTTTGCTGTCAATTATCCCTTTATCGTAACCAAACTTACAGTGAACAAGACATTTTCTGTAAATATAATACTATATAATACAAATCACTTTATAATCCTTTGATTTTGAAGATGGAAATATTTTATTCAAATAATTTATATAATATTAAAATGCACATAAGGCAATGGATAGTGAGTGGCTTGTGCAAATTACAATTAGCTAATTGCAATGAATTTAGAAGCAATGTGCATTTTTAATTGCATTTTGCATATATTTTAATAAAGAGGGCAGCAAACTGAGAACATTTGCATGGTTACACTGTGTGAGGAATGGGTGGAAATTGATGACAAAGACAGAACGTATTTTGTTGTTTTTTTTATAGCAGAACATAATTGGGGCTCTTAGTGTATTGCAATGGTAAAGAACATCTGTCCAAAGCAAAGCAATACAATAAATCAATATCCCTATAGTACTACAACTCAATTGGATGATTTGAGGCCAGGCCCTAATGCCAAATCTATTTTATTACTGTCCATATAATATTACCTCATTTCTACTCCATAGACTCACTGAATTTCTGCTATGAGATTACCTGACTTAAAGGGTATCTCCACCCCCCCATTTTTTTTTACATCCTGTAGGGAACCCCCCATAACCTAGACCTTGCTAGGTTTAAAATACAAAATTTGCACCCAAAAGATACTTACCAGCCTTCTTTCCCTCAATTGTTGTCTCTAATGCAGTTCTTCCGCACAGAACAGCATAAGGGGCTGAGTCACAGCCAATCACAGCCGAGGGAACGAGGTCGGGTAAGTATCGTCGGTGATAAAATTTGTATTATATACATAGCGTGCAGGTTGGGGTAATACTAGTAACCAAGCCACATATATATTTTGCCTCAGTTGCAAGGCTGTGTTTAAAGATCCAGAGGTAGGGGAGGTGGGGGGGGAGAGCTCCCCTGTTCATACAAGAGTCCTCCAGGAGGGCAGGGAGGAGATAGATACATTATTACATGCAGTGAGGCTCCTACTCTTCAGTTTCCTGGAGTTTCAGAAGGCATTGCAGGAGAACCACAAGTAGCAGAGGAGAAAGGTAATGATTTTTTTACACTACAAAGTGGGGCCTACAGTGGGTTAAATTTTAGTTTGGGAGTGGACATGCCCTTTAGACACTTGCAAACGCCTGGTAGATGTAAAATACACGACCAGTTCATGGTACTGTGTCTCTATTGTTAATTTGCAGCTCTTTTTACCTCAGGGATTTTAATGTGCTCATTTATATTCAAATAATAGTAATTTAATCTAAAACGGTTCTCTGCTAACTTTGATTTTTATTCTTTTTGATCTTTGTCCTTTTAATTTTCCATTGCTGTCTTATCAATTGCATTACTTCACTTGTATCAGCAGTATTGAGTTTGCCTAGACTGAAAAGTCCCTTGGGAACAGTAAAAGTTCAAAAATATCTTGAACAAATGTTGCAGCTATTAATTCCATCAGTGATGGGCAGACTTGCTTTGCTCAGTGGCAAATGGTCACAGATCATTAAACAGGCATCCTTTCCTAAGCTTTTATGTCAAGCAAAAAGTCAGTCTTCAATCACTATGGAGATGTTTGTGCACCTTGTTCTTTATTCAGTCTAGAACTGCAAAAAAATAAGTTTTGCTGCTGAGCACAGACCAAAGTAATTGACTCACTGCAACAGCTGCTGTCATAGTGACATTGCTATAAGAAATCATATTACATGTTCTTTAAAATTTATTCAAGGCAATAAGTCATATCTGACATGAGCAGCTTATCCAACAGAATGTCTTTTCTGCATAAGGAAACGACAAAAGACATGGAAATAATTAATGCCACTCATATGGGTAACAAAAAGGTTAATAATTAAGTAATGCCATTAAAACCAGATACAACTGTCAGCACTGCCAGAAAAGGTTAAATGGTGCAGCATGGAGGTAAAAATATACACTATTTTATAGGAATCTTTGTTTAATTATATAGCAAATCATTCTAACCTGTGAAATGTCAACTAAGAGAGTTAACACGTTATCAGTTTAGCTGTGTTTTGCGTTACACAATAATATTCACAATATGATTATCATGCTAGTAAAACGCATAAATAATATTAAATAATGGCTCTTATTTGGCAGTAGGGATGCATGGCAAAACCTGTCGGTGTTTGGTGTGATATTGTGGTATTAAACTTAATTCTGCTCTGTAAACCCACTGGCGAAACATTACCCAGCAGGCTTGTTTATCTGTATTTCTAGTGGGGCCCACTAGAAAATATAAGTCATGGGACCCACTCAATATAGAATCTTTTTTATACTGTTCCTGACTTTTTATATTCATTAAAGTATAATATGTTTCCAGTTACAAAAGAAAAAAATATTTTTAAAAAAATGTTGCCCTAAAAAGGTGCAAAATTTCCCTTTATGAAGTTCAAACCTTTCCTTTATTGGCTTGTAGTATGTATTTTAATTACAGAAACAGTGGCGTAACAAGAAATCACTGGGTCCCCCTGCAAAACTATGATGGGGCCCCTATCCGTGCTTCATCCACAGTGGTTTTCTGGGAGGAGGCTTTAACTGTCATAGGAAAAATAAGAAAATCGGGCCCCCTGGGCTCCCGGGCCCCTCTGCGGTTGCTCCCCCTGCTCCCCTGTAGTTACACCCCTGTACAGAAACCTTCAATTTTTCTTTTTGAAAATTCTGATATACAGTATGTGTAAAAATTCTCCTTAAATATGTAATGAGTTCAGTTTACATATATTTTTATAGACTGATTTCAGTAACATGGAGAAATTGGCAATCAGCACTACCCAGATAACTCATTGTTCATATCAGTACAGTATACTGTGGTTACTACACATATAAACGTTGTTTAAACAGCATCTGGAAGAGCTTCTGCTGATACATCTCTTAGGTTATTGTTTCAAACCCTGCTTCCTTGGCTCTTTATTCGGGAAACATACACGGAATTGTATGTGTGCTGCAGGAGATTTGGCTACTGCTTTGTTTAGCTTGACAAATGTGTCTGTGAGATGCTCAAAATTATATTTGTAATTTAGGATGTTTAAACTATTCTCTTTAATCTGAGCCGGGCTGGACAAGTGAGTACTAGTAATATTGTAAGGGGAATAAAGTCAACAGAAATGGGCCTCGAGGTGTCAGAAACCATTATTTTGGAGCCATACATGATTGTAAATTGGAATCTTTTAAAAAACGTTGTCCATGTTTTATCAGTTTTAGTTTCATAGCAGGTTTAATTTGCAGCATAATCTGTATTCATTTTGGTAATTAAGACAGTAAACAATGTAGCTAAAGAAGCAAATTAAACGGTAGGAAAATAATTTATATCACTTTAACATTGAATTTTAAAGCTAATGTATACTGTGAAAAACAATTAAATCTGCAAATCTGTTCCAGAGAATGGCTCCACTAGCTACTTATAATGCATGATCATTTCTTTAGTTTTTGTTCAGTTCTATAGGGTTTTTTACAGAAAAATACCTTTGGACTTGAGGCTGTGTAAACACAGGCTGATATTTTGGCTTAATTTTTAGTGATTAGATCAAATGAAAAATGGGGAAGATGGATCATACATGTTATCAGTTTTCACCTGATAACTTGATCTTCAATAGACCATGTGACTGGTTGAGCTGAAATATGGTCAGTGCCGTTTAATTCCCATCAAACAGGCTACCAATCAGTTTAGCAGATTTGAACTTCCTTCTATATTATTGAAGTATCTTTTAACCTTTGTAGATTTATATTACAACTATTGTTACCTACTCCGACCATACATTTTTGAAACAGTTCTATATCCATTTAACACAATCTATGTACATAATCTGCAAAAATCACAAATTTTCTATTAGACACAGAAGGCACGTGCCTAGGGGTACTTGTGGTTGTAGGAGTGCCATCAATTTCTTTCCCTTTTTGATCCACTACTGTTGGCACATAATTTGCAGCACATCAGATTTTTAAAAAGCATCTGCTATCCCCATACTTTACATTTGATATTTTAAACAGTTAGGGGCCAATTTACCCAGACTTTCTGGGCAAATATTAAGTTAAACTCGCGCTAATCAGTTTGCTACCGGTTAGTGCGACTTTAACTCCATATTAGTGTCGGATGTGCGGATTATGCAAAAATCACATGCACATTCGGCACTCGCGATTCAATGTTGTGTTTGCGCTAGTTTTAGTGCTGGATTTTAACACCAGCTAATAGCTGGCATTAAAATACCTTAGAGGGTAAACCAGGATTTACCCTCATTCGCAATTGTGATATTGAATCGCGAAAGCAGCATTTACCCAGAGCGATATCGGCTCTGGGTAAACGAGCCACTAGTGACAATATAGTGACTTTAAAAAATCTTTGTCATATTTTGCATGTAAATTGTGCAATAATTGTTTAATTTCTGCTAGGGACCTGGTCCTATTACTTAAAAAGAATACACAATAAACCTCAACTCAAAGGTTGAAAAACCCCTTTAATTAATACAGATTCCAGGACTAGGTGAAATTTTGGGATAAGGACTCTGTTCTAAATAAAATAAAACCTTATTAACCATTGGGGTTAGGGTTAGAGAATTTCTGCACTAAACTAAGTGTTAGGGCAACTAAACTATCTATACTCTATAATAACAGGGTAATTAAAGTTCTTATTGTAAAAAATGGTGCCAATTAACTTTTATTACATCGCTCTGTAAGTATTTTGGAAAAAAAGTTTCAGTCTGACACAAGTGGCATGACATAAAACTGACAATATTCCTAAACACTATTTCTGTTATAGATGTTGTACCCCTTACACTCTAATCTATGTTTATCCAAAGGGGCTTTCCATATTACTATATTACACAGTAATGGGTATGTTAGCCCTGATAATATACAATCAGGGTTATTCAATAAAAGTTCTTTTCGTTTAAAATGGTGATAAATTTGCCCCAGCAAATGAGAACTTATTTAACATTTGAAAGCTGACATCTGATTGGTTGGAGCAAAATTAGCACCATTTTAAACAATAAGAACTTTTATTGAATCTCCCTGTATGTTTTGTATCTTGTATCTTTTTTGACAATATTCACTTGATCTGTGACACAACTGCATGATCTGTGACACAACACAAGTTGCACAACTGCTATAAGTATCTAATTCCCTGTTGATCTCCAGTAGAAAGGGAACACTTGTAATGTACTGGAATGTGCATGTCATTAATTACTCCTCTAAAAAAGCAGACCATTTTCAAGTTGTTTTGAAAGAATCTACAATAAAAGTTAACATGCAAGAAGAAACATGTAAACTTCTAATGAAGTGACAAATGCAGAGCAAAGCTCTAATTATCGGGCCTTTTAAACTTAGGTATGTATTCTATTCTATGGGAGATACAGAGTGCCATATCTTCTGTACATATCTTTTAACCATTCTGCTATCCTGCTGAGTAAGTATAGAGGTTTCCAAAACAATTGTTCATAGCTTTCTTAAATAAAAGTACTATAGGGGTTGTCCATGTATTCATTGTAGACAAATTGTCAGGGTTATTCAATAAAAGTTCTTATCGTTTAAAATGGTGCTAATTTTGCAACCAACCAATCAGATGTTGGCTTTCAAATGTTAAATAAGATCTGATTGGTTGGGGCAAAATAAGCACCATTTTAAATGATAAGAACTTTTATTGAATCTCCCTGTGTGTGCAACGGTATTTTTAAAGCTGCAGCTTCCAAATGAACATAACTTGATTTTACAGTGCACATGCGATTGTGATCTCCTGATGTTTCACTTTTAAAAAGCATGATCGTATTTCCCTTAAAAGCACCTCGGTGTGGCCTAGCCCTTACAGTACATTATAAAGTGAACATTTTCCAATATAATAAGCATACCTGATTTATACCCAGTATTCTAAAAATAATGATTATTCATTCTTTTGCCCGTTTGTGGTAGCCTTTGGTTACATAACAGAATTAATTACTTTAATTAACCAGCTTTAAGGAAGGTAGACCAGTATTTTCCCTTCAACGGATGAACTAGGCCCAGGAGACAATGTACTACTTTAATTACCAAAGTTTTAATTTAAAGCTTATTTGCCAATGTAAGAAGTTTCTAAGTGATTTTCAAATAAGACATTTGACTGGCCCTCCTATAACACCTGCATCTTCTGCCACTGTAAATATGTAATTTTTATTTCAGTTTTTAACTTTGCTTCAGTAATTGATTTGAATTCTAAGAGCTTAATTTCCATTCAGTGTCCTAATTTTTTCTTCTAGTATAATTTTCAGGAAAAGTTAATTAAATCCATGAAGAAAACTGGTAGTAGAGCAAATCATTTTTACACTTGAGTTTGTACATTTTGCCCCAATGGAAATAATAAACTTTATATAATTAGGATATCTAAATTAACCTAAAACTTGTGGGAGTTTTATAATATTCATGTAAAAAAGATACTCTGATGTAATAACAACAACAATAATAATAACAACAACAAGAATAATAACACAATTATTGACAACAGGTCTTTATTAGCCACTGGAAAAGGGGGGTGGGGTGTTTATTGTAACAAATGTCCCAGTTCTGTAATCCTGATCCTGATGATGGTTTTTAACCACGAGGAGTTCCAGTCTTATCCCCTTCGGTGTGCACACTCCTTTGTGTGAGTTTTCCGATCCTGATGACAGACCAAATTAAAGATGGCCAAACGAAACACACTTTGTTGAGTCTTAAACATTACATTTTTGTTATAAAAACCTAGGAATGCCCTGTGGATTATAATAACATATATATATATTGCACACAGGGTACCTATTAGGTGTCCTATCCTTTTCAGCCACCTCTCCGCCAAACATAAAATACTTTAAATAGAAAAAGACCAGGGTGTCCAGTCATATTCACAGGGTTAATCCCAATTTATTAGTGCACAAATACATATGTGTGTTGATGTATTTGTGTTGTGCACTTATAAATTGGGATTACCCCTGTGAATATGAATGGACACCCTGGTCTTTTTCTTTTTTAAATATATATATCGTTCCTATAATTTAAAATGATTTGTAAGGCATTGGGATAAACAATACTAATTGAAGAAATTGAGGATAACGTGTGGAGATTGGTATAATATACTGTAGGTTGTGAGGAGTAACGATTATTAGGAGTAGGAATAAATCTAGGATAGATTTTTTTCTAAGTTAGAGTAGCATAACTGTAAAAGTAGAATTTAAGCAAGTTACTTACAGCTGTAAGGTTTTGTGTAAATGTAAGGTTTTGAATTTCTCCTTGTGTTTTACCCAATACCCATTGTTCAGTAAAACTTGAAGGAGAGGAGGGAGAACTTACCCACGGATCGCTCCAGTGCCGGCTTCTCTGACAGTCTCTGATGCATTCACGCTCCTTGAAAAGGACTGGGGATGCGTTGTATAATGTCAGTGGCGTTGGAGTCTGCCAGTGGCCCTGGAGTGATCCAGGTAAGTTCTTCCTCCTCTCCTACAAGTTTTACTGAAGAATGGGAGGTAAGACAGCTCATTTGGTAAAAAGCATGTGTCCTTCCATACTTATTTATTTATTTTGTTCTATTCCCCCCCCATAGCCTACCTTTACTCCTTGAATGTTGCTGACTTCCTCCTCCTCTGAAATGGCATCTTGTGCTTCGCCCCCATCTTCCCTGGATAAAGTCTGTTTTAGCATGTGCACACAACGTCAGTGTGCACGTGACCTGATGTCAGTCTTTAAAGACAGCCTATTTAAAGGCCACTAGCAGGACTTCCCTTATAATCGGGCAGACTTTTAACCATATTTCCAACATTAAAAAAGGCACGTTGGCTTACCTCAGCAGGCATGGCTCATCCCTAGGACCCATGAGTACCTCAATCTAGACTCCAGCTGCTTATTCAAAGCCTTTTGTACACAAAAGCCTGGATAAGATTCTATCTCTAGCCTTGTCGCAAGACAAGATAGAACTTTAATACCAAATAAAAAAGGGTTGGATAAGCCATGTTTTGTCCAGTGCAGAAATAGGATGGCTTTTCTATCGCTATATAAAGCAGAAGAGAAAGTTTTCAGATCTGAATTTCCTCATACACAAAGACTATTATATGGTAAACATAGACTTAAAAGACACATTGCATACAATTTCCAGTTCAAAGAACCACAGGTGTCTCCTTCAGATTCAGTGGATTGCTTCTAGGGTTCCCAGGACCTTTTATCCAAGATGCTACAGTTAATGTGGATAGCAGCTTGAGTCACTTTTTCTGCTTCCTGCAATTATCCACAACATCCAACAAATGAATCGATTCATCCCTACATCAAAAAGCAATTATGAAATACAAAAACCTAATCGCAAAGTTCTTGTCATCGTTTAGAGGGAAAGAATCCTAATTCGATCAGCCCAATACCCTGTGGGGTGCACATAAATTTCACTCAGGATTTTCATCCACTACTCTAAAACTATATGGTTCAGCTCTAAATATCATTATTCCTGATTTAATAGGTATCTCCACCTCTCATATAAACTTTTGCTGAAGTGTAGTAGTTTTTTTTGCAAACAAATATGACGGTTGGGGGTGGGATAATGGTCCACTACACTACAGCAAAAGTATTTAAAGCTAGGGCACCAGACAGCATACAGGGATTGAAAGAGAGGAAGGGGCAGTGGGCAGGACCTGATGTGAATTGAGTAAATGATTGTAAAGTGATGCAGAATATGTGTAAGAAATAAAATACATACATACATACATAACTCTCCAGAGCTTGTGGAGCTCAACCTTCCTAAAGGCTCTTCTCCCTGTGAATAGTTTCTCATCTAAACAGGTATACACAACTCTGCTGAACACAGGGGAGACAACACACAATTGCTCATAACACCCAGACCACCATTCAAACCAGCTTGTTCTAGAACAATCAGAGGTTGGAAACTGCAATGGAGGGTGCTAACATTGACACTTCAATGTCCCTGCCTGCTATAGAGGATTAAACCCAGGAAGCGATCAGAGATTTTCATCTCTCCAGTGGTGGATCACGCGAAAGGTAAATATACTTACCATCATCCCTGACTCCTGCTTAATTGATTGAAGAATGGGAGGTAAGGCAAAGCTCCTTAACCTCCCGGGTTTCAATCAATACATTAAAGGAATAGTTCACTATTCCTTTAAATCTGATTGGATCTTGGATTTTCTTCCAATTAAACTTTGGGGGAAGGGTTTAGCGGTTCCTTAGCTCTTAGTTTGTTCTTTCACTTCATGTGTATTATTTGGTGAAGTGTCTGAAACCAAATACCATATATTCTGGTCCTTTTTTGTTTTATTTAAATATCCTGCAGCAGGTCTGACTGAAATTGCTGTAAATGTACTGTAGTTGGGCTACTTCTCTCAGCATTACCCCAGAAACAATCTCCTGAGTAAAGTGGAATTTGGGGGGAAGTGGTGGAATTTATATTTTTGAACATGAGGTAACAGGTTAATTAAAGAAGACATCAGAAACACATGTAGTAAAGCTAAGTCAAATAACTGCAGCATAAAAACAGTTTGCAATAAATGCAGCTCTGCTAATATCAACTGTGTCATGTAATCACTTATAAAATATAGGCAGCTGTAAATACCCACTGACTAAAATCACAATATTATATACAGACCATTCTACATGTAGATAAACTGATTAAGTCGAATACCAACATGTAGCTTATACACAGACTGATCAAATGATTAGAGAGAGAGAGAGAAATTCTGAGCAAAAAATGAATCATGGCTAGACACAGATATTTCAGGCCAACCAACCTAATTTTGGGTATTTCAGTCGATGTCGGCCGTTCTTCTATTCAAATTGCACATCGGTAAATCACGACCCATACAAATGCCATTACAATTGCATGTTTATCTCAGATCTCATTGGATCTGTCAGTACTAGAGATGATTCAAGGTTCTAAAACACAGCTGTATATATGTGTGTACAAGCTAAGAGCCAGCTCTATAATTGCAAGTGCAGGTAACAAGATATATTGTCTAGCGGGCTTACTTAGTCTAATGGAAGGTTCGGGTGTATATACCCCGAACCTGACGCTCCGGCAATCTGCCCGTCCAGTCAGAAAAAATATATATGCTTTTGTACACATGCAAGACTCACCGCTTCCCCTTGGTGGTCCGGGTGCCGCCCGCCCCGAACCCTTCGCCTGGTTCGTGAAGTATCCACAGTCTTAGAAGCGATTGTATCAGCGCACACCGGAAAGTAGAGCCATTTGGATATTTTAAAATCTAGAGTCTTTATTTAGTCTTCAAACAGCAGCAGCATAATAACACAACGCCTTACGCGTTTCAAGCCTTAAACGGCTCTTAATCATAGGCACATGATCACAGGATTCACCCTGCCCTTTATACACCAGTTCTTAAAGGGAAAGAGACCTCCTTGATCTGGTAAGAAATGGTTAAAATTAGTAAATATACAACACGCTGTATCTTCATACAGACAGGACATGGTTACATCCAAAGAAGGCACTTAGTTGGTGAAACCAAATACCTCATTTGATAAAGCTCACAATATTACATAAATGAAATAAACAAAGTAAACAAAATAAAAAAAAAAAAAATTAAATTAGATAACGAAACCTTTTGAAAGGGAAAGCCCATAAACCACAAATATACAAATGTGAACCTATTCATATTACTGTGCAACAATAGGAAACAATGTTATATTAAACAGTCCAAGACCATCAGAAAACAATCAGAAAATCAAGAACAATCTAGAAGTGAAGTTTACTATCCCTGATTTATAAGGGCTAATCAGTCTATGTAACAAAGAATATCATAGCGTGAGTTTAACCCTGTAGGTACCCTAGTTTCCAACAAAAAAAAAAAAATCCATTTCACTTCTGCTTTTCTAAGTATCACAGCCCTCTCTCTGTTTCTCTTGTCTGGATAAATACGTTGTATTCCTTGGGCCCTAAGGTGCGATATATTACTCCAATTACACATTTTTAAAGTGTTTCCCCAAGGGGCTCAACTCATTCCCAGTTTCTATGTCTCTTATATGTTCTCGAATACGAGACTTGAGGGAGCGTGTAGTGCATCCTACATATTGAATAGAACACTGGGTACATGTAAGTAAATATACTACATGATCTGTGTTACAATTAATGTATTGTCGCATGGTAAAAGTTTTCTTAGTAGCCGAGCTGGTGAAAGTATTAGATTTATACATATATGTGCAGGTCTTACACCTTGTGGCTCCACACCTATATGAGCCTTTGTATTTCAACCAGGATTCCTCAGAATTGGGGGTGCTACAGAAACGACTGGGGGACAACACGTCACCCAGTGACTTGGCCCTCTTAGAGACATATTTACAACCCCCTTTCAAAACTTCCTTTATACCCGGATCTTGTTCTAAGATGGGTAAATATTTCTTTACAATGGAGACTACTTGGGTGTTTTGTGCACTATATTTAGTTACAAAAACAGTCTGTTTGTTATCCTCTTTATTCTTCACATATAATCTCTGTGCTTTATCACCCCTAATAAGATTCGTTCTCTGCATAGATTCAGCTCTTTTAACAGCCTTTCCTAATGATTTTCTTTTATAACCCCTTTCTACAAACTTTTCTGTCATTTCTTTGCTGTTTTCATGAAACAAGGTCAAATTAGAGCAATTTCTTCTCAATCTCAAGTACTGTCCATAAGGGATAGCTTGTATACAGTGGGGAGGGTGACTAGATGAAGCATGTAGTATAGTATTTCTAGATTCTGGTTTTCTATAATTTTGGGTTTCCAAGCCTAATGGTGTAGCACAAATGTTAAGATCCAAATAATTTATATTCTTATCTCCAAACACATGGGTAAATCTAAGATTATAAATAGGATTATCCAAGGTTACTATCCAATCCTCAAATTCTTGTCTGGATCCTCCCCAAACAAAAAGGAGGTCATCTATATATCTTTTATACATTATTACTTTGGAGTTTTCGCCTATAAACTCGGGGTGGTGGAATAGACTAGTCTCCTCCCACCACCCCATAAACAAATTCACATACGTGGGAGCAAATTTTGCACCCATTGATGCCCCACATCGTTGTATATAAAATGATCCATCAAACTCAAAAAAATTGTGTGTGAGTAAGTATGTAAGAGCATCGATAATAAAGTTTTTCCATTCCGTGGAGTACAAGCTATATCGTTCCAAATGGTACATGGTCGCCTGTATACCCCAAAAATGTGGAATACATGAATATAACGAAACTACATCAGTGGTTGCCAAACTATACTGGTTCTGCCACGTAAGATTATCTATATCTTTAAGAATATGGGTAGTATCCCTAATATATGATTCTAATCTTTTCACTAAAGGTTGTAAAAGGAAGTCCAACAATTCAGAGAGTCCTTCATTTAAGGAGGCTATTCCCGCAACTATTGGTCTCCCTTTAATAGGGAGTTCATTTTTATGTACTTTGGGTAAGTGATGAAAGATAGGGGTGACAGGAAATTTGGGGATTAAGAAATCTATCATGTTTGTATCTATAATCCCTATTGCCACTCCATCCTCCACTATTTGTTCCAATTCCTGTCTAAATGTTTCTGTCAGATTATTCTCTATGTTCATATACACTTCCTTATCATTTAGTTGTCTCAATGCTTCCTGTTGGTAATCACTCTTATTTAATACCACAACCATCCCTCCTTTGTCTGAGTTCTTAATTATAATGGAATCATCCTTTCTGAGTCTATGCATAGCTTCATATTCTGCATGATCAAGATTACTCCATTTATTTTTCTTGTTCCCTTTATTTACTGTCTGGTATAGATTCCTAAGTTCAACCTCAACTAGTTCTTGAAACATGTCCACACTGTAACTCCTCGTTTGTAAGGGATAAAATTTAGACTTTGCCCTGAACTTATTTCTATGTCTCTTGGGGTCTTCACCCACATGATTATTAAAGGTATCACCATCATTCATTAATGAGATTAAAGTGTCTAGATTATTATCATTATTAATACCCCCATTAGAATTACCATTATTATCAGAGTTACATATTTCTGGATCATCATCATTATTCTCATTGCTGTTACTATTTAAGAAATGCTTTTGCAATAATAATTTGCGTACAAATTTATTAATGTCCATAATTGTCTCTAATATGTTAAATGATTCCCTAGGACAAAAGGACAGTCCCTTCTCCAATACCCTCAGTTCCTCTGAGGTTAGTTGTTTGTCAGATAGGTTCAATACATTACTTTGTTTTTGTCCTTCTGTTTCAGCCTGTATCTGGTGTTGTACCCTCTGTTTCTTTCCTCTCCGAAGTCTCCCAGTCCTAAAGGGGATGATTTATCAGTGGATGAGAAATTAATTCCTCTTTTGTTACTTCTGTCATTATAGGTCAGTTCCCCTCTGTTGCGAGAATATCGATTAGGGTTTTCTCTCGGTTTTAAGGATCTGGTGAATATGAGATCTTTAGAAAAAACCTCATTTCTCTTTTTGTTTCTGTGTATGGATCTGGAAGAAAAAGACGAAGAGACAGAAGAGGCACTATCCGACAAATCATCATATTCATTTTCACTGGCCGAGAAGCTAACCGATTTACTTCTTTGTCTATCTCTCTTTAGAATAGACTTAACCGGTCTAGATTTATTAGTTCCTCTGCCTTGAGTATACTTGTTATAGTTGTTATGGGGACTTTTTTCCAAATTAAACCTTTTATATACAGAATTTTCTTTGTAGTCTTTCTTATCTCTATTATATTTGCTGCTCTTTACCTCCATAACCTGTCTTTCTACCTTTTCTATATTTGTAAGGAATTGTTGATTTAGTTCCAAAAAAGTTCTATCTTCCTTGAAAGATTTTAACTGATCCTCCCCCTCTTTAACTTCCGTTTTGATCTTATCTAATTGCTGTCTTTTGTGAATCAAAATCAGCTCTATTAATTTCATGGAACAGTCAGAAAGAATCCTACACCAGTCTATCATAAATTGACTGTCTTCCTCGACATAAAAAGTGGGGTATTTTTTTAAACGTAAACCCCTAGGTATCATGCCTTCTTGTACATATTTTTCTAACGACATGATATCCCAACTAATACGTGTTTCCTTATTCACACTTCTTTCTAAAGTGTGAAAACAATTATCTATGTCATGCACATATGCTTGTGAAGGTTCTCATTCATCCAGGTCATGGTATATCTGTTGTATTCAATTAGATCAACTGGACTTGAAATGTAGTTCTTGAAGACGTTTCGCTAGTCATCCGACTGGCTTTCTCAATTCAGAATGACTTGTACAAGAATCTGTGGCAATTATGTACCCTGGAAAATCCCAATTAGCATATCACAGCCAGGTGTTAAGGGTGTGATTAGATAGTGGCTAAGAGGTGTTTAGGAACGCCCAGAGTAGGTGTTAAAAACGCATTGTACATGGCAGACATTTGGTGTCGAACCCCCCCACCTCTATTTAGGCTTGGTTTCTTATTTTCACATAAATGGCCTCCTTAACACCTCTCTTAACCAGTCACGTTCCTTCGCCAGTATGTTAACATTACAATCTTCAAAGGTATGTCCTCTATCCTTAAGATGCAGATACACGGCTGAGTCCTGACCCAGGAATTGGCTCTTCTGTGCTGGCCATACGTTGATGCAGTGGCTGTTTGGTCTCCCCCACATACAAATCATACAATGTGGGGGAGACCAAACAGCACACTGCATCAACGTAGGGCCCAGCAAAGAAGCCAATTCCTCGGGTCAGGACTCAGCCGTGTATCTATCGCTCTTAAGATAAGGACAAACCTTTGAAGATTGTAATGTTAACATACTGGCGAAGGAACGTGACTGGTTCAAGAGAGGTGTTAAGGAGGCCATTTATGTGAAAATAAAGAAACCAAGCCTAATAGAGGTGGGGGGGTTCGACACCAACTGTCTGCCATGTACAATGCTGTTTTAACACCTTACTCTGGCGTTCCTATAACACCTCTTAGCCACTATCTAATCACACCCTTAACACCTGGCGGTGATTGCTAATTGGGATTTCCCAGGGTACATAATTGCCACAGATTCTTGTACAAGTCATTCTGAATTGAGAAAGCCAGTCGGATGACTAGCGAAACGTCTTCAAGAACTACATTTCAAGTCCAGTTGATCTAATTGAATACAACAGATATGTCATGCACAGTTTCAGGGTTTTTTTTAAGGCATCTATGGCCCTCTTTATTCTAACACTGTCCCTCTGTTTGTAATCAAAAGCTTTTGATACTCCATTTGCGTCCATTATGTTAACATATGTTATGGGGGAAGCCCCTTATTTTAAATGATTTAACAATAATACAATATGGAGTACAAGTATCCAAATGGACTCAGAAAATATATCAACTTCTTACCTGATCAAGGAGGTCTCTTTCCCTTTAAGAACTGGTGTATAAAGGGCAGGGTGAATCCTGTGATCATGTGCCTATGATTAAGAGCTGTTTAAGGCTTGAAACGCGTAAGGCGTTGTGTTATTATGCTGCTGCTGTTTGAAGACTAAATAAAGACTCTAGATTTTAAAATATCCAAATGGCTCTACTTTCCGGTGTGCGCCGATACAATCGCTTCTAAGACTGTGAGTACTAGAGATGGACTAGAACTAGCCAAATTTTTTGAGTTCGAATGGACTCGGACTTCTTGAACTATCCAGGACTCGGATTTCTCTGACTTACGATATTTTCCGGACTTTCGATTATTATCGAATGTTCGAACGTTCGAGGTGTGTGAATATGCGAGTGAAATGTCTATTATACCTATATGCGAGTATCAAACCCTTGGGTAAAATGTCTATTGTACCTATACGTGAGTGAATATCGAATCTGCGAGTAAAATGTCTATTATACTTATACGGGAGTATCGAATCTGCGAGGTAAAATGTCTATTATACCTATTCGGAAGTATCGAATCCGCAAGTAAAATGTCCATTATACCTATTCGCAAGTAAATATTGAATCCGCGAGTAAAATATCTATTATACCAATATGCTAGTAAATATCAAATTCTCAAATCCGCGAGTCGTTCATGGGATAATTATAGAATGTTTGAATGTGAGAGTTCGAAAGTAGCGCATGTGAGAGTAAAATCGATTTTTTGAAAGTCCTGGATATTCAAACATGTTCCCCAGACCATTTCCCAGGTCCCACAGCCCTTTACATTGAGTTACCATTGATATTTTAATTGTATTTCATTCCAACTTTTTAAACTATTTGACTCCCATTGACATTAATGGGTCCATTTTCGAACTTTCCATATAGTTTGAAAGTTCGAAAATGGGACGAAATTTCGAAAGTTCAGCAATCTCTAGTCGGTACACATATGGTGGTAACTGCATACACAGCAGTAATATAAACCAGTCGGGGCAAAAAAAAGCTAATACTGTAAAATAA
This sequence comes from Hymenochirus boettgeri, assembly GCA_019447015.1. Classification (NCBI taxonomy): domain Eukaryota; kingdom Metazoa; phylum Chordata; class Amphibia; order Anura; family Pipidae; genus Hymenochirus; species Hymenochirus boettgeri. Next base: position 41,081,389 of record CM033471.1, read on the forward strand.
ATAGTAATTGAGACCATTGCAGCCATGTGCACCTTGTCAACGCAATTTTATTCCACATTCAAATTTTATTCCTTGATAATGCAATCTGTTCTCAATATCTGTTGTATTCAGTTAGTTCAACTGCACTTTAAGTTTAGTTCTTGAAGACGTTTCGCTAGTCATCCGACTGGCTTTCTTAATTCAGAATGACTTCAGAATGGCAATTATGTGCCCTGGAAAATCCCAATTAGCATATCACAGCCAAGTGTTAAGGGCGTGATTGGATAGTGGCCATGAGGTGTTATAGGAACACCCAGAGTAAGGTGTCAAAACAGCATTGTACATGGCAGACAGTTGGTGTCGAACCCCCACACCTCTATTCAGGCTTGGTTTCTTTATTTTCACATAAATGGTGTCCTTGACACCTCTCTTGAATCAGTCATGTTCCTTTGCCAATATGTTAACATTATACTCTTCAAAGGTATGTCCTTTTTCCTTTAGATGCAAGTATATAGCTGAGCCCTGACCCGAGGAATTGTCTCTTCTGTGCTGGGCCATACGTTGATGCAGTTGCTGTGTGGTCTCCCCCACATACAAATCAGAGCATTCTTCACTGCACTGCACTATGTATATGATGTCGCTGTTCTTGTGTTTCGGTATTGGGTCTTTCGGATGTACCAATTGCTGCCTCGGTGTGTTGTTTGGTTTAAAGCAGTTTAAAGTCCTACTGGACATGTGCCTGAATACCACCTAAATACAAATACAGCTCTATAAGCAAAAACATGGATGTGCTATGGGATCTCCAGTTTCACTCATTGTGGCCCACCTTTACTGTTCATGGAGGAAGTGGAAAAACAGGCGCTTAATACCTTTAAGGACATAGCAGCCAGCCACTCGTTCAGATGCGTGGATGACACCTGGGTTAAAATCCACCAGAAGGAAGTAAAAGCCTTCACAAAACACAACAATGCTGTAAATTAGAGATGTCCGAACTTCGCAAAATCCGGTCCACTCGATGATCCGCGAATTTTCGAAAAAATTCGAAAATTCGAAAATCCGCAAGCGGATCCATCAAAATGAAAAATACCCTTTTCGTATTTTCGAAAATACGAGATTTTTCGTATTTTCGAAAATTTTCGAAATTACGGGTTTTCGCGTATTTTCGAGAATTTTCAAAAATACGAGAAAACTAGTATTTTCGAAAATACGTGTAATCCTCGTAATTTCGAAAATCTTCGAAAATATGTATTTATGGAAATAAGATAATTCCTTGTATTTTCAAAAATTTTCAGAAAAAAAAGGAAAAATCCGCAAATCGGAAGTTCGGAAGGCGGAAAATCCGGAAAAACCCGCCGTTCGTGAACAGGATAAATCCGCCGCGGATCCGGGTTCGGATCCGCGAACCGGCCATCCCTACTGTTGATCAGAACTTGGTAGAAGTCAGGGAAAATGGTAAACTGGAAGTAGAGGTTTACAGAAAACCAACCCACACAGATCAGTATTTAATATTTGACTCCTACCACCCTTTAGATCACAAGCTGGGTGTCATCAGAACCCTGCAACACAGAGCTGAGAACATCCCCACTAGCACAGAGGCGAAGGCTAAAGAAATGAAACATCTCAGAGGAGCCCTTAAAATTTGTGGATATCCAGACTGGGCCTTTGTCAAAAGAAGTAGAAGGAAAGAAAAGAACATGAATACCAACAGTGAAGGGGAAAAGCAAGACAGGAGAAAGAACATGGTCATCCCTTATGTAGCAGGGGTCTCCGAGAAATTAAGAAGAATCTTCAAAAAACACTGTATAACTGTCTGCTTTAAACCAAACAACACACTGAGGCAGCAATTGGTACATGCGAAAGACCCAATACCGAAACACAAGAAAAGCAACATCATATACACAGTGCAGTGAAGAATGCTCTGATTTGTATGTGGTACAGACCAAACAGCAACTGCATCAACGTATGGCCCAGCACAGAAGAGCCAATTCCTCGGGTAAGGACTCAGCCGTCAAGGAGGCCATTTTTGAGAAAATAAAGAAACCAAGCCTGAATAGAGGTGGTAACCTGGCAGATGAAAATTATTCAAATGAACTGGCACTTCTCATCTGGCCCAGGTACTTTTTATAAATCTAAGTAAATGTTTACAGTGTAGTAGTCCTTTAAATGCCTTCGGTCTTGAATGTCAACCCATTCCGTGCCACGATTGTTAAAGGGTATGTCCACCCAAAAAAAAAAAATTTAACAAACATTCCCCCTGTCCCACCAGCCCCAACCGCTATATTAGTAAGATCAGAAAATGCCCAAAACTTTACTTACCTTCCCTCTTTTCTCCACCACGCTGCCAGGCCCTGTGCTCGCAAGCAGAGGGGCAGGACCGGCAGTCGTGTCTGTGATTGGCTGACGCGGCTGCTGGGAGTTCAGTGCGGCGGAGGCAAGAGGCAAGGTAAGTAATGTTTTGAGCATTTTCTGATCTTACTAATAGCGTGGTTGTGGCTGGGGGGACAGGGGGAATGTTTGGTAAAAATGGTTTTATGGTAGGGGGAGGGAATCCTAATCGGGAGGGAGAGGGAGGGGGAAGGCTGCAGTACGCATGCCAAACTTCTCCCGGAGGCCAGGTAGGAGGCAGAGTCCTATATGGACTCTGCTATCCTCCTGGTGGGCAGTTTTTGGGACTTTGGGGGGGGAAACTACCTTATGAAGCTTGGATGTGAAGTAAGGATTAAACTACACTACACAATGGGGCCAGTAGTGGGGGGGATTATAGTTTTGGGGGTGGACATGCCCTTTAATGTTGGCCTCCATCCCATAAATTTTACCATTGACACGGTTTATAAAAATAATCTATGTCAACTGGGATCAAATTGCATACATTGCATAACAGGGAGATGTGCAGGGCTATTTATGGAGAGCCACTATCAGCTGTTTGTATCTTATGGCCTTGTTAATGCAGCTTTGAGCTACAATGGCAGTTGTGCAGTGCGCAGAGACTTGGTCAGGCAACCGCTACAGCCAATGGACTGAGCCAATAGCGTCTCTTTAGGACGGAATCCTTAATGCCAGAAAATAGTTGGCGTTAAAGATTCACAAAGGGTTAACCCCATTTGCTATGCACAGAGAGTCACTTTAGGGGGGCAATAGAGAGCAATAGTTGTCCTGGCAATATTTTAATGGGATTGTTAAAATGAGTGCAAATTCTATTCTGCTCAATGTAGTTTTTTGGAAATTGTGCAGCACACCCAATTTTAAGTTTAACATTACCTCAGAGCGCACAACTTAATGGTTATTGTATAAACCCATACAGTGTCGCAACGTGTCACTCTTATCTTACCATGTTCCTGTGATGCAGTAAGTGACACCTGTGTAACAACCTGTGCCATGTCATATGGTATCGTCCTATAGGTGCCTTTATTGTCCACTCAATACCCCATCAGTTTCGTCCAAAACAAATGCAAGAATTGTGCGAATGAAACCCCCTGATTCTGTGCAGATAATTAGAAATCAATAAGTTTAAAGTATTTTTGATTAGGTGAATCTGTTTCACACCTCCTTCCATAGAAAAGCTCTGTTTATAAATTCTACTGTTTCTCTACAATTGGCCGTATTTATTTTTGTGAGTTTTTGTTTATAATTGTGTAGGTTGCTGGAGGAAGTTTACGATTTTACAGCGGTCACAAATAAGGTTGCAAACACAGAATATTACATACAGTAAGAAGGAAAGCTTATTTTAAAAATGTCGTCTTTCCCCATTTAAGGGCAAGTCCAGCCCTCAAATGAAAACTTATATACAGGTTAATCACCCCCAAAACCTAAACTGTAATAGTTTGAAATCTAAAATATATACAGTATGTTGAACCTGAAATATTGCACAATATCCTGTTTCCCCTGTTTCTGCTTCCTGGTTATTCCAGTTAGCAGCTGACAGATATTTATTTGACATTTGACATCACAGCCAATGACTGAATGCTAACCCCCTAGCTGCCTCTTATAAGCATGCTCAGGCTCAGTACAGGTCACTAAATTGCTCAGTTTCCATGAAACATCCAGAAGCATAGCAGGCATACAATAATGTATTCTGAGGACATTGTGGGATATGTCAACATATTTTAAAGAGGCCAGTCTTTCTAAAGGATGTCATTGAAAGGGTTATATAATACAGTTATATAATACAGTTGCAAACTGTCAAAATCTCACCTGGGATGATTATCCAGACTTAAATATTCATTAAACATTGTGTGAAAGCCAATAGTTCAAAAAATGTAAGAAGTAAAACTCAGCAGGTACTAAAATTAAAGTAAGGAGTAGAAAGCAGATGTTATTTAAAGTGGGGTTAGCGAGGGATCGTAACCTGCTCAGATCCCTGCAAGAATGAAATACCAAAGGAGATGGCAAAAACCAATCCACTGTAAAAATGGCTCATGAAAAATGATGTTGAATGGTACGATAGTTTTTAAAATAAAAAGGACACGTAAATGCATTTCCAAATGCAAATCCAAGTATAATGTAAGATTACATGTAAAAATGGGCTTATTTAATAAGAGGGGAGGAAGCAGTGCTGTTAACTTGTAAATTCCTGTTGTCTACTTTTATTAAATAAACCCCAGAATGTCACCTGATTTGGAGCAGGAAAAGTTGACAGAATTACATTATATATAGCCTCAGTGGTTATAGATTAGCAGAACAATTGTTAAAAAGAATCCTATAATATCCAGGCCTTGCATTTGTTAGGAACATACACCTAAACATCTATGTATCTTTCACCAATGAGATCACAACTTATTCTGGATTTTTTGTTGAGACTTACTGTGTACACAGCTTTGTTTTTAAACAACTAAAGACTGCAGATTGTTCAAACGATAATCCCAAGAGAATGCTGGGTATTTAATTCTCACTATAGTTCCCCAAATAGAACATCTGTGGAAAGCCGTTCTCTTTCACTGCAGAGGATCGTGAACCACATGCTAGCCATTAAATGCTAGAGTTCATCAACATGCAATTAGCTGCTGCAGTATTATTTGATTGCGGGTTTTAAAGTTTCCTATTGAAAACTCATTTCCTTTCTAAAGCTGATTTAATATTTCAAAACAAATAAACTGTATTGGACTTAATAGCAAACATTAGAAAAGTGCCACTTGGTGTTTTGCCTGGCCTCCATTGAAATGAAAATCCCATCATGCATTAGCAAGTTTCAAATCTGTTGAACATCTTTCCAGTTTCAAATGTGAGGATGAAAGAGTTTATTTATTGGGTTTGCTTAAATGTTGTTTCCCCATAAATATTCAATAAAACATCTGGCTGTTATGAGTGGAAGCTGCCTAATCAAATAGCATTCATAAATGTCAGGAAAATGGGAAATTAGGTTACCATAAAGGTTTTTTTAGTTCTTACAAAAACATAAACAAGCTGTGCTTTTGATGTAGGAAAATCCCTAATATGCTCAGGATTACAAAATATATAGGGATAGTACCAGAAGCAATTTATCTGGGGTGCTACTTACCCTCTCTTATATGGTGCAATATAACATTTATCCATTCAAAAACACAGCAATCCTGAGGATAGTATTGTAAGCTGTAATGTAGTGGTACTTTACATCTGCATCCTTACTGGTCGAAATAAACCCGCAGTATCAGACCTTTCTGATACCGCGGGTTTATAAATAGAGCCCATTGTGCTAGATTGATGTCTTTTCTTTCTTTAATAGGATATCTCTAACCTAAACACATTTCCACTAACCTACAGCCTAAAAAACTGCTGTTTAAAATTAGAGCTCTACCTGTGTATCAAACTTGGTCAAAGAACATAATTGATAGGTGTTAAAAGAAACTTTTAAGTCAAAATAAAGAAACCAAGTCTGAATAGAGGTGAAGGAGTTTGACTCCAATTGCTTGGTCAGTTTAACAACACTTAGTAACAATGTAATCTAAATCTTGCCATCAGGAGGTCTCTGACACCTGGCTGTTATAGGCTGATTGGGACACATTGCAGGGTATTTATTGTATTTATAAGAGATTATTGTAAAAGTCCAGTTGATCTATCTGAATCCCACAGATATCTCCAGTTAATTGTATAAAACCTATGACTGTCTCTGTATGAGTGAATTACACTGAGCATGCTTGAGGTTTTTCATTTGGGTCAGAAGTTTTTGAGGCAGAAACTCAGAAAAATTACGTTTAGGGCTGGAGTTATCGTTTTGTTGTCCTTACTACTGTATATCATTTTCCTTTTACATTGAATACAGGTGTGACAATGTTCTTCCCTTAAAGGATAATTATTGCGTGTATGAAGTTTACTTAAAAAAACAGTACTGAAAAGTACTTGGGATATTTATATAGGGTTGGTAATTCCTACTTTCCAATATTGTTTCTGTGAGGAGCACAAGCCCAAAGAAAACTGCTTCTGCCAGTCTTCCTCCTGGCTTCAGCACTATATTTAATACGGGAATAGTCCAGGACTAACCGGGCAAATAAAAACTACAGGTGCTTTAGCTCCTCAACAAAACAATATTGTAAGGTGGGAATAATCAATCCAACCTCCCTGCCCCAGGTACTTTCCATTTTTAAAAAGTTAATTAATAAAAGTATAGATATCCTTTTTAAGTTCTTTTTCACGGTCCTTGAAAATGTCAGAAGACTAAATAATGATGAGTGTAACTATTTTCTTGTGAGGGTTGTATTTTTGGTTTGTAGAAGATAATAATGGTGTACTATCTCCTGGGAATATTTAATTGTATAAAAATAATCAACAATTTTTTTTTGTACCTAAGCTTCCTTTTAACCTTCTTTATTCTCTGCCTTTGTTGTTGTTACCTATCCTAAATGCTGTAATAAAATTTCCATTTGGGTCCAGTGCACTTTGTATTTAGTTTATATTCATATATTTGTGCCGAATTAGCTTAGCGTCTTATTTTTTTCCCAAATAGTTTTGCTTGTAATGTGAGAATAACTGAAAGAGCCCATAATAGACCGAGGAACAATTATATTTCAGTGATTATATTTGAAATTCCACAGCAGAAACTGCAAGAGTTTCTGGATTATTCCTATTCAGCAGTTTTACTGTGAAGGAAAAAAACTTGCCGGCGACACAGAAAACTTTTTCTCAAGCTGCAGACAATGGCATTTTTGCTTTGAATCCTCCTCCGCAGTGTATGACATCCTTGATGTGGCTTATTCAATGGAATTAAAAGCTACCTTAAATCAGCAGTTTTCAATGCAAACCCCATCCTAAAAGCCATTGAGAACATTTTAAATGACTTTGGTGCCACATTCAGTAAGATTGCTTATGTGTTCACCCATGCAAGTTACAGCATTGAATAAAGGCCAATGTAAAACTAAAAGATAACAAGTTAAACACAAATTTATACACAAGGTAAAATATAGCTTATTAGGAAAGACTTTAGCTAAACTGACAATTTTTACCCAACTTCAATAAAATACTAATAATAGTGTGACAAAAAAAACAGTTAAAGCATCAAAACCTCAATACAAAAATAAGGTCCATAACCTTAGATTGATGTCTTGTGTTTCCAGATGTTTACAGAAATTTGTTCCCAGCAAAATGTCATTCAACCCCATTAATAGTGCAGCATCCTTTCTTTGATTGGGCTTTAGTGGGTAGAGTTTGTCTGTTATGTGGGGGAGAGAGACACTGCTTAATGTGCTGGGTGACACCAGCTTTAAAACTTGCATTAGGGTGAAAAACGGTTTCGAAACAAACCTTATTTTGTTGCGGAACTACCAGATCAGGTAAAATCTGTGGATCTGGTGGAATTTTCAAAAATTCTCTAAACTTCCTTTCGAAATATCGAGCAGTCAGAAATTGAAAGTAGCAACTGAATTTCAGTTAATTCAGCAGAACAGAACGAAACTTTGCACTTGAAGAGCCACGATCAGCAAGTAGAGTGAGACACTATAGATCCATTTTAATGCTTTGTTCCTCCTTGTTCCTCCATAAGTGCGTCACCTTGAATACAAGCACAAGCAAAATTCGACCGGGGTGCACACTTTTTTCTTAAAGGGCATGTCCACCCTGAAATTTAACTTTTGATATGTGGTAGGGCATGCTCCCCCAGCCCCAACCGCATTAATATAATTGTTAGTAAGTCCCCCGATTCTTACTTACCTGCCCTCTCTCCTCCGCTGCAGTGTTCAGGCCCTCTGCTTGCATGGAATTGAAAGCAGGGGGCGGGACCGGCAGCCGCATCCGTGATTGGCTGAGAGGAAGGGAGGGCTGCACTGAGCATGCCTCAACCTTGATGAGGTTGAGGAAGTCTCAGGCACAGCATGAGTCACACACTGCTCCTACACAGCAGTTTCCTGGACTTTGGAGGGGCACAGCAGGGGAACTATTTTGAGCAGGAATGTAAGGTAAGGATTGTTTTAAACTACTTGATGTGGCCAGTAAGGGGTTAAATTTTAGTTTTGGGGGTGGACATGCCCTTTAAGCACTTTATTTATCTCCACTGCTAAAATCACTTTTTTCAATTCACTTTTATTAAAGAACGGAAGGGAAAGGAGCTGTGTTTTACCTCCCGATCTTCAATAAAACGAAGTTGCAGGACTTACCCAGTCTCTTGTTCCTCTGCCACGTCCCCTGACAGGTCCTGACGGACTTAATCCGCTATGCGCATGAGCATACTTTAACTCTGCACTAGATATAATGGATAATGTGCAGAATAATTTATGACAAGGAGGAAGCTATACAGGGACAGCTATTACACACGTTCGGCTGAAATACCCAGTAATCTCCACTAGAACAGACGGTTTAGGAAAGGAACTATACACAATAAAGAATATTGAAAGTGGGGCTTATGAACCATGAGGTGCAACCAACCAGATGTTATTAAACATTTTCTAACTGTAGAAAATGAGCAAAAAGCTAGCATTTGATTGGTTCTGCATATTAAGAGCTTGGGCAACCTTTTGCTCTTCTTTGTACATAAGCCAATACATGTGTTATATAGCAGAAACCAAACATAGTGTGAACTGATCTTTACGTCAAGTAAGAAGAATACATAGAGATGGACCTTTAGAAGCTAAATTGTTAATTTTTCCCATTAAATGTTTTGTACATAAAAATATATATAGACAATACATATTTCCTGTATGGTTTATGGATGAACATGGACTTTTTATGAATATAGATTCAGAAATCATGCAGTCGATTAACATTTCATTGTAAATGCAGTGGATAAAAAGTAATTATTCCATGATACTGTAATTTTGTTTAATTAAATAATGCATTTAAATGACTTTATTTGCTCAGAGTGAATGACACTGCATTTGATATAGTAAATACCAATATATAATTTTTTTAATACAGCAATTGCATCTAATGTTATCATGCAATACATTGTACCAATTTCCTGTAATCAGTGTGTCTGTGGTTCAGCAATTGATTATATATAGATTACCCCTGTGTTTGTTGCATTTGTAATTAAAATGTTACCTTGACTTCATCCATGTCTTGTCTATTATTCCAGAAATCACTTGAATGCATTTCTGTTATTGGTTTCTAAAGGATTACACTTCAGCGCCAAACCAGGACCAAAGAACATGAACATGGCTTATAACTTACAATATGCTGGACAATGTCTTCTAGAGATCTGACACAACACAGAACACAAGTCTATGAGTATAGAGACAGCCTCATTGCTAACAGATTCTTGTAAAAGGCATTCTAAATTGAGAAAGCCAGTCAGATGACTAATCCCACCTATATCTTCCTTCCTATACGTATTTGCCTGGGTAGCTGGACCGGTTCCGTGGGTGTGTAGAGATGACGAAACAACATGGACGATGTCGGATGCATGGTGGTGTAGCTCCCTGCAGTAAGTGTGATCCATTTTTTATATACGTACTATATTTTATATAGAATATCCAAAATGAAAGGAACTAGCCCCACCCTCCTGTGTGTGAAAATCACTGTATATGTAATATGATTTAGAACTGTTCTCATTTGCATTTCACTCCTCTAAAGTGATAAGGATCTACCCAGTATGTCATTCACCCCCCCCTTCCCTGCAATGTGTAACTGTTTCGGTGCTCCTGAAAAGTGTATTTCTGGGTTTTTTGAAAAGGTGGACAGGTGACCGGTAAACTGTACGTAAGTATATCACATATACATAGTAATATTAAGAAAGCCTAAATCATACACAAGCCTAAAGTTAACACAAGTGCAGACTTAATATAAACATATGAGTATCCTGTTAACACTAGTCTATGTTAGCAGAGTGCTGATCTGTACTGAACGTGTAACAGAGAACAGGAACACCAACCTCTGTGAACAGTAATTTGATTGTTTATATAACTTATAACAAGAACATCAGCATAACATGTCTGCAGCAGGAAAAGGTATAAACACACAGGAAGGGGATGAACTGAAATTATGACATCATGTTGCTAAGCAACAATATCCCGCCCTGGAGGTAAACTAAAAGAATCTCTGTCTGTTGTATTCCAACAGTCTAATATACTGGTTTATTGATATATTGGACCTGAAACCCTGATCACTCTGTAGTAGGCCTGTGGCAGTACTTTTGTGAATATTGGGCAAGCTGTATGCACTACCATGTGTTATGTCTATATTTATATGTTTGAAAATCTCTTGCACTGAATTCACCTCACTGGGATTTAATGAGGTACCACAGATGGACTTATACCATTTAAGAACCACAGATGGTTCTTATACCATTTGATGGACACATGGGATTGTGATGCCATCCAGAGATCTCCCTTCTCATTGGTCACTGTTACAAAGGGGATGGCTGGACTTGGATGGGAAACATGTAGTGTGTGAATAAAAAGCTATTTTGAGATGCACTTGAGAGTCTCTGTCTTCAATATATGATTTGGTGAATAGATGTGGCTTGGACATAACACAAGCAGTAACCAGGAGGATTTGAAGAAAATAAGGAATCTTTAATATGATATTAATAAAGACTGATCACATTTCCACATAACCCTCATGTACACTAATCCAACTTTACACCCTATGTAAATCTCTGGTAATAGTGTTATATGCATTAAAGGATCAAGAAACTTCCTTTAAAGTTTTTTCTTTGTTTTTGTTTAAATATTTTTATGATCCGTACTGTCACACAAGCTGAGATATCAGCAGCAGATCCACAATCCTGCTGCTTTGCACTGTGTCCCCTCCATCAGACCGCTGTGCACACCCATGCCTCTGTGCTGTCAGATATTTGTTAGAGGCATGACCAGGAAGGATGCAGTGCAAGTAGAAATTAAATGTTTGGCGTTTTGCAACTAATCAGTTCAGTAATAGTAACATGAGTTTAAATAACTGTCTCCAGGGTTCCAACCATCAGTACAGGTGACAAGTACTTTGATGATAAAGGTAGCCAAAGTCATACACAATGAGATATATAATCACTGTTCACATACCCACATACCATCAAACACACACTTACATGAATCCAAAGTTCACTACCCACTAGCAATGGTACTATGGATATCACTCCTTCAAGACAGTAGCAGCTGCAGAGGCAGCCAGATGGTGCCTGGGGATGAAAATTGGCAGGTGGGAATCCAGGATATTTTAGTTGCACATTAGTACCCATAGAGTGGAAAAGGGGTAGGAGGAATGTTTGAAAACACATTTAGACATTATTATGATCTACTTCCTCATAGGTTCCCTTATATGCACAGCCTGGTTGATTGGGAACTCTTTTGTTTACTTGGTGGAACAGAAAGCAAAGGTTAGGCCCAACTCCCCTTAATTAGATTTTTCTGAGGACAGGATGTCAATTCAATAGTGGGGCAGAAGGGGTATGAGATTGGATAAAATTCAGCATGTTAAGAGGCTTGGTCCCCCTAGTCCATGTCCTTATCAAGGACAAATGATGGGACTTCATATTTGTCCAGGTGTGCTCTTGATTTGTTCTGAGATAGTACCCATTGGAGAGGCTACTCTCAACAACCAACTTGTAATTTGACCAGGTGAATGGGGGAGGAGTTGTGAGGCAAGATTATAGTATGATGAATATTTGCTCCTCCCAGATGAAGTGCACTTTAATGAGGTGGATTTAGATGTGTTCAATTTAAAGTTGCAAGAAGGCCTGGAAAGTTTCATGGGCCATGCAGGGTTAAAGTTTTAACCCCTGCATGGTGTGGACAGGACTTTGCTAGTCTACCATGATTCAATTTCCGTCAAGAGAGTTTGGCTACCTGGTCATTGCCTCATTGCCTTAGTTAGTAGCAATAGGATATCCCATTCAAGTGGGTGGCTATAAAGGGTGGTGATAGCTATACACCTAGTCATCTGGATAAAGGATTGAGGAAATTATAGCAAGATGAGAGGTTGGGGGGGGGGGGGCATGCCACCTTTACCACTGGTGAAATGGATTAAATAGTAAATTGTCAGTGATCAAGTAGTGTTTAATTTCAATTCAAGTTAAAAAATTTTAAACAGTTGACAGCTTTTAAAGTTTAGATTGGGGAAATTTAGGCTGTTGTATTGAAATTGTGAATAAATCCTTGACACATAATTCCAATGAAAATTTGAGCGGTGGTCAGTTATTTGAGGTAGTGGAAAAGGGGTTGGGGGTAATAACTGTGGGGATGTTAGTGGGGGAGTTGGTGAAAGTTGGTGCAAACCTCCACCATGGTAAACATATATATACACAGAGTGTATATATATAAAATAGTAATGTTTCTGTCAGCTTCAAGTACTCATTTATGTATTTTATTACTTATATAGCGCTACATATTCCGCAGAAATTTATAATTATTTACTCAATTCACATTAGGCCCTGCCCCAAATAGCTTACAATCTAATCGCTTTTATGTACACATAAAACCTATAAGTATGTCTTTATGATTGTGGGGGAAACCGGAGTCCCCGGAGGAAACCCACGCAAGCATGGGTAGAACATACAAATTCCTTGCAGATGTGTCCAAGGGTGGAATCGAATTCAGGACCTCAACGCTGAAAGGCATCAGTGCTAACCACTGAGCAACCGTGATGCCCTAACTCATTAACCTTAGCTTAATGGAAATAAAAGGTTATTCTACAATATTGTGACATTTTGACTGCAATAGTGAAAACAAGCTGTATGCAAACATGGTTGATCTTTAAATATCCCTTATAACTATTTGAAACATTACAACATTAACTTAACCAGGTATAACCTTACAATGCAAAGGTTCTTTGATTTTGTTTATTAGTTATCATTCTCTTTTGCTGCAATGTTATATTTTACAAACTGATATTTTCAAAACTATATAAGATCAATTTACAAATATCTGTTTATAATTTATGGATAATTTAATCTGACACTGTGCCTTGATGTGTGGCATTGTCTTCTAGTGTTTTCCATTCAAAAAATCTCTCATTTAAAGTGACTACACTTTTGCTTTTTTCTAATTATTCCCTGTTAAATCTCATAGAAATAACTCAGTACTGTATTTCCTACTGCCGTTATCTTTGCGTTTTCAGTCAATTGAGTTTGCCAATAAAAGGTATCGCTTTAATTCCAAAATATCTTTGTTTTCCTCAATTTCTAACATGGTACTACTGATTCTGTATAATTTCCTATACACAGAGAAACACAATTGGATTTACATTAAGTCGAACTTCAAGTATGGGCACAATGTATGGAGATACTGTTAACAGATGACAATTTTATTATACTATATAAAGAAAATGCCCAAGATGACTTATCTTTTACACTTTAGGTTTTAAGGTTTATTATAACAGGGTTATTTAAAGAAAAGCTGGGAATAAAATTATTATAATCTCCTTTATGGCATGTGCCTAGTTTAAAATAAGAAGTGTAGCATCACTGATGTTGCCTTGGGTATTAACATTGGTCCTGCATAAGCCATAGTGCATATACTGTACCGAATAATTTGACAAATATAAATACTGTGCAGAGAAAGAGTGGAAAGAGTGTGATGCAAATGGACACATACTGCTTGACAGGGCATTGTTAATGTTAAATACGGGGCTCAAACTGAACATAACGATAACAAGTAAGTGAGAAGTATTATATATGGAAGTTTGGCATCCACATAATATACTAGATAAATCTAGGGTTGGTGAAATATCTTATTAAAATTAGTTATGAGTATTATTCAATTATTCCATTGCTCAGTGGTTAGCGCTGATGCCTTGCAGCACTGAGGTGCTAAGTTCGAATCCACCCTTGGACACATCTGCAAGGAGTTTGTATGTTCTCTCCGTGCTAGTGTGGGTTTCCTCCGGGCACTCCAGTTTTCCCCACAATCATAAAGACATACTGATAGGTTTTTGTGTCAAATAAATGAGCTTAGATTGTAAGCCTTTTGGGGCAGTGCTTGATGTTAATAAATAAATGTAATTGTAATGTGCTACAGAAGATTTTAGTGCTATTTAAATCCACAATAATTAGTGAAGAATTTTGCCAGTGTTTTTAATCTACATTACAATCTAAAGTACAGTAATAATCAGATGTTAGTTAACTACGCAGTTGACTAGAAAAAAAAAATTGATTGGCAGACAAATGTATGCATCTCAAAGTTTGATGACAAACGGTCCTTAGTTTGAATACAATTAGGCAGAGCTTAAATCTACTTCCACATTTGCAAAGCTGAAATAATTAGTCAAGCCTAGGTGTTTGAAAGCAGTGTGCACCCTTGACAGGGAAGTTTGACAAATTGCGTCAAAAATTCCACCCTAGTAACATGTCAGTTATAATAGACCATAACCACTCTTCTAAGCAGAAGAGAAGAAAGAACTGAAGCAGAAGAGAAGAAAGAACTGAAGCAGAAGAGAAGAAAGAACTGTTGCCTCATCAAGAAACACGTATCAGACTTACGGAGTCTCACAAAGGCTGAAGTCCAGTCTTTGGAGATAGACACTGTCAGACTCTGGCTTAAGTGGAGAAAAAGTTTAGTCAAGTTTAGGCAAGTCAATTGTAAAGAAAAAAGTATACATAGAAAAAAAGTGATTATCTCTGGGTCAGAGATAGATATTTTGTGTTGGACATTGCTGGAAAAAGCTATACAATATGATACACGATACATTTCAGAATATGCTCTCTAGTGCAAGGCTGATCAAAACAATTTGCTGCCTTTTCTGCACTCTTGAAACTAACAGCCAGTGTTACAAAACAGACCTGCCTCTTTTAGGCACATATCAAGTTACAGCACATATATCCTGTCTTTTTCAGACACAGAAAAGGGATATTGATGTTTGCAAACAATCTTCCTTCACCCACAATGACACTTTCCTTTGTTTTTCATACAATAAAGAAAAGTAATCTTTGCAGTCTACTTCCAACCCAGCATGGATGGCTGAAATAAAATTAAAATTTCATAACAATTTCTGGGAATTTAAACCAGGAACCTTATGAAGTGTTTTTTTTCTAAAAGTCAAACATTATTCCAATTACTAAAACTGCCAACATAAGGAGAATTGACAGATTTAGAAACCTTATTTTTGCCAGGAACATCATGGAACAGTTATGGTATTTAGACTGTTCTTTGTTCTACTCATACTGTCTGGAAAATAAGCTGCAGAGAAACAGCGAATATAGACCTAGAGTACTGGGGTCAGGGGTGTGGCCAATTGGTGCACATGTTCACAAGGCTGTGTGGAGACTACATGGACAGAGACATTTGCAGGCAACAACAAGGAAACCTTAGTTACCTTAGAATTGAAGGGTTAGACTATCCATTGAAAAAGTGTCCAGTAAAATTAAAGGACAATTATTTTAACATACAAACCTATCAATATAGCAACAAAAATTGTGAAAAAAATATGTGACAGTTCACCAACTGCCTACATATTTTAGCATCAGATAATTGTAAAACTGCTATGTAATACAAGTTCTGACAAAACTTCTTTGACCAAATGAATATAGTTGTGGCAAAATTGTATTAAAGTGCATGTCCACCCTGAAAATTAACTTTTAACATAAAGTAGGTACCCCTGCCCAGCCTCAACTGCCAATATATTTTGTCCAAAAAGGGCTCCCCTGCGTATGTCACACTCCTTGATGAGGTTAGGTAAATAGCAGGGACCGGATGACTCACTGGCAGATTCTACTATTCACTTTCCTGGACTTTGAAAAAGCACTACAGGAGAACCATTTGGGTTTACATTTTAATTTTGGGGATCGACATGCCCTTTAAGATAAGGCAATAAATAATGAACTTGCAAAGTTTTATCCCAAACCTGGTTTCATAATTCAATGCATGACTTTAACTCCTTCTTTGCACAAGCTGCACGGTGACACTAAAGACACCCGCACAGCTGTCGCTACCAATTTAATATAGCGGTTACCCCATTTTTTGCACAAGTTCTAGCTATTTGCTGCCATTAGAATTCATGAAAAATAGTGGCACAGCCGCTATATATCACGTAAAGGTTAACGCCAGTTTGCAATTTACCCAGAGCAGCAACTGCTATATTAAATTGCCAAGAGGCCTTTGGGACTCTGCTGATTTATCTTCAGTTAGATATGTGTAAATATACAGTATGTATCAACATTAGCCCAACACTAACAGTATAGTATATAAAAGGAAAAATCCGTTATCATTAGCTTTAAACGCAGTTTAGGAGAACAGTAAAGAGGAGATTTAGCACCGCCATCAGTTCAAGATGCAAATTTAATGCAACCCTTGGGGTGCTGCATGTCTAATCTGCAAATCCTTTCATTGATATATATATATATATATATATATATAAAAAACAAAAAGCCAGCAAGGTTTCTTTTTATATATTTTTCTTTCCTTTGATATAATTATAATTCTAAATAATATTATTATCCATATTTTAAACATCTTGATTGTCCATCCTGCATAATTTGCTATGTGCACTAAGCTGTTATTAGACATTGTAGGAGGATGTTCCACTTTAAATGTTATATTGAAAGCAATAAAGGTGTTAGGAACCCTATTGTCTTCTGTCTTGGGAAAGCAATACTTAGCAGTTCCAAATAACATATCATGCATGATGGCCACGTAAACTCTGCAAGATCTTTAATGGAACATTGATGAAGATACAAATTCGAGAAAGTCATGCTGGCCAAAGACTAATTAAACATTTGACAGATTCAACATTTGATTGTCCATTCTATCAAATGTCTAAAGACAGGCTTTACCAGGGAGCAGTTTATATGTTCCTGTGGCGTTCCCATCCTAGGCGATTCATTTTGCAATTGGATGTCGATTGCAAAAAAAAGAGTCAGTCCAGGAGGTTCTTCTGACATCATGGGAATGATGGAAGGAAAGGGCATAGTGTATGGCAAGCATTACCAAATGATTGCTGGCTGCTAGTCTTGTCTTTGTTATTTTAGTAGGTGCAGCTAAAGGGTATCTAAACCGGAAGAAATGTTTTGTTTTGTTTTTTATAGTCCATTACTGGAAACTATAATTCCTCCCAACCAGCACTGTGCCAGTTTTTTTGTTCTGTTCCCTATTTCTTTAGATATGGAATCTAAAGCATCTTAATTTTAAACTGTCAATCAAGTGCCTTATTATCATAAACTCCTCTGCCATGTGAAGTTATAGGTGAAAGTTGGTATGTGTGAATTTCATTCTGGGAAATTTCTGCTTAAAGTCTCTGGCTCATAGTGATTACAGAGTCGTGCCTTATAAAGGGGGTGTTGGTGAAGAGAAGGATGGAGAATTTTGAGCCTGAGTAAATCAAGCACTGGATTGAATTCAAGCAGCAACACACACCTCATAATATGTGCTACTTACGTGTGTTGTTTATAGATTAAGATGAGGCAAACTATTATTTTTTTTTTACTTTACCTTTAAGGTTACTATTTACTAATTGTAATTACTGTATGAGGACATATTAATTATAATTTAAATAAACCACCCATAAATTATAACAGAGTTTATTTAGTACTGTACTCTCTCTATAAAGAAGTTATTCCCAGAATTCCTTGGTTGCAGAATGCATACAAAGAATGCTGGAAGTTGTAGATTCCAAACATCTGTAGGGCCGCAAGTTGGACATCCCTATCATACAGCCTAGCACATGTCTTACACAAACACATGCTTGTCTCTAGATTGTACACCATTATTTATTATTTCTATTTCCTGTGGAATAATTGGTTTCATGTTCTGTATGTGTCAGTGATAAGTAGGATGTTTCAGATCCTGAATTAGCCCCAGACAACATTTTAAAGTAATTTTAACCATGATTCAGTAGGTTTAATACACTTTGGCTTCTGCCTCCTTCTCTCGATTGAATTGTATTTTGCGTGAGAGAGTGTGTATTATAATTTCATTTTGTTCAGTTAAACAGTATAATTTAATTGAGGATGAACAGGCCATTGATCTGAGCCAGCAACTGTAACAATTATTCCTTCAATCCTTTCTTAACTTTGTTTAGAACGATTTTCTATATTTCTTTTGTCTTATGAGCCATGCATCACTGCCATCGCTGCCTATAAAATGGAGTGACCTGTATATGCATCATTTACTATCTACAAGTACCCCCTTTAACTGAATTGTATGTGTTTTTTTCCATTTTTGCTTGACACTTTCTGCTTTATAATGGTTTCATAATTATCTCCTAGATTTTTCTTATTGCTATTGATTGCCTATAATATTGTGTTACAGTTCATCCGTGCACTAGGAATTCTACTGTCAGTTTCATTTTAACTATTTCAGCTTGTTCACCTCAGCTAGAAAAAAAACCAGACAGACCAGTAAATAAAATTAATTGTATGGAAAGTTTAGAAGTAGTTCTATTAATGGCTGTTTTGGGTACATAGAAAGCATTGGGTCTGTTGCAAGTGGTGCAAAAAGCTATTTAATCCTCATCAAACATTATCTAACTAAAGTATCCCAGTGAAAATCTAACATCTTATTGGTTGGTGCAAATGTACATGTCATGCATGTTGGCTGCTGAGACTTTGCAAGATCCTTAAAGGGACACTATACTGAAAAAATTACTTTGCCTCATCTGAATCTATAATTGAATACATGTAATTAGCACTTACTCTGATTTGTGTGTGTTGCTGCATGCTTTCAATCCAGCACACATTTTTTTAGGAACAGTATCCCCCTCCTTCTTTAAACCACTCCCACTTCCATCTGACCTGACTATTTCCCTACAAATCAACTGTCAAGCCTGCACACAGTATACAGCATTCCAACTGTCAAAACTCTGTCACCATTCCAGCTACAGTAAAACTACTCATATTTTTTGAGAGCAAGGAACTTGATTGATTAAGTTTCCAATTATGGTCAATTTAAAATAACCTATTTTTCGTTATAGATGAAGATGCAAAATCCAGAAAGTAATGTTGGCTAAACACTTATTAGACATTTGACAGATTTAACATTTGATTGTCCATTATATCAAATGTCTAAAGACAGACCAGGGAGCAGTTTTATATGTTCCCGTGATGTTCCCATCCTGGTCTATTCATTATGAGATTGTATATCGATAGCAAATAAAGGTCGGTCCAGGTGGTTCTTCTGACACCATTGGAATGACGGAAGGTAAGTTCATAGTGTATGGCAAGCATTGCCAAAATATTTCAACATTTCCAATAAAATATCTGTGCTTTCAACTTAGAACAAGACTGCTAATCCTGTCTATGTTATTTTAGTAGGTGCAGCTAAAGGGCATCTAAACCGGAAAATGTTTTGTTTTTTTTTATTGCCTATTACTGGAAATTTTAATTCCTCCTAACCAACCAATCAATCAAGTGCCCTATTATCATAAACACTTCTGCCATTTGCAATTAGGAGTGACAGTTGGTATGTGTGAATTTCATTCTGGGAAATGCCCAAGCATTCTGCATCTGTTCTATCTACTTTAAATTTTTGCTCTCCTTACCATAGAGAGCAGGTCTGTCTTGTCTCTTATTACTCACTGACACCCATAGCAGGCTGGAGGTGGTATATAAGGAGCCTTGTTGTATATGTCCATTACAATACATTAACGAGCCATACAATAAACTATCTGGGGCATTATTCACCAATAGAGCATGTCAGAAGACACATGGCCATCCCTTAAGACATGAAGAAAAAAGGTTTATACTTCAAGTTCGCAAAGGGTTTTTCACTGTGAGAACGGTAAAGCTATGGAACTGTCTTCCAGTGGACGTTGTTACGGCAGGTTCATTGGTCAGTTTCAAAAAAATGCTGGATGAGTTTCTGAAAACAAGGAATGTTGCAAGTTACTGGTATTGATACATAAAGTAGAGTTGATCCAGGGATATTTCCAATTGCCACTTGGAGTCAGGAAGGAATTTTTTCCCCCTTCATAAATTTGGTGGGTTTTTTTTGCCTTCCTCTGGATCAACAGTTAGGCAGGTAATGTGGGTATTGCTAGATTGGTTGGACTGGATGGACGTATGTCTTTATTCAACCTGTAATACTATATACTATACTATACTAATGGGCTGAACAAAATAAATCAAAAAGGTGAAAATTCAGTTTCAAAAATCGAAAAGCCAAAAATTCACTATTAAAAAGCCAAAAATTAAATGTTAAAAAGCCAAACATTCACTGTTAAAAAGCCAAAAATTCAACATGCTGTGTATAAAAGTAGTAAAAAACTACTTTTATACACATGTTGAATTTTTGGGCATTTCAACAGTTAATTTTTGGCCTTTCGGTACTTTGACACCAAATTCTCACCTTTTTGATGGATTTTGACAATGTTCCACCCATTTAAAATTCCAAAAGTTCCACCAAAACCAATTTGGTTAAAAACAGGCACTACCAGTGGGTTCCCAGACTTTTGTAGTATGCAGTTCCACCAAGCAAAATGAGGGAGCCATTTTACCTGATGCTTTCCTTAGCCTTATTATCATTGTATAAGGGAGTCCCGTTGTTGGTCTTTGGAGTAGAAAAACAATAAAGTAAAGTGTTCTCATAATCATTATTTCTTACAATGGGAAGTAAATAGTTCATTTTGTCAACAGTTGTTTATAGAGAGAGCTTTCTCTCGTTTTTAGAGTGGACCACAAGTCTAACACTGTTACAGGAAAATGTCACTGAGATATTTCTATATATTATTAACTACTGCCATTCATTAAGTAGCTGATGACAGTTCAACCGCCAGACGTGTCCCAGCCTTGTTTTAAATTGCATGAAAACTCGTTGTTTCTTCCCAATATAATATATGGAAATATATACTGTATTATACTGGAAAATGAGACTGAATTAGGCTGGATTGATGGGAAAAAATGTCCCAAGTCCTCTACATATGATTATACAGATTGAGAAGAGGCTCCTTCCATTTTCACACTTCTCTGCTGATGGAGACAGCTGCTGGTTCCCTAGAGAACATCTCATTGTCACTTTGGGCACTCGGAAGACAGCTGTCACTGTAAAATCCTGCAGCTAACAGCCCATAAAACAATTACACCTGGGACAGTCCACAACTGTCACTTTAGCTATTAACTTCCATGAAATAAAGAAGATGGATCTGCCCACTATCATTAGGGTGGAAAGGGGTTATATCAAATCCTCACAAATAAAAAGAAAAATCAAAAATTGTCTGTATTTGTAGACGAAAAAATATATTGTTTTAATTCCTGTAGCAAGGCTAGCTCATCTGTCTATCCCACCTTGGTTATTTGTTCACTGTACATTTGGCAGTTGTTTATATTTCCATATGCCTTCCCTAGAGTCATTTCTATAATTGCTTTGCTATGTCCCTATATACTTGTAAGAAAAAGATGAACATATTAAAGGGCATGTTCAGTCTGAATAAAAACTTTTGATACTATATAGGTTACCCCTGCCCACCCCCAACCGCTATATTAGTTTCTTAAAAATGTATAACTCTACTTACATGCCTTCATTCTGCCGGCACTCTGATCCAGCTTCCTGCTTGCTGAACTGCAAGCAGGGGGCCGAACCAGCAGCTGCGTCTGTGATTGGCTGAGAGGCACGAAGGGCTGTAAGTATGGTTCTACATCTTTTTTTAGTAAACTAATATAGCAGTTGGGGGTGGGCATCCAGATGGTGGATGGGAGGGTGTGCATGCCTCACTACCTCCTGGAGGTGATAGAAGAGGCTTCCTTTGGACAGGAAGACAGCTCCTACTCTTCAGTTTGCTGGACTTTGGACAAGCACTGCAGGAGAACCATATGGAGCTGAGATGTAAGGTAAGGATTTTTTAAACTACACAATGGGGCCAGTAGTGGGTTAAATTTAAGTTTGGTTTGTAGAAGGGATGGGTTCCAGGTTTGTTTCGAACCTCGTTCCGATTCAAAACTGCTGGTTTCAAATTTCCGTGGAACTTTTTGAAATGGAAACTTTTGGAATTTCAAGTATTCTATACCCATTACTGAATATTCAATACAGTTTATTTGCAAAAATCTTTATCGAACTTCAAATCTGCAATATGCAATAAAGTATTTTTGAAGGTTTTCTTCTAGTTAAATCTAGTAAATAATGACAAAAAAAGGGAAAAAAATCACCAAAACAGACAAAAACCTAAAAATATTTAGTCAAGTTAAAGTGCAATAAATGACTGCCTTGAACTGAATTTACCTATCATTTTCTAATAATGGTATGTTCTTATTATGGGGGGAAGCCATAACAGTAGCAACCATTTCCATTCAATACGCACGTTATATAGTCTGGATTTTTGTGTTGCTGTTCATGTGCTGTCAAAAGGATTTAATTGCAAATCTGGGCAAATCAAGTCCTTTTGCAAAAGGGGCAACATGGAATCACTCTAACAAGGAGGAACCTACCTATACACAGCCAATGCTGGCTCCTCGAAAACTTATTATAACTAGGGATGGACTAGAACTCGAACCCGAGTTCTAAACGAATGTTAAGAGTTCATATGAACTCGGACTTTTTAGAACTCTTCAAACTACGAACTTTTGATAACCCTCCATGACCCTCAAGTGTTCAGTAACCCTCGGATATGGCGATAACCCTCATTTGTAGCATTTGCCAAACCTCGAATTCGGTCATACCCCTCGAATGTGGCATTCGGTAACCCTCAAATTCAGCGATAACCCTCGAATGTAACATTCATTTTGGACCCTCAAAAATTCAATGCGATATTTATGTGTTCTCCAGACCATTTCCCAGGTCCCAGAGCCATGTATCATATATTTGATATATTTGATATTTTAGCTGTATTTTATCAGAAATTTTCAAACTATTTTTTTCCCATTGACTTTAATGGGTCTGTTTTTGAACTGTTAAACTTTTACTAAAATTCGATAATTCAAAAACTAACTGAACATTAGGAAGTTTGGCCATCTCTAATTATAACATTACCAATTTATAATGCGCAATTAGACCAGGGTTGCCAGAAGCAGGAGGGGCGTGGCTGCCAGGGCCAGTGTTTGGACGGGATTTCGGCCCTGACTATGGGGCAATCCAATCCAAACAATCCTAGAAGTCGATTAAACATAACAAAATGCTTTAAAGGGCATCTATAACTGAAAAATAGGTTATTTTAAATTGACCATATCTGGAAACTATAATTCTTCCCAACCATCACTGTATCATTTTTTTGTTGATCTGCCCCCTATTTCTTTCGATATCCAATCTAAAACTTCTTATATTTCAGCTGTCAATCAAACTTCTTATATTTCAGCTGTCCATCAAGTTCCTTGCTCTCAAAAACTATTCTTGAGTAGTTCTACTGTAGCTGGAATGGTGACAGAGATTTTACTTTGGAATGCTGTATGCTGTGTGCAGGCTTGGCAGTTGGTTTGTGGGGAAAAAGTCAGGTCGGATGGAAGTGGGAGTGGTTAAAAGTGGGAGGGGGGATAAGATTGAAGGCATGCAGCAACACACGCAAATCAGTAATAAGTAATTCAATTATAGTTTAAGATGAGGCAAATTCAGTTTTTTTTTAGTATAGTGTCCCTTTAACTGGTCTACAAAGGTTAGAAAACATTTGATTGACATCTGGTTTCTGCAGATTTAGAATACACCAAAATTTTGCACCTCTTATTGAATAAGGCCCGTAATTGCAGTTTCTATCTTCCAAAACACAGAAAAGGAGACTTATTACTTCTATTAGAACACATCTCAATAGAACAGAGAACATTGCAATGGTAACAAGATAAAAGCCTAATTCAAATCAGAATCATTAGACTCAAGTTACAACAAAGGAGCCTTAAGTGGGATTATATTGCTTTATATAATATACTAAATTAGAAAAAAACATTGATTAACCATAACTCTGCAAGGCCATAGTAACATTATTGATTTTCATCACTGATCATTTTGTTTCTCTTTTAATAAAAGTTCTTTCAGTTGAGATTTACTTCATTTTCTCCAGGTTTCAGTTTACCCCACACATTGCAAATTCCATTCTATCTGCATATTAATAAATTAAATGATAATAAGTTTTAAAGGACCCTGCACGTCAGCAAGCCCTGCAAACTGTTCATCAATATCAACCAGCGAGAGACACTTTGGGGATTATTTACAATGAGTTCTTATTGCTAAGGAGAAGATTGCATTGTCCTGAAAGCATTGCAACTGATATTAAATAGGGTTTCAACAAAAAATAAGACCAGATCCCATGCAGGCATTAAATGGCGAAAATTGGCACAACGTTGGAGCAATCCAAGCAGGCATTTTTAAAAAGGCAGTATTTTGGCATAATTTGGGAAATTAGGCTCAAACATGAAATGTTGGTGCGAAAATCACGCAACTTTGTGCAAAATCAATTCGTTTGTGACTCTCGGGGAATAACCTTTGTAACTCCCTGTGCTAAGAGTAACAGAAAATGAAGAAACATCTATATGTGCTGGAATAAACACAAACAAACATTATGTTACAGATTTTTTTTTTCCCCCTCCAAATCTGTGGCCCTTTTCCCACTCCCTCTGTATATTTCCGGGCTACCTCAATCGTCAATGGCTCAGGACATCAATAATTCTTGATAAGCCATCATTGTTTATCTTTATTCCCTCACAACAGGTTGGCTTGTTATTCTCTTTCATTTACCAAACATTCTTTTGTGTTCTAAATTATTTGTGTGACTGTATTACAAAGCAATAAGCATTTTGTGGAAGCTGCTGGAATAAAACATGGCAATAACAATGATAACAAAATTTAGCCTGTTACCCCCAGAGGCATCTTGTGCAAGTGATTATTTTCAAAACTAGCATATAACATTCCCAAACAGTCATCTCCCTCTGTCTGCCTGCATTTCACTCCATATCCTTCCATTCCTTTCAGGTCCCTGTAGCACAGATTTAGTCATGCACAGAACAGCAAGCAGCTGTGCTTCACAGGCTGTTGATTAGAATGGATCACTTTTACACCAATGGGAAATATTTTATCAATACGAACTTGCAAGCTTTCTATGAGAACAAATTGAACAAAGCTACAAAAGCACTGCCAAGTACACCATTTGTATACATATAAGTCTTTACATTGACAGATCATCAAAATAGGTTGCAAATGGTTTGATAGTATGCAGAAAGGTACTTGTTTCTTCTAAAGCAGAAATATGGTCACAGCCCCTTTAATTTTACATGGTTCGATCGCTTCTACAAACATTCAAAGTGGCATCCTTTGATGTATTAGTACTACTGATATTTTTTTGCAGATTTATTTGCAAATAACCAGGTACCAGTCAACAAATTGTGACGAATTGGGCTAACTTGTATGTACCAGTTACTGTGGGCAAACTTTTATGTACCAGTCACTGTGGACAAATTTATATGTACCAGTAGAGATGGCTGAACTTTATGGAAAGTTTGAAAACTGACCCATTAAAGTCAATGGGAGTCAAATAGTGCGAAAAGTTCTAATGAAATACAAATAAAATATTAGTGTTAACTTAATGTAAATGGCTGTGGGACCTGGGAAATGGTCTGGGGAACATGTTCGAATATCCAGGACATTAGAAAAATCAGTTTTACTCTCACTTGCGCTATTTTCGAGCTCTCGCGTTTGAACATTTGATGTTCGCGCCTAGGTATCATGTACATTTTACTCGCAGATTCGATGCTTGTGTATAGGCTTTAATGGCCACTTTACTCACGGATTTGATGTTCGCGTCTAGGTATTATGTACATTTTACTCGAGGATTAGATGCTCGCGTATAAGTTTTAATGGATGTGTATAGGTATAATAGTCATTTTACTCGCATAGTCGAATGGTCGAACATTCAATATTTATCGAAAGTCCGAAAATATTGAAAATCCGGGTTCGGGATAGTTCGAGAAGTCCGAATTCGTTTGAATTCGAATAGTTTGCCTTGAACTTGGGTTCGAGTTCGAGTTCTAGTCCATCTCTATGTACCAGTCACTGTGGGCATATTTGTTTGTACCAGTCACATTGGGCAAGCTTATTTGTACTAGTCACTGTGGGCAAACTTGTATGTACCAGTCACTGTGGGCAAACTTGTATGTACCAGTCACTGTTATGTCAGTCCCACCAGCCAGTGTATTAGCCAGTCCTACAGTTCACTAGCCAGTGTAAAGTCAGACCTACAGTTTACCATCCAGAGTAATGTCAGCCCTACAGTTCACCAGTCTGTTTTAAATCAGCCCTCCAGTCAGCTCTTTACACCCACCTCCACAAGCCACTCCTACTTCCAAAAGGGCACCAGCTGCTTATACAGGGGCAGCTTTAAATATTTGTTTCTGGTGTCAAGAGTTGTAGGAACTTCTTTGCTAGCACTCTTATATTAAAATGATATATATAGAGGCATATATAATTAGTGGCACTCCAGCTTCAATTAGCAAATACCGAGGTGCATCCCAATCAGCATAACAAGTCACAGGGTAGAACGGTGCACTCAAACGGATTTTATAACAATTTTACTTTATTAGAGTGAATAAGATCAACATGTTTTGGCCATCTTAGTGGCCGTCATCTGGATAATCACAACTGTGCAATACAAGTCCTTAAATAATATAACACACACCCAGAAATCTACATCCCATCCAATAGAACATCTTGGATTCCCCTTTCCCTATTTTAACCCTATAGTGCTAACAGATCCTCCTAGGGATAATCTCAATTAGTGTAAAATACAAAGTACATAAATATGGATACACATCTATATGTATATACTAAGTGCATAAATATAGCTATAAATATAAAAGTATCTAAGATATAAACCACTAAGAACAAGGTTAAAATTGCCAATACAAACATATAACTAATTAAATAAATGAATAAATAAATAAGGGCACCTTACTGAAACTCCAATAGCAACAGGGGATATAATCAGCAATATAAATAGTTACAGTTTACAAGATCAGAGAGATAATACTATCAATCAGAGTGATTATATATCTCATGTTAATAATCTATGCTAGAAGTTCAAACCATGGACAAATAGAGACAAAGTGAGAATCCTCATGAAACCAGAGTGAATTAAATAAGCTCAACCTATGAGAAGTCTGAAACACTATCATATCATAGGCCATATCATCAAGGTAAGGGAGGGATCTTTTAAATGAAACATGATAGCGAGAACTGCTCGTTAAGTCCCATCGGAGCCAAAGTGGTAAACTGCCTAATCCACCATTCCTCCTTCTGTAGTCACATACGGTCTCTGTCCCTACCCTCAATTTTTTCAACTTGATCAATGGCCATCCATCGCTAGCTGGCCAACGAATGTTTTGCCCCTCTGAAGTGTCTGGCCACTGACAGTTCACCAAATTTATGGGACTGTTGATTAATCGATTGGCCTTGTTCCAGGGTTAAAAGGGCTGTCCTAATAGGCTGATGATGGTTTGCCATCCTCTGTCTTAGGGTAGTTGAAGTTTTCCCACATAATAGAGCCCACTAGGGCATGTTATAAAGTATATGACATATGTGCTCAAACGTAAGTCTTTGTGTTATTTAATACCTATGGCCACTATGGGGATGTGGAAAATCCACTCCTTGAGTAATGTGGCGACATGTCTGGCAACCAATACATTTATAACATCCTGGTTTACCCATCTTTAACCAGGATCCTCCGCACACATTTCTGTCACTTTTTCTATCAGTGTTCACTAAGAGACTTCGAAGGTTCCTACCCTTACCATATATAAATCGAGGTCTACTGTCACTAAATGGTAGGAAGGAATCTTTAGCTAATATATCCCAATGTGTGAGGATGCTAGACTTAATAAGTTGGCTCCTGGGGGTATATATAGTATTATAGGGGATATCCGAAAATCCCTGACATTTATTATACTTGATTCCCTATTTCTGCTCCACAAATTTAAGTTTAGCTCTGTTAAGTTGTATATCAATGTCCCTAGTTATATATATATATATATATATATATATATATATATATATATCTATATTTATGCACTTACAGGGAGATTCAATAAAAGTGGTGCTAATTTTGCCCCAACCAATCAGATCTTATTTCACATTTGAAAGCTAACATCTGATTGGTTGGGGCAAAATTAGCACCATTTTAAACGGTAAGAACTTTTATTGAATAACCCTGTATGTATATACATATAGATGTGTATCCATATTTATGTACTTTGTATTTTACACTAATTGAGACTATCCCTAGGAGGATCTGTTAGCACTATAGGGTTAAAATAGGGGAGGGGGAATCCGAGATGTTCTATTGGATGGGATGTAGATTTCTGGGTGTGTGTTATATTATTTAAGGTCTTGTATTGCACAGTTGTGATTATCCAGATGACGGCCACTAAGATAGCCAAAACATGTTGATCTTATTCACTCTAATAAAGTAAATTTGTTATAAAATCCGTTTGAGTGCACCGTTCTACCCTGTGACTTATATATATATATAATCAAACTAGAGCTGCACTCCTATAGTTAAAAAAACTGCTGGTTTTAATGTTTGCATTAATTCTAAACTAACAGTATAATAAAAAACTTATTTACTTAAGGCTGCCCACAGCATTTGGAAACTCATCTTATAGTCATTTACCAATAGTTAGCTCAACTTTAAAGGATATGTACACTGTAAAAACAACTTTAGCTTACAGGATAGCTGTGACTTTAAATATAATGGTGTATCATTTTTTTGTCCTATTCCCCTCCCATATAGCCTACCTTTCCTCCTTGAATGTTGCTGACTTCCTCCTCCTCTGAAATGGTATTTTTAGCTCCATCCCCACGATATTGTGCAAATCTCCACCATCTTGCTGTGTCAGGTTAGTTTGCAGCCATTTGTATAGTGTGTATACACCTTTATATTTAAAGCCACAGCTATCCAGTATGCTAAAGCTGTTTTTACAGTGAACATATCCTTAAAGTCAGGAATTGAATTCTACTTTTTGTATGTATTATATGTTTGGTCTCTAGTTGCGCTTTAATATGGATGTTCAACAGCCCAATTTTCTATATTGTGTATTCTAAGAGACTCCCCTCGCAACCAGCACAAGGTAATTAATTTAGCAGTAGCTCCATTTTTTTTTTAGGTTAGAACACAATCAAGTTTGAAACTTGAGATAAGTCGACATTAGTGGATACAGATCTCTAGTTTTGGGGAGGCATTATGGTGGGTTTCATTACCCAAACCCATTTCAGAGCTGTAATAATTCTGTGTCTATATAGTAGATTTCTCTTATTGAGAACAATGAGCAGGCTAATTTGATATTGCAGCCTTGGGGTTTCTGGGGTGAGGGAGGTAAATATGGATTTCAATGTTTGTGGGCATTTCCTTTTAAAAAGACTTGTACCCACAACAGTAAATTATAAGGAAATGAGTAGTCACCAAGGAGTTCCGTGAACATATTAAGAACCTTCTAATATCAGTATCATTTTTAATTTAGGGAGCATTATTTATTAGAATTCACCCCAGTGCAGAACCCTTTTGGAGTAGTAATTTTGAAATACCCCCAACTAATCTCTACAGACATCATACCTTCACTGCCACCCCTTGCCATCACACACACCCAAGCACAGAAACCATACCCTCACTGGCTTCACCTACTACCCCACACCTCCAAGCACAGTCACCTCACTGGAGTTATATATTTATATGCATTTTTAGCATTTAGCCAATAAAGAAATGTGTTTTGTGAAATTTATTCATTTTTGATTACAGCACATTTGTGGAAATGAAAGCCTTAAAAAAAATTTTTTTTATAGAAATTACAAGATTATCAGGAAACCCAACAAGCAACATATTTACACTTGCAGTAATTTCTACAGTAATGATACAGAGGGAAGCATCAATCAACGTCCATTACAGGTTACTGCGCAGATATGTAATCCAATCCAGTGTTAGTTACCTTGATAAATATGGATGTCATTTTAACCATTTTATTTTTATGCTTTGAGCACCTTAACACAATATATATTGGGCAAAAGCATCTAACTAATAATTTAACTTGAATGCAGTGCAATTATCTCAGCCATGACATATGCAGACACAGGATATTAGGGCATTCAACATCATAATTCTATATATTACTTCCTGTAAATGTCTTACCATAAACTCAAGCTCCCTTCTCATAGTGTTGTAATCTAATTGCTCATCCTTTTCTACTAACACATCCAGAACTCCTAACAGAACCTCTCTTGTGGCTGACGGTATTATTGCCACAATCTTCCCATATCAAGAAAAGCACTTGCACAGTGTCTTATCACATCACCTAAACAAGCATCTATCTTTTCTTATTGCTTCTATATCAGCCAGCTGTCTCTTCATACTCCGTATCTCGGAAACACTCCGTAGTGTGAAATCTTAGATTTTCTCTCAATTTTGATAAAAGTGCTCTTATTAAGAGAGAAAATTTAATACAAACACAAACTATCGTTCCAGGTACAGCTGAAAAAGAATTAACCCCTTGCTTGTTCCCAAGAATATCCAGGCAATGTCATTTTCCACTTTACCAATTAAAGGCTTTTATGGGGATTGATGGTAAAATCAAATGATTGTTCAGGAAAGCCACATCACAAGAGGCTGAAGATAGTTAATAATGCTCAATGATTTCCCTTTAAAGGAGAGATAAACTTATTATTTTTTTAATCTTAAAGTGAAAGCTTTTCTTCCCAGAACACCTATACTCTGTAAGATACTTCTCTAGTAATGGTGGCCATTAGAAATCGGGATCTGAACCCAGTTCTAAGGTGGATTTCCGAGATCCGTGGATTTTCCAGAATTCCGCTTTCTGGATTTTGAACGATTTCACCTGCGCATTTTTTAATTTTTAAAAAAATCCATGAAGCCTAGAGCGGAACGGATTTTCGGATGCAAACAATATCAGTCGTATGATATCGGGCTATCCGCATATCATACAATTGTCGGATCATCCAATAATTTTTCCTTTCGACCCAGTTGAAATTTTTTTGCACTACGGCCAATCTGATCATACAACCCGCAGATTGTAGGATCGGACTGTAGCATCATCTAATCAAGGGAGGTTCAAAAGAAGATAAAGAAGGTAAAGTTTTAAAACAGTTTTATATTCTAAATAGAGAGATAGAGAGAGGAGCACCACTCCTGTTCTTGAGTTTAAGTCATGCTAACTGATGTTATATTGGTTATATTGGTTAGCGTGACCTAATCTCCTTCAGGTTGCACTGGATTGCCGATAGCATCTCTCTGTGCATCGCCCTCTTAGAGTTATTTTAGTCATCAAGTTTAGTTTGAGAAGAGAGTAAATAAAGAAAGCTATACTATGTTCTACAATACAAGCTACAGTATATGTACAGACCAGTGTAACAATTTTCATTTGCATTACTCATTTCCATTTTGGGGTCTTTAAAGAATTCTAACCACATTCTATATTGTGCCCGAAAGCAAAAAAGTGACTAATAAAATGTTCAAAGGTTAATCACATACTCTGATTTAATTCTAATTATATGATCCTTATTTAGTATAAAGGTTAGAAACTCTACGATAATATTTCACCTCAAACAACCAATTACAGCGTGCTCTTAAGCAAACATGCATAATGGAAATCTGCTACAGTATGTAATTTTATTTTTTACAATTAAAATGTTTCTTATCTTAAACTTATATTTCCCTTGCTGTTCTTTAAATCAATTATGTGCCACTAAACTTTCTAAGATATTGAGTACACTATTATTATTATACTGCACCTTTCACTCTGTTGTACCTTTAGCCTTCTTTAGCTGAGGTTATATAAACAAGAGTTTTAAAGCTTGAAATCTGGGTTATCCTCTTGGGAAACACAATAACCATTAATAGTATATGGCCGGTGACCAAATAGTGGATTAATTGACTAGTTACTGCAGAATAAAAGGTGCAGTGCTTACTGCTTAAGTTTAGTTCAAAGGACAACTATACTGCATAAATAAACTTTTTAGAAATGAAAAGTACCAGGGACAGGGAGGTAGGATTGATTATTCCCACCTCCCAATATTGTTTAATTGAGGATCTATAGCACATAAAGTTTTCATCTGCCAGGTTAAGGCCCTGGGCCTTCCTGTACAAAAGATAGTACTGAAGCACCCAGGAAGCCTGGCAGAAGCAGTTTTCTGCCAATCCTACCTCCCTGCCTCGTGTACTTTAAATGTAACAGTTTTCAAAAAACTTTATACGAACTATAGTTCTCCTTTAAGAAAATAGTAATGAATAGATTTCAAAAAGCCTGAAGCAAGCAAAACATACCTTTCAAATTTTCAGCCATTGTATGAGCAAGGTCTGGAATTGCATCATCTACTGTACAATGACAGACACTAAAGCTCTTAATTATTGAAAACTTGTCACTTCCAAACAACACATATGTTGATCTCTTCTCGGCCTCATCTCTAATCAGTCAACCTCCTGTTTTAATTTTGACACTTCTAATCAATATGTCTTTTGTGCAAATAAATATTGTCCATCATCTGCCATCAAGGTCTATCAAACATTCAGTTTTCTTTGTTTCAATAAACTTTAGCAGACTACTGATGCATTTTTATGGTGTCCTACTGTACTGTATATGATTGTATTATTCTTGTTTGGCACAATTTATTGACAGTTGCCTTAGGATTGCTCAAAATTCTAAGCAGCTTTGTCCCAAAAGTTACTGGAGTCAGTTGGCACTGTGGATCAGTGATCAAAAAACGAGATAAAAACGAGGACTCTCATAAACAATTGATAAGAAGGATTTGAAATACCTCCACATTTAAATAAAAATGCATTAACAAAATAAGGGCAAAGTCTAAAAATAACAGTGAAATGTAGTAACATAGTAACAATATTATGATCATAAGAATAAAAAATTTCCAACCATGCCAAGGTAACCCTTACCTAGAAGTTCCTTACTTTTTGCTTTAATTGTTTTTTCTTGGGAGAGGTATTTCTCTAACTTGCATTTCTCAGATGTCTATATTTCTTTTGCATTAGATTAGTACAGCAGGCTCTCAATTCTCTTTCTCCAATTGCTTTTATAGTGGGGGAAGAGCACTTCCATCCAATGCTTTATATTAAAGGCATGGGACCTCCAATTAAAAGGCTGGGTTGAGGGTGCTACTTCCACATGGAAGCTTGACCTGTTTTCTTAATAAATACATACAAAAGACAGAGCACTCCTTAGGCTAAATAACAAATAAATACCGTGACTAATGCTAATGATCTAATCAAAAAATTATACAAAGAAACAACAATGCCCATTCCAAGGCATCCTACAGTATCATTCTATCTGTAAATGCATTAGAAACAGAATTAGTGTATAATAATATGAATTAAGTTTTTCTAACCATTCTAAGGTAACCCCAATCTGGAAGGTCCTAACTTTTTACCTTAATTACTTTTTCTTGAAGTATTTCTCAGACTTTTACAATTTGTTAAAGTTTGCATTAGATTAGTGTGTACTAGAGAATACTATTAGCTAAAGTGCATAATCAAGCAGATGCTGATTAAAGCAGTGACCTAACGTGCATTTGAATCTTTTAAATAAAACAGGCCAGAAGAGTTTGGACTCTGCACTGTTGAGTGTCAGGCTCATACAAAGCTGAATGAGAATAAAACATATATAAAGAAGCAAGTATCATTTTTCCCCATTTGTTTTATCATTTTAAGTTGATTTACCAAATGTTTCAGTTAAGAAAATTGAAAATAGATAAATTGAAATGAGATAAGCTTGATAGACTAATTTTAATACAAAACTGTTTTCATGCAAAAATGTTGCCACAAAAACCAAAATTTTGTCACAAAACTGATGAAATTACATTGCCATGTCCTACTTTGAAATTGCGCCAGGTAACCGAGATTTTGTGGCTAAATTGCTGGATTTTTTTGGTAAATTTTGTTTGGATAATAATATTTCATCATTCAAAAGATATCTGGTGGATTTGCTCTACTAATGCTGGCCATACATCACCACGACATTACAAAGATTCGACACACATTTTAAGTGGAGTATCAGTTTTACCTGCGCATGTTCTCTTTGCATTGCCCAGACAGATCATGTTTGTTATCAAAGATACGTTCAATATTAATATTGTTATATTGATTGCAAAATGATCAGGTTAGGTAGTTGTTGGGACATCAAGAGTTAAGTTTGTACTGTAGAGACAGCTTAAGAAGTACATTTATTCTTCATTCTCAATATTTACCACCAGCGGCATAACTAGAAGTCACTGACCCCCTCCCCCCACCCACCCCGGTTGCTGTAACTGTTTTATTTTTCTACATATTTATGAAATGATTAAGATATGTACTGTTTTAGTCTGCTGTCCATCTTGCTGTTAACTGGAAGACAATTGGCTATTTCATTTCTAGTCTATCAGTCAAAGAAATGGGTGAACTGGAGGGCTGACAATACTGGCTAATGAACTGGAGGGCTGACAATACTGGCTAATGTAGTGAAGGGCTGACAATACTGGCTAATGATTTGGAGGGCTGGTTAATGAATTGGAGAGCTTACACTGGCCAATGAACTGGAGGGCTGAAACTGGCTAATGAACTGGAGGGATGACTGTACCCCCCCCCCCCCCCCCCCCACACACACACACATACACACTGTAATGCTGTGGTACAAAATCAGATGCTGTGGTACAAAATCAGCTTTGCTCCATGTCTCAGTGAAGGCTGAGCAACGTTTTGCAGGAGGAAGTTCCTGTCCCTTGCCCATGTTGCAGATGGTAAAGTTTCAAGTTGTTAAGGGGACAGCTGCAGAGCCTTCCACAAATCCTACCAACTATACTTGCAACCCTCCCATTTACTTTCTACAAGGGGCAATGTCAGGTACCAGTACAGTTTTTTTTTTAATGGAAGGACATTAATTTATTTACTGTTTCTGTATTAATCTTGAAAAACATTGCTCACAGTTGTCCTGTAATGATCTTGCCTAACAGTTCAAGAAAGTATTAAAAAAGTAGACTGACAAACAGCTTTGACATTTTAAACATATGATTTTTTAATTCTGTATTACTCCTTTTTTTAAGTGTCTTGATGTGTAGCTATGTTCTTCTAGAATAAGCCTCTGCACGTTATCCTTTCCCTTCTTCTATTATTAAACAGTTGATTAGGGAGCACACGGATAATCTCAGAGAAGGAAGCACAGCATACGTTTGATGGAAGAGCAGTATGAAAATAGGCAGCTTTTAAGTTGTTAATTTACTTTGCTAGCATGCAGCACACTAGCCAATATATTTGAAATTATGTTGAGCTTTGCAGCCAAATACTTTTATAAAGAGATTTGAGAGTGTGAGTGAGATAATTAAACCTTTCTTTCAAGAGCATTGACTGGGGGGGGGGGGGTTAGGTGGAACATGTACATTTTATACATCCCCTGTAAATCATTAAAACTCTTAGGAGACAATTTCCTTTCTTGTATATTAGTCCACTTCTGTAATCATTTGTTCTTGGCCTTTGGTTCAATAATGTTTTTCAGAAATGACGAGGGAAAGGAATGATTTTGTCTTACAGGAGACCAATGAAAATGTTTTTCCTAGAAACGACTCCCTGGATGTTTTAGTCCAGTAACTACAATACCCAGCCTGGGACGCTAAGTGCTTGGTAGAAAAATGATTTATATTGTATGAAAGAAGGCTGGTCTACAATGCCCAGGTGTTTCTGTTCTCTAATGGACAAAATAAATGTGCAGACATTTCTTTTCTTGATTTGAGGACACTTGTAA
This sequence comes from Hymenochirus boettgeri, assembly GCA_019447015.1. Taxonomy (NCBI): domain Eukaryota; kingdom Metazoa; phylum Chordata; class Amphibia; order Anura; family Pipidae; genus Hymenochirus; species Hymenochirus boettgeri. Next base: position 41,117,312 of record CM033471.1, read on the forward strand.
TCCAGTGTTCATATAATTGTATTCAGTGTCACACTGAAACCAATGACAGCATTTTCATAGTAAGCAATAAACATGCAATATGCTCACTCACTGCGTTTTAGTATCAGAAGGGGGGCAGTATCTAAAGGATATGTATAGTTTGCCAGTAATTGGCAGATCTCAATTACCATATATGATCAAAAAGCTTTCATTATCATGTTAATATTTTTGTTATTTTTGACAGGTATAAATTATTCTACCCATAAAAATGTTTGCTAAAGCAAGCAAAGTTCACTAGTTAAAATTGGCCAATTAAATGGCATGACCATTCCCACATTTAAAGTCTGTACCTTTACCTGCTTGGCACCATCTCCACAGTTCTCTCCAGTTCTTGCCTCCTCTCTTTCGGAGATCACACAGCTACAGAGGAGGTCTGGCTGCAACTAGGAAGGAAGCTGGCAGAGACAACCAGGTAAAAGAAGCTTCAGGGACCACAAAGAGGCAATGAAGAAGCACACCAGAACTACCCACAATGCACGCACAGGCAGGTTAATCCATGCATATCATTAAATTCCTTAAATTGCACCCCACAATAGGCATGGGGGAGGTGATGGTGCGCCGCAGGCAGAAGGGGGGGTGCTAAGGGTAATTGCCAATTTTTTAGGAATCGTGGGTTTACTGGTAAATAATAAACCGTTGTTTGAATAAAAAATAAATACATTTATCTTCTATTATTTGGTTTCTATTTTCTATATGGTTTTAAATATTATCTCTGTTAGAATTTAAAGGAATAGTGAACTATTTCTTTAATGTATTGATTGAAGACCAGGAGGTTAAGGAGCTATGCCTTATCTCCCGTTCTTCAATCAATATCTCAGGAGCCAGGAATGAAGGTAACTAATGAAGGCCGCCCTGAGAGGTCACAACCATTTCCTGGTTTCTGTTCAGCTATAGAGAATTGACAGAATGGCTGTGGTGGATTGCGCAAAAGGTAAATACTCTCACCTTCGTTCCTGGCTCCTGAGATATTAATTGAAGAACGGGAGGTAATCATGTAAAATACAATACATGATACAATTGTATAAACTGCATTGGTTGGCTGAAGACTGGCGAGGAAAGAAGCAGTGAACTATTCCTTTAAAAACAAAAGATCCAGACAACTCCTTACCTTTCCTAGCAGATCTTAAAAAGGCATAACTGAAAATGTTTTACATAATGTGTGCACTTACTTCTCCACATCACTTACCTTCACTGATCATGATAAATTAGCAACATATATAAACAGGTTTGGTAACTTTTCTCTGGCCTTATCGACAAATTCTGACTTAACACAATTTAAAAAGCTACGGTAACCAGTGGCCAGAAGCTATTACAGCTGCCTATCGCCATTTTGCTTATTGCCACGGTATCCACTCAATTGTATTTATAAATTTGTTCTTGCACTGAGGTGGTGAAAACGCTTAAGTGCCCATATACTGTATGTTACCTGTCTATGGGCCCTTGGAAGTTGCCAGCACAGTGTGGAGTGTTTCTCAATATTCACTTTAATACGATCGTCAATTTCCGCATTTACTAAGATCGCTTTTTTACCTTCGCTTTTATCCTTCTCTTTTCGCTGCCATACCTGACAACACAATGACTACTACCGCCACATATTGTTGCGATGATACTTTCCATAGCGAAAACTATCGGCTTTATTAATACAACAAAACTAATGATCTTCGCGATGTCCTGCAATAGCAAAATGGCAAAAATAGAAATTCTTTATAAATTTGCCCTGTAGTTTTGAATCGGTTGTAAATAGAGATGGCTGAAATTCCTATGTTCGGAAGTTCGAAAACTGGCCCATTTAAGTAAATGGAGACCAAATAGTTTCGGATTAAAGGAGAACTGTTATCCCGTTTTTGTAAGTTGCACAAACATGTCTAATTGTTCCTTAACCCCCTGCAAAGCTTTCTGAAGCTTTAAATATAAAAAAAATCAAAAACACATACTTTAAAATCGCCTTATAAAGTCCATACTTGGGCGCCGCCATCTTGGATTCCATCCCTTCCTGTTTCTGCCAAAAACTACAATCCCAGCATGCAATTTCCTGATGCTGGTGACATCACATGCATTTTCTATTGGCCGCTCGGCACTACAGGGGGAGGGATGCAGAGGCGTGGCCTAACAAACAGGCACGCCTCTGTTAGAGGAGGGAGGCGGGATCGGTAAGACAAACTACCTTTATGAATGGATTTTTTTTGTATATTATAACACATTGTTAAAAAATAATAATTGTTTGTAAAAATACTTAATATTTAATTACATTTTTAATTATTATATATGTAATATAACGCTGTTGTTAATGTCGTTATATGTGCATGATTGGTGCTGTGAGTGTGTGTGAATGTCGTTATATGTGCGTGATTGGAGCTGTGAGTGTGTGTGAATGTCATTCTAAGTGCGTGAATGGCGTTGCGGATGCGTGCGAATATCGTTTTAAGTGCGTGAATGGCATTGTGCGTGAATGGTGTTGCGGATGCGTGCGAATGTCGTTTTAAAGGGCAACTATAGTGTCCAAATTCAAACTTTTAAAAACCTCATACTATTAAACTATACTTCATCCCATCCATCAACGGATCTCCAAACGAGCGGCTGTTTTGCCCGATAAAGTGCCCATTCACGGCACGATTATCGCCGACCTGCGATCACACGTGTGTATAGTAAGCAGGATACGCGTGTACTGGCAAATCAAGGAGAAAGTTCGAAGACATCTCTACCAGTACCCATTTGGATCTGGGATGTAAGGTAAGGATTTTATTACACTACAGAGTGGGGCCAGTAGTGGGGGGAATTATAGTTTTGGGGGTGGACATGCCCTTCAATTAATCTTCAATAAACTCTCAGAAACTCGGTAATCAAAGAAAAAACTTTTTATCCCATCTCTCTCCACGCACATGTAAAAGCCATAAATGAAAGTTATATGGTAACAAACCTTGTATTGTACAGAGCCTGACAGACAGATTCATGTAATTAGCAGGGCTGCATTATTGTAAATTGATTTTATACTGTGATCATTCTAACTCAGACTGGCTACAGGTGTTTTACCTGATTAACCTGTGGCTCTCTATATGTTTTCAAAATACAACCCCAACCATTCCCTGACTGCCCTCTGCTATTAGAGAGTATCTTTAGGGTAAATGGTGATATATGTAATTCAACTACACCAACAACAACTTTGTTCAAAGCCAGTGAATTTGATCAGGCATGGCAACGAAATTCTGAGAGAACTTTATGAAAACTTTTTTTTATACATTAAGCACCAAACAATCATTTATGAGATGGTGCAAAACAGAGAGCAGCCACACTGCAACTACCAGGCACCAAAACCAATGCATTTAGAAAGCTCAGTTAAGCACCAGACATCTGATAGTTGCTATGCTTGCAGAACAAACTAGCAGCTCTGCTACTAAAACAGAACTAGGACTTGCTGAAGGCCTCTGGCTGTTTTATACTGTCTCCTTGGCACACCCCCAACATATGATTGGTCAATAATACAAGAGCCAATCAGATTTAAGATTTGTTTTGGACCAATCAGATTTTGAGGGTGTGTTTATGAGACACTATAAAACTTTGTGAACTCCTCAGAGCAGCTCAGTTTGTAATCAGCAGTCAAACTAGCAGGTCTTGCCTTTGTATTTAGGTTAGAGATTTGCAAGTAAGTGGCTGGTAATTTAGTTGGACTACAGCAATGAATAATCTTTAGCTCCTAGGTTTATTGTTTATAGTGTCATTGTGTAGCAGTCCATAAACAGCACATACATGTTGATATAAATGATAAAAATAGATTTTTGTTTGCAGAACCTTAGTTTGCTTTACTTTAATCAAATAGTCTGCAAAATTGTGAGCAAGCCTAATAAATATGCAGTTGCACTACTAGTTCCACTATTCCCTGACAAGCACTCTCAAACAGCATAGGGCAGTTAGGGGTTGTACATGAAATCATGCGTCAAGGCTGTCAGAATCACTGCAGTATAAATACAATCAGGTTGTAATTAACGCAGCCCTGTTACTTACTTTAATTATAAGTGTCCCCCAATTATGAGATGATCTGATAACTAAATATATATCCACTAACAATTTATTGCTCTAGTGCCCAGAGCAGGGATGTCCAACCTGTGGCCCTCCAGATGTTGGAAAACTACAACGCCCAGTATTCCTTGGTTTCTTCTGCAATGGAGGAATGCTGTTTTCAAAAATTTGGAGGGCTGCAGGTTAGAAATCCCAGACCCAGCTTGGCATAGCCAGGAAAAACCAACTTGGATACCGCATTATACAGAAAATGAGTGATTGGATAATGCACGGGAATGGCGGCAACGAAAGAGTTACTATGTTATGTAACATAGTAACTCTTTCGTTGCCGCCATTCCAGTGGCAGGACGCACAGAAGTAAAAAGACCTTTCAAATGCAGCAAAAAAAAATCAAAGTTTATTGCAAGCACTTTCTGTACATTCTCTTAAAGGTAACAGGTATAAAAGGACATCTATACTGAAACAATAGTTATCTTTAGATATCCAATCTGAACTGTCTTCTGCAGTTTTGCTATAACTGGAATGGACACAGTGTTCATGCAAATCATGTGAATTGCATGATGGGAAATTCCCTCTTCCAATGCTGCCTCTTAGTAATTACTGAGCATGCTTGCCCTTATAGACAGAGCTGAGAATGTGCATAATAGAGCATGCATTTGTCGGCGACAGGGGTTGGGATCATGGGATTTGGCAGGACTGTGGAGCCATCCAGCCCCTTAACTATTTGTTACTTCTTTTGATGATAGAATGAGAACGGTGTATGCTAGAGAGGTGGTTCAGGACTCGTTTTACAGGTAATATTCTTGCCTTTCTTACTAGACCAACTTGTTTTGGGACCACAGTTCTCCTTTAAATACAGTTAAAATAGCAATAGTAAGTTACTGTAAATGGCTCTGGGACCTGGCAAATATCCAGAACTTGCCTCCCCATGACCAAGTTATTTTTGAGCTTCAGCATTGAATTTTCAAGGGTTATGGAAATCAAACACCACATTTGAGGGTTATCAATGATTTCAAGGTGTACTGAACGGTGTATTTGAGGGTTATGGAGTGCTAAAGTCAAGGGTTATCGACGAATTCGGGGGTTACTGAAATCAAATGCCACATTCGAGAGTTATCGGCCATTTCGAGGGTTTCTGATCACCACATTTTAGGGTTATGAAAAGCTTAAGTCAAGGGATATCAATTTGAAAATTCGAGAATCATCGAAAAATTCAATAATTATCGAAAGTTTGGAAAGTCCGGATAGTTCGAAATTCGAATAGTTTTAATTTAGTTTAACAACTTAAAGTTTTAGAGTGTTAATAACTGCCCCTACGGCGCATTGATCCGGCTCTCTGCTTGCCGGACCTTGCAAGCAGGGGGCTGGACTGGCAGCCACGTCTGTGATTGGCTGAGACGCAGCCAATCCCAGACACGGCTGGCGTCAATGGAGATCGCTGTGGGAACAAAGGGCTGTAAGTAGCCTTTTAAATCTTTTTTTTAAAAAAATAGCACAGCAGTTGGGGGCAGACACTACAGAGAAAGGATTAAACGCTAGGTTGAAGAGCAGCATGGATGGATCCAGATGGTGGGAGGGGGGGGGCAGAAAGGGCTCCCCTGTGCTTGCCACTGTCTTCTCAGAGGACAAGGAGGAGGCAGAAACCTTTTGGACAGGAAAACAGCTACTACTCTTCAGTTTCCTGGACTTTGGATGAGCACTGCAGGAGAACCATAAGGAGCAGAAATGTAAGGTAAGGATTATTATACAGTACAGTGGGGCCAGTAGTGGGTTAAATTAGTTTGGGTGGTGGACATGCCCTTTAAGCTTCCCACTAGCACTGCAATCAGCTCAACTAACACTCAGATGCTACATCTGTCTTTGTTTAACCATGATAGGGTGGTGAGTTAATGAGCAAAATTATGTGAAAATGATTCTCCATGTAAATTACTACATACCATATATAGAACATACAACACATCTACTATAAAAGTGTGACCAGATATATAAATAATAAAGCCAACAGAAAAGGCTTAGTATTATTTAACAATGGAATTATAATTGGTTTTAACTAGCTGCACATAATGGAGGATATTAAACTAGCACTTAAATTCAGTTACAGATTTAGGAATCTGAAAAGCTGTTTTTTTCAATGCTAGCTAGAAAGATTTAATTTAATATATGGTTGCACATAAAAGGTTTTCATACCATAATTTTAATCAACTTAAGGAATATAAATTAGTATGCAATTCCTCAAAGAGAGAATTGGTTTGTTTCAATTTTAATACATTAAATAAGTTCCACAGCAGGTATATACCATATGGTCACAGTTTCATTGCAAATAGCAATGAAGTACAAATGTGTAATGAAGTACACAAGTACAAATGGAAATTCTTAAATTAAGAATTTTAACTATTAAATATAGTTAAATAATGTCACAAAACCTGGGACATTAAATAGAGATCTGGTTAGCCAGGATGGGACATTAAATAGAGATCTGGTTAACCAGGATGGGACATTAAATAGAAATCTGGTTAGCTAGGATGGGACATTAAATAGAGATCTGGTTAGCCAGGATGGGACATTAAATAGAGATCTGGTTAGCCAGGATGGGACATTAAATAGAAATCTGGTTAGCTAGGATGGGACATTAAATAGAGATCTGGTTAGCCAGGATGGGACATTAAATAGAGATCTGGTTAGCCAGGATGGGACATTAAATAGAGATCTGGTTAGCCAGGATGGGACATTAAATAAGAAATCTGGTTAGCCAGGAGGGACATTAAATAGAGATCTGGTTAGTAGGATGGGACATTAAATAGAGATCGGTAGCCAGGATGGGACATTAAATAGAGATCTGGTTAGCCAGGATGGGACATTAAATAGAGATCTGGTTAGCCAGGATGGGACATTAAATAGAGATCTGGTTAGCCAGGATGGGACATTAAATAGAGATCTGGTTAGCTAGGATGGGACATTAATAGAGATCTGGTTAGCCAGGATGGGACATAAATAGAGATCGGTTAGCTAGGATGGGACATTAAATAGAGATCTGGTTAGCCAGGATGGACATTAAATGAGATCTGGTTAGCCAGGATGGGACATTAAATAGAGATTGGTTAGCCAGGATGGGACATTAAATAGAGATCTGGTTAGCTAGGATGGGACATTAAATAGAGATCTGGTTTAGCTAGGATGGGACATTAAATAGAGATCTGGTTAGCCAGGATGGACATTAAATAGAGATCTGGTTAGCCAGGATGGACATTAAATAGAGATCTGGTTAGCCAGGATGGGACTAAATAGAGACTGGTTAGCCAGGATGGGGACATTAAATAGAGATCTGGTTAGCAGGATGGGACATTAAATAGAGATCTGGTTAGCCAGGATGGGACATTAATAGAGATCTGGTTAGCAGGATGGGACATTAAATAGAGATCTGGTTAGCCAGATGGGACATTAAATAGATCTGGTTAGCCAGGATGGGACATTAAATAGAGATCTGGTTAGCCGGATGGGACATTAAATAGAGATCTGGTTAGCCAGAATGGGACATTAATAGAGATCTGGTTAGCCAGGATGGGACATTAAATAGAGATCTGGTTAGCCAGGATGGGACATTAAATAGAAATCTGGTTAGCTAGGATGGGACATTAATAGAGATCTGGTTAGCCAGAATGGGACATTAATAAGATGTCTGGTATCAGGATGGGACATTAATAGAGATCTGGTTAGCCAGGATGGGACATTAAATAGAGATCTGGTTAGCCAGGATGGGACATTAATAGAGATCTGTTAGCCAGATGGGAACATTAATAGAGATCTGGTTAGCCAGGATGGGACATTAAATAGAAATCTGGTTAGCTAGGATGGGACATTAAATAGAGATCTGGTTAGCCAGGATGGGACATTAAATAGAGATCTGGTTAGCCAGGATTAGAGATGGTCAAACTATTGAAAGTTCGGTCCGTTTTCGAACTTTCGAACTATTGTAAAAGTTCGAAAGTTCGAAAGTTCGAAAACGGACCCATTAAAGTCTATGGGAGGCAAATAGTTCGAAAAGTTCGAGTCAAATACAACTAAAATATTAATGGTAACTTAATGTAAATGGCTGTGGGACCTGGGAAATGGTCTGGGGAGCATGTTCCAATATCCAGGACTTTCGTAAAATCGATTTTACTCTTACACGCACTACTTTCGAGCTTTCGCGTTCGAACGTTCGAGGTAACATGGACATTTTACTCGCAGATTCGATGCTCGCCTATAGGCTTTAATGGAGACTTTACTCGCAGATTCGATGTTCGCGCCTAGATACATGTAAATTTTACTCGCGGATTCGAACGTTCGAACGTTCGAACATTCGATAAATCATCGAAAGTCCGGGAAATATCGAAAGTCCGCGTCCGAGATAGTTCGAGAATTCCGGGTCCGTTCGAACTCGAACAGTTCGGCTCGAACTCGGGTTCGAGTTCGAGTTCTATGCCATCCCTAGCCAGGATGGGACATTAAATAGAGATCTGGTTAGCCAGGATGGGACATTAAATAGAAATCTGGTTAGCTAGGATGGGACATTAAATAGAGATCTGGTTAGCCAGGATGGGACATTAAATAGAGATCTGGTTAGCCAGGATGTATTAAAATTAAAGTCTATTCTTTAATAGACGTAGCATTTAAATGGTAACTCCAACAAAAACAAGACTAAAATCTTTACATCTATACCCCAAAATACCACTTGCGTTTTAATCTTACCTTTCCCCAATGCTCACATTCTGAGTTCTAAGAACTGTCAGCCACAGTGATGTCACAGCCAATGACTGACAGCCATTACTAAATGAGTGGTTGCAAGCGCGTAACAAGCTTACAACAGGAGCAGAGGTGTCGGGACTTCTGGCAAGGGATTGGCTGTTTGTAAGTTCTTATAACTCAGCGTGGTCATGTTGGAGAAAGTTAAGATTAAAAGACAAGTGGGTTTTGGGGGTAATGATGCTAAAAATGATTATTTTTTTGTGGGGGGGAGCCGTAGTTGCCCTTTAAATACATTTCTCCAATGTAACTCCTAAATTTTTAAAAATCATTTTCGGATACTTTCCCAATATTAAGACAAAGCTGACTCTAAAAGGCCTGCCGCTCTCAGAAGTGTAAAGGCAAAATAATCCTGGCACCCTTAATCCCACCCCTCAACACAAGCTGCACCCCAAACCACACCCAATTTTACTTCTATGTATTTTTACGTAAAAAAAAAACAACTGTATAATGCTTACATTTGGGAACTGCAAGAAAACATTTCAAACTGTCCAATAGTATTAACTATACCGCAGGGAATGTCAGATGTTTTTTTAAAAACCTGATATTCTGCAAAATAAAATTGCCAACAAGAACACTGTGCCTTAGTTTAATGAGCAACATTTTACAAAGCACCATAATGTAAATAAAGCTATTGCAAAATCCAAATAAATCACAAAACTACAAATCTTCCGCTACACAGGGTGCCATTATTTTATTCATGCATGAAATGTTTTGACCCAGTTCTTCCTAGAATGTTAGTTTTAAAAGAAATAAATCAGGGGGAGCACCCTTGGGATTGATAACTAACTTGGAAACAATCAGGGAGATTCTTACGTTTAAAATGGTGATAATTTTGCCCCAAACAATCAGATCTTATTTAATATTTGAAAGCTAACATCTGATTGGTTGGGGCAAAATTAGCACCATTTTTTTTATGATAAGAACTTTTATTGAATAACCCTGTATGTTTACTAGATCCAATCCACATGGTAGATTTGCCTTCTGGCAAAGATCAATGTTTAGATGATCAGTACTGATTGGCTAATGTTGATCTGCGTTTGGGATTTTATTTTTCTAAGCCTTTGTATTTACTTTTATTAACCCTTGCCAGCAGATTTTCACGATTTATTGCACTCTGTGCAAAATCATTTTTAGGATTTTTCCCTCAATTGTTTTAGACAATTTATAATTCCAGTAAATAGGGAATATTATAGATCGTACACAATTAACAGGGATTCAATATTTAGAAAATTGGGCTTTTGAACATCCACATTAAAGTGCAACTAGAGACCAAAAATATAAAACATACAAAAAATAGAATTCAATATGCTAATTGTATATTGGCTACCTCCATAAGGTTGCTACTACAAACAGTCTGCTAAACCCTGGATAAATAAAAGCAATTAGTTCAATAAGTTGGCCAAATAATTTTAATCCCAGTCACCACATCAAGGTTGCTTTATTCAACTGGGTCCTAACCTACTGGTACTTGCCTTTTTGGCTATGTGAGCTGACAGCTTCTCCTGTGTGGCCTGGATGCTTGAAGCTGAATCTCTAGTTTAAAGTACTTTGCTCAAACGAGCACATGACCTAACCCTGTGTGGAGTACAATTTCCCAGAAGGCTTGGTCAAACCTTCAATGTAACACACAATATATTTTGGGCTGTTGTACATCCATATTAAAGTGATTAAAGATTCAATATTACCTTTTGCGGACCTGGGTAAATACCATTTCGTCTACCCAGTAGCGCTACTTCAACGTCAGCTATTTGCTCATTGCTAGCATTAGACCCTCCCCTCCGATAAATTGAGCTGTCTGTCTACAGACATCTCACCCTGCAAAAACTACTTTCAGGGAGAAATCACTGACACCTTACAAAAAAAATATAGAAAAATGAATACAAATATATAAGAACAACATTTCTGATAAATCTCCAGACTGTCTCTCTCTTGAGTGCACGCTTTGGTACTTTCTATAGTATACTCTCTACTACTCTCTCTAGAACACTATACAGTACTTTCCTTTGTATGCTAACTAGTATTCTATCTAGTACACTAGATAGTACTTTTTTTAGTACACTATCTAGCACTCTCTTAGTTACACTACCTGGTACACCCTCTAGTACTCTCTTTAGTATACTTTCTAGTGCTTTCTCTATTACACTATCTAGTACTCTCTTTTACACAATCTAGTAGACTAGATAGTACTTTCCTTAGTACACTATCTAGTTCTCTCCCTAGTACACTGTCTAGTACTCTCTTTTACACTATATAGTACTCTCTTGTACACTCTCTGGTACTCTCTCTAGTACACTCTCTGGTACTCTCTCTAGTATCTAGTACTCTTTTTAGTACATTCTCTAGTACACTCTCTAGTACACTGGGGATCTCTTTCCTAATATGTCAAGGCACACCACACTTTATATATATAAATACTATATATAAATACTCTGGGCCTCATTTACCCAGACTCGCTGGGCAAATATATGGAGGTAAAGTCGCGCTAAATGGTTCACTACAGGTTAGCTTGACTTTACCTCCATATTAGCGCCAGATGCACGGGTTCCGCAAAAATCACCTGCGCATCCGATGCTCACGATTTAATATCGCGTTTGCTCAAATAGCTTCCATTAAAATCCCGCTGTGGGTAAATCCCTTGCCGGGATTTACCCACATTTGCCAACACAATATTGAATACTGGAAGGAGCATTTACCCAGAGCGATAGCGGCTCTGGGTATATGAGCCTGTCTGTATTTTATAATGCACAGCGCTATATGAATTAAATTATACAATACAATGAATGTAACTGGTTTGATAATTAGCTGCAGTTTGCTGAAAATAAGCAATACTAAAAAATGAGTCCTATTAATAATAAATAATAAAATAGCCTGGGTGAGTTTAACATTATCATCTCCTAGTAATAAAAAAAACACCACATGTGTAAGGCTTAGAGATGGACTAGAACTCGAACAAGAGTTCGAGCCGAGCTATTCGTGTTCGAACGGACTCAGACTTCTCGAACTATCCTGGATTTCTCGTACTTTAGATATTTCCTGGACTTTCGATAATTAACGAATGTTCGAACGTTCGAGGCATGCAAATATGCGAGTAAAATGTTTATTATACCTATACGCGAGTATCGAATCTGCGAGTAAAATGTCTATTATACCTATACGTGAGTATCGAATCTGCAAGTAAAATGTCTATTATACCTATACGCGAGTAAATATCAAATCCGTGAGTAAAATGTCTATTATACCTATACGCGAGTATCGAATCCGCGAGTAAAATGTCTATTATACCTATACGCGAGTATTGAATCCACGAGTAAAATGTCTATTATACCTACACGCGAGTATTGAATCCACGAGTAAAATGTCTATTATACCTATTCGCGAGTAAATATCGAATCCACGAGTAAAATGTCTTTTATACCTATACGCGAGTAAATATCGAATCCGCAAGTAAAATGTCTATTATACCTATTCGCGAGTAAATATCGAATCCGCAAGTAAAATGTCTATTTTACCTATACACGAGTAAATATCGAATCCGCGAGTAAAATGTCTATTATACCTACACGCGAGTATTGAATCCACGAGTAAAATGTCTATTATACCTATTCGCGAGTAAATATCGAATCCGCGAGTAAAATGTCTTTTATACCTATACGCGAGTAAATATCGAATCCGCAAGTAAAATGTCTATTATACCTATACGCGAGTAAATATCGAATCCGCAAGTAAAATGTCTATTATACCTAAACGCGAGTATCGAATCTGCGAGTAAAATGTCTATTATACCTATTCGCAAGTAAATATCGAATCTGCAAGTCAAATGTCTATTATACCTATACGCGAGTAAATATCGAATCCACGAGTATAATGTCTATTATACCTACACGCGAGTATCGAATCCGTGAGTAAAATGTCTATTATACCTACACGCGAGTATCGAATCCGCGAGTAAAATGTCTATTATACCTATACGCGAGTATCGAATCCGCAAGTCAAATGTCTATTATACCTATACACGAGTAAATATCGAATCCGCAAGTAAAATTTCAAACTCTCCATATAGTTCGTAAGTTCTATCTCTAGTTAGGCTATTTTTAAATGACAAAGATTGGTATTCTGTGTGTATTAACCAATTTGACGCTACTTTGAAAAGCCACCAGGTTACCTATTTACCATTATTTGCACCACATTAACTTTTCACCACATTTTCAGCATTATTAGGGCTAGGCCACACTATCGCGCTTTTTGCGTTTGCGATTGTGCATGCAATTTTTTCTAACACTGCAATCAAGGCAACAACTGAGATTACGTCAGTTATTGCATCGCGGGATTGGGCTAAGGTAAGGAGCGGTACTTTAACGCTCCACAAGCCATAGCATTAAGTTTCACACTACAAAGTAGCGCAAAACTTAACGCTATGGGTTTAGGATCGTTAGCACAGCGCTATTTCCAAAAACATTCGGAAATGGCGCTGTGCTCGAAAATCCGTCTAAAACCCACGTTAACCCGAAATTTCTTCGGGTTAACGTGGGTTTTAGACGAAAATGGGCCATATTGTATCTCCCCCAATGTATGATACATGTTTAAAGTAGAATTATAGTCTCCTAACACGTTGTGTCATCTGGTTCTATACACAGTTTGACATGAAATATAATAAATCATTCCCTTTAATCAAATGATATATTACCCCATCCTCCACTTTACATTCTAAGGGGATATTTAGAAAATTTGCCTTGTTAATAACGGAACACATCGCAGCAAAATTAACGCCTTTTTGGTAACCTTTTTGCAGTATTTATAAAAAAGCAAAAAGTAATGAAGTGAAAACTTAACGTGACTACAAGATTAGAGCATTACGATAACCATTAGAAATGCGTCATTGAGACCACTAAACCCCTTAAATAAAAAAAGGGGTGATCTCATGTGAAAACAAAAAAGAGCAGTGCAGTGTTGAGATGGCCGAACTTCATTAAGTTCGAATTCGGACCCATTAAAGTCAATGTGAGGTAGTCCGTGTTTATTACAGCTAAACTAACAATGGTAAAACTAACAATGGTAACTTACTGTAAATGGCTGTAGTACCTGGAAAACGGTCTGGGGAACATGTCACTATTATCAAAACCCTTCTTAAACACGAGTGGGCAATTGTCAGGTTGTACGCAAGCTACATTCGAGGGTTGAGGCCAATTCGAGGGTTACCGAATTATACTTTTAAGGGTTAGCGGAAATAGAACCATAAATTTGAGGGTTACCGAAATCGAACGATACTTTCAAGGGTTAGCGAAAATGAACAATACTTTCGAGGGTTAGCGAACGATACATTTAAGTGTTAACGAATGGCTTGTAAATTTGATAATTCTTGAAACCGCAGAAAGTTTGAAAGTCAGAGAAATCCGGGTCCGGGATAGTTCGAGATATCCGAGTCCGTTCGAACTTGATAAGTTTGGCTCGAAACTCAGGTTTGAGTCAGAGTTTTAGTCCATCCCTAGTACAGTGCAGTGAAGAGTGCTCTGATTAGTATGTGGGGGAGACAAAACAGCAACTGCACCAACGTATGACCCAGCACAAAGGAGCCAATTCCTCGGGTCAGGACTCAGCCACGTACCTGCATCTTTAGCAAATAGACAAACCTTTGAAGATTGTAATGTCAACATATTGGCAAAAGACTTCACAATCAAAAAGAGAAGACATCATATTTAGAGGGAGATGCAATAAATTTCCCTATGGCAATTGACTTGCACTTGTTCCCATTGTGTGAATGCGAATGGAAAGTTGTGATCGTTTACATGGCTTTAAAGCCACAATTGAAAAGGCTTTTGTATTTGGGCCAAAAAACAAGTACAAACATCATCGCTAAATTTATTGTATCACTTCCACTGCACTTTGGAAATTGTGCAGGCAATGCTAAATGAGTAATGATTTGAGATTTTCTTAACACAGAATTTCCCTGTCTAAGTACAACCTAAAAATGTAACAAGTAGGTCAACACAAGTTTACAGAAAATAAGGTATTTGGGGAAATTAAGCTCAAATAATTAAAAATTTGTAATTATATAACTTCATAAATATGTTAAAAAAACATGTACAATTAGTAAGGCTGCTGCAGAACCTCCTGTATTACATTGACCAGAGGTCAACACCCTAAATGTAATAGTAAAATAATATTTCATTATCACACAGTCTACAGGTGACCAATATTTTACTTGGTTCTGTGGCTTTTCTCATCATTAATAACCTGTGACCTTTAGACAATGTTCCCTCTAATTTAAAATCGGATGTGTGCATAAAGAAACAAATTGTCTGTGTGCATAGAAAATGAAGTTGTGTGCGCTACATACCGCAGCATTTATATTCCAACAGATTTTTGTGTAAGCACCACTGTAACCTGTGTGTGCAGGCCTGCAGAGTTGTGTGTGTGAAGTGCACAGTTTAGAGCGAACACTGCCTTTAAATGATAGACAAGGTAAAAGACACCTAGCATTGGTGCTATGCCATACATTCACTTTTTAGACTCACCTTGATGTTCCCTCGACATTCTCACCCCATCAAGGGCACAATATTAGAAAGTATAAAAATTAACATGATTTTAAACCTCACTACTGTGCAAGTGTAAAATGTCTATCAAATAAATGTATAGTTTATCTTTACCAGACTATTTCATAATCTGTTGTTCTGATTTAGAATTTAAATGAAAACATAATGGGGACACCAGAGATAAAAGTAGAGTATCAGATCATCCCTACAAAGAACAAGGTCTCCAAGTGGCAGAAATGTAAACTGCGCTTTGGGGAGGTCTTCAAATGTGCAAATTGCAACGAAAAATCTAAATCAGACTATAAGCAAGAACAGGAAGTGGAGAATAGACTAGGTGCCATATTAGAACTTTATTTAATTTATTTAAAGTTATTAAAGGGCATTTCCATCCCAAAATTATATTTCTCCTACAAGTAGAGAAACTGTAATACTTACAGACGTTCAGGCATTTCTACAAGCAGTTGTTCATGCCAGTGTTTGCCACAACTGTACTGCATCTTCTGGTTTTTCTATCCAAGGTATTTCTCCTTTGAGCATGTGTGAAAGACCTCCGATATCACATATTGTGCAGGGGAGTCAAAGGGGTGGCAGGAATTCATCTGACTTACTGCTTGTAGAAGCTCTTGAAGCAGTGTGAGCATTACAGTTTAAGGGGTTTAGGGGTTGCTCTACTTTCATAAGAAATTGTATTTTTTGAAATAGAAGGTAAATTGTGAAAAGGCCTTAAAGAGAGATTGCTCCTCAAAAGCCCATTTCTTTATAAGCGAGGGAAGATCTGAGAAAGTTAGGATTATAACAAAAGTAGGAATGCTGGGGGGTAATCTTTCTAAATAGCTTCAGTTATTTTAGGGCTGGAGTTACCCTTTAATAAAGATGTCTACGATCTCTGAAATAAGCATAATTGTGTCACTGATGTCACTGTACAAAAAGCTCATTTTGTAAGGTTTTTTTACTTTGCATTTTTCTTCCAGTATCAGAATTTCCTAAAATTAAATTAGCAACAGTTGCTGATGAAAAACAAACTGATGCACAGGAAGTAGAAATAAAGGACATTATTGACACCCATTAAGATGTTTTCATGGTAAGTACCTCCCCATTGTTGTGTACATCACACATTGAACAGCAACACAACACATACCAGAACCTGAAAAACAGATAATTCAACCAAACCTTATACATATTACAGTTTAGCTTATTGATATAATTACAGTTTATCTGATACTGGACTTGGACAATGTACATGAGAAGTAAATGTATCATAGACCATTGTAAACCAGATAGGCCTCAGAAACCTACCCCTTTCATTGACAGTAAAACACAATGGAACATATTAAAGGGTATCTCCACTCGTTTTTTTAAGTTTTGTGAATCCAGTTCTATTGAACAACGGGAGGTAAAGGAGCTGTGCCTTACCTTCCGTTCTTCAATAGAACACACAGGAGCCAGGAGACAAGGTAAGAAACTTACCCGCTCGCTCGCTCCCCCGGCGCGTAGTCTGACAGGTCCCGACGGACCTTGTCTTCTATGCGCATGCGCGATCTATGCGCGATCTAAGGCACAGCTCCTTTACCTCCCGTTGTTCAATAGAACTGGATTCATAAAACTTAAAAAAACGAGTGGAGATACCCTTTAATGATTAAAATAATTAATGACCTGAAATTTTACATCCACAACCGTACAATTACGATCACCTATACAATAACATCATGGTACTCTAGTACAGCATGGTATTTTACGGCCGCATGTACATAAATGTACGACCATGGCCATATTTCTACAATAACCTGAGGTATCGGAAGTACTGCGGGTTACTGAATATGGCCCAATATAAGAACATTAGACCATCCATAGCCATAATACAGAAAATATACATTAAATACTACTTGTTTCTTAATTATTTATATGTACAAACATTTTCAGGGCTCCAGTGTCAGTGTCCCAGACCCTGTGATGGTTCGTGTTATCTTTAATGTCTGTGAAGACCTAGTGGTTAAAACGGTTCCTGATTATCTTTAACTTGAAGTAGATATTTCAGTGATTTATGAGAAACTTCCAGGTACGGTATAGAGGGAATGGTGGTCTATGTTATATTTCTTTCATTATCCTGTGTAACCAAACATCACACATTAATCAGGAACTATGAATATATATTAACACTGCAAGAAGGATACATAAAGTTCTTCTTTCTGTTTAGTGATGAATTGGAAGTAATTGTACATTTTTTTCGAGTGCTGCACTGAGTTAGATACTTACGGTACCTGATTTCTTAGGTTATGGTAAAAGTATAGACTTGTTGGTTGATGCAGGTAACCGGGTAGCAAGCTGCTTCAGGTGAGGTGCAGGTTTAGCAAATTTCTCTAGCTGGTTTCTTCCTGACTCCAGTATGTGTTAATTTATGCTACATTGATAACAATTAAACTATACCCTGTTAAATGCATGAAATACATTTTTACAATAGCAAATAGCATTGAAAATATCAATCTAATGAAACAGAAGCTTGTATTAGCGACCCCATAAGTTAGAAAATGAAAACATCGGAGATTCCATACAAAACAACGAATATTCCATTCAAAAATGCTATAAAAAAACTTAAAAAATCTGATTTAAAGGCATTTCGGAACTTAAGGTTCCATGACCTATGAACCGATACCTTAACAAAACTCACCCAGTTTCAGTCATTTCTACCCGTAAATTAAATTTTATAGATTGTAACTCTCCCATGTGAATTTTAACTTGGAAAACAGACATGTACGCCCATGTAATATTCTTAATATATGAGCTTTGCAAATGACCAAAACATGAAAGTGAAATACACACATCAAAAAAACTATTTTTAAAATAAAAGAGGGGAAAAAACATGTTCTGTGAGATAAATAGCATTTCCCAATGGAATGATAATACATTTCTCACACAATTCCTGCAGAGGGAGATGTTTTTTTATCTGGGTAGTGATAGGAGGGGACCTTTTAAGTGTCTAATGTTCACTATTGACCTATCAGTTTTGATCAAAACTGATATGGAGATTGTCTATACTTGACCTCTAAAGTACCATGATCATATAGGAAATAGAGATGACCGATTTTCACAAAGTTAGGTCCGTTTTCGAACTTTCGAACTTCAGTAAAAGTTTGAAAGTTCCAATTTGGACCCATTAAAGTCAATGGGAGACTGATAGTTTGAAAAGTCTAAGTGATTTACAGCTAAACTAACAATGGTAACTTACTGTAAATGGCTGTGGCACCTGGGAGATGGTCTGGGTAACATGTCACTATCACCAAAACATTTTTAAAACACATCTTAAACATAAGCGGGCAATTGATGGGTTTTGTGCAAACTACATTCAAGGGTTACTGCCAATTCAAAGGTTACCGAACGATACTTTTGTGGGTTAGTGGCAATAGAACCATAAATTTGAGGATTACAGAAATCGACCGTTACTTTCGAGGATTACCGAAAACTAACGATACTTTTGAGGGTTAGCGAACGCTACATTTGAGGGTTAGCGAAAATGATCCATAAATTTAAGGGTTACCGAAAACGAACGATACTTTCGAGGGTTACCGAAAATTGAAGGCTAAATTCAAGGGTTAGCGAATGATACATTCTAGGGTTACCGAAATTATTTGTACATTTGAAGGTTACCGAAAATAAACAATACTTTCCAGGGTTATCGAACGATACATTCTAGGTTAGCGAATGGCCCATAAATTCGATAATTATCAAATTTACGATAATTATCAAAAATACAGCCGCGAGTCTGGAAAAACAAACTAGTTCAAACCCAAACTAGTTCAAATAGTTCGAGTTTGCCTGAACTCATAAAGTTTGGCTCGAACTTGGGTTCGAGTTCGGTTTTGTGGCCATCTCTAATAGGAAAAAGGGTTGAAAATTCGAAAATAGAAAGCTTAGAAATTCCATTCAAAACCTCAAAAGTTTCATTTAGTTTAGTATAGTATAGTATAGTATTAATATAGTATTTGAGGTTGAATAAAGAAATACGTCCATCCAATCCAACCCATCAAGCAATATCCTCATTTCCTGCCTAACTGTTGATCCACAGGAAGGCAAAAAAACCCCCACCAAATTTATGAAGGGGAAAAAAATTCCTTCCTGACTCCAAGTGGCAATCAGAAATTTTCCTGGATCAACTCTACTTTATGAAAATGCTATTAAATTGGAATTTCGGAAATTTAATTGGTTTAGCGGAACCACTTTTGGAACAAAACTTGCCAGCTTTTTGTTCGTCTCTACCCAGAAATTGCTTTTTAGATTGTAATTCTCCCATGTGGATTTTAACTTGGAAAACAGACATGTATGCTCCTGTAATATTCTCAAGGACAAGCTCTGTGAATGACCAAAACATAAAAGTAAAATACACACATGAAAAATGTAAAAGGAGACTCATATTTTTAAAAAAAAAAACAGAAAAAAACATGATCCGTGAGATAAATAGCTTTCCCCAACAGAATGATAATACATTTCCTAACTCTTCTCAATCAACTCCATCAGAGGGAGACTTTTTTCTCACCTGTTCTATGTGTGCAACCCTTCATTACCACAGTGTTTATTTAGCTTAGTAAAAATATTGTCACCTGGATTGTTATGTGGCCAGTGGCTGTCTGTATTCCAACCTGCAATATTATTCTGTACAGTTATTGTCAGAAGTTATGTCAGTGACACAATTTGCTGCTTCTGCATTTTCAACCAGGATATACTAAAGAAGAATTGTAAAAATGTCCCGCATTTCAAAGGCTTTTATTTGCAATGACATAATATTTACAGTGTTGACCCTTTTTCTTCATAACTTCTGCAATTTGCTCTGGTATTTTGAGTCAGCTTCTGGGCCAAATCCTAACTGGTGTTGATTAAGGATGGACTAGACCTCAAAATCAAACTGGAGTTTGAGGCGAACTTTAGGACTTCGGACGAACACAAACCATTTATTTAGAACTCTCTGAACCTGAAAGTTCCTTTTTTTCCGAACTAGCGGACATATTTTTTCGTTAATTTTCCAAGAATTTTTGAATCGCCAAATTCGAGGGTTACCGAACACAAATTCGAGGGTTATTCGAGGGTTATCTCAAATACAAGGGTTACCGAACACTACATTCGAGGTTATCTCAAATTCGAGGGTTACCGAACACTACATTCAAGGGTTTCTCAAATACAAGGGTTACCGAACACTTTCATTTGAGGTTTTATAATCAAATTTATAGGTTACCGACACTACATTCGAGGGTTATCTCAAATTCGAGGGTTACCGAACACTACATTCGAGGGTTATCTCAAATACAAGGGTTATCGAACACTTCATTTGAGGTTTATATCAAATTTGAGGGTTACCGAACACTACATTCGAGGGTTATCTCAAATTCGAGGGTTACCGAACACTACATTCGAGGGTTATCTCAAATACAAGGGTTACCGAACACTTCATTTGAGGGTTACTGAACACTGCATTCGAGGGTTATCGCAAATTCGAGGGTTACCAATTACTACATTCAAGCATTTGGTAACCCTCGAATTTGGGATAACCCTCGAATGTAGGTTCGATAACCTTCAAATTTGTTCAAGCCCTCGAATGTACTAAAACTCATTGTGGAATCCCTACAAATACCCGATAGTGAGGAAGGTTAGTGTTATTAGAGATGTCCGAACTTCGAAAATCCGGTCCGCGCGAGGATCCGCGGATTTTCGAAAAAATCCGTAAATTCGAAAATCCGCGAGCGGACCCCTAAACGTATTAAAATGAAAGTTCGGCAAAATCCCATTAAAATGGTCTAAATAGCCTTGTTAATGTACACTTAATCACTCAGGGACCCGGGTAATGGCCTTAGAAACACGTATCAATGCCTACAATACCTAAAAATTACAGTCCGCCAGCGTGATTTTAAAAACGGTATTTCTCGAAAATACGAGGATTTCCGTAATTACGAGGATTCCCGTAAAACCCGTGGATCTCCGTAAAAACGAGGATTTCCGTAATTACGAGGATTCCCGTAAACCCGTGGATCTCCGTAAAACAGGATTTCCGTAAGAACGAGGATTTTCGTAAAAACGAGGAACCGGAACTTCCTTCCTGCAAAATGGCATCTTCTGTTAGGCAGCTGTATGCCATGAGGTACCTCCTGTCCAGGGGGTATGATGACTTCCCCCCTGGAACTATCGTGTGCAGCGCAAAAAGCGCAGGATCATGGAGGGGCTGCAGCGACGGATCCTGCGCCGCTTTGGCTACCAGACCACTGTCTCTACCCTCCAGAGACAGTGGTCGGATCTCAAGAGGCGAGGCCTCAATATGTGGCAGCCGTACGGCAGATGAGGAAGCAAGTATACTTTTATTATATTACTGTATGTGTAATAAGTAGTAAAATATTTTAATTCACTTCTGACAAAAACATTTTTATATATATGTTTTTAAAAACATCAATATCCTTAAATTTGGCTGTGTGAGAGAGAGAATCCAAGTTCTTTGTATTTCTCATTCACTGGTTATTATTACATTATATTCTTCTTATATTATTCATATCACAGCCCTATTTAAAGGGTAAGTAAAGTCAAAAAATAAATCACTGAAAAGTGACTTTATTTAACATAACACCTATAAATTCAAATGATACCCACACATAGACACAGGTAAACACACTTGGTGGCCCACCCTTCCATTTCCATGGCAGCCTTATTTAAAGGCTAAGTAAAGTTAAAAATGAAATCGATCATTAAAAATTGATTTCTTTTTATCTTATAAATACACACTGATACCCACACATAGACACAGTTAACACACACTTTACTGGCCCACCCTTTTAGTTACATGGCACCCTATTTGAAGGGAAAGTAAAGTCAAAATAAAATGTTGATTTTAAACACTCCAAAATTAAAAATGTTGTGTTACCCACAAAATCTATACAGATACAAGTACACACAGTACTGATGCTCCCCTACACCCAACCAACTTTTCCCTTTCCATGGCTACAATACACACAAATAAAATATAAGTACTTAGCCAGAATAGGTATGAAAATCATTGCCATAGAAATATGATTGACTTTTAAAGAAAACTATAACATATTCAGGGTTATTCAATAAAGTTCTTATCGTTTAAAATGGTGCTAATTTTGCCCCAACCATCAGAACTTATGTAACATTTGAAAGCTAACATCTGATTGGTTGGGGCAAATTAGCACCATTTTAAACGATAAGAACTTTTATTGAATAACCCCCATTGCCTTATTTAATCTGCATTTTCAAGCAAATTCAAAGTAATAATTAAATATATCCTTTAGATATTCATTCATTTATTATTTTTTATTTTAATTTGCAGGGAATCTTCATCCGACACCCCACCCCCACCACCGTCTCCGCCAGAGGAAGAATGTAGTGCAGCCTATTGAGAATTTTTTTTTTCTTAATTTCTCATTTGTCCAAGCCATATTACAGCGCAACAAGTGCTCCAGAAACAAGCATACAAGCGCATGTTTCCGGTGCGCTCATGTGTATTGCAGTGCGAGTGCAGTACGATAGCATAATTGTGCAACATTGAGGATCACATTAATTGTGCCACACTATTGTGTGCTTTTTAACACGTTGGTATTTCCAAGCCCTTTATCCAAATGTTTGCATAATTTTTTGACAACTTCTCCGAGAATTGTTTTAGTAAATGTATACGACATTTAATGACAGTGAGAGTTAAATAAATTTCCTTTTTTTTTTTAGCACTACCACCAACTAGCCCCCCGGGCTCTCCATTGCCCCCACCGGGCAGTCCATCGCCCACACCAGGCTCTCCATTGCCCCCACCGGGCGTCCACCGCCCGAAGTGGAGACACCTGGCACCAGCCAGACACGTAAGTGCATCCTAAGCAATTTTTTTATCTTTTATTGACCTTGATTGTCAGCAAATAATTAGTGAAATTATCAGTCATAATTATGAATTTTATTATTTCACTGATAAAAATTTTTGTTAAAAAAAATGCAACAAATCTATTAATTTGATTTGAGAGACAGATCACATTCTTTCTCATTTCTCATTCCCATTTTTGTCCCCGACTCTGGGCTGTATCTTGTCCCTCAGTTTTTGAGCTTAAGTTACGAAATTCGGTCCAAACAATCCAAAATTGTCCAGAAATGTTCACTACTACATAGCCTTTTAGGAAATGTTCTTATCATGTAATATATTACTAATGGATTGGACGGTGATTGTTGAAATAAAACGTTTTTTTTCTACAGGCCTCCACCTTCTCCATGCCCTCCACCCCTCCAGCCCCTCCACCCCTCTCCAGCCCCTCGCCCCAGACTCTCCACCCTCTCCAGCCCCTCCAGCACCTCCAGCCTCTCCAGTCCCTCTGGCGGCCATGCTTGAGAATCGTAAGTAAATCATATGCAACGTTAATGAATGTTATGTACAAGACTATTAATATCTGTATTTTCCCAGTGTAAAATCCACGCTACATGATGCAACATTGGGTACTTGTGGTTTGCCAATGCTTTTATGGGGGTGCACCACTTCCAAAAAATTTTGTATTAGCACAGTCCTAGTGATATACAAAACCAAGAATGTTTCTGATACAATTTAGCAATAAACGTAATGTTTTATGCACATTACCTACTGCTGTTTACAGTGATCCCCCATGATGCAATTATCACTTTAAGTGGAAGTTCAGTGATAATATATTACTTTTAAGAAAAAAGAGCAGTATTTATCCATCCCAATGACCTTAATCTGCCCATTCAGCAATCAGCATTGTGTCTGTGTATAAATAAATGCACACGGAAATAATGACTTCCTGTTTGCAGGACCCCTAATAGAGACCGTTATGGTCTTGCCCTTGACCCAGTCCCTGGGTTGATTCAGTTGGTCAGTAGAGATCTGAGCATGTGTAACCCATCCAAGCCAATCAGTAGAAATCACTGTTACCATAACTAGGTATGCATAATATAAACTAAGAATTTTAGAAATAATGATATCTTTACTGAGCTTTCCTTTTTATGACATACCGCAACATTATAGCATTGCAGTACCATGTATGTGAAAGTAGTTATCAGGTGCAAAATTGCATCTAACCGCATGGTGCTTTAGGAAATGTGCTCGAACATCTTCACCACAATTCTCTCAATATCTTCCTCCACAGAACTACAGAGCATCGGCGGGAGATGCGCCACATGGTGCGGCGCCTGGACCGCCGCCTGGACCGCCGCCTCACCAGACTGGAGAGGAGGGCACCCCAGTAACCCCAGTGTTTTTTTTTGTTTGTTTTTTTTGATATAGTTGTAAAAAAAAAGAAAAATTTATATATATATATATATATAACTGTTAAAAAATTGTTTTTGGGCTTTATTTTTCGATATATCAAATTATTCAGATAGATTCATAATCAATTTTATTTGAAAAATTAAAATACACATATCTTTTTAGCTAGCTATATGTCTGGTACTTATAATTGTACATACCTTACCATTAATGCAATTACACACACACCACATTGGCCACATTCCCCTATATAGTAGTTTGCACACAACAAGGGAAAGAAGGCGATGGGGGTACTGGGTTACATAATGTCCACTGCAGTTTGCCACCATTGTTGTGGGGCCAGCAGGCTTAGCCCCACTGGACATACCCCTCACCCCATTGGCTTCTCTCCCTCAGAGTATGCTTCGTGCAAGGGAAAGCAGGTGAATGTGTAGGAACAGCACCATTGAGTTACAGCGGCCCACACTTTGTAATATGGAGTACTGCTCTCGTGCTAGGCAGGATTGACCCAGAGCTGAAAACATTAGCCACAGAGTAGCTGTTGCGGCTGTATGAGATGGTCAGAGTAGGTGACACCACAAAGGTGCCTCATGGAGAGAGAAGAAAGAACAAATATGAGTACTGCTCTCGGGCCAGGCAGGATTGAACCAGAGGTGAAAACATTAGCCACAGAGTAGCACTGTCAGCTACACACAAACACACAGACACAGCACAAGCTCAAAAAGCGCAAAAATCTCTCTCCAACTCCTACACTGTCAGGTCTCCACTAAACACACTCCAACACACTGACAAAATGTCACCTGTGAAGCAGCCTTTTATACCCAGGGGCTGGCAATATCATGTTAGCTGCCATTGGCTAATTTTAGTCATGTGGCTTGCTCCGTTCTTGAAAATAACCCCCAAAATGCGAATTTACAAGAATTTCTCGTTTTTACGAAAAATCTCGTAATTCCGAGAATCCGCGTAATTACGAGGATCTTCGGGTTTCCCGGGTCCCGAAAGATCGTAGATTCTCGTAATTACGGGGATACTCGTATTTTCGAAATTTTTTGAAAAAAAAAAATCCGCGGTTCGGAAGTTCGGAAGGCGGAAAATCCGGAAAATCCGGAATAATCCGCCGTTCGCGGACGTGATAAATCCGCGGCGGACCCAGGTTCGGGTCCGCGAACCGGCCATCTCTAGTGTTTATACAAGTTTTGGGGACATGTACATGTTCCAAAACCATTTCCCAGATGCCAGAGCCACTTAAGTTACCATTGCTATGTTATCTATATTTTATTAGAACTTTCCTAACTTGTTTCCCCAAACTTTAGGAATAATTCTCCTTTAAATACTGTAGATAAAAACATGCACAGACTTAAGCACAGAACAGCATCTTATTGAAAGCCCATTAACCCAATACACCTGCCATATCTTGAAGTGATAGTCAGTCTGAGAGATGAAATGTATCACCATAGTAAGAATAGAGGGAGATTTTCAGTCCCCAACAAACAGTTATACAGGGCAGTTAATTAACTGTAGTGAACATTTAAGTGGTTCAATATTAATTATGATCCAACATGTTTATTGTCTTTTTTACCTTTAACCTCCTGATCATTATTTATTTAATCTGCTATGGACTTGTTGAGGATTGTTTAATGTGACCTTGCAGAGGACATTGTAATATGTACAGATATAAAATTAAAAGGGAAAAAAATATTTTAGAAAACCTGCAAACCTATTTAAAAAATTTGCGATGTTGTAACATTCCAGGATGATTCTCTTGTTATTTAATCTATTAAATAGCTAAGGCAGCTAAGAAAATGTGTAGTTTTACTTAAGGAAGGACAATAAGAGCTGTGAAAGGGATGACACTGCCCACACTGCAATACAACTGCACTGTAAGGGGTTCATTTTACTTCAGACCTTGTGTCTCTTTTCCCCACAAACTACTGAAACCTCAGTACTAAAGGCCACATACACACTCTTTTCACTCACCTTTCTTTTCCATGCGTCATTTTTGCAAGCAAATTGTGTTTTCTGGAGTACATTGTGTATCAATTTGATCAATAGCAGTAAAAAACTAGAAAGGGAAAGTTTAAGTATAAACTTTGAATTTGGCCATATTTTGGAAGGGAATTTGTGTGTTTGTGCTGCAGATTTTAAAATTCAATAATGCCAATGATGAGGACATTGTTGTTTTTTACTTACCCATTAAGTATAGCTGTTACAGGGAAAAAAAGGGTAGGTCAGTAGGTGTGTGTACCCGTGTGAGGTTGGGGGTGATTTATCAAAATTAGTTTTTGGACTATAGTTACCCTTTAAGAATGGCTTCCATGGGAATGGAAAGGTAGGGTACCTGTGTCTGTATGGGGGGTTGGGTATCAGCATTTGTTTCTATAACCATGAAACAAACTGTTTTGATATCATGACCCTGAAACCTCGAAATATCCATATTTGAGGATTTTTGTCTATGTGAAAAAAATGTCCCAAAATTCGACGATAACGCCATACCGCTTCTGCGGATTCCTTAGCTAGGTAATAGCACACTTCTCCTATATGCCCTGCACATATGTACTGAATTTCATTTCTCTAGCTCAAAAAATGTGGGAGGAGATACAGTCCAAAAAAGCAGAAGAACAAAACAGAAGAAGAAGAAGAAATAGGAAGAACAGGAATTTGGCTCTTTAAGCCAAATTAATAAATGAATGCAAGATGTTGTACCCCATTGTTAAAGTTGATGCGATGCGCGCTAAAGGGGAAGTTGATGTGATACGTGCTAAAGGGGAAGTTGATGCGATACGCACTAAAGAGAAAGTTGGTGCGATATGCCTTAAAGGGGAAGTTGGTGCAATACGCCTTAGAGGAAAATGGTGTGATACGTGTTAAAGGGAAAGTTGTTGTGATACATGTTAAAGGAGTAGTTGATGCGATGTGCGTTAAAAAGGGAAGTTTGTGTGATACGCCTTAAAGGGAAAGTTGGCATGATACGTGTTAAAGGGGAAGTTGGTGTTATGCGCCTTAAAGGGAAAGTTGATGTGATAAGCGTTAAAGCGGAAGTTGGTGTAATAAGCCTTAAAGTGGTAGTTGATGTGATATGCATTAAAAGGGAAGTTGATGTGATACACATTAAAGGGGAAGTTGATGTGATACACGTTAAAGGGGAAGTTAATGTGATATGTTTTAAAGTGTATAATATCAACTTCCCCTTTAACAATGGGGTGCAACACCTCACATTAATACATTAATTTATTTTTTAGGGTAAATACCGAAACATTATTTGCCCCCAAATTTCGACATTTTGCAATATCCCCTTACTGTACAACAATAACCCCCAAATGTCATGAGGTATGTTAATTGGGGATCAGATCTGCCCTAGAATCCTGCATTGTGTCGGGTACCCAGAAGTTTATCAGATTTGCGGATCAGCTAACCCACAGTGAGTTATAATAGTTCAGGTTTGGATGGAAAGCTGCGGGTGCGGGTCTGTTGAATTTCGTATGCAGGTTTGGGCTGGAAATTTAGAAAAAATGGGCAACACCAGGTACTCTGCTCGTAATGGATAAAGAAAGGACTGATTTTGTCTAATTTCATTGTTGGCCCCCTCACATGATACGATTATTGGTTTAAACCAAATATCATATCATTGTGTTGTACCATGTCCTTAAACTCAAGATTTCTAAATCAGTTTACTGCCTAATGTATAGAAAGCGAGATTCCATCATAGGAGGCATGAGCTCATGATTTAAAAAGCTAAAACAAGGCAGTGGTAACAGCTTACCTAATGGTGCTTCCCACCCGCAATTTAGGTTTTTCTCATGTTTGTTATATCTCTGTTTATTCAGTATAGGCGGTTGCCAGTTAGACTTGACAATCATTTACTAAATGTACCTTCTACATGGATCTCTGCTCCTCTCTATCTCTATCTGTCCCTCTCTTTCTCTTTCTGTGTATATCTATCTCTGTCTATCTATCTGCCTCTTGTCTATCTCTCCTTTTATCTGTCTCTCTTTCTGTTTTTATCTATCCCTCTCGATCTATCTATTTTACTCTGTCTGTCTTTCTCTGCCTCTGCCTCTTGTCTATTTGTCTTTCTCTCTGTATCTATCTATCTATCTATCTATCTATATATCTATCTATACACACAAGATAGTAATAGTGTGCACTCTACCTTCCAAAAATATATAGGGCCTGGATGCTGCTGTAGATTCCTTAAATATCCAACCTTGTAGTAAGATGCAGAGCACTCACGGGACCTGTGCAAAATACTTTAAACTTTATTTCATATGCAACAAAACAGATAGCGATGTTTCAGTCTTTGTCTTAGACCTTTCTCATAACTTCGCTATCTGTTTTGTTGCATATGAAATAAAGTTTCAAGTTTTTTGCACAAGTCCTGTGAGTGCTATGCATCTTACTACAAGGTTGGATATCTATCTATCTATCTTCCTCTGTCTCTCTATCTATCTATCTATCTATCTAGATAGATAGATAGATAGATAGATAGATAGCTACTCAAAGTGTAGTGGGAAGTGCAGGAGCTGCCTGTTATGACGTCATCACGCCCGTATTGCCAATTGACGTGCCAATAAGTCATTGCCATATACCATAGGTTTGGGCCTAGGCACTCCTTGTTGGCAACGTGCCAATGATGTTGAAGGTGCAGCTCCCGTTCGTCCTTTACCTGTAGGACTCCCAGCTATAGCAAAAGCATTAGAAATGGAAGCGCACACTTATCCTCAGATTCAACTGTTTATTATATCACACAAACAAACAACTTTTCGGAGAGCACTATGTCTCCTTCATATACCTGATGAAGGAGACACAGTGCTCCTCGAAACGTTGTTCATTTGTGTGATATAATAAACAGTTGAATCTGAGGATAAGTGTGCGCTTCCATTTCTAATGCTTGTGCAATAAGTCATTGCGCAGCTGGAAGTTTGCAGAAGGTTAGAGGCACTTGTATG
The DNA here is from genome assembly GCA_019447015.1 of Hymenochirus boettgeri. Taxonomy (NCBI): domain Eukaryota; kingdom Metazoa; phylum Chordata; class Amphibia; order Anura; family Pipidae; genus Hymenochirus; species Hymenochirus boettgeri. The sequence goes on from CM033471.1 coordinate 41,146,873, forward strand.
AGGTACAGTCAGTTGAAACATTTGGGGAACTTTGGCAGATATCCGGGGCACGTGCCCTGAATGTTTTAACATAGCAACGCCACTGAGCTTGGTTAACATCTTTTGGGTCATTCCTGGCAAAATATTTCTCTCCTTTGGTGGTTGCTCATTATTTATTACATAGTAAAGATGTGGTAAAGATGTAAACTACAGTATGTATAACCTATTTTATTAAAAATGGTAAAAAAAAAATACAGTAGTTGAGTGTTTAATATCGTCCTACAATCAAAAACCTTCTTTCAGGAATAGTCATGGCAGGTTTGAGCTGAATCCGTAAATGTCAATGTATGCAATAGGGCATCTAAATAGGGAAACTGATTCCGGATGTATAAAAAGGTATTGCAGGAACATTTGACATTACTGACTAACTAAAATATGTTAAGTGACCTTATCGCTGAAGCTTTAGTATGAAATATTTGATCCAGATTTCTTCCTGATACTTTAAGCTCATTTTAGCCATTATAATCTAGTTTTTCAAGTTTTTAGAGTGTGGATGAGATATTGTACTGCAGAAAAAGTTTAACTTTATGAAAGAGAGAAGAAAAATATCAAGGCATAACATCAATATTAAATAGAGGCTTTGGAATGTTTTTAACACTTTGGAGACACAAGGTCCAGAAGTAGTCCCCAATACTGCTGCTTTCAATCAGAAATGGTAATGCCATAGATAATACTTTCATAATTATTTACTTTCAGTAAAGCAACAACTAAATACATTTTTAAATTAAAAGAGGCTGATATCATTTTGTTATTATGGGAGAAATTAATTTATATACTATTTATGTTACAGTGCATTGCTTTTCTGTTAATATATCTCCACTAGAGATGGCCGAACTCACTGAAATCCAATGCGCTTGCAGAATCACGGATTTTCGAAAAACAGTCAAAAATCAGCAAGTGGACACCTTAAAGTTAAAGAATCTGAAAATTTCATCCAAAATGAAGGTAAAAATACGGTAACTTACGGTAAATGGCTCAGGGACCTTGGAAACAGTCTGGGAAACACGTTTCAATGCCCAAAATCTTTAAAAAAAAAAAACACCTTCCAGTAGTGAAAAAGTCATGTGATTCCTGTTGTGCCATTTCACATAGTATTTCCAAAAACAGCGAAATTTCTAGAAATGTTTAATTTACGAAATCGAACATTTAAGAAAATTTCTAGAAATTTTAAACATTTTCGAAAATAGTTCAGAAAATATGAGTTCCAGGGTATCCGTGAAATCCAATTTGGAACCAGGTTCGGATTCAGGTCCATCTCTAGTCTCCACCTATACATACATACAGAGGCGTGTGTTTTCTAACATCATGAAAGAAATACACTTTTAGGGCTGACAACTTAGAACATGTCATGGACCCCATCAAATGTGGCTAAGGTTGTTTACAGATAAACACACTCAGACTTTTTCTGGTTATTATGTACATACTGTAGGCTCTTCAATATATGCTGTTGTTGTCCACCAATTTTATTCATTATATCTATTCATATCCCTTCTATCTACCTGTCTGATTGGGCATTGGCCCAATTATATTGAGGTTTTTCTTTTTTTATTTAGGGGGAGAGAGAATTTTACAGTATATAAAGACACCAAAGATATTTGTTAAAAAGCAATATAGAGAAACACTAGTGTGCTTTTAATCATGATTTTGATCCAATTGCGCTTTTAAAAGCAGATACTAGTGTGGCCCAATTGATGAGGCCACACTAGTACACTGCCGTGGTTTGCCGCGCATGCGATCCGTTAATCAGAGCTCATGCTTTGTGGATTTTTATGCATTATTGTATGTGCTCTGATTGCAAAACATTGTGAGTAGTAACTGGTAACGTGCGCACAACTGCCGTGGCTTGTATGGCCATTTCAGGCGCGCTTGTTAGCGCTTCATTGTGGCCTCAGCCTATGAGTTTAAATGTTTACACATTACCACAACCTGATTTCAACACAACTACACAACTGTTGGTTTTTAAGAATAAAGTAAATGATATTTAAATGAAAAGTTGAAAAAGCATAGAAACACAAGGGCATTCGTGATTTAAAAAAACATATATTTAAGTGCAGCTAAACTACATTTTGTTTGGACATTTAAACAATCGGTTTACCTTTCTGAAATTTGATAAACTGAACTTGCCTACATAAGTATTACAGATGATGACATAAATAGAACATGACCCAAGGAATTTTCCCCCAGCCTAATCATGTGGAAATGTTCATAAAGATGATTACATTAAGTTAGGAGCAGGAAATCCTTATCTTATTACGATTGCTGTTTCTGTTTTATGATCATAAGAGATAAATGTAACAGGATTTATTTTATTCGGTGTCTGTATTCTGCTCACTTGTTATCCTTTGTGATCTTGTTCTAGGCATGATATCCTTACTAGCAAATATTCTCATCATCTACTAGACTCTAGTACCGTATATACTCGAGTATAAGTCGATCCGAGTATAAGTCGAGGTACCTATTTTTACCTAAAAATTTTTATAAACTGATTGACTCGAGTATAAGTCGAGGGTAGAAATTATCACCACTACTGCCTTCTGATTCTGTGTTGTTTTTAGGCTTTAGTTGCCCTTTAAATGGACAGCAGAATTCCCATACATGAATCCCATACAGTAATAGCCAAATCCAGTACCAGTAACCTCCAATTCTTTGGCACTCCAGATGGAAACTACAACTCCCAGCATGCTTTGTTGCTGGGAGTTTCAGTTTCTAAACATGTGGAGTGGCAAGGTTCAGTAAACTTTTTATTAAGCTTACCATCATTTACAATTCTCCTGAACCCCATATAGTAAAGGGCCCTCTGACCCCCATATAGTAAAGGGCCCTCTGACCCCCATATAGTAAAGGGAACTCTGACCCCCATAATAAAGGATTCTCTGACCCCAATAGTTAAAAATGTCACCTGCACTGTACTGTACTGTTTTTTGCCCCAAACTGGAGACCCATCAGATTTACAGTATCCAGTGACAGTGCTGAGTGAGTCCAGCAGCCAGAATACAGGAAGCAGGAAGTGTAAAGGCAGAACAGCTCCTGTAACTTTCTATGCATGTTAACACAGCGCCACCTACTGGTTACTATGTGTAATTGCAGAATTTGGAGCTAAATTAGGACTTGACCCGAGTATAAGTCGAGGTTAGGTTTTTAGGCTAATTTTAAAGCCTGAAAAATTCGACTTATACTCGAGTATATACGGTAAACCCTAAGAAGCAGAACAGACTTCCTGTCAATTGCATGTTCAAATGTACCCTGCTGAATTATATTCATCATTTGATATCTTGATAGACATCATTTGATATCTTGATAGACATCATTTGATATCTTGATAGACATAGAGATAGACAGATAGATTCTGACATTATTTCTGTTTATTTCTCCCATTTGCTTTTTATTCTGATGATCTGACAAGCCTTGTGGATCCCTACACCCCTACAACCATCCCAGGTAATTATCAGAAGGAAAAAAAACCTTGTTTAGATTTGAAACTGTCGGTTTGAAAAATATGTGGATCCAAAGGAGAATTCAAAATTTTTGAAACTTGGAAACGAACAATCGAAAATCGAATATTAGAAAAGCGAAAATTGGATCATAAGATTTGAAAATTGTGTTTGAAAATTGAAAATTCCGGCACAGCCCACTGCCCACAAAAATACTCAGGAAAGCAATTCCTATCAATTTACCTAAAATAATTTTTGGACCACAGTTACCCTTTAAAGGAGTGTTGGTGCCCTGTGATTTGCTGCAGGATTTCTTACCCATCCACTTATTATGCATGTTATTCTGATTTCCGTTGGCTACACACAAAAAAAAATCAGGGAGGAAAAAAATTGGGAGATACATTATATGAATAGTTTCTTCTAGGTTGTTGAAAATAAACACATCAAACAGAAAAAAAAAACTCATTCTACAATAAAAAGTAGAAATTTTCCAAAAGTAAAACAAGGGTAATTAAGCCAAAACTAATCCGATGTTTCCTTATCTGATGTTTACATTTTGTATACCGCGGGTTATCGGTAATGTACATTTATGACCGCTCAGCCAAAATGATTTTAGAGCAAAACAGTGATACTGCACCTTTTTAAATATAGACCAATATAAGTAGAAAACAATGCACATTCAGTTGAGCTACAGTTTCCCTTGAATTGTTGCATTTGCACAATAACTGAATCTATTTCCTATTTTGTTTATACTAATGTTTAAAAGCCATTGAGGTAGCCTGAAGGGATGCAATATGCTCTGGAGGACCTTAGGACTTTTTCTATATAGGATCTTTCTAAACATTCCACTTTCTAAACATTCAACTTGTGTTTTGAATCGAAAAGGACTTTTTTGACTGTATAATGATTTTACTATTGCACATGGCATATGCACATAAATCTTTATTGAATACATAATAATCTATATCTATGGTAATTTTGCTCTTTCAATAGAAAATAATGGTACACTGATAGGGTATCAGTCAAAAACAGATGCCCAATTTATAAAAATACAGCGTGCTGAAAGGCATAATGTTGCAGGTAATTTTAAATGCATTAAAATACATTTGGTGGTGGTGAAATAATGTATCTAATTCTCCCCGGAACCAAATAAAGCTATTAAGTACATTTTATCTCCCACATTCCTTTCAATAAAGAATGAGGCTTTATGCAAAGAGCTGTAAGGCTGATAATGTTACTGTGTTGTCTATGTACAATATCTTGAATGAGGTAAACAACTTGTCTGCTTCTACTTAAATGGAAACATGCAAATAGGTGGGGAAATGCTACATTGGGTATGAGCTGCTCTCATTTTTCCATCAATTTAATGAACCAAAATGTAAATTCAAATAGTAAATACATAGTAAATGGCTATGCCATTGTGAAAAGATTGTTCCAAACAGCATCTGCTTATCTCCTCACTCAGTAGCATGAATTCCTTTCTACTACTTTACTAATGCACCAGACCTGTTTTATGACCCCAAAAAATATTCATAAATAAACAATAATTTTATATTATAGAACTAATACACAGTAAATAAAAATCCTAATCCGTGTCTCACTGGTGGCACATCTACAGTTACCCTCTTCCTATTGGATAGCTAAGGTCAAACTTACGGCCCTTCAGATGTTTGAAAACGACAACTCCCAGGGCCTCATTTATCCAGAGCCACAAATTGCTCCGGGCAAATATGGCTTTTGGTATTTAATACTGGATTTGCACCTGGTGGTAAATCCCAAAAGGAATTTTACCCGAGCAGCCATTAGCTGGTCTTAAATTGTGGAGTCCTTTATTAAATACATTGCACCGGTTGCACGGGTGTCTTTTGTTAAACTGGTGCAGCCAGTGCAATTATGGAGTTAAACTTGCGCTAACCTATTCAATATTGGTTAGCACAAGTTTAACCCCTATTTTTAGCACAGCACACGTGGGTAAATTAGACCCCCAATATTCTTTATCTGCATACAAGGAATAATGATAGTGATAATTTATATGCATCTGGAGACTCGCATGTTTGACATCCCTGGCTTAGAAAATTAACAAGTATTCATCCGAATTGTTTTGGTCCAATTTGGACACAGAACCAAATCTAATGGTGCAATAGTGCTCAAAAATTCACCATGTAAAAGATAATAGGGCTGTCCAGTCGTTACTTTGCTTTAAAAGGGGGAATCCCTCTTTATTAAAGTGCAGACAACAATACACAACGTTTCGGCTCTGTGGTCTTTATCAAGTGTAACAGAATCATTAAACAGCATGCTTTTTATAACCAGTGTTAGAGTGCCCTCTAGTGCACCCCTCTGTATCTTCATCCAGCTCCAATAGCTCCTTCTAGTGATACACTCCCATATTATAGATGATAACCCTCCACCATTTTCTCCAATTTAGTCTCCAACCAGTGGACATAGGGGATTTCTTGTTCCATTCTTTATTCCCCTATTCCACCTAGGAATAAAAACACATAACCATGTAAAATCACTTCTATGTGTTATTCACATATTAAAGTGCTTATGCCTTCTTTTAAAGTGCATATGTTCTATAATGGTGCATATGTGCTATAATAAAGTGCATTACATATATTATATAAAAGTAGTAAGAACAATAAGATAATAATAAAAGACATTCTTAATTCACAGAAAGCAAGTTAAGTTTAGCCTCTCATTCAATCCCTTGGGGTTTACTGTCTGTATCACCCAGATCCAGTATTCCTTTCTTTTTAACAGTTTCTTCTCAATATATCCCCCTTCCTGCACCTGTTCTAATACTTGCCATCTCAATTGGCTCACATTATGTCTTTTGCCTTTAAAATGCTTAGCCACATTGAATATGATATGAAATCCAGTGTGGCTAGGCATGAATGTATTTTATTATTATCTTATTGTTCTTACTACTTTTACATAATATATGTAATGCACTTTATTATAGCACGTATGCACCATTATGGAACATATGCACTTTAAAAGAAGGCATAAGCACTTTAATATGTGAATAACACTTTATCATGGGGTATTTTATAGAAGTGATTTTACATGGTTATGTGTTTTTATTCCTAGGTGGAATAGGGGAATAAAGAATGGAACATGAAATCCCCTATGTCCACCGGTTGGAGACTGTGAAAATGGTGGAGGGTTATCATCTATAATATGGGAGTGTATCACTAGAAGGAGCTATTGGAGCTGGATAAAGATACAGAGGGGTGCACTAGAGGGCACTCTAACACTGGTTATAAAAAGCATGTTGTTTAATGATTCTGTTACACTTGATAAAGGCCACAGAGTTGAAACGTTGTGTGCATTGTTGTCTGCACTTTAATAAAGAAGGATTCCCCCTTTTAAAGCAAAGTAATGACTGGACAGCCCTATTTTCTTTTTCGTGGTGAATTATACGTGTGGAAGTGAGGTGGCCAACAGGGTGAGGACACCTAGCAGGTACCCAGTTTGTCTTATTTCCGGAAGTGCTCAAAAATTGCAGATCGCATGCCGCATCTATTGTCCACTGGAGTTGGCTGTATTCTACATAACCTTTTGCTTATAGAAGCATTAAAAACAACATATAAACGCTAAAAGATAAGGCAGCATTCCAGCACCCTTGATTTGCTTTTCAGGTGATTATCTCTAAAAGTCTCTTCAGGGCTGAGAAAGTTTCCTCAGGGCAGTCGCCAAGTCCAGATATATTTATTGATAAATCTGTCAGCTGCAATCATTTCCCTGTGTGTACCAGGCCTAAGGTTTCAGTTTTCCCATTATGTCCCATAGGCTATAATAAGGTTTCAGCATGCCAAATAAGCGAAAGGGTTAAGATGAACTGACTTAAAAAACTTAACTAGTTAAAGGAGAACTAAACTATTTTTTTTATCCTAATGTGAAAGCTTTTCTCCCCAGAATACGTTGAAATATTCTACTCTAGTTATTTGCATTTAGTAGATATAAGTAATAGATTCTGTAACAAAGGAGGCTTCCATGTTGTTGCCAGTACAACTCATAGCCCAGGTTGGCTTCAAAGAGCCACACCCCCTGACCCCAGGATGTCCCTTTCTAGCAAAAGATAAAGTTTCTAACTGTACCTGTGGTCACAGTTGAATTGCTGGTGAAAAATATAAAGTTTATACATATGCACAAACTTCATATATAGCAGCTCTGTTATTTATTTACCAACTAGCGTTAGTTGTACTTCTGTACTTCTATCTATTGCAAGTTCACTGGTGACATGCTCTGCTAAAGAGCAAATCAGACAAATGTGTCTAGCAAAAGATAAAGACTCCACACGTACTAGTTTTTTACTTATTAGCCCTTGTGGCATAGTGTTAGAAAGCTTTTTTTTTTAGAAAGACACAGTATAAAAGGTTGCTGGTTCGATTCCCAATACTTACTTTTATTTTATGCTTTCATCAATGCTAGCAAAGACATACACTGCAAACATTACTTTTTTTTGTATGAAAAGCAAAGGAATTTATGATTGCTATGGATAGGAGAATTTGTAATATACTGCACTGAAATATGTATTCTGCGTCAGAGGGTGGGATCTCTGAGCTGTAACATGATTGACTGTTAGCTTCCAGGAAGCAAAACTGCAGTTTCCTGTGAAGTGTACTGTGTACACTTAGCTGGGTGTTCCCAGATAAGGTAAATTAAGGGAGCTGACCCTTAGTACCCACAGGTTATTTTCATAAATCACCCAGCATCCACAGCAAAGGGAGAAATAAGACACAGCTTGTTGTGTGTTTGTGAATGTGCTCAGTCTATTAGGACAATGTTGTCTGGGGACTTTAGTTCTCCTGGTACATTATCCTCAGGCAGAAATATACTGCTTTCTGGATCCGCCTCCAGGCAGTGTCACTTACTGTAGGATTAGAGTGTTTCTTTAAGATGATTACCCATTTGTTTTTAAAGCCCTAAACGGCTACACGGTTTTAGTTTTATACAGAGATAGGCAAACTACTTTGCATTTCCTTGTGGTGAAGGGAGTAAAACTTAAAATGAAAGAATGTGGAGAGCATTAGCAAGGGCGTAACCTCCAGGGTAGCAACCACGGGGGACCTGGAAGGCAAGGGTGCCCCGTCTTCTTATTTTTCCTATGGCTGATATAGCCCTCTCCCAGAAAACCACTGTGGGTGAAGCATGGATAGGGGCCCCTTTATAGTTCTTTAGTTAAGAATTACATAAAGAGGCAGCAGATACATTATTGCAAAGAACAAGTTATGCACATGTTCAGTTTCTAGGCTGCTCGTATGCATAACGTATCTGCTCATAGGGGAATATCAGGAACAACTGTGATGTCATAACACAATCTGCAGTTTCCAAAGATTAATGCCAGGTATAGACTTTCAGACTACCAATCAATGTTAAAAATAAATAAAATAATTAGAAATACAATAAACTATATACTGTTTAGCTCTTTATAAATGCATTTTAGTTGGAGTAGAATACTAAAACTAAATATTTTAGGTGATACATTTCCCAATCAGCATTTAGACTAATACTGTATTACTATAAGTCTGGGGCATTTAATGTCTATATATTGAGCTCCATTAACCTGTCAGCATTTTTTTTCCAACTCCAAAAAAAAATGACTTTTGCTTCCAGTCTAATTCCAAGAGCATTTTGGTTGCATCACAGGAAAACTATTGGTTGATGGAGCACGAGTCGGCAACTAATTTCCCTGGTGTCACCCACTAACTCCACCATGAGCCATTTGTTTGAATTTTCCACTGCCACACAGCATGTGTGATTTGTACTATGGAAAGGCTGAAGCAGCACAAAACATTACAATTCTCGTAAACTGTAAGAAAAAAATGATGAAGTTTGTTTGTGAATTAGAAGAAATTCATTACATTCAAATGCACTGTAAACCAGTTTTGTTTAGTTTATTTAAAATATATTTTTTGATGTTAGAATAGAAACTATGTATGCCAACTTGTATAGTGAATAATGCACACCTACAGTATTTAAATAGTAGAAGTCACCAAGGGTTCTGCAATCATATAATCAAGAGTACAAGGTTATAGATCAACAGGGAGATTCGATAAATGTTCTTATCATTAAAAATGGTGCTAATTTTGCACCAACCAATTAGATGTTAGCTTTCAAATGTTAAATAATACTGATTGGTTGGGGCAAAATTAGCACTATTTTTAATGATAAGAACTTTTATTGACTCTCCCTGCAAGTGCCTTTATATGGATAGTGTTTCCGCATTGTGACTTATATCTCTTATAATACACAAGTTTCCATTAGTCCTAGGAAAACATAGCTAAGTGCCAATTATAAGTGATGACATAGCATGGTTCAAAAGAATGATATTCATGGCTTTTGTGTATTATCTACCAAACGATCCTACTGCTGGTCTTCTAACAGATGTAGCTTGTCGTCTGCTTGTATATATTTTATTACATGTATCACTGTGCTTAACAGTCCAAGAAAGGGAAACAGTTAAAATAGTATAAAATAACAACAAAAAATGATTTTCCAAGAGTACTGAAATATGGTAATAAACTTACAGTAAATCTATTGCTTCATATAGTTGCTTGCCAACTTCCTCTATCCAGTTTCCAAGCCTGAAATCTTTCTATCCTACAATTTATTCAAATTATCAATGCCTTCAGCATCTATTTCGATTTCCCTTCTGAAATCCCTTTGCAGGCTTTTTTCACATTCTGCAATAACTATAAAATGATTCTTCTTTCCTTTCTAATACTTACATTTTAGATTTAATTTCACAATTTCCATCTCTATTTCAGTCTGAACACTTCTGCTCTCTTGTGTCTAATGCCGAAAATCTCTGATTTATTCAACCCCTGAAATGCAAGGTATGTTCCTTTTTTTTGTTATTTTTCCTTAAGGCGCTTGAAGAGCACATGTTTTAAAAGAATCAGTGGTGTTGTATAATGTTATTATTACACTGCACAGGAATCCTAATCAACTGGGTTTTGTGGGGATTTTACAAAACGTTTATCACTGTCTCAGATAAAGAAAAAAACACCCTAAATTTAAAAATACTCTGCGACTGAAAGAGATTTTTATGTTGTTTAATCCAATGAGACTGCTGTTGCTTGTATTTAGCATTGTGCAGTTTTCTGTACTGTCTGTACTTTCAGGTTTATAGCTGGATACCTCTGTTTCCTGGAGTACCAATTAGCATACTGTAGTATCATGATGCAGAATTTCCATAGCACAATGTTCATATGTCATTCAAACATTTATTTTAAAGGAAGTCCCCACTTAGCTGGTGTATGTTTCAGGGGCACCAAACGGGCACCAAAGGCTTTCAGCAACTACTTGGCAAGTACTGATATTTTATGGCCAAACTGAAGAAAGCAAACCTTTATGTGGTATTTTATGTGAAGGGTAGGATTTTAAAGCATCACAATGGGAATACACATGTATGCAATTTAGATTTTTGAATTGGGTTATACAGTATTTTGTGTGTATTAAATTAAAGGTCACCAATTGAATTGGGTCTGCACTAGGATTCTGCCTAATTTTGCCTTCTTGATAGTTTTACACTTTTTGTCCTTATGCAATTGAATCTATTACTTATTTTGTCCTCAGGTATAAATTCTGATACAAACTATCAAAAAATAAGACATAAGTCCCTTAGAATATAGCATAGGCACACACAGCCAAACACTTATTATTTACTTATTACAGGTCAGTTCAGATATCTCACCCTTCGATACACTTTCCGTATCATTTTGGGTCGTGCCTGTGTTTGCACCCAACACATAAACTGGCACAGTATCATCACTCTGACCATATTTTTAAAGCAAACCAGAAAACATACCCTGGAATTAGCCCTTGTGCCTCTAGAATAACCCCCTCCCCCACCACCAAACATTGGCTAGAACACGTGGCAAATGGACTTATATTTCATGCACATTATAAGTTTCAAACATGCTCCATAGTATGCGTGATAATAAATTCTCATGTATATAGAGTCAAGATAATTCTATACAGCAACATCACTTGCGTCTTACCTCCGGAGTACTCCTACTAACATACAAATTGCACAACTCTTACCAGTCTTGTGGAGTCTAACTGCTCAAAGTACAGACCTTTCCCTGGGTCATACATTACACTGTGTCTGTCCTTGAGAGCATTTCCGGCCGCACTGAAACGCAGACATACGTTCTAGCCACAGTTTGTGCTGTTTGGTGTTGGGGGAGGGTATGTTTGCTGGTTTGCTTTAAAATACAGTCAGAGTAATGATACTGTACATAGGCACGACCCAAAATGATATTTAAAATGATGTGTATTGAAGGGTAAGATATTTGAACTGACCTGTGAATAATAAGTATTAGGCTGTGCGTACCTATGCTATAAAAATCCTGGTACACCCATTAAACCTTTGTTAAGCTCAAGGTAGAAACTGTGCAAAAAGTATTTACCATTAGAGATGATCGAAAACCAGGGAGCTTTGTTCTGTGAGTTGTTCCGAGGAACGTGCCGAAATGTGGAATGTGTGGAAAATTAAAGTGATTTACACCTTTTTAACATCCTTCAGATGGCACTGACATTATGAATAAACCCTGAAGAAGAAACACAGCCTACAGTACAACCTTTTTAGCTCTATATCCTCCATTTTAGAACAATTAGAATCTCAGATTCCACAGCTAAACAGCTGTAATAGTTGCTCTATGAATGTTCAAAGCTTTGAATGTTCAAAGCATTAGAGTTGCACCCAGCTGAAGAAAGCAGCAACAGTATAATGGTTGGGCATAAAATAATCTGCCAATTTATCAAACTGATTGCTTTCCTTTATCCATAGTGAAGAAGGAAGATGCCCTTTTTTTTTACCTTTTGTAGCAATATCATAATGCTTGCAATTGGTACAAATTAAGATTTAAAAAAATCACACCGGGTTAATGGATTTTTTTTCAAATATCCCCATTTTTGTAAAAAGTGTCAGTAAATATCCATCATGGCACTGTTCTGCTTAGATGGCAGAGAGAGATGAACTGTAAAATTACGATTTGTATATTATATTACAATAGGAATAATAAACATCATTCTACAGCTTTCTTCCGGTGTATATTTAGTAGCTTTAATATATTTAGAGGGAGATTCAATAAACATTTTTTCCTTTAAAATGGTGCTAATTGTGCACCAGCCAATCAAATCTTGTTTAACATTTGAAAGCTAACATCTGATAGGTTGGGGCAAAATTAGCACCATTTTTAACAATAAGAACTTTTATTGAATAACCCTGTTAATTCTGATTCAAAAAGCCCTAGAAAGTAATAATTGGGAAGGTGTTATCACATATATTACCTAAATGCTCTGATCTAAGATATTAACGTTTAAATAAACCTGAGAGACATGATTGAGTATTCCTACCTTTAAAAACGTCATAATCAGCAGAACAGCAGCAAGTTTCCTTTCAGAATTGCCAGGTATTTTTCATTGGCACTCCCACTTGTAATAAGAAGAGGCAGACAGATGATCAAGATCACAGGTGAGTTTCTAGCTCAATAAGAGCTCAGAGAGCTCCAGCAGCTGCTAAGGAGACAGAACAATTTGAAGCAGCATGTCACGTTCTGACGGCTGCAACCCAGAAGGAAGATGGGATCGAAATAAGAAGAAAAAGAACTTCAGTGACTGCAGAGAGGAAATTAAATGTAACAATCTCTAGATTTGGTGAGGTGGGGAAGTTACTGGTAAGTATAGATTTTTGGTGGGGTAACCATGCCATCAAAAGTTCTGTTTATGTTATCTTATGTGACTGACCTTAAACTAATTCTGATCCATCAACTAGAAGCATAAAAGTATAAAATGTCTGAAAATAGGGGGAGCTTTCAGAGGCCTCACTAAAGGACTGGGTCCCACACAACCTCCCAATTGGTCCATTTTTCCCCACACAACCTCCTAATTGGTCCGTTTTTCCCACACAACCTCCTAATTGGTCTGTTTTTAATAGCAATTTATGAACGGCCATTTGTACAACATCATGCGGTAGTAGACTATCGCAATGGTACTGCCGATCGTAAAAATTACAATGTAAAAGTGATTGCAGTACCATTTGTTAAAGGTGCAGTAACGCAAAATAGCGATGCCTCTCCTTTATAAAAACAGCCCTATAAGTTCAGACTCAAATGGTATGACCCTGCCTTCAAGCAATTGCTGCTTTTCAATTATTATTATTATTATTATTATGGATTTATATAACGCCAACATCTTTGATGGTGATTTACAATTACAGAGTCATACATTACATACAGGGTAATACAAATTATGAGGGTAATACATATCATGCAAAGTCATAATTTTACATACACAAGCAATACATATTATAAGTACACAGAGTGATGAGTTATTTACAGCAATACCGTGATATAATAGGAAAGAGGACCTTTCCCAAAGAACTTACAGGATAGAGTAAATGGGGTGAGACAAAAGGTGACGTGAATCGGAAGGCTGTAAATAGATTGGCAGTGGTGTGTGAAAGGAGGTTTGGATCAGGTTGGGTCAGTGAGAGGGGTAATGTCTAGGCCAGGTTATATGCTTGCCTGAACAGGTGGGTTTTAAGGTTACGTTTGAAGGTATTAAGGGACGGTGAATGACGGACAGATGGAGGAAGGGAGTTCCAGAGAAGAGGGGCAGCACATGCAAAGTCCTGAATATGGGCATGGGAAGAGGTGACAATGGTAGATGAGAGGAGGACATCATTTGCAGAGCTGAGGTTGTGTCTGGGATGGTATTGGTGGATCAGCTCTGAGATATATGGAGGGGCTGTGTTGGATAGTGCTTTATAGAATAGGGTAAGAAGCTTGAACTGGAACCTTAGTGTGATGGGCAGCCAGTGGAGGGACTGACAGAGAGGAGAGGCGTTAGATAAAAGCAATAAAAACAAACAGTAAACACAAACTAGCTTTACTCTCTGCCTATAAAGATCAAAGGAAATAATTGTTCCTTTTTCTTGATGGAACCTTTTGGGCACTTAAAGCTCCAAGATAATGTAAAAATCCCTTTTTCTATTCTCTTGAGAAATAACAAAGAAACACAACAAAAATTAAAAGATATTAACAAAAGGAGAAGGATATTAAAAGGTTATTAAAAGTGTAAAACATATGAATGAGAACCATTTTACACCATATTTTGTTAATATACAAACATAGATTTGCATGAATTTTTTACCAGATCAAGTAATTACTGCACCAGGCAAACTCCATATTCCTTTTTATATATTTAACTTTATGTTTTTGCTTTTCAGTCACATAATAACACAATTTCAATACCCAAATCCTGTGCATTTCTAGACCTGTATAATTAGGTGCAGCATGAAACAGCTGCTTTGAAATTGTGTCTCCTAAAGAACTAACCCAACTGCAAACAATGCATGTTCTATTCTATTTATTCTGAGCAGCTGTGCCTTCCAACCATTCTTCTCTACATCTCCTTGTGTATGCAAACGGTATAGCTACAGAATGACTGTGAATGTTGGCTCCTAAAGGCACAAAATTTATCCATTCCATAAAATAAACTCAAGGAAAAAGAATATATATATATTTTTTTAAGTGTCTAGCTCAGCACAAAAAAAACTCTAAGAGATGGGTTAAATATTTCAAGATATGTTCCATGCTATTGATAATGAGGATAAGGTTGTTGCATAGCAACAAAGCATATTCCTTTTGTTGTATTGCTGCCTCTGATATTTTAAAAAATACAGAAAGGAAGCCCCGGACAAAACAGAGTCGAGGGAGGGGCACATGACATTGCTGGCAGCGCGAGACTGGGCGTGAGGCGGGAGAGTAAAGGAGAGGGGGTTGATGGGAAGAAGAAGGGAGGAGCCAGGAAGCCATTTACAGGCCCAAACTGTAATAGTATATTGTATGGCCGGTTGGAGCCATTATCGACAGGGCCTGATTTCCCAATAGGCCACATAGGCCGTGGCCTAGGGTGGAAAACTGACAGGGGCGGCACTCACTTCTGTGAAGATCCATGCACTAGAGGCATGTGCAGGCTAACGATCACGGCAAAGTCCCTGTAAGAGAGCTTCCCAGTCCCTGGAGTGTCCCGCATCAGTGCCAGTCCGAGCGCAAGGGTGACGTGCATATGTGCGATGACGTCACGTCACACGTGTCACCTCTACACATACAAATGCCCAACACTCTGCAGTACAGTCCAGCTTTAAATATACAAAAAGTGTCGAGCTGCAAACAAACAAGCAGCTTTGGACTGTGGAAGTGCCCAGCGTCTGCACGATCAATCTCTTTTAAAGGTAAAGCATTTATTGGCTGTTGTAATTTATTAGAGGCTGTTGTAAATGTAAGGTGCCTGTGCCTTAAGGAGGAAAGGTGCCTGATATTGCGGGGGGGGGGGGTAAGGTGCCTGTTACTGTTACTATTTGTTTTTGCTTGTTAAATATTTCAGTAAATATATTGTTTAACCAATTTATTTTTTTGTGATTATTTTCTTGATGGACCTGGGGTGGCACACAGGAAGTAGAGGTGGCTGGCCTAGGGGAGAAAAAAGTATAAATTCGGCCCTGTCCATGGGTTCAGCAGTCATTGGTCACATCGACAAGGGCAGGATACACAAGAATATGGGAAGAGTGGAGACTACTGAAACAAGAGATTGGGGGTATCCGCATGGAGGAAGATATGTTACATTTATTGGTTTGGAAGTTAGTTCAACTGTTTCAACAAAGGGTATCCGCGAGTATGGTAGATAAAACGTTGGCAGCATTAAGCTTTCTGTTTAAGTTAAAAGGTTTAAAAGATATGACTAAAGTTTTCATAAGGGTTTTAGGAGAGGAAAAAGGGTGATGGATCAAAGACGGCCCATTACAGTGGATATATTAGAAGGTGGATATATTAGAAGGGTTGTTTGATCAGCTGGAGGTATTGGCATATTCAGAATATAAAAAGAAGCTATTTAAAGTGGCTTTTTCGTGGGCCTTTTTTGGAGCCTTTCTGTTGTCAGAATTGGTCAGCCGCAACAAACAAGGAGTTGGAGCAGAAGGTGACAGCCTGGATAGGCTGGAGACGCACCTTGGCAACAGGGACATCAAGGGGGTGGGTAATTAAAATGTATTAATTTTTATTATTTTTTATTGGATAAAACTTCTGGGGGGCTGGGAGAAGAGAGCCTTTAAAAGATGGGTTCTGCAACATTGTTGCATTCCCATTAGCTAGAGAAAGAGCTAAGCCTGTAAGAAAAATGAGCTCCACTGCTACCTTAGAGACGCTGCTCCTTCAAATCCGAAATGCAGCTGAACTACATGGCGACTCCTGGCTCCAGTCCATCCTCACCTCACAGCACTCAACTCAAGGCTAATCCGGTCCCCCAGCTGACCACCCCAGCCGCGGCCTCACCATCAGCAAGCATCCTGCCTTCCACCACAGCCGACAAGGACGCGGGGAATACCCCCTGCATAGACTTCCCGTGGCACTAACGGCCCGTCGTTCCAGGCCCCCAGAGTGCTTGAGTCCCAGCGCTCCATCAACAAAAGGTAGAAGACCCCCGTCCGGACCCAGGCACTCCCAGCTAAGGCCCAATCCCAGGCCTGCGACAGCATATAGACACACGCGATTGGCGGGGGCATCACCGACTCCCCAGGCCCTCTCCCGGCCGTCGTGTTCAAAGTCCAAGGGTTCCATGCTTCCGGCCCAAGATGGCGCCGCAGGATCGCGTGCGTGCACCAGCACCCCGTCGTTTCCGCTTCAGACACCGGAAGCAAGCAATGAAGGGCAATGCGTCAGGGAATGCGAATGCGAGCCCAGCACCCAAACTGCCTGGCATCAAGGGGGAGCTCCCCCTCAACGGGACACAGCAGAGGCCCAGCAGAGCAGCAGGGACAACTCCTTGGGAATTACCTCACCACACGGGGACTTGAAGAGGAATGAACCCACAGCTTCCCAGAACGGTGAGAACTACTGGGGATAGGTTTGGGGGCAAAGGGACAATGGTGGTATAGGAGAAATAAGGTGTCAGATACTAGAGGTACTCCAAAAACCCGGGGGTTACGGGCATCACACACAAACAAACACAGTTTCTCAAATCGGTGCCGGGGAAACAGCACCGTTAGGGCAGTGGGCATTGCAACAGGGGATTTCCAGGTCAGACCAACCCACGCCATCACAAACACAGGCGGGGCCTGTCCAGCCACTCACGTGCTACACATCCTGCTCCGAAGGACACGTGAATAATGCGCCCACACCCATATCAGCACAGGCCGTGCCCCCTACCGCTCTCCTTCCTTCCATAGCCAATGCTCCCAAGATAGCCCACAACCAAAAGGGCAACGAGCTCCTATGTGAATCAGCCCCGCTAGGGCTCCATGTAGAAAGTGCAATAAAGATACAGGTGGGCAATATATAGATATCTTTTCACTGGTGCAATTAGAAAAATAATCAATAGACAGGCCACCGCCTCCTAAGATATTTAAAAATGACACAGAGAAAAAAAACAATGCAGAAATGCCACGCACGATTAATAACGGACGGCATCTCACTCACGCTAGCATACTATGCGATCACTCCCTGAAAAAGGGGCAGCTCTGATTTGCTATTTGGAATTAATCTGGGGGGCCCACAGAACATACGGGAGCCAATGGTGGCTCAGCTATGACAAACAGTTCAGAAAACAGATGGCAGCAAGGTCAGCAATGAGGTGGGACTGTCAGGACATGAGCTTGTGGCTCCTGACGATGACACCATCACGCCCACACATTTCTAATTTCCACAATACCAGCTTTCCAGCCAGAGCCAGCACCAGGTATGCTGGTGGGCCGGCTGGAACAGGGCGTAAAGGCACCTGCTGGCTCTACAATGAGTCCCACTGCAGGTGGTTCGCAGCCTGTAGATTCCGGCACGAGTGCTCATTCTGTGGAGGAGCACACCTGGCCGTTAGATGTTTCAAAAAGGCCAGACAAGGTCCAACTCGTACAATGTCCTATGTTAACAAGAGCGATGACCCCAGTGAGCATCGCAAGGATGCAGCCCTGGCTAAACATATATGAAAACAAGCTTCATGGATGGGTTTTGGATACCATTCAAATACAGCCCCCATGCATCTAATGCCCCCAACCTAAAATCAGCAAGAGAACAGGAACAAATCGTTTGGAACAAATTGATCAAGGAGGTAGAAGCAGGTAGGATGGCCGGCCCCTTCAAAAAACCACCTCTCGAGAATATGTGGGTCTCCCCCCTCGGCCTGGTCCCCAAAAAGGAGATGGGAAGCTACCGCCTAATACACCACCTCTCCACTCCAAAAGGTTCTTCTGTGAATGACGGAATTGATAGAGATGAGAGCAGGGTGCACTACGCGTCATTTGACAGCACGCTGAATTTGGTAAGATGGGCCGGGAGCACTTATGGCCAAGGCCGATATACAATCAGCATTCAGACTGCTACCAGTACATAAGGACTGCAACCACCTGCTGGGCTGCCACTTTAGAGACCTATACTTCGTCGTATATAAAAAACAAAAAAAGGGGGCCATATAGTGGCAGTGTTGTCCCAAGTAGAAGGCAGGAGGACATGTCCAATAGGTTGTTACCAGGAATTCCGAATGTTAAGGGAAAAGAGGGAAGGGGTGTTTCTGATACATCAGGATGGGACAGCATTATCCCAGTATCAATTTAGAGCGCTCCTGCAAGAAGGGTTGGAAAAGTTTATCAGTTCAAGAATATGGCAGGCCACCTTCAGAATAGGGGCAACTATGGAAGCAGCTAGATGGGGGTTACAAGAAGACATTATAAAGAGAATAGGCAGGTGTGAATCCAACCGGTTTCAATCTTATGTGAGTACAGGAAGGATGACTGTTAAGCTAAAAAAAAAAGGGGGGGGGGTTAGGGTTTCATTTGCTTACTTACCTGTCACTGTTTACTCTTGTAGGTCTTCATCGATACAAGACCCGGTTGGTAGGACATTCCTTTATTGGGCGGAAAGAGAGAGCTAGAAAGAGGCCGATGGACGGCAACTAGGGCTCCATAATAAGATGGAGATACATTGGGTTAGTCGAAGAGGGATGGTATGGGACAAAGTTGTCCCTGTATGTATTCAATTAGCAAAAAATAAAGGGCCCTCCAGAAAAAGTTATTGATTCATGCAGGGGGGGAACGACTTGGCAACGGCAATGAAAATTTGTATAAAGCACATTGGACGGGACTATCTTAGACTATGGTCGGTTTTCCGGGAGTACACTTATATGGTCGAAATCGTTCCAGCAGTTCTGGCAGGGCGCTAATTCATGGGAAGCAATTGAGAGAGCGAGAAATAAGATTAAACAGGGATGGCTCAAAATATTTTAAAAAATGGAGACCTGGGGGTTCGGCACATAGAAATAAATCAGTCCTCTCTCTTCCGCTCGTAGGAGTCTATTTAATGAGAGTGGGCTTAGATATGTTTAATTTAAATGTTCAAGGAGTTCTGGAAAGAGCGTTGTCGGTTGTGGGAACCTTGGGGGCTGTGTAGTTTCAGCCAGCTCAAGGTGTTGGCGGGGGTTCCGCCAGTCGGAATTAGTGGAGTGGTGAGATCAACAGAAAGAAGGAGATGGCCTGGTCAACCTGGAGGTGGGTGGCCGGGGGGATAAAAGACAGAATATTTCATGGTGTAATGGTAGTGAATTTTAAAGAAAATCGTGGACATCGAGCTGGTGGACCGAGGTGTTTAGGACAAGTGACTGGGGCAGATGACAGGGACCCAAACGGCAAGGCAGTTAAAATACGTGGCGGGCATATTATAAAGGTTGTTAACTTTCGCGGCCTTTTTCGCGGCCATTAAACATAAATCGCGTTTACCGCGATTTTAAAGGCCCGAAAACGGCCGCGAAAAGTAAGAAGCGTTAATCTTTCGCGGATACTTACCTGTTACCGCCGCTGCTATTCTATTTAAAGCGGCGGTACCTGGTTTCGCTCGGCTAGTTTGGCTGTTTTACTTCCACCATTGAAGGAGGCAAAGTCAGCGATACTAACCTCCGTCGGCGGGGGATGGGCAGGCAACCACGCGGCGGGTGGTCGCACCCGCCCCGGGAGACACCCCACCCCCCCACACCCCCCGCGGCTACATTAACCAATACAGATTTCAGAACTTTCCAGAAATCTGATTGTTAATGTAAAGCAAGTATTAAAAAAAAATTGACCAATCAGAAACGGATTATGGATTCTGCAAACCTATAAAGAGGAGCTTTCGCCGAGGAACTAGATGCATCCAGTAGATGGCTGAAGGAAAGAAGAAAAGAAGGGCATGGCAACATCGGCTCCGCTGAGCCGGAGGTGCCAGCAGGCTCACTGGCGGCCGCAGTGAGTCTGCCTGGCATCGGCGACCTGAGTTGGGGTTGGGGTTCGCCAGCCGAGACGTCGCGTCGGATCAAGACGCCGGCAAACATCGGCCTCGTTGAGGTCGCCGGCGCCCGCGGGGGTACCCCTGGCGCAGCAGGGTACCTCTCGGGGGTCGGCGGCCTCGGCGGAGCTGGTTTGTCGCGGGACTGGAAGAGAAGAAAGAAGACGTCGCCCAAGGGCTCTTTAAGAGCCGCACTGGGGTCCCGGTTTCAGCTGCGGGACCCCCGCCAAAGGCACTTGTCAGTGCCGCAAGGGCCCTGTAAGGGGGGGGGGGGGTTAGGGTTTCATTTGCTTACTTACCTTGTCACTGTTTACTCTTTGTAGGTCTTCATCGATACAAGACCTGGTTGGTAGGACATTCCTATATTTATTGGGCGGAAGAGAGAGCTAGAAAGAGGCCGAATGGACGGCAACTAGGGCTCCATAATAAGATGGAGATACATTGGGTTAGTCGAAGAGGGATGGTATGGGACAAAGTTGTCCCTGTATGTATTCAATTAGCAAAAATACAGGGCCCTCCAGAAAAGTTATTGATTCATGCAGGGGGGAACGACTTGGCAACGGTCAATGAAAATTTTGATAAAGCACATTGGACGGGACTATCTTAGACTATGGTCGGTTTTCCCGGGAGTACATCTTATATGGTCCGAAATCGTTCCTAGACAGTTCTGGCAGGGCGCTAATTCATGGGAAGCGATTGAGAGAGCGAGAATAAAGATTAACAGGGATGTCTCAAAATTTATTTTAAAAAATGGAGACCTGGTGGTTCGGCACATAGAAATAAAAGATCAGTCCTCTCTCTTCCGCTCAGATGGAGTCTATTTAAATGAAGTGGGCTTAGATATGTTTAATTTAAATGTTCAAGGAGTTCTGGAAAGAGCGTTGTCAGTTGTGGGAACCTTGGGGGCTGTGTAGTTTCAGCCGCTCAAGGTGTTGGCGGGGGTTCCTTGCCAGTCTGGAATTAGTGGAGTGGTGAGATCAACAGAAAGAAGGAGATGCCTGGTCAACCTGGAGGTGGAGTTGGCCGGGGGGATAAAATGACAGAATATTTCATGGTGTAATGGTAGTGAATTTTAAAGAAAATCGTGGACATCGAGCTGGTGGACCGAGGTGTTTAGACAAGTGACTGGGGCAGACTGACAGGGACATTCAAACCGGCAAGGCAGTTAAAATACTTGGTTAAAGTAATTGTTAAATGAATTGGTAAAATCAATTGTTAAACTTAAAAAGATGTGTTTACTATTGTTTTATATATAGGGGGAGGGGGTAACAAGAAGGGAAAAGGATTTTTTGTATTTTGATTTCACACTTTCCTTTTAGCCCATATGTATCCCCATTTTAGAAGTGAAATATTGTCATATTTCGATACTTAGTAGTAAGTGGGGTAATTCACCTAAAAAATGTATGATATGATAATAACTTATCCTTTATAGCGATAAGTTATCATGCTGCTTGAATAAAGAAGGTCTAATGAACACACACCTGAAGAATTGCTGGTCCACAGTTATTAAACTAAATTAATGCAGGTTGGGTGGGACTGGGCATGATCATAAGCAACAGTTCTTACCCGACTGTATGATGGAGTCAGACAAAGATACGTCATAGTATGTATACCTTCTGTTACCCTCTGAAAGCTAGAAAGTTACATATCTGCCTGTCACATGTTCATGAACATGTATAGGCACTATAGATGGGCCGAAAAATGGATTTTCTGAACCGTGTTCAGAAAAAAAATTCTGTTTTTTCTCAAATTTTTAAAATGCAGCTATTTTTATCAGCGCCAGCCCCGTTAGCCATGGCAATGAGAATTCTGGGGTTGCATCTCCACTGTTAAAAGTCACCTGAGTTGTAAGGATAGATATGTGTAAGGTGGAAATGTACAGTGTCCTGTGTCTTTGAGCAGTAGTTTAGAAGAAATCCAATGAGTTTCTCCCTGAACTCTGTGGATGGTGCAGGTCCGCCCACTTTCAGTGACTGCCTGCTTGGGAAATCTCTGACGTGCGTGTTCTTTTAGTGCATGAGCAGAACGTGTGAGGATCCATCGGGACTGCTGTCTGTGTGATCCGACTGGTTGCTGAATTCTACACACACAGGAATAATCACATGACCATCACAGCAGATTGGCCACAGCTTTATTGTGACAATAGGATAACAAATTATTTCAATGCAAATGTATATGTTTAAGTCTACTAACATAACCATAAACTCAGTATTCCAACCAGTCTAACTGACAATACCCTCTTTACCCACTTGCCATACCAACCCCGCCAGGGACAGTTCCCTTAGGATATATTCATTATGCCAACAGGCCAATTAGCCCCCTCCTTGTATTGCCAGTGTCAAGTTGGGCTTGACCCCTCAAGCCCTATGTCAAGTTGGGCTTGACCCCTCAAGCCCAATTGCCCTACCAAATACTCCAAGCCATTTCCACCCCTTCTCTCATGCCAAAATTAAATAGGTCCAAGCCCACTTCAGTGAGATGGACGCCATCTGATCTAAAATAGACTTAATCTTGTTTAAGAATGTAACATGTCTTAAAGGGCATGTCCACCCCCAAAACTATAATCCCCCCCACTACTGGCCCCATTGTGTAGTGTAGTTTAATCCTTACCTCACATCCCAGCTCCATCTGGTTCTTCTGCTATCCCCCTGTCAACAAGGGGGATGTCTCGCCTCCGGGAGAAGTTTGGCATGCGCACTGCAGCCCTTCTCCCCCTCCCTTCCCCTCCCTCTCCCTCCCGATTAAGATTCCCGATTAAGATTCCCAAACATTACTTACCTTCCCTCTTTCTCCCACCGCACTGAACTCCCAGCAGCCGCATCCGTGATTGGCTGCCGCTCAGCCAATCACAGACGCGACTGCCGGTCCTGCCCCTCTGCTTGCATTCTCTCGCAAGCAGAGGGCCTGGCAGTGCAGCAGAGGAAAGAGGGAAGGTAAGTAAAGTTTGGGGCACTTCCTTATAATAAAAATATAGCGGTTGGGGCTGGGGGGACGGGGAATATTATATTAAAAAAAAATTTGGGGGGGACATGCCCTTAAAACAAAGATATATATATATATATATTATATATATATATATATATTTAGCAAACAGTCTTAAGTGGCACTCACGTAACCCTTCGGGTACTGCCCGGGTGCTGCGTCCAACCAACGGTTTCGTGCAGGTAACAATTTTTGGAAGCACTACTGGGACTTGTAGTGAAAAGCAACTTTTATTTCATCACATCTGGCGGTTTCAACGCGTCGACGGCCCCCTAAAGGACGACTGCCGGGATGACGTCGCGGTGGTTGCGTCTACTACAGAGACATTTCGCCAGGCTATCTCCACTCGTTGAGGATTTTGAGGAGTACTTCTCTGTGTCTACATTCTCTCTCTGCCCGACCACTCTGTCACTGTGCACCCTTCAGGTCGTCGGCGCCTCTCCTGCGTATTAGTCCCCTATATATATATATATATATATATATATAAAGACTGCGCAATATCCTGTACAATAACTTTATCTATTCTGAGTGATTGCCGTCCACTCTACCAAATGTGGGCGGATATAGGAGCGAAATCTAATCTAATCTCATCTCCCAATACTCTTAATAGAGACCCATTTGGCCGCTTCCGTGGCTGCCCCAATGCAAAATGGATGTGAACTATATGCTCGAGGTTCCAGGCCTATTGCCTTCAAACACTTACAGAATATTGTTGTAAACTGATATCTGGAAAGGTTTGATCCGTTCTCGTGTAGTAGGGCGTCCATTGCACCTTACTTGTAAAAACTGATTAAAACAAAAAACTGGGCAAGCTTCACAGCTAGGCAGCTCAAGTACATATGAAAACCTCTACCCAATTGATCTGTCTTTGAGTGGGGAGTCGTAATGCGGAGACTGCCATCCCAATGTCACGATGATTCCAACCCAGAGATGGGCGACCCATCATGCGCTGACAGAATTGTCGCCTAATACACTACTCAGAATGTAAAAGGCCTGTAGCCAGTTTAGAAAGTTTCTAGGTATAAGCCTGTATCTCTTTCTCTCCTCCTCCTCCTCGTTTCTGTGCTCCTTTCCTTTTTCCCACTTATCAATGTTAAACCTTTGGCAACAAAGTGAAAATGTCAAAATATTCCCGATTCCATATTTTTGCTTGCACTTCCTGCTTTAGATGAGCCTGGAGTGGACCTTCATAACAGACATACGTGTTGAGACATAGCTGAGTCTGATATGGGCCGGGAAACCAATTGTGTGCTACAGGTGTTATCCCTGCTATTTTGAGATGCTGTGGATGGCAAATGCATGGTGGCTGTGTCCCCTTGATCCTGCCCTGTAGACTGAGAAAACAGAGCCATTCAGTACTTAGGTGTTCCCCTACTACTGTTCCTCTATCGGATGAAATATGGGGTCTTCTTTTGAGTAGGGGAGGCAATTCAACTGACCCTGGAGTAGGTGTTACAATGCTACCCCCGGCTGCTTTCCTCTCACCCCTGGCCTCCCACATTCCCAAAAGGTCCTTAAGACCTGACATAAAATAAGATCTTGCATTGGGGACAGTGCCCCTTACGTGTAAATTATTAACATGTGCTTGCAGCTGACCTGAAGCCTGCTCAGCCGAGTTCCTGGCTAGGGCCGATTGATTCTCACTTTACCTGGTCGCTGTGCATATGCGCTCGATTGTATTGGCGCTTGGAAACAGAAGAGCTGACGCCAAATTGGTGCTGCCTTGCGTCACTTCCTTCCTTCATATATACTGCCTCCCCACCTCTCTGCTCCTCCTTTCTAATAACCCTTCCTATTAATGTCCCTCCCCTATGTTCCTCAGCCAGGCCTGTCATGCACTCCATTTGCTGACTCCCTGTACCCCCCCCCCCTTCCTGCGTGATCGGTAAGTTACCGGAAGGTGGGGTTACACCGGGGCAGCTATGTCTCCAACCTAAATATAAATGTAACTGTTTCCCTTTATTTCCAACCTTATTCTCTTTTCTTTCTACCCTAATGCTTGCTACCTTCTTGTCATATTGCACACATTCAGTTGTCTAAGAATTGCTAATTTATTGAGGTACAACAAGTCAATTAGCTTTACCTTGTAATTGTTCCTGTAATTAGCATTATCGCTCCATTTAACATATCTTGTAATTTGCAATATGCATTCAACTCCCTGACTAACCTTGCTGCTCTCCGCTTTTCAGTATTGATCATTCTAACCCTTTTTGACAGCTTCACATATAGATCTATTTGGAGCCAAGACTGCACTATGACCAAGAAACATGTTGCTGCCTTTGTTTTGAATGCAAAGCTAAGTATTTACTCACATTGAGGCTTTAGGCAGTGCATAGAAGATTCTGTTTCCAATACCAACAAGAAAAAGATATGATGACACTCTCATTATAATAGATAGTACACTTTATTTTTGCACTTTTCACTGTTTTACTTTGCACTTGCGCATACACATAGAATAAAGAGTCAGTAGGGACCTGTCAGAGGATGCATCGGAGGAGCAAGAGATCTGGTAAGTTCTAAATTTTCTTTCCCGGCTCCTGCAGGTTTTATTGCAGGTTTTGTTGAGGAATGGGAGGTAAGACACACCTCCTGTTCTTCAATAAAAAATATTTTACCAGTGTAGATACCCTTTAACAGATGATATCTCATACATCACATATTAAGAATGTAGAAAAACACTTACTTTGGTTTTCCAGTGTTTTATTATCTCCAATCAGCATGAAAATTTTAAAAACATCATAAAGGTATAAAAGATCAAGTCCAAGCCAAACCCCACTTTTGGGATTTTTCAGAGTCTACAAAGCACTTTCCCTGAAATGCTCTAGGTCTGGTGGCTCCTTACTTACTTACTACCTCAACTCGAATAATTTCGGCTTTTTCAAGAATCTCTATGCTTACCAATGTAAGTGTTTTTATACTTTTTTTTAATATGTAATGTGTATTATCATCTGTTTAGTAACTAAATCAACACTCTTGATATTTTTTCTTTTATCCATTATCCAATTTTTATTTATTTTAACCAGTACACATGGGGAGGAGCCAGTAACAAAAGGAATAATTTGGACAAGTATAAGTGGAACACTGAGCTTCACAGTGAACTGTAAATACCTCTATAAGAAAGTTATCCATAGGTGCACAGGATAAACATATTTTTTTACCTCAACCAATGATATTTTATTTTGTGTAAAATTTGTTCGGAAGCACTGGACACTTTCAGGGTTATTCAATAAAAGTTATTATCGTTAAAAATGGTGCTAACAACCAATCAGATGTTAGCTTTCAAATGTTAAATAAGATCTGAATGGTTGGGGCAAAATTAGCACCATTTTTAACGATAAGAACTTTTATTGAATCTCCCTGTTTATATATAATATTGGATACTTCAAAATGGAAATTCTGTTTATTGCAATTTACACTCTATATTGAATATTAATATGTGTCTGACACAGGTTTTTATCTCTTTTAAAAGGAATTTAGCACTTGCACTATATTGCAATTCAAATTTTTTCAATTTAGATTTAAATACATTGAATTACATTTGTAATTGTGAAATGTACCCCCCCCCCACAGTTTTTCGGGAGCATTTATTTATACACAGACAAAATGCTGAATGGGCAGGGTAAGGTTATTAGGATGGAAAAATATTGCTCTTTTTTGTACTGAACTTCCCATTTAAAGGGGGAGTATTGGTAAATGCAAGGGCATGGAGTCATTTCAATGTACATTGAGATTATACAGGCACATTATCATGTTCACATATACTCCACCAACACTTGTTAGTTTATTTTATAAAATGCACTTTCTGATGACCCAATGTGCTTTTGTAATTTTTCCAGGACATCTGCCTGTATTGAATCTGGAGTTTTAGTGACTAGTGCAATAAGAGGTGCAAAAGTTTACCTGTGCTATTTATTTTATTTAATTGCCGCAACCAATCAAAATCTTTGCTTCTTACTGGTTTACTGCAGTTAGACAACATCTTGCTGAACAATTATAGCACAGGCAAGTTTTTGTAACTTTTATTGCAAACGCCTAAAACCCCCTCACAAAAAACGGCATTGTGATTTAAAGCATTTTTATGCGTTTTTCAGTGAGTTTTTATGCAGTGTTTTTATGTTTGGGTTTTTATGCGTTTTTTCCCTTTCCCCCGATACTTTCATTGGATGTGTTATCACACTGAACTGCTGCAAGCAGTGCGTTACAAAAACGCGATGTGCAGAAAACTCAGTAGTGTGAACGATATTATGACATCCCTATGTAATATTTATGTCCATACTTTTTTCCTAACGCATGCGTTATAAAAACACACCAGTTCACTATTGTGAACGGGCCCTAAGTCTTAAATGTATTTTTGGACTATGTGCAACTTTTGCACAGTCTGCACATTCTTTTGGGTATGTCATCTACTGAGTTGTTTTCTGGCTTAAAAGGGGAACTAAACACCAGTTTAAGCAGATGCAGGGAGGGATACCAGGAATGTCAGTTGGTTGGTTCGCTTAAGTGGATCAAGTCTCCGTTCATTATTTGAATACTGTGAAGGGGAGCTGTAATGTCTTATACTCTTCCTATGTTATTTAATTTATTAGTGGAGTACATCAGTTGCTATTGGCTTGCTTGCAATATATCAGTTGCAATGCTATTGGTTTGCTTGCAGTACAACTTTCGCAATGCTATTGGTTTGCTTGCAAGACATCAGTTTCAATGCTATTGGTTTGCTTGCAGGACATCAGTTGCACTAATATTGGCTTGCTTGCAGTACATCAGGTGCAATGCTATTGGTTTGCCTGCAGTACATCAGGTGCAATGCTATTGGTTTGCTTGCAGTACAACTGTTGCAATGCTATTGGTTTGCTTGCAGTACAACTGTTGCAATGCTACTGGTTTGCTTGCAGGACATCAGTTGCAATGCTATTTGCTTGCGGGACAGCAGGTGCAATGCTATTGGCTTGCTTGTAGTAAATCAGTTGCAGTGCTGTTGGCTTGCTTGCAGTACATCAGTTGCAATGCTATTGGATGCTTGCAGTATATCAGTTGCAATGCTATTGGATTGCTTGCAGTACATCAGGTGCAATGCTATTGGCTTGCTTGCAGTACATCAGTTGCAATGCTATTGGTTTGCTTGCAGTACATCAGTTGCAATGCTATTGGCTTGCTTGCAGTACATCGGTTGTAATGCTATTGGTTTGCATAGCTTAACTTTTGCTCAAACTTTTGTTTAGTAGAGACTTCAACACTACTTTAAAACTATTTTCATAAAAGGTTTTATATTAATACTTTCTATCGTAGTTTGTGTTTTTTAATTGGAGGCCTTATGCCTTGAATACTAAGCATTGGATGTGAGGCCTCTTCCCTCATTCCCCCAGGAATGTGCATTGATCATCTCTGTTCTTGTTTCTTCTAACGTTTTGGTCAGATCAGTACCATTTCCACTATTTGTTATAAAGTAATTTTGCACCCCAAAAGCTCCCAAAGCCCCCCTTTTGTGTATATATTGTAGCAGAGCTTTTCTGCAGGAAGATTGACCAAGCATCAATGTGGTAGTAGCACCCCCAACACGTCCCTTTAATTAGAGGTCTTATGCCTTGAATACTAAGCATTGGATGAGAGGCCTCTTCCCTCCTTGTTAAAAGCCAGTAGGTGGGGGGAAGTGATAGCCTTCAATCCTAATCCAATGCAAGGTCAGGGAGACAACCTTCCCAAGAAAATGCAACCAAGCAGGGAGTGTCAGCCCAGATAAATGACCCAAGGTAAATTGTTAGGACCTTCCATTTTGGGGTTACCTTGATGTGGTTGGAAGGCTTTTCATTTTTATGCATAAAATTGTTACTAAAACCCCCATGTTTTTACTGTTTGCACTAGCATAGATATTATGATATATGGAGCCCAGGAATGTGCATTGATCATCTCTTTTCTTGTTTGTTCTTAGTTTGTGTTTTTCATTTGTTTCATCAGAATTAGATTTCCGTTTGTCTGCAAACATTCCAGATGCCATTCTTCATTTTGTAATATTTGTTTTGATCAACAATTCCCTTAGATATTGTTGTAATAATGTCCTTTCTAACAATTGTTTTAGTTAATACAGTAACCTTGAAAGGTTATTTTCTGTGTTCTGCTCAAGTTATACCATTTAGTCTTATTATTATTAGTCATATTGTAACATAAATGTACAGGTTGAATTAAGATGTATTGTACATCCACATTGTCCAACCTTTTAATCCCACCTACTGTATATATAATGCCTGCCTCGCAGTTGATCGAGAGGAAGGCAAAAAGAAAAAAAAACACAACTTCATTGCCAAATAGCAATCAAAACAATCCCTAAACCAACATGAATATTATATATTAATGCCAGTAACTCCTGATATTGTTTAATTTTAAAAACTACTGTAAACCTTTCTTGAAACTATCCAATGAAATTGCAGTACCACAAATGCTTTTAAATTTTACTTTTCTTACTGTAAAAAAAACAAACTATTTTTAAACATGAAGACAATATGTCTTGTCTTCTTACCCTAAAATATACACTTGCATGTCTTCTGATGTGATCTATTGGTGAGCTATTCAGGAAGGAGGTTATTGTACAGCCCATTAATTTATTTGTATATAAATATTTAATGTTAAAAAAAAATTCCAGAACATTTATTGGAAATCTGATGAACTTATTCAGTCATATTTGGGGTTTTCACACAAGAAATTAACAGGGTTATTCAATAAAAGTTCTTATCATTTAAAATGGTGCTAATTTTACCCCAACCAATCAGATGTTAGCTTTCAAATGTTAAATAAGATCTGATTGGTTGGGGCAAAATTAGCACCGTTTTAAACGATAAGAACTTTTATTGAATCTCACTGTAAGAATTTTTAAAAAAAATGCACCATGCCATGTGTTATCTATAAGGATTTGTTTTTTTTATGCATAACACAGGGCACACAGTGTAAACTTTTTTATTTATTTGATCTTCATCTGGGATAAAGTATAAATAGACCACTTGTATTCTCTAACAAATTGTTGTTAGTGCGATTAATAGAATGATCATATCCTATATGAACTCAGAGGCTACCGTTGGTTTCCTAGGAACATGTCAACTTACATGATATGTGAGATGACTAATCCCTTTGTTAGGTTTAAGCCAAAGTACAGTATCTAACATAGAGGTTTGTAAAAAGAAGTTTTGTGTGGGTGTGTTGTACATATGAAATATGGCCACACAGTGAAATATTTCAGTACAATGTGAGTTAGAGGTGTGTAAGCGGCGATATTTACATGACGATAACACTTTTTTAAAATATTTTTTTTATTATATTCTTGTTTTTTGTCATAATATGGCTGATATGTTTATTAGCTTGGGAATTAATCTTTTTTAATGAAAGCACAAAGTCGTCATAGTTTGTACCAAATCAGAAGTAAATATTTTACAGCAGTTCTCAAAAGCTTTAGAAAGAAAAAAAAATTGACCTTGCTTTCTCAGGTCCCAAAATATTTTTTTAAAAATGGGGTTACTTTTCCTTTAATATTTTTCATCTACCTATTGTAAATACATATTTATGCAATGTATACAAAGTTCAGTGTCTGTGGTTATAGATTTTATTTTCTATCATACACAGTTGACATTTAACCAAGGTATTCAAAGTTTTAAAAAAAATCATCCGAGTGCCTTTGAAACCAGAGATGTGGTGATATTTGCATATGATCAATACCTGTAATTAACAGCTTTGGAACTGAGAGACTGTGATACTATTTAATTGTGCTGGATTCAGACAGTCTGTTGGTCTTATTAACCGAATAGGGAAGGGATTGGAGTATTTTAAATAATGAGACATCTTGTCTTTTTTTGCTTCCATATAATTAAATATAAATCCTTAGGGTATTTTTTTAAGAGTTTATGGGGGCACTATCAGGGTTTTTCTCTAACGATTGTTATTAATTTGGCTTGAAAAAGCCAAATTACTGTTCTTTCTATTTCTTCTTCTTCTTTTTCTTCCGTTTTATTCTTCCCGCTATTTTGGACTGTATCTCCTCCCACAGTTTTTGAGCTAGAGACATAAAATTCGGTACATACGTGCGGGGCATATAGAAGAAGTGTGCTATCTTCTAGCTAAGGAATCCGCGGAAGCGTTACGGCGTTATCGGCGAATTTCCGGACATTTTTTTCCATATACTATAATGGTAACAATCCTCAAATGTGGATATTTCAAAACAGTTTTTTTCATGGTCATAAATACAAATGGGGATACCCCCAACCCCCCACACAGACCCAGGTACACCCACCTACTGACCTACCTTTCCATTCCCATGGAAGCCATATTTAAAGGGTAACTAAAGTCAAAAAAACTAATTTAGATTTATCCTCAAAAAAAGATAGTTTTATGGTCATAAACACAAAAAAGACATACCCCCTCAACCAGACCTAGGTACACACACCTAATAATCTACTTATCCATTACTGTGGCAGCCATACTTAAAGGGTAACTAATAAAAAAAAAACTAATGTAGATTTATTCTCAATAAAAGATAGTTTTATGGTTGAAACACAAAAAAGACATACCCCCTCAACCAGACCCAGGTACACATGCCTACTGATCTACTTATCCATTACGGTGGCAGCCATATTTAAAGGGTAACTTAAGTCAAAAAAACAAATTTAGCTTTATCCTCAATAAAGATAGTTTTATGGTATAAACACAAAAAGACATACCCCCAACGAACCCAGGTACACCACCTACTAATCTACTATCCATTACTGTGGCAGCCATACTTAAGGGTAACTAAAGTTAAAAAAACTAATTTAGATTTATTCTCAATAAAACAGTTTTATGGTTGTAAACACAAAAAAAACATACCCCCTCAACCAGACCCAGGTACACTGCCTACTGATCTACTTATCCATTATGGTGCAGCCATATTTAAAGGGTAACTTAAGTCAAAAAAACAAATTTAGCTTATCCTCAATAAAAGATAGTTTTGGTTGTAACCACAAAAAAGACATACCCCTCAACCAGACCCAGGTACACACACCTCCTATCTACTTATCCATTACTGTGGAAGCCATACTTTAAAGGGTAACTAGTCAAAAAAGCAAATTTTTGATCAATAATCAAAAAACTTTTTTTAACCCCCAACGTGATCCAGGTAACACAGCTACTGACCAACAACTCCATTACTGTTGCAGCCATACTTAAAAGGTAACTAAGGTCAAAAAAACTAATTTACCATCATCAAAATTTTTCTTTTTAACACTCACCCGACCGGGTACACATACCTACTGATCTACTTATCCATTACTGTGCAAGCCATACTTTAAGGGTAACTGACTCAAAAAAGCAAATTTTGATCAATAATCAAAAAACTTTTTTTAACCCCCAACGTGATACAGGTAATCACAGCTACTGACCACAACTCCCTTACTGTTGCAGCCATACTTAAAAGTAACTAAAGTCAAAAAACTAATTTTGCCCAATCATCAAAAAATTTTCTTTTTTTAACACTCAACCCACACGGGTACACATACCTACTGATCTACTTATCCATTACTGTGGCAGCCTACTTAAAAGGTAACTGACCAAAAAAGCAAATTTTGATCAATAATCAAAAAACTTAGTTTTTTTAACCCAACGTGATACATATACACAGCTACTGACCTACCCCTCCATTACTGTTCAGCCATACTTAAGGGTAACTAAAGTCAAAAAACTAATTTTGCCCATCATCAAAAAGTTTTTTTTTTAACTCTCAACCTGACACGGGTACACACTCTACTGATCTACTTATCCATTACTATGGCAGCCATACGTAAAGGGTAACTAAGGTAAAAAAAACCATTTTGACCAATCATCAAAAAGTTAGTTATTTATCCCCCAACCTGATATCAATACACCACACCAACTGACCTACCTTAATGCATGTGACATATTTAAAGGGTAAGTAAAAAACAACAATGTCCTCATCATTGACATTATGAGTTTTAAAATCTGCAGCACAAACACACAAATTCCCTTCCAAAATGAAGTCTTTTAAGCCAAATTCAAAGTTTATACTTACTTTCCCTTTCTAGTTTTATTTTGTTTTTGACCCCTATGGGCTCATCATTAGTAGAGATGGCCGGTTCGCGGACCCGAACCCAGATCCGCTGCGGATTTATCCCGTCCGCGAATGGCGGATTGTTCCGGATTTTCCGGATTTTCCGTCTTCCGAACTTCCGAACAGCGGATTTTTTTTTTTCTCAAAAATTTTTGTAATTACGAGTATCTCCGTATTTTTCTTTTGAAATACGGAGAAAACGGAGGTCCTCGTAATACGAGAATTCTCTTAATTTCGAAAATCTTCAAAAAAACGAGAATTCTTGTAAATTCGCGGATTTCTGCATTTTGGGGATTATTTTGAAGACGGAGCAAGCCACATGTCCCAAATTATCCAATGGCAGCTACCATGATTATTGCCAGCCCCCTGGGTATAAAAGCTGCTTCACAGGCGCCATTTTGTCAGTGTGTTGGATTGTGTTTAGTGAGACCTGACAGTGTAGGAGTTGGAGAGAGTATTTTTGTGCTTTTTGAGCTTTTTTTGAGCTCTCTGTGTGTGGATTTCAGTATGGTGGTTTAGCACTTGTTGTTAACCACCCCTGTATTCACACATCTTGAGACCCAACAGTCATTTTAAGGACTAACCTTGTTGTAATGGAGAGGAGGACCCGTCTCTCCACTGAGAATGTGGACTGCCTTACATTCATCAAGATGAATGAGGCGTGGATCACATCTCAGTACAGCACCCCTATTGCTGATGTGTATGCCCGTACTGAAGGCCTCCTGCCCCGGGCCACCCGTACTGCTCATTTTCCACCTAGAGGCTTAGCTGATGCCAGCTTAGCTGGCAAATGGCAAATTTTTCTTATTGGCAGGGCCATATATGGTCCTACCTTGCTCTACTGCATTCAAGTTGTGAAATAACAAATGCTCTGCAACAACAGCTACTTTGTGGCTAATTTTTCTAAGATTGGGTCGATCCTACTTGGCCTGAGAGCATACTATGTTCTTCCTTCTCTCTCCACGAGGCACCTTTGTGGTGTCACCTACTCTGACCACTCATACAGCCTCAACACTACTCTGTGGCTAATGTTTTCAGCTCTGGGTCAATCCTGCCTGGCACTAGAGCAGTACTCCATATTACAAAGTGTGGGCCTACTGTAACTCAATGGTGTGGTTCCAAAGCTTTACCCTTCACCCGCTTTCCCTTGCACGAAGCATACTCTGAGGGAGAGAAGCCAATGGGGTGAGGGGTATGTCCAGTGGGGCCAAGCCTCCTGGCTCTTCAACAATGGGTGCAACTGCAGTGGGCCTGTTGTACTCATGGTGTGGTTCCTACAAAGCCTTAACCGTTCACCCCGCTTTCCTTGCACGAAGCATAATCTGAGGAGAGAAGCCAATGGGGTGAGGGGTATGTCCAGTGGGGCCATACTGCTGGCTCTTTAACAATGGCGGCAAACTGCGCAGTGGGCCTGCTGTAACTCAATGGTGTGTTCCTACAACCTTACCGTTCACCCGCTTTCCCTTGCACGAAGCATATCTGAGGGAGAGAAGCCAATGGGGTGAGGGGTATGTCTAGTGGGGCCAAGCCTGCCTGGCCCCACAACAATGGTGGCAAACCGCAGTGACATTATGTAATCCAGTACCCCCATCGCCTTCTTCCCTTGTTGTGTGCAAA
Organism: Hymenochirus boettgeri; assembly: GCA_019447015.1. Lineage (NCBI taxonomy): Eukaryota > Metazoa > Chordata > Amphibia > Anura > Pipidae > Hymenochirus > Hymenochirus boettgeri. Next base: position 41,182,338 of record CM033471.1, read on the forward strand.
CTACCATAGGGGTAATGTGGCCAATGTGGTGTGTGTAATGGCATTAATGTAAGGTATATACAATAAATTGTTTTGTCAGAAGTGAATTAAATATTTTACTACTTACTACAATACAGTAATATAATAAAAAGTATACTGCCTTCCATCAGTTGCGCATGGCTTGAACATAATAGGCCTCTGCCTCTTCAGATCAGACCATTGTCTCTGGAGGGTAGAGACAGTGGTCGTGTAGCCGAAGCGGCCCGGAGCGGTGCTGGAGCCCTCCATAATCCTCGCTTTCGCGCCGCACATGATAGGTGCCAGGGGGAAATCATCGTACCCCCTGGCCAGGAGGTACTGTTGGTCATACATCTGCCTTACAGAACTCGCCATTGTGCAGAGGCAGAAGTTCCGGTTCCTCATTTTTCAAAATCCTCGTTTACGGAAATCCTCGTATTTTCGAAAAATACCGTTTTTTAAATTCACGCTAGCGGACTGTAATTTTAGTATTGTAGGCATTGATACGTGTTCTTAAGGTCATTACCCAGGTCCCTGAGTGATTAAGTGTACGTTACCAAGGCTATATAGACCACTTTTAATGCGGATTTTTCCAAACTTTCATTTTAATACCTTTTAACGGGTCCGCTCACGGATTTTCGAATTTACGGATTTTTTCGAAAATCCGCGGATCCTTGCTCGGACCGGATTTTTCGAAGTTCGGACATCTCTAATCATTAGTAGCATTGGTCTTTCCTATCTTTAATTCGCTTTCTTAATCTTGACATTAAAGTGCCTGTTTCAACATACAGTACATCTAATATATAGGCTGGTGTTCACCCCATGAAATTTTTACAGATCTCCCCCAAGGGTCTTTATATTATGCTTAGTTAAAGTTTTTGCACTGCTTCCTAATTGTACACTTTTAATTATGGGATAATATGCTCATGCAGTAATTGACAGATTTTTGGTTTCTCCCTCAGTCCCTGTTCTTCTTCTTTAACATATACTTTTTTTCAGAGATGGGAGGAATGCCAGGGGCATTGACTGTGTGTCGAGTCATTATGCGTAAGTATACTGTCTTTTAAAGCTTACATAGGGCGATTCCTACCATAAAGCGATGTGAACAAATTGCTCATGGCGCACGCCTCTGGCAGTCAGAAAGGCGTCTGGCTGTTAGTTTTGCTTTGGTTTATTTGTTTTGTGATTGCGTGCTGCACTGCACATCGCTTTATCAGGAAGTAGCAGTTGTCTCCCCGGCTGATTGGTCCAATAGCGGCTCCTGAACTCTCCCCACACGGCGTGCGTAAATGACAACACTTGCTACGTGTAAGTGACAACCCGCTGGCAGCAGGCGCTATCCCCTCCGTGCACCAGTACCCACCTGTGATGCGCAGTCACTCTCAGGCAGCAGTGTGATTGGCTTCCACCGGGATGGGTCACATAGAAACCACTGTTGAAGCCCTGTCACCCCCCCCTCCCTCTGTTCACTAGAAGTCGGGGGTTGGCAGGGGGGAAATGTGTATTATAGCACACTGTCCCTGGCAGAAGACTAGGAGATGGAAAACCTATCTATGCGCTAAGTACAGTATTGCGGCAAAGAGAGCTCCCGACGTACGGAGCAGGGGACTGGGAAGGGCTGCTGGGAAAGGATCGTGCCACGGGTGCTCACATCCGTGATAGGTACTGTATAACCATGTGATCTCAAGCATTGAGAAACTGACCGATTAGAATTGGATTAGGACTTTCTGCAAAGCTATATAAAGAGCTGCAAACCTCCGCGGAGCTCAGAAGTCTTTGCAGTAGATAGTAGAAGACTGAAGAAAGAAGAGTCCAGCAACATCGGCTCCGTCAAAGCAGGCGGTGCAAGCGGGTTCCCTGATGGCTGCAGTGAGCTCGCCTGGAATTGGCGACTTCAGCGGTAGTTGATACCATCGGCTTCGTTGAGGCCACCGGCACCGAAAGTACCCCTGGCAGCCACAGGGGTACTTCCCAGGGTTGGTGGCCTCAGCGGAGCTTGTGTCACCGGATGGAAGAAAGAAGAGCAAACGGGGTCCCAGTCCCCAACAAAGGCACTTCTCAGTGCTGCAAGGGCCGGGGGGGTCCACGTTTGAGCTGCGGGACCCCCTTAAGCCCCAAAGGCCCTTCTCAAGGCCACAAGGGCACTTACAAGTGCCGGGAAAGGGGGTCCTGGTTCAAGCTGAGGGAGCCCCTAAGTCCCAAAAGTCACTTCTCAGTGCCCCCCCGCGAGGGTCCCTCCACCCCCCAGCAGGCCCCTCCACCCCCCCCCCCAGCGGGCCCTCCCTTCCCCTCCCTGCGAGCGTACTGAGCAGGGATCTGGGAGAGGGTTGCTGGGAAGGGGTTGGGTGTACCACCCAGCCCCGACCCCCGGTGATCTTGGCCGTTTTCGCCACCTTGAAGTTGGCGATTGAATCGCCAAGATTAACACTGTGAATCGTTACCGCCGCTTTATAAATAGAACAAGCGGTAAATGATGTTAGCGAGGCTTTAACATTTCGCTGCCAGGTTTCGCCCTTTTGTAATAGCGATTTTGGTGAAAATGGCGGATTACTCGGTCGCGAAAAGTTATCGCCCTTAATAAATGTGCCCTTAAGTGAATATTTGTTGGAAAACATTTTGGGTGTTCAGATAACATCTTGTCTTGTAAAACAATATATAGATTCAAGGCAGAAAAATATTATTCCTGATGTTTGGATGCATTCAGATGTTTGGAAACTACAACTCCCAGCTATAAAGCATGCTGGAGTTGTAGTTTCCAACCTCTTGAATGCCACCCTCACTGGCATTCAAGATGTTGGAAACTACAACTCCCAGCATGCTTTATTAGCTGGAGTTGTAGTTTCCAAACATCTTGAATGCCAAGTTTCTACTACCGTGTTTTATACTCGGGTCAACAACTTTTATTAGGATTTTTAGCTGAAATTGGGTACCTCGGTTTATACTCGGGTTGGTTTATACTCGAGTATATACGGTAAATACTGACGTGATGTGACATTTAAAATGACCAAATGTTTAACCACACCCAATCCTGGAAGCCACACACACCTAACCCTGGTTGCAGTGGCATATTTCATGGGGCCTAGTGATACATAGAAGCAGCATTTAAAAGTTTGGCTCAGGTGGCAAAAATCCTAGTGACGCCCCTGCTGCCAGTCTGTCAGTGTGTGTGTGGTTATAGCTGTCAGTCTGTCTGATGGAGTGAATGTGTAATTGGCTGTCAGTCTGTCTATGTGAATGGCTGCCAGTCTGTGTGTGGTTATGGCTGTCAGTCTGTCTGTTGGAGTGAATGTGTAAATGTCTGTCAGTCTGTGTGTGTATGGCTGTCAGTCTGTGAGAGTGTCTGTCTGTGTGAATGGCTGGCAGTCTGTGAATGGGTCATAGATATATGATAGTTCAGTTGCTTTCATGCAGAGGTATTTAAATTGGAGATTGAACATATAAGGCTATTTAAAGAAATATACAGTAAGCGTGTTTTTCCAGATAGTATTAGTAGCTCAGAGTTTGCATGTTTGTGGAGTAATGCCCAGTGTAATGATGTCCTGATTGTCCCCCTTTAACTCAAAGGGTTTGATTGACCAATTGGTGCATTGAATGTATTTGCAATATGCATTTGCTTGAATGTTATTGTTACAGAGAGCAATGAAGCTTGCATTGTGTGTCTCGAGAGGGGTCAAGTGTCCCAGAGCCGTATTGTCTCAATCTTCTCTCTGTAACTTATTTTTTGGGATTCTTTTTGTTGTTCCTTTCTCTAGCCATCACATAGTCCAGTGTTTGTGGGTTGCAACTCCAATTTATTTAAAATCGTAAGATAAGCACAACACAAATACACTTGCCTTTCCGTCTTGCTAATCGCACCCCCATCACCTTTAAACTAACTTCACACAAATAAATAAATAAACTGGTGGTCAGGTTAGTGTTTATGAGAAACAAGGAAGCGACATAAACTGCCACAACATATCTATTATTAGATATTATTAAAGGGCATTTATAGTTAGAAAATTAACTTTTTTTTCTTTCTCTCTATGAGTTCTATAATTGCCCCCCACCCCCAGAGTGTCTGTATTTTCTTAAGTTTCCGTCTCTGTCCTGAGAAACACAAGTTAGAAGAATACATGATTGCATTCCTCTACTCCTACTGTCAATCAAATCCCTCTGACATGACCCTCTTCCCTGCTCAAGTCCCTCCCTCCTCCCTGCTCTGTAATAAACATAGAGATAACAGCATTAGCAGGGGAGAGAGGTAGCTTTGATGGCAGAGATAAGTCTGCACTTGCCCCCCCCCCTTCTTGATAGCGCTCACTGACTGATGATGGTTCACAAAGAGAGAGATCATGTTTTATCAGGACATGGAGAGATCCGTGTCTCCAGGACAGCTTGCTTTCTATTGGCCACTGTGCATGGGTGAGTTTTTCAGGCCCCTCCATAATCCTGCGCTTTCGGCGCCGCACATGATGTGCCAGGGGGAAATCATCGTACCCCCTGGCCAGGAGGTACTGTGTGGCATACATCTGCCTTACAGAACTCGCCATTGTGCAGGCAGGAAGTTCCGGTTCCTCATTTTTAACGAAAATCCTCGTTTTTACGGAAATCCTCGTATTTTCGAAAAATACCGTTTTTTTAAATTCACGCTAGGGGACTGTAATTTTGGGTATTGTAGGCATTGATATGTGTTCTTAAGGTCATTACCCGGTCCCTGAGTGATTAAGTGTACGTTACCAAGGCTATATAGACCACTTTTAATGCAGATTTTTCCAAACTTTCATTTTAATACCTTTTAAAGGGTCCGCTCACGGATTTTCGAATTTACGGATTTTTTCGAAAATCCGCGGATCCTTGCTCGGACCGGATTTTTCGAAGTTCGGACATCTCTAATCATTAGTAGCATTGGTCTTTCTCTCTTTATTTGCTTTCTTAATCTTGACATTAAAGTGCCTGTTTCAAGATACGAACATCTATAAATAGGCTGGTGTTCACCCCATGAAATTTTTACAGATCTCCCCCAAGGGTCTTTATATTAAGCTTAGTTAAAGTTTTTGCACTGCTTCCTAATGTGTACCTTTTAATAAAGGGATACTATGCTCATGCAGTAATTGACGGATTTTTGGTTTCTCCCTCAGTCCCTGTTCTTCTTCTTTAACATTACTTTTTTCAGAGATGGGAGGAATGCCAGGGGCATTGACTGTGTGTCGAGTCATTATGCGTAAGTATACTGTCTTTTAAAGCTTACATAGGGCGATTCCTACCATAAGCGATGTGAACAAATTGCTCATGGCGCACGCCTCTGGCAGTCAGAAAGGCGTCTGGCTGTTAGTTTTGCTTTGGTTTATTTGTTTTGTGATTGCGTGCTGCACTGCACATCGCTTTACCAGGAGTAGCAGTGTTGTCTCCCGGCTGATTGGTCCAATAGCGGCTCCTGAACTCCCCCACACGGCGTGCGTAATGACAACACTTGCTACGTGTAAGTGACAACCCGCTGGCAGCAGGCGCTATCCCCCCGTCCACCAGTACCCACCTGTGATGCGCAGTCACTCTCAGGCACCAGTGTGATTGGCTTCCACCGGATGGGTCACATAGAAACCACTGTTGAAGCCCTGTCACCCCCCCCCCTCCCTCTGTTCACTAGAGGTCGGGGGTTGGCAGGGGGGAAGGTGTATTATAGCACCCTGTCCCTGGCAGAAGACTGGAGATGGAAAACACTATCTATGCGCTAGTACAGTATTGCGGCAAAGAGAGCTCCGACGTACGGAGCAGGGGACTGGGAAGGGCTGCTGAAAGGATCGTGCCACGGGTGCTCACATCCGTGATAGTGTACTGTATACCCATGTGATCTCAAGCATTGAGAAACTGACCGATTAGAATTGGATTAGGACTTTCTGCAAAGCTTATAAGAAGCTGCCAAACCTCCGCGGAGCTCAGAAGTCTTTGCGAGTAGATAGTAGAAGACTGAAGAAGAAGTCCAGCACAATCGGCTCCGTCAAAGCAGGCGGTGCAAGCGGGTTCCCTGATGGCTGCAGTGACTCGCCTGGAATTGGCGACTTCAGCGGTAGTTGATACCATCGGCTTCGTTGAGGCCACCGGCACCGAAAGTACCCCTGGCAGCCACAGGGTACTTCCCAGGTTGGTGGCCTCAGCGGAGCTTGTGTCACCGGATGGAAGAAAGAAGAGCAAACGGGGTCCCATTCCCCAACAAAGGCACTTCTCAGTGCTGCAAGGCCGGGGGGGTCCACGTTTGAGCTGCGGGACCCCCTTAACCCCAAAGGCCCTTCTCAAGGCCACAAGGGCACTTACAAGTGCCGGGAAAGGGGGTCCTGGTTCAAGCTGAGGGAGCCCCTAAGTCCCAAAAGTCACTTCTCAGTGCCCCCCCGCGAGGGTCCCTCCACCCCCCAGCAGGCCCTCCACCCCCCCCCCAGCGGGCCCTCCCTTCCCCTCCCTGCGAGCGTACTGAGCAGGGATCTGGGAGAGGGTTGCTGGGAAGGGGTTGGTGTACCACCCAGCCCCGACCCCCGGTGATCTTGGCCGTTTTCGCCACCTTGAAGTTGGCGATTGAATCGCCAAGATTAACACTGTGAATCAGTTACCGCCGCTTTATAAATAGAACAAGCGGTAAATGATGTTAGCGAGGCTTTAACATTTCGCTGCCAGGTTTCGCCCTTTTGTAATAGCGATTTTGGTGAAAATGGCGGATTACTCGGTCGCGAAAAGTTATCGCCCTTAATAAATGTGCCCTTAAGTGAATATTTGTTGGAAAACATTTTGGGTGTTCTAGATAACATCTTGTCTTGTAAAACAATATATAGATTCAAGGCAGAAAAATATTATTCCTGATGTTTGGATGCATTCAGATGTTTGGAAACTACAACTCCCAGCTATAAAGCATGCTGGAGTTGTAGTTTCCAACCTCTTGAATGCCACCCTCCTGGCATTCAAGATGTTGGGAAACTACAACTCCCAGCATGCTTTATTAGCTGGAGTTGTAGTTTCCAAACATCTTGAATGCCAAGTTTCTACCCGTGTTTTATACTCGGGTCAACAACTTTTATAGATTTTAAGCTGAAATTGGGTACCTCGGTTTATACTCGGTTGGTTTATACTCGAGTATATACGGTAAATACTGACGTGATGTGACATTAAAATGACCAAATGTTTAACCACACCCAATCCGGGAAGCCACACACACCTAACCCTGGTTGCAGTGGCATATTTCATGGGGCCTAGTGATACATAGAAGCATTTAAAAGTTTGGCTCAGGTGGCAAAAATCCTAGTGACGCCCCTGCTGCCAGTCTGTCAGTGTGTGTGTGGTTATAGCTGTCAGTCTGTCTGATGGAGTGAATGTGTAATTGGCTTGTCAGTCTGTCTGTTTGAATGGCTGCCAGTCTGTGTGTGGTTATGGTCTGTCAGTCTGTCTGTTGGAGTGAATGTGTAAATGTCTGTCAGTCTGTGTGTGTATGGCTGTCAGTCTTGTGAGAGTGTCTGTCTGTGTGAATGGCTGGCAGTCTGTGAATGGGTCAGAGATATTGATAGTTCAGTTGCTTTCATGCAGAGGTATTTAAATTGGAGATTGAACATATAAGGCTATTTAAAGAAATATACAGTAACGTGTTTTTCCAGATAGTATAGTAGCTCAGAGTTTGCATGTTTGTGGAGTAATGCCCAGTGTAATGATGTCCTGATTGTCCCCCTTTAACTCAAAGGGTTTGATTGACCAATTGGTGCATTGAATGTATTTGCAATATGCATTTGCTTGATGTTATTGTTACAGAGAGCAATGAAGCTTGCATTGTGTGTCTCGGAGGGGTCAAGTGTCCCAGACCGTATTGTCTCAATCTTCTCTCTGTAACTTATTTTTTGGATTCTTTTTGTTGTTCCTTTCTCTAGCCATCACATATCCAGTGTTTGTGGGTTGCAACTCCAATTTATTTAAAATCGTAAGATAAGCCAACACAAATACACTTGCCTTTCCGTCTTGCTAATCGCACCCCCATCACCTTTAAACAACTTCACACAAATAAATAATAAACTGGTGTCAGGTTGTGTTTATGAGAACAAGGAAGCGACATACCTGCCACAACATATCTATTATTAGATATATTAAAGGGCATTTATAGTTAGAAAATTAACTTTTTTTTCTTTCTCTCTATGAGTTCTTATTGCCCCCCACCCCCCGAGAGTGTCTGTATTTTCTTAAGTTTCCGTCTCTGTCCTGAGAAACACAAGTTAGAAGAATACATGATTGCATTCCTCTACTCCTACTGTCAATCAAATCCCTCTGACATGACCCTCTTCCCTGCTCAAGTCCCTCCCTCCTCCCTGCTCTGTAATAAACATAGAGATAACAGCATTAGCAGGGGAGAGAGGTAGCTTTGATGGCAGAGATAAGTCTGCACTTGCCCCCCCCTTCTTGATAGCGCTCACTGACTGATGATGGTTCACAAAGAGAGAGATTATGTTTTATCAGGACATGGAGAGATCCGTGTCTCCAGGACAGCTTGCTTTCTATTGGCCACTGTCCATGGGTGAGTTTTTCAGGATATTGAACTTTTAACTCCTACTGCACATGAGAAGCTTGTCAGTTAGCTGGAGTTGAGACATGGAGCAGGTAACAGAGGGAAGGAGAAAGGGGGGGTGCTGCACAGAGATCTGACACCATGGAAAAACAGTCACTGACAGAGATAGGAGAAAGGCAGCAAGGAGTACATGAATTTAACTTTGCAATGGGCCAATGTGTTTTTTTTCACTATAAATTTCCTTTAAAACATAGAATTACAGTTGTTTGAATACTTGTATGTTCTTAGGTAAGAGTACTTAATTATATAATAATTATACATACCCTTTTGTAAATCGGGATGTTAAACGTCACCTAAGCGTTCCATAACTAGAGATGGACTAGAACTCGAACCCGAATTCGAGCCGAACTATTCAAATTCTAACGAATTCGGACTTCTCGAACTATCCCGGACCCGGATTTTCGATATTTTCGGACTTTTGATAAATATCAAATGTTCGACCGTTCAAATGTGCGAGTAAAATGCCAATTATATCTATATCTATAGGCGCGAACGCGAGCATCGAATCCGCGAGTAAAGTGTCCATTAAAACCTATACGCGAGCATCGAATCCGCGAGTAAAATGTCCATGGTATCTAGGCACAAACATCAAATCTATGAGTAAAGTGTCCATTAAAGCCTATACGCGAACATCCAATCCACGAGTAAAATGTACATGGCAACTAGGTGCGAACGAACTCGAAAATAGCACGAGTGAGAGTAAAATTGGTTTTTCGAATGTCCTGGATATATATATATATATATATATGTTCCCCAGACCATTTCCCAGGTCCCACAGCCATTTACATTAAGTTACCATTGATATTTTAATTGTATTTCATTAGAACTTTTCGAACTATTTGACTCACATTGACTTTAATGGGTCCGTTTTCGAACTTACGAACTTTCCATATAGTTCGAAAGTTCAAAAACGGACCGAACTTTCTAAGTTCGGCCACCTCTATCCATAACCATAAAAGTTCCATAACCGTAAAGGTCTATAAAAGTCAAGGAACTTCTATATGGTTAAGGAACTTCTTGTTGACTTTTACAGGGCGCATTGTTCCTGTTTTGGAATTATATCGGTTAGCGTGACTTAATCTTCTTCCATGCGATGTTATATGCTGAAAGCGGCATTCTATGGCAGCACTTTTAACGTCAGCTAATAGCCGGTGTTAATAGTGCTGGAATAGAAAAAGTGACAGATAGCCACTATCGGCATATAACATCGCTGGGCTGTTTGCACCAGGATGCCGATAGCGGCTCTCGGTGCATCGCCCTGTTAGTGTCCTTATATTATGCAATAAGGTGTGCAAAATTATATATCTGCTGAGAAGATTTGTGCTCAATATATAGGTAATATTCATATATTGTCTTTGCCTTTGGAGAACTATGGTTGTATTTTATAAGGAATTCCACCCTGCACCTGCACGTATTTTTTCTAATTGTTAATAGGACATTTATTGCTGTAGGTGTTGAATGATTTATATTTTACCACACAAAAAAAATTAAAGCATTTAGAGTGTTAACCACAAACACTTAGATGTCTATTGGTGTTGCTATAAAACTGTGTTATCTGGTTGTAAATGTCTGTTAATCACACTTTAAATGAGCAGTAATGTTATTGTTACTGTTTATTACTGTGATCTCTTCTCGTGTGCTACAAAAGGGCCAGTTTTTTTGGTTTCAGATAAGGCTGTAGTCAGCAAATCCATTAAGCCCCATAAATACGATAATTACGGCACATGTATTTAAATATAAATGTTCAAATGAAAATTAAATAATCAAACAAAAAAAAAATCACTCTTGCCAGGTCTATGCCAGGTCTATGTCCCCAGCTTCAGACTACATTTTCCATTGGAAAAACACGGACCCTACTAATATGCAAGGTGCAATTACAATTGGTGATGTCATCAAACTGTCATGTCACATGAAAAAAAATGTGAATATTTCTCATACACTACAACTCTATTCAAGAAATATTAAAAAAAAAAAAAAGAAGTTCCGTTTTCAAACTTCGAACTATATGGAAAGTTTGAAAGTTCGAAAAACGGATCCAAAAAGTCAATGGTAATCAAATAGTTTGAAAAGTTTGCATATTCATTAATTCGATATTACTCACATATTGGTATAATAGACATTTTACTCGCATATTCGTTAATTCGATATTTACTCGCGTATTGGTATAATAGACATTTTACTTGCATATTCGTTAATTCAATATTTACTCGCATATTGTTATATGGACATTTTACTTGCATACTCGCGTGCCTCGAGCGTTCGAACATTCGATAATTATCGAGAGTCCGGAAAATATCGAAGTCTGAGAAATCTGGGTCCGGAATAGTTCGAGAAGTCCGGGTCCGTTCGAACTCGGCTTCGAGTTTGAGTTCTAGTCCATCTCTAGTGATAGCCCTAGGAATTATGATTTCCAAATTCTCCAATTAAACACACTTAACATGTTGACTAAATGATGACTATTGTTATCAATGTTTGTTGATGTTGGACAACCAGGTGGTCAGCAATAAAAATTATGACTCAAAAAAAATTCCAATTTGTTAAAAAGTGCCCCAATAGTTACTTATGTTCCCTCTATCCTCTGCCGCACAGTCCCGGCCCTCTGCTTGCATAGAACTGCAAGCAGGGGGCGGGATTGCCAGCGGCGTCTGTGATTGGCTGAGAGGCAGCCAATCACAGACGCTGCTGCCGGCTGCACAGAACGCCGGAGGATAGAGGGAAGGTAAGTAACTATCGGGGCACTTTCTAACAAATCTTTTATAGCGGTTGGGGCTGGGGGAAGGTAAACTATTATTTTCCAAAGGGAAATTACACTAGGGGGAGGGATCACGAAATGGGAGGGAGAGGGAGCAGGGAGATGGCTGCAGTGCGCATGCCAAACTTCTCCCGGAGGGGAGACAGGAGGGGCAGTTTTTGGGACTTTGGGGGGGGTTACTGGAGAACCATTTGGAGCTGGGATGTAAGGTAAGGATTTTTATTCACTACAGAGTGGGGCCAGTAGTGGGGGGAATTATAGGTTTGGGGGTGGACATGCCCTTTAAAGTCAATGGGAGAGTGATAGTTTGAAAAGTCCAGGTGATTTACAGCTAAACTAACAATGGTAACTTACTGTAAATGGCTGTGGCACCTGGGAAACGGTCTGGGTAACATGTCACTATCACCAAAACTTGTTAAAACACTTCTTAAACACGAGCGTCAAATTGTCGGGTTTTGCGCAAGCTACGTTCGAGGGTTATGGCCTATTCGAGGATTACCAAACCATACTTTCAAGGGTTACCGAAAATTGAATGAGAAATTCAAGGGTTACTGAAATCGAACGATACTTTTAAGGATTACCGAAAATGAAAGATACTTTTGAGGGTTAGCAAACAATATTTTCGAGGGTTAGCGAAAACAATCAATACATTCAAGGGTTCCGAAAACGAACAATACTTTTGATGGTTACCGAAAATCGAAGGCTACATTTGAGGGTTAGCGAACGATACATTCTAGGTTTAGCGAAAATGATCTGTACATTCGAGGGTTATCGAAAACAAATGATACTTTCAAGGGTTAGCGAACTATACATTCTAGGGTTAGCGAAAATACAGCCACGAGTCCGGAAAAACAAACTAGTTTGGACCCCGATCTAGTTCGAATAGTTCGAGTTCATCCGAACTCGGGTTCGAGTTCAGTTTTGTGTCCATCTCTACTACAGAGTAAAAGAAAAAATCTTATTTTCAAGGTACCTGCTGGAAAGAGTGTGGTTAATCTTCTGTTCCTCTACTGCCCTATTTTTTTTTAATATGAGACATGTTATTGTGTTGTGAACACATTCAGGGTTAGTCAATAAAAGTTCTCTAACATTAAAAATGGTGCTAATTTTGCCCCAACCTATCAGTTGTTAGCTTTTAAATGTTAAATAAGATCTGATTGGTTGGGGCAAAATTAGCACCATTTTAAAGGATAAGTACTTTTATGGAATCTTCCTGATTGTGCCTTCTTTATTAACTTTCCAAGTCACCTGTGCTGTACCTTTAGTGTACTGTATGTAATTCTCTGGGATGCAGAGGCGTGGGGATCACTATAGCAACCATAGCAGTATGTCTAGGTCCCCTACAGGCATGTTCCCCCTTCTTAAGAATTTTACCTTAAGAATTATTAAAAATCTTATAAATGTTCCACAAGTCAAAAAAATCCAAGAGTTCTGTTGCAACTTCGGAACCATATCTGTTGTATTCAGTTAGATCAACTGGACTTAAAGTTTAGTTCTTGAAGACGTTTCGCTAGTTATCCGACTGGCTTTCTCAATTCAGAATGACTTGTACAAGAATCTGTGGCAATTATGTACTTTGGAAAGTCCCAATTAGCATATCACAGCCAGGTGTTAAAGCGTATCTCCACTGAGGAAAAATATTTTTTTTTTGGTTTATTTTAAAGTACACCATCCCCCAACCCTCCCCTACCTTTTCCCCCCCAGAATTGCCCATCGTTTGATTGCAGCAGCATGGGAAAGTTGTGCTGGTTCCTGGGGGGGTGTCTTCCCCTGTGCTGGGAGTGCTGTCACCCAATGCATCATCATGGTAACAGACACACCCACTTAGATGCAGTAATCCTGACTCTCTAAGTTAATTTTTACAGCTGATCATGCAGATAGAGACAAGGAAGGAAAAGTTAAAACCCTCTTCCCACAATTCTGTAGCAAAGGCAGGGGGACTTGTGTTGTTTTAATAAAGATTTTTTTGCGTCTAACTCAGAAAGGGGTGGTTGAAAAAGTGATCTAAGATTGATTTTATAGGGGATGCTGGGAATATGAGGCAACCTGGTATGGGAGGGGGTGGGAGAAAGAAAAAGATAGTACCTGATTACTCCTCCATTAATTAGTGAACTCAGCAAGCTGCTGTGATGGTCATGTGCTTATCCCTCCATTAATCAGTGAATGCAGTAGCTTGAAGTTTGTGTGTATGTGTGTGTGTGTATAGAATCGACCAGCCAGTTGGATGACACAGACAGCAGTCCCAACGCATCCTCACACGTTTTGCGCATGCACTAAAGGAACATGGGCGTCGAACATTTCCCAGGCAGGCAGTCACTGGAAGTGGGTGGACATGCACCATCCCCAGCGTTCAGGGAGAAACTCATTGGATACTGCTCAAAGACACAGGACACTGCAGGTACATTTCCACCTTACACATATCTATCCTTACAACCCAGGTGACTTTTATCAGTGGAGATACCCTTTAAGGACTTTCTGAATGCAAGGCGTGATTGCATTGTTGCTAAGAGGTGTTATAGAAACTCCCAGAGTAAGGTGTCAAAACAGCATTGTACATGGCAGACAGTTGGTGTCGAGCCCCCAACCCCCCACAGCCTATTCAGGCTTGGTTTCTTTATTTTCACATAAATGGCCTCCTTGACACCTCTCTTGAACCAGTCATGTTCCTTTGCCAATATGCTAACATTACAATCTTCAAAGGTATGTCCTTTATCCTTAAGATGCAGGTACACGGCTGAGTCCTGACCTGAGGAATTGGCTCTTCTGTGCTTGGCCATACGTTGATGCAGTTGCTGTTTCGTCTTCCCCACATACATATCAGAGCACACTTCACTGCACTGCACTGTGCGTATATGATGTCGCTTTTCTTGTGTTTCAGTATTGGGTCTTTCAGATGTAACAAATTGCTGTGTTGTTTGGTTTAAATCAGACAGGGATACAGTGTTTTTTGGAGAAATAAAATCTCAATTTCTCGGAACCTATAGTTTCGGAAGCAAGATCGATTGCCAACCGGACTTCCCTAGCTTTAAATAGTCCCAACATAAATTTGTTTACACAAAGCAAAACCCAGTATTTTCAACCCAACTAAAAGTACAGCTACTATCCACTCGGACTTTTTCCTCCCTCCCCTAGTGTAAGATTTCTATCTCTATATTTATTAGATATAAATATATAAATCTGTATATGCTTGTGAAGGTTCTCATTCATCCAGGTCATGGTATATCTGTTGTATTCAATTAGATCAACTGGACTTGAAATGTAGTTCTTGAAGACGTTTCGCTAGTCATCCGATTGGCTTTCTCAATTCAGAATGACTTGTACAAGAATCTGTGGCAATTATGTACCCTGGAAAATCCCAATTAGCATATCACAGCCAAGTGTTAAGGGTGTGATTGGATAGTGGCTAAGAGGTGTTATAGGAACGCCCAGAGTAAGGTGTTAAAACAGCATTGTACATGGCAGACAGTTGGTGTCGAACCCCCCCACCTCTATTTAGGCTTGGTTTCTTTATTTTCACATAAATGGCCTCCTTAACACCTCTCTTGAACCAGTCACGTTCCTTTGCCAATATGTTAACATTACAATCTTCAAAGGTATGTCCTTTATCCTTAAGATGCAGGTACACGGCTGAGTCCTGGCCCGAGGAATTGGCTCTTCTGTGCTGGGCCATACGTTGACATATTGGCGAAGGAACGTGATGACTAGCGAAATGTCTTCAAGAACTACATTTCAAGTCCAGTTGATCTAATTGAATACAACAGATATAAATCTGTATAGCATTCTTTTGGGGTTGGAAAGCAAAGAAACCACACGGATAAATGTATGAAAAATAAACATATATTGTTTACTTAATCAAGTTACAATAAAACAAACAAAGATTATTTAAACATAAAACATACACTATATTACAATATTTACATGATAAATTATTACATGTAGACTACAATATTTACCACAGAATGTTTATTTCAATGTTAGCCTTGCTCTTGTCCTGGCCTGTATCTATCAGATCCCATATGACATCCTTCTGGCATGGCTTCCACCCTGTCCAATCTCCAGTCTGTGTTCTAAGTCTCTCAGTAGTCCAACTGGGCTTCTCCTAGTCCAAGAATGCCTTCTCCTAGTCCAAGAATGCATTTCCTAGTTCAAGAATGCATCCCTTCTCCTAGTCCAAGAATGCATCCCTTCTCCTAGTCCAAGAATGCATCCCTTCTCCTAGTCCAAGAATGCATCCCTACTGGCTTCTACCCCAGCTTTTTATCCCCCCAGTAAAACATAAACAGGTCTTCCTCTTCCTGATTCCCACAGACAAGATGTCTATATGACACACAGCATGCAAATGTAAACTGGCTAACCTATTGTTCATATCCTATTGATTTGTCTAGTCCAGGAACCAACCTTACTTTACACCTGTGTCTGAACTAATTATTTTGGGAATGCAGTATCCTGCCTTCTATGGATGTATTGTCTAACATGATTCACCAGGTGACCTGTCTGAGAATGCAGTCTATCTCTTTTGTATTGCCTAATATACATTATAAATAGAATCTTGGCATATATAAATTATATAAAACAGTATATATTAATACATGTAAAGGATCATGATTTCTTACACCAGTACACCAACCTGAACAAAGACACAACCTACAGTATCACACATGCACACACATCAATACAGTCAGCAACAATTTAGCTATTATAGATCTTTATATAACACTTTCTGGTGGAGCATTTCACAACCTTACTACCCTCACAGTGAACAAATATTTACATTGTTTTGCCTCAAACAAATAGGGGTTACCTTTTGTATTTTTTTCACCTGTAAGAAAAAAAAAGGATGAGATGTTATTCTACTGAGCGAGAGAAACAATCCCTCAATTGACTGTTGTTCCCTCAAACATATTTGTAAAAGGTTATCATACAGTATCTACTCGCAAACACCTCTTTTCCAGTGAAAGCAAACCGGACTTTGATCATCTGTCTTCATAATACAAATTCTTTGTTTCTCTTATCAGTATGGTTGTCCGTCTCTGTACCCTTTCCAGTTCATTAATATCCTACCTATGGACTGATGGCTAGAACTGCACACCATTCTTATGGTAAGGCCTTACAAGGACTCTATCTTGGAGCAGAATTGTATCTTCTTTCCTCATCTCTATGCTCCTTCTTATACAGGAAAGTATTTTTTTATTGAATTTAGAAAATATTGCCACTGTTCAGAATTACAAAGTACATTGTTGAGAATAACACCATTTGTTTATGGTATAATTAACATTCGAGTTATTTTAGCCCAGTACCTAACATTTCTGAACAGTAAATGTCATTTGTCATTTGGAGCCCAATCCTCACTCAGGTCTGTTTAATACACTCTGTATGTGAGACATCTTGCAGTTTATTATCATGCACAATTAAGTATCATCAGCAAACATGGACTCTCAACTCCTAAGGCTGCCCATTGGAATCTGTTAGCACATATTCAGTGGTAACCGCATATGCAGTATGGGAAGCAGTATGGGAAGTTGGCCGTGTACCCACATTAACGGCTCCCTCAAACGACAGCTCCTTCTGACAGCCCATAGACATTTTCCATCTACAAGATATAGCTGGATAGCTGGAAGCCGCACCCATGATTGGCTGCCTCTCAGCCAATCCCGGACATGGCTGTCGGTACGGCCCCCTGCTTGCAGTTTCATGCAAGCAGAAGGCCGGGAATGAACGTCGGAGGAGAGAGGTAATGTCAATATAGATCCGGGGAGTTTCTGCACAAATAACTATGGCGGTTGGGGCTGGGGGTGGGAGCCCTACACTACAGAAAAAGATAAAAAAAAGGGGTGGACGTGCCCTTTAAGAAGAATCTTTTCCGGCTGTTTTGGTAAAAGAATCTTTTAATAGATCTAAGTGCAATGCTTAGTAGTAATTAGAGATGACTGAAACTGAGTTTCATTCCGCCAGCATTTCAAACCAAATTGAAATGGAATTTTTCAAGTTTTTAATCTGATTTTTTTTTTATAAAATCATTTGTTGAATATTTGGTAAGATTTTCTAATTTTCTAAAAATTCCACCAGATCTGTGGATTTTCAAAACCGACAGTTCCAAAATGAAA
This sequence comes from Hymenochirus boettgeri, assembly GCA_019447015.1. Lineage (NCBI taxonomy): Eukaryota > Metazoa > Chordata > Amphibia > Anura > Pipidae > Hymenochirus > Hymenochirus boettgeri. The sequence goes on from CM033471.1 coordinate 41,199,757, forward strand.
TCAGGTTTGTTTCGAAACCCGGATTAATCTCTAGTAGTGATGGATGAAATCAATCAGCTTTGTTTTGCTTAGAGTTTTGTGAAAATCTGTGAAATTCAATGGGAATGGGAGGCAATCTGTAAAAAATCTTAGTACCGTACTTATTTCAATGTCTAATAGCAATATTAAATGTGTACAAATACTGTAGTTATGAAGCTGTGAGACTGGCATGTAGAACTGGGGCCAATGGGCAAAGCATAAACAATGGAATATTTCGCAAATTTCGCAGTGCCATAAATCTGCGAAAAATCTAATTTTGAAATCTCAGATTTTAGCACCGTGAAATCCCAAAACTAACCATTTTTTTTGCTTGTATTTTAATCTACTTCAGATATACATCCAAAAATGTAGATGTTTTTGTTTAAAAAAAAATGTGCATGGATTTACCAGGATGATTTAACCGATATCCCTATGACAGCTAAAAATCACGGAAACTGAACCAATATTAATGAGATCTGCAGAAAATCTGTGCAGACTGACATGCCTGGGATCACAGTCCTATCTGTGTAACTTTCAATTAACCTCATTCTCGGAACTGTAAGAAACTGTCTTATAGTGTGTAAAAAATACTCTTAAAATTCATTTGCAGGTTGATTTACAGCATTTCAGAGATTATAAACAGGAACACAAGACACAGTTAGTGCTTGTTTGGAACACTGTCCTTTATGATAAACTTATATAGCATTGCACATTTCTTTATGAATTTTGAGAGTTTCTAGAAGTGAAATATTAACTTTACAATCAGCTGCCAGTGCTTCATGCTCCCAAGTTGGGTAAGTCAATACTATCCTGGGATTAGCATTTCCCAGTAGGTAAAAAAAAAAATGAACCCACACTATACTGGATCGTTTGGCACTGAATTTTAAAATGTTCTTACCTAATCTTTACCAATGTATTTGTTACTAAATGGTCTTTTCCATTATTTTAAATGAAAACTACAGTCTGCCTTGTATTATGTAGATTATTTAATATGTGTTAAGACTCAGTCAGGCTCATTTACCCAGAGCCACTATCTGGGTAAGATTCAATATATTGATTGCAAATGTGGGTAAATCCCAAAAAGGGGATCTACTCACTGCGGGATTTTAACAGCATTAGCATTAGCTGCTGTTAAAATCCAGCGCTAAACGCGATATTGAATTGCGAGCAACAGATGCGCGGGTGTCTTTTGCTAATGCTAATATGGAGTTAAAGTCACGATAACTGGTAGCGAACTGGCTAGCGCAACTTTAACTCCATAAACCAAGCACCTCTGGGTAAATCGGTCCCAGTGTATCACAAGATTACTTTTAATCTGCACCAGTCTCCTAAAGATTGATTTCAGTCTTCCCCAATCTAAAAATATTCCATCTGCATACCTTTAGTTTAAAGGGCATGTGTACCCGCAAAACAATATTTCCTATTTAGGTAACACCCAAAACCTCAAAGCCGGTATAGTTACAAACAAAAGTGCTTATGTTTGCTTTAAATCCTAACGGTAACAACTGGGTAACCATGACATGAAGGCCAATGAATGAAGGGCTTACCCAGGGATTCCTCCTGTGAGAATGTGTGCCAAAGGTCTCACAGGGGAACTGCTCTTAGATGGAAACTATTGGGAGAGCAATCTACCAAAATATGAAATATTGTTTTTGAGTGAACATGCCCTTTAACAGTTTCACTTATAGAATCAACATAAAGGGCTATGTATCAACGTCCGTTTTTTCAGTATTCAGTTTTGTGGCTTAAGTTGCCCTTTAAATGGACAGCAGAATTCCCATACAGTAGTCCCATACAGTAATAGCCAAATCCAGTACCAGTATCTGCCAATCCTTGGCACTCCAGATATTTGGAAGCTACAAGTCCCAGCAGGCTTTGGTTGCTGGGAATTGTAGTTTCTAAACGTGGTGTGGCAAAGCTCAATAAACTTTTAATTAATTAAGCTTACTATCATATGCAATTCTCCTGGCCCCCATATAGTAAAGGGCACTCTGACCCCAATAGTTAAAAGTGTCACCTGAGAGTTGTAGTTTGAAGCTGTCACTTGCTCTGAACTAGCAGCCATTTTTTGCCCCTAAACTGAGAAGACCCATCAGATTTACAGCTTCTAGTTGAGCAGTGACAGTGCTGAGTCCAGCAACCAGACTACAGGAAGCAGGAAGGAGAGTAAAGGCAGATCAGCTCCTGTAACTTTCTATGCAGGAGAAGGATTCTTTAACACAGCACCACCTAATGGTTACTATCTGCAATTGCAGCATTTGGATCTAAATTAGGTTAGGTTTTCAGGCTAATTTTAAAGCCTGAAAATCTTGACTTATATTCTAATATATATGGTAAGTAGCAAAGTGTTACAGCCAGATGCACCAAGAGGCACATCTGCTGAAAATGGAGATAAGACAGGCTAACCGATGATATATCGGTTACCATGACTTAAACTCCATCATTGTGGCACCTGTGTGGTTAACGCGGAAGTTAATCACACAGGCACCTCAAGCGATGTTATATGCGCATAGTGCCTTACCTTTCAGGATGCACAGAGAGGTGCTATGCGAATATAACATTGCCAGAGCGATTGCACAGGAGAGCAGATAGCACCTCTCCGTGCATCACCCTGTTAGTGTATTGTGTTCTGCTTTGTATTTTCAAATTTATGTGGTTAACTGGATTTTCTGGGGAAAATAATACATTGCTTTATTTTAAAGTGATTGATTTAAGTGATGAATACTACATAATGACACAATGACTCAATGCGTCGGGATTACATCACAAATTTCCTGGCGTAGAAAATAGTCATAAAAAATTATGCAAATGTTGTGTAAAATTTTAATGCATTGCTTGTGGCTCTTAGTCGGGCAAAAAACATAAAACTAAGCTAACTACCACAACTAACGTCTAAACCTCAAACAATACATTCATCCCCGCAAATCACTTTAAGATATAATTGATACATAGCAGCCATTGATACATAGCCCTGATAGGGGCCACGCCCCTTAAAGAGGGAACTTTTGGGTAATTTCCATGTTTCTATGGTAGCCCTTTTGGAAATGCCACAACTTCTCAGAGGCTTTAACAGGATTCCGTGCTGCCTGGACTTTGTAGCACCAATGCAAAGTCCAGGCAGCATATAAAGCTATTGGATTGTTGCAGATGCCATAGTGGAACCCATTTCTGAGGATGCCACTGTGTATGATGCCTGGATCTTCTTTTGGAATTCATTGGTGAAATCTAAATGTGCTAATTCCATGTTTTAAACCTGTGACATATATTTAAAGCATCGCCCATTGGAGATAATCATTATGTTCCTACCACATTCCATTTGTATGGAATGCTATGTGTACGTAGTTCTATATGTTCCAGCCACACTGCTTTTTATATGCTGCTTGGAACTTTGCATTGGTCCCTCTTAAGGGGACACTTTGGATTTGATATCACCATCAGTAGCTTGGTGTTCCCAAGTTTAATGGTTATAAATACTAAAGAAGCTGCTTGTGGCTCATAATAAACTCATTGGGATTTAGATAAGGGAAAATTCCTTAAGAAAAAAACGACATTGTAAAAACTTCTATTTAGAATTATAATTATAATGAAGAGCTTGTTTTCTCAGAAAAGAAATCTTACCTCATAGAGAATACGAATGAAAAAAAATGACACATACATAACATATAAATATATGTAACATATTATATTTGTAGGGAAACTGGGGATGCTTTCCTGCTACTCATCCTGTATCATAGAGATTTTAAGATGCCTAGACAAGAAAGTGAGGGGGAGGAGCCAGGTAACCAGAAAGTAACCAGGAAATTAGGAAGTGAGGGGGAGGAGCCAGGTAATCAGGAAGTTAGGGTGAAGTAAAGAGAGAACCAGTATAAAAAGTGACTATGATTAATTACAGTAACTTGGGATCCAGTGTCAAACAGGACTTGTTCTGGATGCCCATCTAAAAGAATGTCCATAAGGTACTTGAAGCCTACCAGATTTCCATGCTTCCTGGAGGACATATTTTGCATGGTTGCTAAAGGCATCTTTTTCCGGGGCCATCTCTATTAAAGTGTCCCTACTTGCTGCACCCAAAATATTTAGTTGATTGCTTAGCAGATGGACTCCTGTTCTACTCTAGTTCATATAGCTTTGGAGTCTGGAAGAGAAGATAGTGTCTCCTTGTTAGTAGTTATACTTTTGTTGTTGAAAGGAACATTGGAATTGTGCTTGTGAAGGTTATCATTCATCGGGGTAATGGTATATTTGTTGTATTCAATTAGATCAACTGGACTTGAAGTTTAGTTCTTGAAGACGTTTCGCTAGTCATCCGACTGGCTTTCTCAATTCAGAATGACTTGTACAAGAATCTGTGGCAATTATGTACCCTGGAAAATCCCAATTAGCATATCACAGCCAGGTGTTAAGGGTGTGATTAGATAGTGGCTAAGAGGTGTTATAGGAACGCCCAGAGTAAGGTGTTAACAATTGTTGCTCTTCTTCGCCACTAGTGGGTTCTATGAGAATCCACTGGGATTTTACATTAATTGTTCTAATTATCATCATTATTTGCATTATTTTATATAATGATATATAAATCATTATAAAATGATACCCTGCCATCTGGCTATGCAGTGAGTCCAGCGCCTCATCTGGTCTGTGGTTCCTTCAGCACGTGAGGAGATGTATTTTTAGCTGACTTGTTTGTTTCACAATCAGTTGTAAGGGTAAAAACAGATTGTTGGAGCGGGTAAGTGGTTCTCTTTTTTCCCCCTTCAATCTTCATGGTGCCCAGTTCAGGCTATAAGAACGTTTGCTTCAGATAGAGTTTAAGCCCCCTCTTTTCTTCCACCGGGATGGCCTCCCCCTGTTGCACTTTCAGTTCAAAGCAGTGTTAAGAAAAGCACTGGACAGGGTGGAACCAAAGGAATTCGGCAATCAGAACCCATTCCTTAAGGCCAGGCAGCTACTGAGGCGTTCTCCTTAGGTTTCTCTGAGGAGAAGGTGCAAAATGGAGGTCAAACTGCCTTGGGCGCTACATTTGGCCTGGTGGGCATATCATTGGATTTCAGACAGCAATGTTACACTAGAAGGGGACGTGTGGCTAGCCTGGTGGCAGGTGTGCTGGAAGTGGTGGCAGATTAGCAAGTTTGACCCGGACCCTACGGTCCATTCATGCTTCTGGGAACAACCTGTGTCATAATTGCCTGCTCTGATTTGTTGTTTTTAAAGAAGACGGACCTGCTTAGGTTCTGGGCTCTTTCAGGAGATGATTTAGTATGGTCAAATGTTGCCCCAGGGTAGAATTGCAAGGGGAAAGGGATCTAGGGTCAATTGGAAAGCCAGGAGAGTATTGAACATAGAATATCCAGATTCATAGGTCCAGGGTGGTGTAGTAGTGAGACACTGTAAGCTAGAAGGTGACAACAAAGCCAAGATCCATCCATTTGTTGGGTGGCAGTCGGAGTACCTTGTAGGCTTACAGAAACTCCTGATAAATCCTAATAAAAGGGCTACCAGCTCAGAGTACCTTGTAGGCTTACAGAAACTCCTTAAAACTCCTAATAAAAGGAGCTACCAGCTACCAGATCCATAATTGTTATTTAGTAAAACCATTTGTCTCTCATCTCTGAAATTAGTCTAAAGTAGTTTATAGGGTTTTTCAGATTACTGGGAATCTGTGATGTTTTTGCTGATGGTCACAGACTCAAAACTCAGACTCCAGTGTTTAGTGGCTGCACTATACCCTTAATAATGTATGTATTCAGGGCCGTTTCTAGCCATTTTGGTGCCTTAGCGTAATCAGAACGCAATCCCATCGCGCTCAAAAGTGCAGTAGTGTGGCCGATCCCCCCAAGTATTGGCATCAACACTTTAGTGCCAGCATTTCCCAGAGTATTGCTATTAACCCTTCAGTGCCAGCACACTTTCCTACTAGTAATTTCAGTGCCAGCACTGACCCAGAGTATTGATTAAACCCTTAGTGCTAGCACTTTCCTAGAGTATTGCTATTAATATTTACTACCAAAAGAGTATTACCATTAACCCTTCAGTGCCAACATTGGCATGATATACAGTACCGTATATACCGAGTGTAAGCCGAGTTTTAGGTTTAAAAATCAACCTAAAAAACCTTGACTCGCTTATACTCGAGTCATTCGAAAACTTACCTTGATTCCAGTTGCAGCCGTGATTCAGGAAGGAAAGCCGGCACGTCCCAGTAGTTTTCGCGGTGGCGCGATGATGTCATCGCGCACGCCGGCAGGATGACGTCATCGCGCAGCGCGAAGAACTACTGGGAAACTGCACAGAGCGAGCGGCAGCCGGAGAAGAGCTGAAGACTGAAGACGGCGGAGAGCTGAAGATGAAGACTGAAGGGGAGAGACTGAAGACTGGGCAGATGAAGATGGAGATATGAAGACTGAAGACATGAAGACTGAGAATGGAGAGAGAGACTGAAGACTGGCAGGTATGGTAAGTGAACTGGGGGGGCTCTAGGGTGGCCATACATTAGCACCCAATACCTTTCTACTATAGGGTTTGGAAACTACAACTCCCAGCAACGAAAGCTGCTGGGAGTTGTAGTTTCCAAACATCTACAGTGGAATGGTATTAGGCAACTATCTACCCTCGGCTTATACTCGAGTCAATCATGGGTTACCTTTACCAAAAACACTTTTAACTGACAACATAATCCTCACACCAACTCTCCTCTGCAGCTTCCGGGTCTCTGCTAAAAGTCAAAGCCATGACGCAGACAGCTGTACCCAAAGCTGCCCTTTGCTGCAGTGCAGCATGTTAAATTACACATACAGCAACAGATTGGGGGATTGGGTTGTGTAAGTAAGATTACCTTTGGTAAGGTAAGTAATGCAAAAAATGGCAGTCACGGCAGTCTCCCAGCCTCTTACAGACTGCCTGTTTCTCTGTGAGGGCAAGCATGCTCAGTAATCCCTAGGAGGCAGCATTGATAGAGGTAATATCCCACCATGTAGTTCACATACCGACTGTCACCATTCCAGCTACAGCAAAACTATACATAGCAGAAGAGTTTATGATACTAAGACACTTGATTGACAGCTGAAATGTAAGATGTTTCAGACTGGATAGCAACAAAAAATAGGGGATGATCAACAAAAAAATGGTACAATGATAGTTTGGAAGAATAATAGTTTCAAGTAATGGGCAATTTAAAACAATATCCCTTTAAATTAACCTGTTTTAATTTGTGTTTTAAAGCATTTTATATGTACCTTATAGAAATAACAGTTCTGCGAGAGATGATATGGTTTTTTGCATGTGTGCGTGGGTAAATGTGCCTGGTCCTTTCCAGGACACCCATATTTGAGATTAATGAATAATTGCCATTTGCAAATAGCCAGATCATTTAAATGTTCTAACGGAAGGTTAATTCTGCCTCCAGATTTATCTCTGCTACAAGCTGTAACTGAAATTTTTGACTACGTTGGCATGGATTTAGGAAATATAATTACCTTTTGCATGTCAAATTAACTTCTCAAATAGCAAGCAATGAAAGATGGGAGATGAAAAAATATTGAGTCACTAAGGTATCAAAAACAGTATATTTCTAATATATTTAATCTAAACATACATGCACTTGACTGAATGATTTATTCAAAGTTTAATTTAAATCTCACTCTACTAGTTAATACAGTTATTCATCCGAAAAATAGCTTCGCACTCATTTAAAGAAAGCGCAAGAAGGTAGATTTGGTTGTACGGAACAATATCAGTGTTCCCTCTAAGGTGTGCGCTTGTGCGGCGCACATATCTCTGCAGGCACACAGGTTAAAGGGTGCGCACAAAAAAATCTCTGGGATCTAAGTGCTGTGGTATGGAGCGCACAAAATATATTCTGTGTACACGGCCAATTTGAGGTTAGCGGGAACATTGAACAACATGCCAGTATTATTTAACGTTAAACAGTTTCAACTACCCCAACCCCAAATCTATACCAATATTGTTCTGAGCTCTAACTATTCATCAGATGAATTTCTCTGCTTTCTATTGATTGTGGTTTCAGACCGCAGGATTGAATGCATTATACTTGTATTTATAGACGTATAGATTTTTAAGTGTTGGAAAGGTGATACCATATAAGTGTTAAAAATAAATCATAGAATGATTACTAAATATTGTGTAAATAATATCTGTTTAATACAATTTATATATAAATTAAATAGCTATCCTGTTTATTGCCTAAGCAGTCCACATAACTTGCTGTTAAAGGAAACTATAGTATGGATAAAGTTTAATAATCCAATATGCTTCTGTGAGGAGCATCAGACCAAAGAAAAATGATTCTGCCAGTCTTCCTTCTGGCTTAGCACTATCTTTAATACGGGATTAGTCCAGGAATAACCTGCAAATTAAAAAGGCATGTGCGTAGCTCCTCAAAGAAACGATATGTGAGGTAGGAATAATCAATCCAACCTCCCTGCTTTCCATTTTTAAAAAGTACATTTTTAGAGTATAGGATCCTTTTAAGGGCATGTTCACCCCCCTAAACCAACTTTGGGGGTAAGGTAGGTAGCCCCTACCACAATATTAATTTAAAAATGTTCCCCGAATCTACTACACTGCCTTCTCTCCGGGGCGATACCGATCTTCTGCTTGCAAGCAGGAGCCGGACCTCAGCCGTGTCTGTGATTAGTGAGAGGCAGCCAATTACAGATGCAGCTGAAGTCATTAGAAACGCCGAGGAGAGAGGTCTCTCCACGGATCGAGGGGGATCAGGGGGGTTTTAAAATTTTTTAAAAATATTGCAGAGGCTAGGTGCGGGCAGGGGTTACTTACCTTCCCCCAAAGGAATTCACGCTAGGGCAATGATGGTGAGGATGGATTGGATGGTGGGAGGGGGGTACTGCACATGGGTACTGCGCATGCTCCAGATCTTGATGAGGACGAGGAATCAGCGTGGATCAGAAGCCTCACAGACAGCTTGGAGTCTTCAGTTTCCTGGATTTGAAAGGAATATCTTGGGAACCAAAGGAGCAGAGATGTAAGGTAAGGTTTATTTAAACTGCAGAGTGGGGCCAGTAGTGGGTTTAATTATAGTTTTTGGGGTGGACATGCCCTTTAAGGTGGATAAGGCTTTGTGTTCTTTTAAGTTTCATGGATCCATTTTAGGGCATGATACATACTGTAAGCTGATCAATTTTTTTTGTTGTTTTTTAGTGGGGGATATATAAAGTATTAATATTGGTCTCTGACATTCTTAAATGTAATGGCGGTGTCTTCTAATGATCAATAGCCCGTTGTATGAATGTTGCCCGTTTGTACAGTCTTGTTTACCTTTACTGTTTCTTTATAAGAGCGTTTCTTTGTGCTGGCACTTCTTAGGCTGGGTACACACTAGCAGATATTTTCGGAGGACCAACCGATCCACAGCACTATGTGTCGCATGAACTGTGCCGTGGCAAGTATTGTTGCCACTGACAGTTATGTGTCCCGGCCGTGCGCTCGCAAAATATCCTTCCCCAGGTTCCTTTAATTCTAACAGTTTAAAAAAGAAAAATTTTTATGCACTATAGTTCTCCTTTAACATGATTCAAAGCAAACATCAAGTGCATAGGGGAAGGAGACTTAAACACAAAATTGTTCTACTAAGATTTGTGAAACATGATCACATACATGATGGCTCCATTTATTTAGCTCCCATGACCTTGCATTATATAAAGGTTTTAATAAATAAAGAGTTTCTATAAACATGTTTTTATCTGAGTTTCCTAATGCGTGTCTGTGCTCATTCCGGGGTCTTTCATATATAGGAATTTATTGGATCTCAGGTGCAGTTCTTTAACAAATGTTCTTTTTCCCCCGACATAACAATATAAATACTAATAAAAATGTTTAATCCTGTAAAAGAAGGACGAATGCTATCACAAGGAGACGTTATTACATATATAAAAACCACACCAATAACCGTCATTTTAAAGTCATGATTAACATTGGCAGTTTTAAACCCAAATTAACACTGCAGAGCGATTAGCTTTTGTAAAGGAAACTGCAGAGACAAAAAATTAGTCCCAGCCTTTATTGTAAAGGCAATAATATTCTATTGTATGACCATGGCTCAATGATAGCCTTTGGCATGACTCTAATGAAAGTCAGCTTTGCAATCAGCATCCTTTTCAGATGATTCACTATAAAATTATAAAACTAGAAACAAATCTGTTATCACAATTAAGGACTGTGGGGTCATTTTTAATATTAACTGCTGGTTTTGGAGGAACCGTGAAATCACCCCCAACCCACCCTCAAATGCTAAGAAATCCCGGGCACGGATTTTTGATATTTTTGGACTTTCGATAAAATCGAATGTTCGACCATTTGAGCATCGAATCCGTGAGTAAAGGGTCCATTAAAACCTATACGCGAGCATCGAATCCGCGAGTAAAATGTACATGGTATCTAGGTGCGAACATCGAATTTACGAGTAAAGTGTCCATTAAAACCTATATGTGAGCATCGAATCCGTGAGTAAAATGTACATGGTATCTAGGCACGAACATCGAATCTACGAGTAAAGTGTCCATTAAAACCTATACGCGAGCATCGAATACGTGAGTAAAATGTACATGGTATCTAGGCCCGAAAGCGAGCACCGAATCCGCAAGTAAAGTTTCATTAAAACCTATACGCGAGCATCGAATCCGCGAGTAAATGTACATGGATCTAGGCGCGAACATCGAATCTACGAGTAAAGTGTCCATTAAACCTATACGTGAGCATCGAATCCGCAAGTAAAATGTACATGGTATCTAGGCACGAACATCGACATACACTGATAGTTCAGTGTATCGGTCGATCGGACCGAAAATTATCGAATCCGAATGTGCCCATGTCGATTGACAGGGTGGAAAACTCGTCGATCGTGCGGACCGCATGATCGGTCGCGGTGACTATCGGACGCGGCTGCTTTTGCCGCGGACCGACAGTCCTTCCTCCTGGCCGACCGTTCGAAAGTATCGAACGGTCGGTCAGGAGGAAAAATCGCTAGGTGTGTACCTAGCTTTATTATTGCTATTACAATGAATCCTAAAGGAAGCATTTATAATGTAGCTGTTAACATCTAAACATTATTTGCCAATTAATATCCATCTGCTAAATATGAATAGAATTTAAAAATTTTAGCAAAACTCTTCTCACTTAAATGTAATACCAGAATCTTTGACTGCATTAGCAGGAACAAAAAATGTATTTTTATGGAAGGAAGCTGTTAACCTATTAAGACAGTGAAATGTACTCATTAGTGTTCCTTATCAAAAGCTGAGTGGTTTGACGAGAGGGCAAAGAAAGAAACGAAGGAACATTTGCATATGCATTTTTAATCATTTAGAAAGTAGAAACTAAATTTAGATACTAAAGTAAAGAGCAAGGAAACTGTAGTCTCTGGTCAAAATTGTATCTTGGATACAAATACGGCCAACAAAAATAACTGATACCAAGTACATTACATCTTTACCTACTCCCCCTCCCAATCTAAGCAAACTTCACATCTTTACTGAACCGTGACTGTATCAGTGTAGAAAGATCCTCAATGTGCAGAGAGAACAATAAGCCACCAAGGGCCACATCATAAAGTTGCAGTATAACTTTTTAGCAATATTTCACCTTTAACATTCAGTTTAACGATCGGTTTAATAATCATTAATTTCAAATTGGTTTAGCGATTTTAATTTACAATCGTTATTGAAAATTAACGTTAACAATTGTAAATACCGATATTGCTTGTAATTTTCAATAACGATTTCGTAGATTTACGAACATTAACGGCCACTGTCGTACATTTTCCGAGAAAGTGCGAGCAAATTTATTGTGGTTTCAATGTGGAATCTTTGATTTTGGATGCAGAATTTGGGTTTCGATGGACAAAATTTTGTTAAAACACAGACAGAAAAGAACCTAACAGTGCAACTTAGAAAAGTTAAAAAAACATTTGATAAAAATGTGATAATTGTCCCATTAAAGGGACAATTATCCTGTAAATTCATGTAGCTTGCCTATTCATCTATTTTTACAGTAAGGTTAGATCGTTTATTCCCACCCCCCTATGAATAGTCGAACATCTTGGTTTCTGGGTTAGAATTACCTACCAGAGCTCACTTGGCATCTCCTCACCAGCTGATCAGTGCTCTTTCCTTATTGTGTTCCTATCTTTATTATAGGTGCGCATGTGCAAAAGATAGGAGCTGGTCGGGATAGCATGCTGGTGAGAAGCTGTGAGTGGTAAGAAGCTGGTGAGTGGAACGCTGGAGGTAAGTTTAACCCAGGTGTTCTATTATCAAAGGTAGGGAAATAAGCAATCTGACCTCCCTTGGAATAATAGATAAAGATATAAGCTACATGGATTTTAATCACTTTTGTTTGATCTGTCATATCAAAAGTATTACACTGTAACACAGTACAACAGATAACGGTTTATGACACAGGTTTAACAACATCTCTTTTTATTCATATTCATATAAAAAGTGCAGACTTACAGTTCAACCAAAATACTACTGTGTCTGCAGTATAGTTAACAATCAGCTTTCTAGCTAAAGACAAACTTATTGTGGACTTCTTACTAGAGTCAGGGGTTTATCTACCAGGGTTATTAGATCAGTAAACCGTAAAAGTTAAAAAATTTGAATCTATAATTGTATGAAAGGTAGAAGCAAGTATTCCTGACTCTTATTTTGTTGTATTTAAAAGGTTAAAAGCTTTAGAAGTTTTGTGCCCGCAGCTCAGCTCTTACTGTGCCAGTCTTACTCAAATAATAATATTGTTAAAATATATTACAGGTTAGCAAGTCAGACAGAGATTTGACCTCCCCAACCTGCAAAAAATTTAACAATATTTTTCTTGAAGTAAGGCAGGCAGAGAAGAGCAGAGCCACTGGCAGCTATTAACCCTTTAATGACAAAAAAGGTAGGAATACATGTTTCTACCCTTTAAAGGGACAGTTCAGTGGAAATGATCAATATTGTTAAATGTTAGTTTGTGTAATGCCTTCTTAGTTATTCTACATATTCTCCCCATTTTGAAAAATCAGTTGCTTTCATAACCTTTGCTGTTCCCTGAAATTAATGAGTTGACATTTCAGGCTCTAACAGTCCTCTTCTTCCAGGATGCACCACTATTTTGGAATGTTCCTAACAGTAATTTCTACTGATTGGCTGTTGGATGGGTAAAACATGCTCAGATCTCTACTGAGCAACTGAATCAAACCAGGCGCTGGGTCAAGGGCAAGACCATAACGGTCTTATAGGGGACCTGCAAACAGGAAGTCAGTGTTTCAGTTGCATTTATTTATACAGAGACACAATGCTGAATGGGCAGGTTAAGGTCATTGGGATGGAAAAATACTGCTCTTCTTTCAGAAAAGCATATGTATTTCCACTTAACTTTTTAAAGCTTATCAATGCCTATTGTTTGGATTGTTAGAACACATTTTGTATATCTCTCAAGAACATAACAGCACATTTTTTAATGAGATTAATAGTTTATAAAGAACTAAAGGGGGGGGTTAACTATGATTTTCTCTCTAAGAAAAGGGGCCCACTCCACCATTAATATTATCTTTGTATATCTTGGCAGAGGTCTTATTGTTTGTACAGAAAAGGGTTACTAAACATCGCTTCCTGCATTAACACTTCAGACAGTGTAAACAATAGCTCAAGCCGGCACTGCAGTGATTCACTTGCACTTAAATAGCAGAAAGGAAAACAGGTGGAATTTGATCTCTGGGACTGCAGGAGATGAGGGTGGGGTCAATCTTTGATTGTCTTCAATAACCTACCGGGCAGTCAATGCACTTGTAGATGATATAGGTTATTGTCTGCAAAAAGAAAATATATTAAGAATATTGATCCTCAAAAACCATGCCTCATCATTCCCTCCTCCCTCCTCCTACAACCTCTTCATGACACCTGCTGCTGTATTTGAAAATAATGTACCAGAGCTGTCATTACCCATTCATGATGGTCTTTGTAGAGGAAAATAACCATTATGGCCACAAGTGCGAACAGAGAATGTGTCGGGTGTGTTTTGGGAAGGGGGGTTGTATTATGTTCTTGCTTTCATTGAAAAATACATTTCAATCTAATGTTTCCCAGCTTTCAGGGATAGACAAGAACAATTCAGTGAGCAGATGGATTATGCCGGAAGGTCTTTCAGGGACAAAACACGTAAATATGAATCAGAGAGAAATTAACATTGGTTACACTGTAAAAATGAACAATAAAGCATAATACTTTCTCGTCTCTGCATTTTAAGCTGATGTAAATGTTTCTCTAGAATTTTCCTTCAGGCAATTATACAGTAGATTATGCACAGAAATATTACATTGCTTTAATGTCATGAGCATCCTATGGAAGAAATAGGCCTAGGCCTTCTTGTTTTCTAAGGAGACCAGATGTTGATGTTGAATAATCAACATACAAAGGCCAATAGTACTGCATTTTATTTAACTGGTGAGTTGGAGAGCTGGAAAATAGTTATTTAGTTTAGCTGGGATAGAAGGAACCTCTGATTGAATATACTGTTGTTTAAAGTAAAAAGGGAACCAAGGCACAGTTCACAACTTGCCAAGCTTGCTTATACTAGCATGTATCACTAATGAGCCAATAGGGATCTGGATTCATAGCTAATGCATTAATGCACATAACGTCACTTGACTGCTACCATGGCAAACTGTTACTTTATGGCTAAGGATGTTATCCTTCGTTTTTGCCCTTTGACCTTGTACATCAAGAATAAAGTGATAATAATCTCACGTCTGAATAAAGATCTTACAATATTAATCATACTTCTATGCTGGGCAGCACGATGGATCAGTGGTTAGCATTGATCCCTTACAGGGCTGAAGTCCTTGCTTCAAATCTTGGAAACATCTGCAAATAGTTTGTATGTTCTCCCTGTACTTGAGTGGGTTTCCTCAAGGCACTCCGATTTCTTCTACAATCATAAAAACATACTGATGTTGTATGTGTCAAATAAATGTGGTTCTAAAGCTTTGTCTTCCAGAATGATCATACCATCATCATATGAATCAGCATGCCTGGGCTATCAATTGTTGTCAACCAATCATATGGTACCTACCACATACCAGTAGTGTGCCCGGCCCCCGGCAGATCAACAAGTTTTATAGGGCCTGCTGCAGTTTTTGGAACTGGCAGGCAACAATGTAATGGCATTCTATTTTAAATGAAGTAAAGAACATGCATACCCGTATATACTCGAGTATAAGTCGATCGAGTTATAAGTCGAGGTACCTATTTTTACCTGAAAAAATTGTAAAAAACTGATGACGCGAGTATAAGTCGAGGGTAGAATATTAACCACTACTGCTTCTGATTCTGTGTTGTTTTAGACTTTAGTTGCTCTCTTAAATGGACAGCAGAATTCCCATAAATGAATCACATACAGTAATAGCCAAATCCATACCAGTAACCTCCAATTCCTTGGCAATCCAGATGTTTGGAAACTACAACTCCCAGCATGCTTTGTTGCGGGAGTTTCAGTTTCTAAACATGTTGAGTGGCCTCTGACCCCATATTGTAAAGGGCCTCTGACCCTATATAATAAAGGACTCTCTGACCCCCTATAGTAAAGGACTCTCTGATCCCAATAGTTAAATTTCACCTGATAGTTGTAGTTTCAAGCTGTCATTTGCTCTGTACTAGCAGCTGTTTTTTGTCCCATACTGAGAAGACCCATCCGATTTACAGCATCCAGATGAGGAGTGACAGTGCGAGTGAGTCCAGCTGACAGACTACAGGAAGTGTAAAGGCAGATCTGCTCCTGGAACTTTCATGCCGGTGACACAGCGCACCTATTGGTTACTATGCTTGTGAAGGTTCTCATTCATCCAGGTTCATGGTATATCTGTTGTATTCAATTAGATCAACTGGACTTGAAATGTAGTTCTTGAAGACGTTTCGCTAGTCATCCGACTGGCTTTCTCATTCAGAATGACTTGTACAAGAATCTGTGGCAATTATGTAACCTGGAAAATCCAATTAGCATATCACAGCCAGGTGTTAAGGGTGTGATTAGATGGGCTAAGAACACCTCTTAGCCACTATCAATCACACCCTTAACACCTGGCTGTGTATGCTAATTGGGATTTTCCAGGGTACATAATGCTACCAGATTCTTTACAAGTCATTCTGAATTGAGAAAGCCAGTCGGATGACTAGCGAAACGTCTTCAAGAACTACATTTCAAGTCCAGTTGATTCAATTGAATACAACAGATAATTGGTTATATCCGCAATTGCAGAATTTGGATCTAAATTAGGACTTGACCCGAGTATAAGCCGAGGTTAGGTTTTCAGGCTAACTTTAAAGCCTGAAAATTTCGACTTATACTCGAGTATATACGGTACTTTCCTTACTGTACATTTCATGGGCACTTAAGTAGTACACCAGGACGATATTATACCACCCTGTAAGTATTTTTTACTTTTATTGCATCAGACCCTTAGGACTAGGCCACATTTTTTCACATGTTTGCACATGCAAATGTGCATGCAATTTCGAATATAATGGAAATCACGGGAGCTCAAAAATCCTGTGATTTCCTATGCACATGCGATAGCGCATCCGTTCCCATTTGGTAACGTATGCGATCACCTTTTTTGCGCAATCACATGTGCTAACATAACAAAATGGAACATCGCTCCACAAAAGCGCGAAAACTCACGGGAGCACATCCAGAGCGTTGCATTGCAGCCTTAGGCTGGGTACAACATTGCAGGATTTTGTGTCCCGACCGAACGTTTGCACTCAGCCGGGACAAATGACTGTCGATTGCGGCAATAGTGGCCATGGACGACAGTTCGTGCAACCAATCGTGTGGTCCATAGGGAACCACAAGATCAGTCGTAATTTACTGACACGTCCGATCATCCGGTCGTTCGATTTGGACTAACAGACGATCGAGGTCGGTCGCAACCGGCCACCCACAAGACAGATAATTTCATCTGACCGACCAATAGTGCCGTGGATCGGTCGGTCGTGAAGATATCTGCTGGTGGTACCCAGCCTTAATGTTATTGTGGAGAAGCAAATGTTTGTGCAAACAATAAGATGCTAGTTTCTGGGATTCTGCAGTATATTACTAACTCACTATAACACCAAAGACCTCCCCAGTGCCGCTGGGTAACTCATACCATAGATATCTAGATAATAGAACCATATATTGATCTCCTTGTCTACGTCTATATCCCCATATAATGTATTTTCCAATGAGTGCTTCAAGAATCAGATTTAACAGTAGTGCAAATAATGTTTTTCTTTTATTGCTTTATTTATCTCAGTTTGTGCAACTCCCTCTTTGTTTCAAACTTGACTATAGATTTATTTGTATTCCTGCAAGCCAAAGCATGGCATATTATCACACCTTGTATATGTAATTAACATACATTTAACAGTGAGTACAAACAGATATGTGCACCAAGTTAGTAATAGATCAATTTACATCTCTTAAATTAGAAGAGTTTTAGTCAGAATGCAAATCTTTTTTTGGACAGATGGCTTGCAAAATGATTCACTAATTTGGGAATTATATAAAAAAACAGACTGCCTCAGAGGGGCTCCCTTCAGTGAGTCTCAGAATAAAAATGAAAATGTTTTGAGTCATTTTAACAATATTAAAAAAAACTGCACAGTGATACAGCATAATAAGTTTTTCCAACTTGTAGCTGTGTAAAATTGCACTTGGATCACCAAACTTTAGAACATTGGTTCTCAAAACAGACAGTTTTCTCGAGGCAAACCTGTGTGGGACTTAAAGTTGTAATTACTCATATGTTATGTACTTTACAGTGTATATTGTATACTAATTAATGTAGTGCAAACTTACACTTGAACTACACTTGAAATGTTAGCATAATATATATATTTTTTAGAGAACAAAATAACAAAGTCACACCAGTGTGCCCCGCGCACACCTTTGAGAAACATTTAGAATACTATACAGCCTATTGATGAATCCCGGTTTCAAAATGAACTGCAGATTTTAAAAATCACGAATTGACCGATTTTTCTGAACTTTTCATTGAAAATTTCAAAAATCACAAACTTAAATTCATTTAAAAATCTAAAATTTAGCGAAAATTGAAAATTCCAATTGAAAGATCAAAAATGATATCGAATATATCTTATAATATAAAATAAAAATTCCGATTCAATGGGTTTGAGCAGAATATTCGGATTTTCATATAGTGTTCCGCGGGATTGCTGTCAGAACAAGACTCATTTTGTTCATCAGTGCAGCAGTGGAAAGCAACCACCAGGCCACCAAAGATCATATGTACAGTATGGTATACGATGCTCTTGATTACTGAGAGGCAGTAAAGGGTCCTGGGCTCAGCATTCCACCCCTAGAGACACCCCTGATAAATACGTACGTGTTTGTGTCCTTGGACATATACACACAAGTAATATATTTCTGCAGTTGCCAACAATCACATGATGCAGGCACAATTAAAGTTAGTAACACAATTTGTAGCAGATATTCAGGCACATGCTCTGCTTTTAGAGGGCTGCCTTTATGGGGTACAGCCAGCAAGGCTGTATAAGCCTGGTGTGGGAGCTAGGACCCAGACAGCTATGGATGGTTACGTGACAATCACACATGACATAGTTAGATGATTTGACATAGTTAGATACAAGTTAGTGTGATCTTTCCTCCACTAAGGCTTCAGTCACACTACACTGAGCTGTAAAAGCATGATAATAATATGCGTTATCATGTGATGTTGTGTGTGTGAATAATGTGTGAATTGTGTAGAAAAACAAATGCCTCTGCGTTATCGAAAACGGGCAAGTGTGAATGAGCCCTTGGGCCCCTTGGTCTTTATTTTACTTTATTTTTTCTGGAAATTTCAGATTGCCTGCAGAAGAGCTTCAGCCTGGTCCCGGGGAGCAGCCAGTTCCCAAGCTAGTCCACCGACATATAAACACCCAGTCCAGTAAAAGTAAATTAACCAACCAGCATATTACTGCTAGCTTGTCATCAGCCTCCCAGTTCACCACTTAATTATTCACAAGCCAGACAGTGCTATAACCAGCTAAATTACAAGCCAGGGAATGCACTAGCCAGTGCCTCAGCAACTCAGTCCATTAACCAGCCAGTTAAATTCTGCTAATCATCAGCTAACCAAAAATCCATCATCCATCCAAACCACTAACCAGCCACCCAGTCAGTGCTCCAGTCAACCAAAAGCTATTCAGTCCACATATTTTTAACATTAAAACAATACACTCACATTGGTGACCTGCCTTGGCCCAGTCTCAGAATTCTTAGCCTATACAACATCAGTGGATCAGTGGACAGGTGGTAACAACCCATTAGCTACCACGCCCAAATTTGTGACTTTATATAAGGGATCCCTTGTATTTGTCTCCATACCATCCCATCTTTATATAGGATGTGCCCTTTATTACTGATTTAGTAGTGAGAATAGCTGGGACTTATTAAACTGTTGACTGTATGGGCTGAATGCTTTCTTCTCCTTAACCATAAAGCTTTGTACACAATGTTCATTTTTATGCTTCCTCTGAGTAATGCAATACACAAAATTACTGTTATGAAAATGCATTAGCGATTGATCAATTAGTAGGCTGTTTGATCATCAGCCGTCTGTATATAGCCGACAAATTACACACCCCTTTGGAAGTGGAGAAATACATTGAAGCTCATCAGATCTCTTTTCAAGAGACTTGCCATTCTCTGGGACTGTATCAGACATAATGCGAAAAGCTTTTAGCAGAACGTTTGCAAGCAAATTGGATCCCGAGCAATATGATTCTTTATCCAATAGTGCCACCTGCTGCCCATAGGGAAAGAAATATATGTTATTCTAAAAATGGCCTTGAAAAGAAGCCTTCAACCAAGTAATAAATGTGCTTATGTTAATGCCAAACCATTCATTATTTCATGTTGGTGATTTTACCCATGAAGATCCTTATGGATACACCACATGGCAGAATCATTTGATAAATTGCACTTCATATGTGCATTGCATAGATCGTTAGTGCATCTACTACATTCCTGAAAGGAAAGAGTAAAAAAACAAACAAAAGATGCACTTTCATTTAGACAGTCGTGTGCCAGCCAACAAAAATCTGGCTTGGAAATCACTGAACCTTCAATAAACAGGCCGTCCCGATTCCATTGAGCTGCCCTAAGCATTATCTTTAGCCTGGCAAACAATAGTCTGTACACAATTTCCTAATCAAACGCCAGCACAAAAACTTGTTTCCATTTACAAAGGAATGTGAAATATAATAAATCCAGGATACACCTGTCTTCACAGAACATGGTTGCTGTTTATATTATAGTATTGACAAATATTCCAAGCAAGGAATCACATGCTTTTAACTGCTGTATAGCCCCACATAGTGGGGAAATTGTGAGATGTTCCTACCGTCATTATGTTTATGTGAGATGTTCAATATTAAAGGTCATGTTCACCCTCAACAAAAAAAAAAGAAAAACCAAATCCTACTTCTGCAATACTTACCTTGTGTTCCTGAATGAAGATAACTCTGTGTTCGATCAATAGGATTTACTGGGGGTAAGATATGCGCTTTAAAACCACTGTATTAAATTAAGCAAGACTTGGACCTCTATGTTATGCTATACTTTACATGTGATGGAATCCATAAGGGTAAGTCAATTAAACAACAGTCTAAAAGTGACAGTGGCATAACTGTAAATTTCCGCCACCCAACAGATGGAAAGAGCGATCAGCTGCTGTTTTTAATCCAGTCTTTTAAACAGCGTATGTTTCCTTATACGACGCAATGAGCTGTTTAAAAACAGCTGATTGGGGACCTATGGAGAGGGAAGGGGTGTGGGTCAGGGGCCCGGCCTCCAATCTCACGGGGGTCCTGGGGCCCTGCAGTTACAACACATGAACATGGACACTGGTTTGCTGCCTCCAACCTTGTAGCCATTGATACTTATTTTATGGAAAATTGAAAACAAAACCTAAATGGGACAAAAAATACTATAACAGGACTGTGGTACATGATAATGCCAAGAGGAAAGACTTCAGTGTCTGTAGTCTGTCAAGATTAATGCACAAAACTAGTTAAGGGCATGTTCACCATGGTGACTTGTCAGTTATCTTCCCGCAACCCCAACTGGGTTTTTTTACCATTTTGTTGCATACATTAGTGAACAGATATTTAAATGATACTGTAAGTTCTGTTCCGTTATGGAAAAGGTATCTTCCTTCTCCCTCTGCTCAATGAGCTTTTTATAAGCTTGAACATGTGCAGAGGAGGAGAAGCAGGTGAATTAGCAGTCCAATCATTGGTTGTGGATTGTGGAATTGTGGAAAGCACTCCAATTAGGTAATTTACAACTACATTTAGCGGAAAGTGCTATGATCTGGTCAAACATTTATACAAACATAGAAAAGTAATCAATGCACATTCCTAGGCCCCATACAATATCATATTATTGCACACTGGCATACTTATAAACAAAGGGGGTTTTAGTATACATACTGTGATCGCATGAATGAAAAGCCTTTCAACCACTTCAAGGTGATGTCAGCAGTCACAAAACTCGATTACTGCATGAAGGGAGGAGCCATAATGGAGGCAATAATTATCTTTAAATATACCTGGTGCTGAATATGTGCTGAATATATCAGTTATGTTTGTGGGCAGATAACGGGCAAGAGACTAGTTTTTGGTTTTAAGGTGGACACACCCCTAAAAAACAAGTTTTTAAACATTCATGTCAGAGTTCCTGGCTGCATAAAAGCCAAATCTAATGTATAATCACTAAATTAAAGGACAGCTATATTTTCCAAGCTCTACCTCCACACAAATATTTTACTATTACAGACCAGTATACTGATTGTAGCTCTTCGGCCTGTTACGTACATCTAGTCTAGTAATACAGTGATATTGGTTAAAATATTATCCCATAAAGACCAGTATACTGATTGTTAGCTCTTCGGCCTGTTAAGTACATTCTAGTCATTCACTCATTCATACAGAACCAGTATATTGATTGTTAGGTCATGAGCCTGGTACATACAATCTAGTCCAGTATAAATACAGTGCTATGGATATAATTAAATCCCATTACAGACCTGTATGCTTATTGTTAGCTCTTGGGCCTGTTACGTACAGTTCTAGTCAGTAAATACAGTGCTATTGGATAGAAATATTATCCCAGTACAGAGCAGTATACTGTTCTATTAGCTCTTGAGCCTGTTACATACAGTCTAATCCAGTAAATGCAATGCTATTGGATATTAATTAATTTCCATTACAGAGCAGTATACTGATTGTTAGCTCTTGGCCTGTTACGTACAGTCTAGTCCAGTTAATACAATGTTATTGGTTATAAATATTATACCATTACAGATCAGTATACTTGATTGTTAGCTCTTTGGCCTGTTACGTACAGTCTAGTCCAGTAAATTAAAGTGCTATTGGTTATAAATATTATTCTCATTACAAACCAGTATACTGATTGTTTGCTCTTCGGCTGGTATGTACAGTCTAGTCCAGTAAATACAGTACAGTGCTATTGGATATAAATATTATCCATTACAGACAGTATACTGATTGTTAGCTCTGGGCCTGTTACGTACAGTCTAGTCCAGTAAATACAGTGCTATTGGTTATAAATATTATCCCATTACAGACCAGAATACAAATTGTTAGCTCTTGGTCCTGTTATGTATAGTCTAGTGCAGCAAATGCATTGCTATTGGATATAAATATTATCCCATTACAGACCAGAATACAAATTGTTAGCTTTTGGGCCTGTTACATACAGTCTAGTCCGGTAAATACAGTGATATTGGTTATAAATATTATCCCATTAAAGACCAGTATACTGATTGTTAGCTCTTCGGCCTGTTAAGTACATTCTAGTCATTCACTCATTCATTACAGACCAGTATATTGATTGTTAGGTCATGAGCCTGGTACATACAATCTAGTCCAGTAAATACACTGCTATTGGATATAATTATAATCCATATACAGACAATATGCTTGTTTAGCTCTTGGGCCTGTTACGTACAGGTCTGTCCAGTAAATACAGTGCTATTGGATATAAATATTATCCCATTACAGAGCAGTATACTGACTATTAGCTCTTGGGCCTGTAACGTACAGTCTAGTCCAGTAAATACAGTGCTATTGGATATAAATATTATCCCATTACAGAGCAGTATGCTGTCTATTAGCTCTTGGGCCTGTTACATACAGTCTAATCCAGTAAATACAGTGCTATTGGATATAATAATTATCCCATTACAGACCAGTATACTGATTGTTAGCTCTTCGGCCTGGTAGTACAGTCTAGTCCAGTAAATACAGTACAGTGCTATTGGATATAAAATTATCCCATACAGACCAGTATACTGATTGTTAGCTCTTGGGCCTGTTACATACAGTCTAGTCCAGTAAATACCAGTGATATTGGGTTATAAAATTGGACCCATTACGACAGAATACAAATTGTAGCTCTTGGTCCTGTTATGTTATAGTCTAGTGCAGCAAATGCACGCTAGTGGATATATCTCCTTATCAGCACAGTAATTCAGTTAGTCAGTCATTGTACAAAAAGACATTGTACAAAAAAAGGAATACAGAAAGTCACTGAGTGACATCACTGAGTGACTGATTATATAGATTCTCACCACTGCACCTCCCCTTTGAAATGCCAGAGCCTTATGTATTATATATATTTAATGATCTTAAAAATTAAAAACCTCTTAACAAGGTCGAGGGATAAGGAATGCCGCCTTATGCCTTTAAAAATGACACATATAAAATCTAAATGCTGTGAGACTAAAACTGGCCATTTGTTAGGAAACGTACCTCCTGTCCTCTCTGCTTAGCTCAGAAAACCATCTCGACCAATCATTTTGCTGCTGACATTCGATTGCAAAATGAATGGGCCAGTATAGGGGAATGTCACATTTGAGGATAAAACTATGGTTTTTTTTTTTTTTAGATATGGAGATAGGAATTTCAATCAATTGTATCTAGTGTATGACCAGCTTTATTACCAGTTCAATAAATGAAAAGCTATTTAGCTATACCAA
The DNA here is from genome assembly GCA_019447015.1 of Hymenochirus boettgeri. Classification (NCBI taxonomy): domain Eukaryota; kingdom Metazoa; phylum Chordata; class Amphibia; order Anura; family Pipidae; genus Hymenochirus; species Hymenochirus boettgeri. The sequence continues at coordinate 41,223,851 of CM033471.1, forward strand.
TGCAGCCTGCAAAATGCTTCTAATGTAAATACTGTCAGTCTTTCAGTGTGCTGAGATTACACATGGTTAATATTAAAGGGAAGAGGTGACAAACCCAAATCCCATACATGGAATGTTTGTTCCTTTGCATTTTAATAAAATGGGGTCTCCCTGGCCATGAATTAGAATAGTGCAAGAGAAGGCCTTGTATCGTAACATGCGCAATGGTTGTTAGTACTTTGTAGCAACAACATGTGACAGTGACCCATAAAGGGCTGTAAACTCATCCCTTTAAAGCCAAACACATTTATAGTAGCATGCTACAAGCCTGGTCATGATTTCCATTAAATAATGACGCAGGATGCCTCGGTTTCAGTGAAGCCATACAGCAGTCATTTAATGAAATAGTACTAAGCCTTGCATTGTGTAGATTTGTGCATATAAAAACCATACAAATAGCCGAGTGTGTTCTAATGTTTGGTCAGTATCATTAAACATGTTTGGAAATAGATAAATCCTACTAATATGAAACAGCTGAAGTGCTTGAGGGATGGATTCAATCATTAGCATTCCATTCCATGTAATATAGAAATGGGGGAAACATTCATTCTGGCATGTAGGAGCAGGTATTTTCTAATTGCATTTCAAGTGATTCATTTGGTGGGATTTATTATGTTTCACGTTGTGATATACTTTATATAGTACAGGGTTTTTACATTGAGATGTTGTAATGTTTGCAAAAATGCTATCCTCTATTCACATTTCAGGCTGGTCCCAGTCCTGAAGTCCTGGGTACGTGCTTACCTGCATTTACAGCAAGGAGAGGTGTGATTGCCTTCATTGGCCGCCATTGTACCATCTGACCATTTGCAGCTGCACTGGGGACGCCAGGTAGCAGGCAGTTTTTACCTCTTAATCACAAGGATTGGGTTGACCAGTTTTTTAAGTGTGTTTGTAACCAAATAGTCAATGATAAGTTCTCTTACGTTCTAAAATGACATCTGCCCCATCCTTCTGCTTAATGAGTTTTTTTTAATAAGATTGAGATTGTGCAAAGGAGAGAACAGGGAAATTAGCAGTCAATCATTGGTTGTGATGTCACTCCTCCTTCCATGGATTGACTCCATGGAAAGAGGAGTCAGCTTATTCTGTCTGAATTGGGGCAATAATTATACTTAAATATCTGGTTAGGAATGCATCTAATAATGTGGTGAATATATCAGTTGGGGTTGGGGACCGGTAACAGACAAGTCACCAGATTTTTGTTTTATGGTTAGACATGCCTTTTAACACATTGTAAATCACTGTGCCCAGCCTGGGAACTTTAAAGGGTAACTGTTGTCTCCAATTCTTACAAACTAGTGAGGATTATATAAAAAGCCTTCCATTGTACCAACCGTCTATCCCTCTTCCTGTTTTTCCCAGCATTACGTCTTAACTGTGCACGCTTCTCCCCATCAGGTGATGTCACTCAACCTACTGGAAACAGGAAGTTTGAACTCCAATAGAATTTCTCATATCCTGCAGGCAGAGATGTGATTGTCAGCTCATTTTAAAGGAAAATTAATTTAACCCTAAATTGTTTGGAGACCACAGTTGCCCTTTAAAGTGTTTTGAATGGGGAAGAAACTGTTTCTTCAGGTAGAACCTCCCAACAGCCCCACCATGTCAGTCATGGGATGAATAATTATTTAATCAGTGATATCTATTTATCGTCAATTGACAGACAGAAAGAATTGAGTTGACTGGACCAATTGAATATTTGCACCTTTTTTAGATGCAACTGCTCACAGCTATGTGCAAAAATGTATTGTATATCAATAAGGAAAGCATGTCACCCAGATTAAAAAATATCTTTACCTTTCCCACCCCTCCAAACCCTGAGATTGTTATGGCTACTTACCTACCTGTTTTTGTGTGTGTGTGTGTGTATAACTAAAGATTACATATTTCAGCGTTGAATAAAAAGAACATGGAGCTGATTTTTCTGCAGTAAAATTGTTTGCTCTTCTTCGCCACCTAGTGGGTTCTATGAAGAATCCACTGGGATTTTACATTAATTGTTCTAATTATCATCATTATTAGCATTATTTTTATATAATGATATATAAATCATTATAAAATTGATACCCTGCCATCTGGCTATGCAGTGAGTCCAGCGCCTCATCTGCGTCTGTGGTTCCTTCAGCACTGAAGGAGATGTATTTTTCAGCTGACTTGTTTGTTTCACAATCAGTTGTAAGGGTAAAAACAGATTTATTTGGAGCGGGTAAGTGGTTCTCTTTTTTCCCCCTTCAATCTTCATGGTGCCCAGTTCAGGCTATAAGAACGTTTGCTTCAGATAGAGTTTAAGCCCCCTCTTTTCTTTCCCACCAGGATGGCCTCCCCCTGTTGCGCTTTCAGTTCAAAGCAGTGTTAAGAAAAGCACTGGACAGGTTGGAACCAAAGGAATTCGGCAATCAGAACCCATTCCTTAAGGCTCAGGGCAGCTACTGAGGCGTTCTCCTTAGGTTTCTCTGAGGAGAAGGTGCAAACTGGAGGTCAAACTGCATGGGGCGCTACATTTGGCCTGGTGGGCATATCATTGGATTTCAGACAGCAATGTTACACTAGAAGGGGATTCGTGGGCTAGCCTGGTGGCAGGTGCTGCTGGAAGTGGTGCAGATTAGCAAGTTTGACCCGGACCCTACGGTCCATTCATGCTTCTGGGAACAACCTGTGTCATAATTGCCTGCTCTGATTTGTTGTTTTTAAAGAAGACGGACCTGCTTAGGTTCTGGGCTCTTTTCAGGGAGATGATTTTAGTATGGTCAAATGTTGCCCCAGGGTAGAATTGCAAGGGGAAAGGGATCTAGGGTCAATTGGAAAGCCAGGAGAGTATTGAACATAGAATATCCAGATTCATTAGGTCTCAGGGTGGTGTAGTAGTGAGACACTGTAAGCTAGAAGGTGACAACAAAGCCAAGATCCATCCATTTGTTGGGTGGCAGTCGGAGTACCTTGTAGGCTTACAGAAACTCCTGATAAACTCCTAATAAAAGGAGCTACCAGCTCAGAGTACCTTGTAGGCTTACAGAAACTCCTTATAAACTCCTAATAAAAGGAGCTACCAGCTACCAGATCCTATAATTGTTATTTAGTAAAACCATTTGTCTCTCATCTCTGAAATTAGTCTAAAAGTAGTTTATAGGGTTTTTCAGATTACTGGGAATCTGTGATGTCTTTTGCTGATGGTCACAGACTCAAAACTCAGACTCAAGTGTTTAGTGCTGCACTATACCATTAATAATGTATGTATTCAGGGCCGTTTCTAGCCATTTTGGTGCCTTAGCGTAATCAGAACGCAATCCCATCGCGCTCAAAAGTGCAGTAGTGTGGCCGATCCCCCCAAGTATTGGCATCAACACTTTTAGTGCCAGCATTTCCCCAGAGTATTGCTATTAACCCTTCAGTGCCAGCACACTTTCCTACTAGTAATTTCAGTGCCAGCACTGACCCAGAGTATTGCCATTAAACCCTTAGTGCTAGCACTTTCCTAGAGTATTGCTATTAATATTTTCACTACCAAAAGAGTATTACCATTAACCCTTCAGTGCCAACATTGGCATGATATACAGTATGTACCTGTTTTCCATGTATCCTCCATTGAATTGTTCCCTCCTCACCCACTCTAGTTCTAATTGGAGAGTTGGGTGGAAGGAAGAAAGAGGCAGGGATAGGGATCTCATGGCTGCTAGTCACAGGGTTACTATTATAAAGTCTGCAGCAGCTTTTACCTGGCATTTTAGAACTGTTCTCATCGGTACTATTAGCTGAGCTCATCCTCCCCTCCCTCCTTCCTTCACCTTCAGTTCATTTGCAATTTGCAATTTGTGTGGAGTTCAGGCTCTGTACTAAATACAATGTTGCAAATTACAGCAGCACAAGGAGAGCAGTTCTAACACAGCAAGTAAAAGCTGACAGGGAGAACACTGGGCGCCCTGGTTTATTATAGGCGCCCTAGCACTTTGTCTAGGGGGCTTATGCCTAAAAACGGCCCTGTATCTATTGCTGCATAATTGCTGCAAAAACAGCATAGCGCAGAGATGCAGGTGCAGCATAATGAAGTGAGTCTGATCATAGCACAGCTCTGTGCAGTGTAATTCTCAATGTTGTACATTTTTCACTATACTTACCTTTACCAAAAACACTTTTTAACTGACAACATAATCCCTCACACCACCTCTCCTCTGCAGCTTCCGGGTCTCTGCTAAAAGTCAAAGCCATGACGCAGATAGCTGTACCCAAAGCTGCCCTTTTGCTGCAGTGCAGCATGTTAAATTACACATACAGCAACAGATTGGGGGATTGGGCTGTGTAAGTAAGATTACCTTTGGTAAGGTAAGTAATGCAAAAAATGGCAGTCACGGCAGTCTCCCAGCCTCTTACAGACTGCCTGTATCTCTGTGAGGGCAAGCATGCTCAGTAATCCCTAGGAGGCAGCATTGATAGAGGTAATATCCCACCATGTAGTTCACATACCGACTGTCACCATTCCAGCTACAGCAAAACTATACATAGCAGAAGAGTTTATGATACTAAGACACTTGATTGACAGCTGAAATGTAAGATGTTTCAGACTGGATAGCAACAAAAAATAGGGGATAGATCAACAAAAAAATGGTACGATGATAGTTTGGAAGAATAATAGTTTCAAGTAATGGGCAATTTAAAAACAAATATCCCTTTAAATTAACCTGTTTTATATTTGTGTTTTAAAGCATTTTTATATGTACCTTATAGAAATAACAGTTCTGCGAGATCTGATATGGTTTTTTGCATGTGTGCGTGGGTAAATGTGCCTGGTCCTTTCCAGGACACCCATATTTGAAGATTAATGAATAATTGCCATTTGCAAATAGCCAGATCATTTAAATGTTCTAACGGAAGGTTAATTCTGCCTCCAGATTTATCTCTGCTACAAGCTGTAACTGAAATTTCTGACTACGTTGGCATGGATTTAGGAAATATAATTACCTTTTGCATGTCAAATTAACTTCTCAAATAGCAAGCAATGAAAGATGGGAGATGAAAAAAATATTGAGTCACTAAGGTATCAAAAACAGTATATTTCTAAATAATTTTAATCTAAACATACATGCACTTGACTGAATGATTTATTCAAAGTTTAATTTAAATCTCACTCCTACTAGTTTAATACAGTTATTCATCTAGAAAAATAGCTTCGCACTCATTTAAAGAAAGCGCAAGAAGGTAGATTTGGTTGTACAGGAACAATATCAGTGTTCCCTCTAAGGTGTGCGCTTGTGCGCGCGCACATATCTCTGCAGGCACACAGGTTAAAGTGGTGCGCACACAAAAATCTTCTGGGATCTAAGTGTTGTGGTATGGAGCGCACAAAATATATTCCTGTGTACACGGCCAATTTGAGGTTAGCGGGAACATTGAACAACATGCCAGTATTATTTAACGTTAAACAGTTTCAACTACCCAAACCCCAAATCTATACCAATATTGTTCCTGAGCTCTGTAACTATTCTCATCAGATGAATTTGTCTTGCTTTCTATTGATTGCTGGTTTCAGACCGCAGGATTGAATGCATTATACTTATTTATTAGACGTATAGGTTTTTAATGGTTGGAAAGGTGATACCATATAAGTGTTAAAAATAAATCATAGAATGATTTACTAAATATTGTGCAAATAATATCTGTTTAATACAATTTATATATAAATTAAATAGCTATCCTGTTTATTGCCATAAGCAGTCCACATTAACTTGCTGTTAAAGGAGAACTATAGTATGGATAAAGTTTAATAATTCCCAATATTGCTTCTGTGAGGAGCATCAGACCAAAGAAAAATGATTCTGCCAGTCTTCCTTCTGGCTTCAGCACTATCTTTAATACGGGATTAGTCCAGGACTAACCTGGCAAATTAAAACGGCATGTGCTGTAGCTCCTCAAAGAAACGATATTGTGAGGTAGGAATAATCAATCCAACCTCCCTGCTTTCCATTTTTAAAAAGTACATTTTTAGAGTATAGTTATCCTTTTAAGGGCATGTCCACCCCCCTAAACCAACTTTGGGGGTAAGGTAGGTAGCCCCTACCACAATATTAATTTAAAAATGTCCCCCGAATTCTACTTACACTGCCTTCTCTCCCGGGGCGATACCGATCTTCTGCTTGCAAGCAGGAGCCGGACCTCAGCCGTGTCTGTGATTAGCTGAGAGGCAGCCAATTACAGATGCAGCTGAAGTCATTAGAAACGCCGCAGGAGAGAAGGCTCTCTCCATCGGATCGAGGGGGATCAGGGGGGTTTTAAAATTTTTTAAAAATATTGCAGAGGCTAGGTGCGGGCAGGGGTTACTTACCTTCCCCCCAAAGGAATTCACGCTAGGTGCAATGATGGCTGAGGATGGATTTGGATGGTGGGAGGGGGGTACTGCACATGGGTACTGCGCATGCTCCAGATCTTGATGAGGACGAGGAATCAGCGTGGATCAGAAGCCTCACAGACAGCTTGGAGTCTTCAGTTTCCTGGATTTGAAAAGGAATATCTTGGGAACCATAAGGAGCAGAGATGTAAGGTAAGGTTTATTTTAAACTGCAGAGTGGGGCCAGTAGTGGGTTTAATTATAGTTTTTGGGGTGGACATGCCCTTTAAGGTGGATAAGTCTTTGTGTTCTTTTAAGTTTTCATGGATCCATTTTAAGGGCATGATACATACTGTAAGCTGATCAATATTTTTTTTGTTGTTTTTTAGTTGGTGGATTATATAAAGTATTAATATTTGGTCTCTGACATTCTTAAATGTAATGGCGGTGTCTTCTAATGATCAATAGCCCGTTGTATGAATGTTGCCAGTTTGTACAGTCTGTTTACCTTTACTGTTTCTTTATAAAAGAGCTGTTTCTTTGTGCTGGCACTTCTTAGGCTGGGTACACACTAGCAGATATTTTCGGAGGACCAACCGATCCACAGCACTATGTGTCGCATGAACTGTCGGCCGTGGCAAGTATTGTTGCCACTGACAGTTATGTGTCCCGGCCGTGCGCTCGCAAAATATCCTTCCCCAGGTTCCTTTAATTCTAACAGTTTAAAAAAAGAAAACTTTTTTATGCACTATAGTTCTCCTTTAACATGCATTCAAAGCAAACATCAAGTGCATAGGGGAAGGAGGACTTAAACACAAACTTGTTCTACTAAGATTTGTGAAACATGATCACATACAGTGATGGCTCCATTTATTTAGCTCCCATGACCTTGCATTATAATAAAGGTTTTTAATACAATAAAGAGTTTCTATAAACATGTTTTTATCTGAGTTTCCTACATGCGTGTCTGTGCTCATTCCGGGGTCTTTCATATATAGGAATTTATATGGATCTCAGGTGCAGTTTTTCTTTAACAAATGTTCTTTTTCCCCCTGACATAAACAATATAAATACTAATAAAAAATGTTTAATCCTGTAAAAGAAGGACGAATGCTATCACCAAGGAGACGTTATTACATATATATAAAAACCACACCAATAACCGTCATTTTGAAAGTCATGATTAACATCTGGCAGTTTTAAACCCAAATTAACACTGCAGAGCGATTAGCTTTTGTAAAGGAAACTGCTAGAGACAAAAAATTAGTCCTAGCCTTTATGTAAAGGCAATAATAATTCTATTGTATGACCATGGCTCAATGATAGCCTTTGGCATGACTCTAATGAAAGTCAGCTTTGCAATCAGCATCCTTTTCAGATGATTCACTATAAAATTATAAAACTAGAAACAAATCTGTTATCACAATTAAGGACTGTGGGTCATTTTTAATATTAACTGCTGGTTTTGGAGGAACCGTGAAATCACCCCCAACCCACCCTCAAATGCTAAGAAATCCCGGGCACGGATTTTTAATATTTTTGGACTTTCGATAAATATCGAATGTTCGACCATTTGAGCATCGAATCCGTGAGTAAAGGGTCCATTAAAACCTATACGCGAGCATCGAATCCGTGAGTAAAATGTACATGGTATCTAGGCACGAACATCGAATCTACGAGTAAAGTGTCCATTAAAACCTATACGCGAGCATCGAATACGTGAGTAAAATGTACATGGTATCTAGGCCCAAAAGCGAGCACGAATCCGCAAGTAAAGTTTCCATGAAAACCTCTTGCGAGCATCGAATCCGCGAGTAAAATGTACATGGTATCTAGGCGCGAACATCGAATCTACGAGTAAAGTGTCCATTAAAACCTATACGTGAGCATCGAATCCGCAAGTAAAATGTACATGGTATCTAGGCACGAACATCGACATACACTGATAGTTCAGTGTATCGGTCGATCGGACCGAAATTATCGAATCCGAATGTGCCCATGTCCGATCGACAGGGTGGAAAACCTCGTCCGATCGTGCGGTCCTCTATGGACCGCACGATCGGTCGCGGTGACTATCGGACGCGGCTGCTTTTGCCGCGACCGACAGTCCTTCCTCCTGGCCGACCATTCGAAAGTATCGAACGGTCGGTCAGGAGGAAAAATCGATAGGTGTGTACCTAGCTTTATTATTGCTATTACAATGAATCCTAAAAGGAAGCATTGTATAATGTAGCTGCTTAACATCTAAACATTATTTGCCAATTAATATCCATCTGCTAAATATGAATAGAATTTAAAAATTTTAGCAAAACTCTTCTCACTTAAATGTATCTACCCAGAATCTTTGACTGCATTAGCAGGAACAAAAAAATGTATTTTTATGGAAGGAAGCTGTTAAACCTATTTAAGACAGTGAAATGTACTCATTAGTGTTCCTTATCAAAAGCTGAGTGGTTTGACGAGAGGGCAAAGAAAGAAACGAAGGAACATTTGCATATGCATTTTTAATCATTTAGAAAGTAGAAACTAAATTTAGATACTAAAGTAAAGAGCAAGGAAACTGTAGTCTCTGGTCAAAATTGTATCTTGGATACAAATACGGCCAACAAAATAACTGATACCACTGTACATTACATCTTTACCTACTCCCCCCTCCCAATCTAATCAAACTTCACATCTTTACTGAACCGTGACTGTATCAGTGTAGAAAGATCCTCAATGTGCAGAGAGAACAATAAGCCACCAAGGGCCACATTCATAAAGTTGCGGTATAACTTTTTAGCAATATTTCACCTTTAACATTCAGTTTAACGATCGGTTTAATAATCATTAATTTCAGATTGGTTTAGCGATTTTTAATTTACAATCGTTATTGAAAATTAACGTTAACAATTGTAAATTACCGATATTGCTTGTAAATTTTCAATAACGATTTCGTAGATTTACGAACATTAACGGCCACTGTCGTACATTTCCGAGAAAGTGCGGCCAAATCTTTATTGTGGTTTCAATGTGGAATCTTTGATTTTGGATGCAGAATTTGGGTTTCGATGGACAAAATTTTGTTAAAACACAGACAGAAAACAACAGTGCAACTTAGAAAAGTTAAAAAACATTTGATAAAAATGTGATAATTGTCCCATTAAAGGGACAATTATCCTGTAAATTCATGTAGCTTGCCTATTCATCTATTATTTACAGTAAGGTTAGATCGTTTATTCCCACCCCCCTATGAATAGTCGAACATCTTGGTTTCTGGGTTAGAATTACCTACCAGAGCTCCACTTGCATCTCCTCACCAGCTGATCAGTGCTCTTTCCTTATTGTGTTCCTATCTTTATTATAGGTGCGCATGTGCAAAAGATAGGAGCTGGTCGGGATAGCATGCTGGTGAGAAGCTGTGAGTGGTAAGAAGCTGGTGAGTGGAACGCTGGAGGTAAGTTTAACCCAGGTGTTCTATTATTCACAGGTAGGGAATAAGCAATCTGACCTCCCTGTGAATAATAGATAAAGATATAAGCTACATGGATTTATATCACTTTTGTTTGATCTGTCATATCAAAAGTATTACACTGTAACACTTCAACTGTATTACCCGGTACAACGTATAACGGTTTATGACACAGGTTTAACAACATCTCTTTTTATTCATATTCATATAAAAAGTGCAGACTTACAGTTCAACCAAAATACTACTGTGTCTGCAGTATAGTTAACAATCAGCTTTCTAGCTAAAGACAAACTTATTGTGGACTTCTTACTAGAGTCAGGGGTTTATCTACCAGGGTTATTAGATCAGTAAACCGTAAAAGTTAAAAAATTCTGAATCTATAATTGTATGAAAGGTAGAAGCAAGTATTCCTGACTCTTATTTTGTTGTATTTAAAAGGTTAAAAGCTTTAGAAGTTTTTGCTGCCCGCAGCTCAGCTCTTACTGTGCCAGTCTTACTCAAATAATAATATTGTTAAAATACTATTACAGGTTAGCAAGTCAGACAGAGATTTGACCTCCCCAACCTGCAAAAAATTTAACAATATTTTTCTTTGAAGTAAGGCAGGCAGAGAAAGAGCAGAGCCACTGGCAGCTATTAACCCTTTAATGACAAAAAAGGTAGGAATACATGTTTCTACCCTTTAAAGGGACAGTTCAGTGGAAATGATCAATATTTGTTAAATTGTTAGTTTGTGTAATGCCTTCTTAGTTATTCTACATATTCTCCCCCATTTTGAAAAATCAGTTGCTTTCATACCCTTTGCTGTTCCCTGACATTAATGAGTTGACATTTCAGGCTCTAACAGTCCTTCTTCTTCCCAGGATGCACCACTATTTTGGAATGTTCCTAACAGTAATTTCTACTGATTGGCTGTTGGATGGGTAAAACATGCTCAGATCTCTACTGAGCAACTGAATCAACCCAGGCGCTGGGTCAAGGGCAAGACCATAACGGTCTCTATTAGGGGTCCTGCAAACAGGAAGTCAGTGTTTCAGTTGCATTTATTTATACAGAGACACAATGCTGAATGGGCAGGTTAAGGTCATTGGGATGGAAAAATACTGCTCTTCTTTCAGAAAAGCATATGTATTTCCACTTAACTTTTTAAAGCTTATCAATGCCTATTGTTTGGATTGTTAGAACACATTTTGTATATCTCTCAAGAACATAACAAGCACATTTTTTAATAGATATTAATAGTTTATAAAGAACTAAAGGGGGTGTTAACTATGATTTTCTCTCTTAAGAAAAGGGGCCCACTCCACCATTAATATTATCTTTGGTATATCTTGGCAGAGGTCTTTATTGTTTGTACAGAAAAGGGTTACTAAACATCGCTTCCTGCATTAACACTTCAGACAGTGTAAACAATAGCTCAAGCCGGCACTGCAGTGATTCACTTGCACTTAAATAGCAGAAAGGAAAACAGGTGGAATTTGATCTCTGGGACTGCAGGAGATGAGGGTGGGGTCAATCTTTGATTGTCTTCAATAACCTACCGGGCAGTCAATGCACTTGTAGATTATAGGTTATTGTCTGCAAAAAGAAAATATATTAAGAATATTGATCCTCAAAACCATGCCTCATCATTCCCTCCTCCCTCCTCCTACAACCTCTTCATGACACCTGCTGTGCTACATTTGAAAATAATGTACCAGAGCTGTCATTACCCATTCATGATGGTCTTTGTAGAGGAACATAACCATTATGGCCACAAGTGCGAACAGAGAATGTGTCGGGTGTGTTTTGGGAAGGGGGGTTGTATTATGTTCTTTGCTTTCATTGAAAAATACATTTCAATCTAATGTTTCCCAGCTTTCAGGGATAGAACAGAACAATTCAGTGAGCAGATGGATTATGCCGGAAGGCTTCTTTCAGGGCCACAAACACCGTAAATATGAATCAGAGAGGAAATTTAACATTGTTTACACTGTAAAAATCGAACAATAAAGCATAATACTTTCTCGTCTCTGCATTTTAAGCTGATGTAAATGTTTCTCTAGAATTTTTCCTCAGGCAATTATTACAGTAGATTATGCACAGAAATATTACATTGCTTTAATGTCATGAGCATCCTATGGAAGAAATAGGCCTAGGCCTTCTCTGTTTTTCTAAGGAGACCAGATGTTGATGTTGAATAATCAACATACAAAGGCCACATGTACTGCATATTTATTTAACTGTGAGTTGGAGAGCTGGAAAATAGTTATTTAGTTTAGCATGGGGCATAGAAGGAACCTCTGATTGAATATACTGTATGTTTAAAGTAAAAAGGGACCCAAGGCACAGTTCACACTTCTGCCAAGCTTGCTTATACTAGCATGTATCACTAATGAGCCAATAGGGATCTGGATTCATTAGCTAATGCATTAATGCACATACCGTCACTTGACTGCTACCATGGCAAACTGTTACTTTATGGCTAAGTATGTTATCCTTCGTTTTTGCCCTTTGACCTTGTACATCAAGAATAAAGTGATACTAATCTCACCGTCTGAATAAAGATCTTTACAATATTAATCATACTTCTATGCTGGGCAGCACGATGGATCAGTGGTTAGCATTGATCCCTTTACAGGGCTGAAGTCCTTGCTTCAAATCTTGGACACATCTGCAAATAGTTTGTATGTTCTCCCTGTACTTGAGTGGGTTTCCTCAAGGCACTCCGATTTCTTCTACAATCATAAAAACATACTGATGTTGTATGTGTCAAATAAATGTGGTTCTAAAGCTTTGTCTTCCAGAATGATCATACCATCATCATATGAATCAGCATGCCTGGGCTATCAATTTGTGTCAACCAATCATATGGTACCTACACATACCAGATAGTGTGCCCGGCCCCCGGCAGATCAACAGTTTTATAGGGCCTGTGCAGTTTTTGGAAACTGGCAGGCATCCAATGTAATGGCATTCTATTTTAAATGAAGTAAAGAACATGCTACCCGTATATACTCGAGTATAAGTCGATCCGAGTATAAGTCGAGGTACCTATTTTTACCTGAAAAATTTGTAAAAACTGATTGACGCGAGTATAAGTCGAGGGTAGAAATTATCACCACTACTGCCTTCTGATTCTGTGTTGTTTTTAGACTTTAGTTGCTCTTTAAATGGACAGCAGAATTCCCATACATGAATCACATACAGTAATAGCCAAATCCAGTACCAGTAACCTCCAATTCCTTGGCAAGAAGCCAATGGGGTGTGGGGTCTGTCCGCAGGGGCCAAGCCTGCCTTGCTCCGCAAAAATGTTGTCCAATTGCAGTGGGGGTAAGGGGTCTGTCCGGAGGGGCCAAGCCTGCCTGGCTCCTCAATAATGTTGTCAAATTGCAGTGGGTCTACTGCTACTCAATGGTGCTGTTCCTACAAACCCTATCCCCTTCCCCGCTTTCCCTTGCACGAAGCATACTCTGAGGGAGAGAAGCCAATGGGGTATGGGGTCTGTCTGGAGGGGCCAAGCCTGCCTGGCTCCGCAATAATGTTGTGAAACTGAAGTGAATCTACTGCTACTCAATGGTGCTGTTCCTACAAACCCTATCTCCTTCCCAGCTTTCCCTTGCACAAAGCATACTCTGAGGGAGAGAAGCCAATGGGGTATGGGAAAAGCCTAAATAATTATCAGGGAGATTCAATAAAGGTTCTTATTGTTAAAAATGGTGCTAATTTTGCCCCAACCAATCAGATGTTAGCTTTCAAATGCTAAATAAGATCTGATTGGTTGGGGCAAAATTAGCACCATTTTAAACGATAAGAACTTTTATTGAATCTCGCTGTATGTTTGTAGTTAATGTCATTTGTAAAGATAAAACACAGAGATTTGTTTAGTTTAACTTTTTTAGTAAACATAAGCACCTGTTTCTTCGGTGCTTACATATTAATAATAATAATTATAACAATAATAAAATAATAAAAAAAAATATATAAACAATAATAATAACAATAACAAACATGGTGCTAAAAAAAAAACAGCACCTATTTATTTTTTAAAACTTTGCGCTTAATGCGCAAAATGTCTTTGTGCATGGAGAGCATGCGCCCCTCCATGTGCCTCTGCCTGCTCTCCAAGCGCCTCAGACGCCTATCCATATTTTCCAGCCGGCGCTGGCGTGCTGGTCCCTGCTGGTGCTGGCGTTCTGGTGGAGGTGACATTCCCTCCTCTGCATCACTGGCAGAAATAGATTCCTCATCTGCAAATTTATATATTAAAAAAGTAAATTTTAGCGCCCGCGATTTTCGGTAAAATGGAAATTGCGGGAACACAAAAATTCCCGCGGCTTCTGATGCGCATGCGATTGCGCGTCCGTTCACGTTTTGGTAACGCATGCTTTCACCATTTCTGGTGCGTTAACGCATGCGTTAATGAAAACGCATGCGTTAATGAAAAAAGGCGAAAACACACGCGCAAAACACGAGCGCAAAACGCACAAGAATTGAGCACACAATCGCTTGCGATAACGCTCACGATTTGGTGCGCGATTCCTGTGCGTTGCAGTGTGGCCTCACCCTTACTAACATTAAAAAAAATATACATTGAGTCGTTTATGAAAAAAGAGCTTTCAAAATCTGTATTACCGTATATACTCGAGTATAAGTCGATCCGAGTATAAGTCGAGGTACCTATTTTTACCTGAAAAATTTGTAAAAACTGAGTATAAGTGGTAGAAATTATCACCACTACTGCCTTCTGATTCTGTGTTGTTTTTAGACTTTAGTTGCCCTTTAAATGGACAGCAGAATTCCCATACATGAATCACATACAGTAATAGCCAAATCCAGTACCAGTAACCTCCAATTCCTTGGCACTCCAGATGTTTGGAAACTACAACTCCCAGCATGCTTTGTTGCTGGGAGTTTCAGTTTCTAAACATGTGGAGTGGCAAAGTTCAGTAAACATTTAATTAAGCTTACCATCATTTACAATTCTCCTGAACCCCGGATTGTAAAGGGCCCTCTGACCCCATATTGTAAAGGGCCCTCTGACCCTATATAATAAAGGACTCTCTGACCCCCTATAGTAAAGGACTCTCTGATCCCAATAGTTAAAAATGTCACCTGAGAGTTGTAGTTTCAAGCTGTCATTTGCACTGTACTAGCAGCTGTTTTTTTGCCCCATACTGAGAAGACCCATCCGATTTACAGCATCCAGATGAGCAGTTACAGTGCCGAGTGAGTCCAGCTGACAGACTACAGGAAGCAGGAAGTGTAAAGGCAGATCTGCTCCTGGAACTTTCTATGCAGGTTAACACAGCGCCACCTATTGGTTACTATCCGCAATTGCAGAATTTGGATCTAAATTAGGACTTGACCCGAGTATAAGCCGAGGTTAGGTTTTCAGGCTAACTTTAAAGCCTGAAAATTTAGACTTATACTCGAGTATATACGGTATAATTAAATATTGTAAATATTTTTCGTGTGTACTTGTCCTTTAACTAACATCTACTAACATTAACAGTTACAATAAAATTTGCTAACACTAATTAACACTAACATATGCACTTTGAGTCCTTTAGGAGAAAAGCACTAAAAGCCCCGCAATCATTTGTGGTGGTTTGCAAAATTGCAAAGCGCTATCGCCAATCACAAGTGCTATAAAAGTAACAAGAAAAGTGCAGTAACTTCGTATAGAAGTTATACATAGACAGCTTGTCAGAAAGATCTGCCGCAGAACTGCCTGGTTAGAGTGGTGCAAAAGGTGGTGTTTTATACAACTCAATCACAGATAAAATTTAATATATAAATGTGATACTTGCCTTGGACATTCTGCTGGATGTCCTGGACGTAGTTCCGTCTCTGCCATTAAAGGTCTGACCACCTCTTTTGGAGCTGAGAGGTGGTCAGATCAATGCGAAACTGCGTCCGCAGTTTCACCTGCAGGTGGCGCATTATGCGCTGTTTGCACTCCTTAATGTTGGGGGTGCCGATTGGCATCCCGTCATAACCCAGACGAGTGAGATATTCCACCATCAGATGCTGCCATTGCATGGTGGCCATGCTTTCTGGTGGGGAAAGTAATGGTGGAATGACTACACCCACTTTCCAGGCTCGATTTTAGATCCTGGATTGCATATAGAAGTCAATGGGAAGAAGGGATTATAATCGAATGTCGAAATCGAATCCGCGAGTTAAATGTACATGGTATCTAGGCGCGAGCATCGAATCCACGCGTAAAGTGTCCATTAAAGCCTATACGCGAACATCGAATCCGCGAGTAAAATGTACATAGTATCTAGGCGCGAGCATCAAATCCGCGAGTAAAGTGTCCATTAAAGCCTATACGGGAGCATCGAATCCGCGAGTAAAATGTCCATGGTATCTAGGCGCGAACATCGAATCTACGAGTAAAGTGTCCATTAGAACCTATACGCGAACATCAAATCCGCGAGTAAAATGTACATAGTATCTAGGTGCGAGCATCAAATCCGCGAGTAAAGTGTCCATTAAAGCCTATACGCGAGCATCAAATCTGCGAGTAAAATGTCCATGGTATCTAGGCGCGAACATCGAATCTACGAGTAAAGTGTCCATTAGAACCTATACGCGAGTATTGAATCCGCAAGTAAAATGTCCATGTTACCTTGAACGTTCAAACGCGAGAGCGCGAAAGTAGCGCGCGTGAGAGTAAAATCGATTTTACGAATGTCCTGGATATTGGAACATGCTCCTCAGACCATTTCCCAGGTCCCACAGCCATTTACATTAAGTTACCATTAATATTTTAGTTGTATTTGACTCGAACTTTTCGAACTATTTGCCTCCCATAGACTTTAATGGGTCCCTTTTCGAACTTTCAAACTTTCCCAATAGTTCGAAAACGGACCGCACTTTCAATAGTTCGACCATCTCTATTTATAACTAAAATTATACATACTGTACATACATACATGTTCTTTCTTTATCTTTATGTTCTCAATACATTGTGTTCCCGACTTAGTGACTATTAAAAATGTTGTGCAAACTTTTAACAAAAAATTACATGAGGATGTGTATGGTTTTATGATGGGATTTTGCAATATCACCTCACCTCTAGTGCAGGTACAGTATATACTGTAAGCCGTGCTTGAAGCATTAAGAAAGCTTTAGCCTAAACTAAACAATGAGAAGGACAAGAGAGCAAAGGGGACTGAAAAGTGGAAGATCTGATTAAAGTAATGAATAGAAAAACAAAATGTAATGCAGGCATTTTAGATAAATGGACTTTAAATAAATAAATCAAAATCTGATCTGGAATAACAGGTCCCCTTTAAATTAACTTAATACACTGGAAATTGTATTTGTTGTAAGCAAATTTGCTTTCTTTGTTTATTGCTTTCTACTACACAGCATACAGTGGGCATACAGTAAAATACAGTAGGCAGTTACTGGAATAGATTATTACAATAATGGGTTTCATTTCTTTATTTCTTTCTTTTTTTTTAAAATCAGAACAGTTAAAAACTGGAGATAGCTTTTGTAGGTGACAAAGGATAATATTTGCTTGAATGGA
Organism: Hymenochirus boettgeri; assembly: GCA_019447015.1. NCBI lineage: Eukaryota > Metazoa > Chordata > Amphibia > Anura > Pipidae > Hymenochirus > Hymenochirus boettgeri. The sequence continues at coordinate 41,241,185 of CM033471.1, forward strand.
ATCCATTTTGCTGCAGTCAGCATCAGGCCATCTTGTATGGCATAAGGCTTGCTAAAGGAACACTAAAAATCTTAACATAGAGATAAATAAATTCAGTGATCCAGTGATTGATGCTTTAGGCTGGGTACACATGGGCAAATTTTTAGCCGACCTATCGCCACAAGTGAGTGGTTGGCCAGGATGAATCATTCGATCCTTAGGAAACAGAATGATTGCCTGTCATACCACCCAATCCAGGCAAACGGTCGTCAGAAATCGGTCACCAAAATATCGGTCAATTTGTCCGAAAAAACACCTTGTGTGTACCCAGCCTTACATTTGACAAAAAGGAATAATCATTTGGAAGATACTTTGTATTCCTCTTTATAAAGTCAAATGTGATAACAGATGAAAATGCTGAATGTAACTTTAAGATAATAGTAGTGAGCCATTACAACAAAAAAAGTTTCTAAACAGACAGAGTTGGACTAAAGCCCACACTTATTTTGTTGCCAGGGAGAAAAAACTTGGGAGAAACAATGAATTAGAAATGTGAAAAATATTAGATAATTCCTTCATTTACCTTTCATTCCTGCATAAGGGAATCCTTGTGATTTAGGGGGCTGACCCTAAAGCCCTGTGGTTCAAAGTTAGGTGGCTCAAAGGATTGGAACAATCTAAGATAATAATCCGATAGCTCATACAGCCCCACCAATTCATAAGGTAGCCCCTAACACCTTATAAAGGACTGGAGGTCAGCCTTTTATACATTTCTAAACAAGTATACAGCTACCCAAAGGTACAGATGGACATCAGATGAAGGAATAAAAAATCAAATCAAACTAGAAAGGGAAAGCATATACTTGAATTTGGTTTGAGAGATTATATGCCATAGTTTAAACAATAGATGAAAGTCAACCTTCTGGTCCACATTAGGTACATTAAACTATTACCATTTGAGCCTGATCAAATAGAAAAGAACCTTTAACACAGATGATAAAGACAATGTAAAAATCAAGAACTGAGTCTCAGTGAGTGAAGGTAGCCATACTGAACACGTGACCCATTAAGTTTGATTTGAATTGATTTGTTTTGACTTATTAACAAGAAAAAAAAAGAATCACAGAACCATAAGTAGGAATTGGAGATTTTGAAACCGTTGACTTTCATTTTCAAATATTCTCAAAGTTTTAAAAAATTCCAAAATGAACCCATAGGGAAAAAAAAAAAAAATTAAGGTGTAAATAGCAATTATAAGTTAGTGTAAATGGCTCAGGGACCTGGAAAATGGTCTGGGGAAGACGTACATATAACAAAACTTTAAAAAAAAACTCTAATATTTTCAGGCTTCCGCATTATATTCTCATATATAAAATATGATGAAATCGACTTCTAGATTTGGGGGTTACCAATATCTTGCATTCGACTTGAATATTCAAAGGTTTTACAATCAAAAATTTGGAATTTGAGGGTTACCGAATTCGATCACTATATTTAAGAGTTAGCCAAATAGTCAATTTTCAATTTGAGAGTTGCCAAAATTCAAAGTTTTCAGATTTTTGATTATAAAAAAAAACAGTTAAAAATATTATGAAAGTTTTTTTGGAACTTCGAAAAACCCACAAATTTGATTCAAAACCAGGTTCTATTCAAACCCACGCCACTGCATCTCTAGTAGAAATCAATCTTCCATTCTTTACTGATGCGATTCTCCAATAATCAAACAACTGTGAGCTTTCTTGTAAAAACTATTGAACAGAAATCAACTACACTATCTCAAAAGCCTCTCAGGTACTTCTACTATTGACTGAAATTTTCTGACCTGTCCTGTAAAGATTTAATAATTTCTTCACTTAATATTTTTCTATTTTGGCCTATTGTCTGCAAATAAAACATCTTGAAGAAGAGCATCTGTCTTTGCATCTGTCTTTCAAATGGAAAAATCATGTATGGCCTGCTAAGTCCATAGTATTTACATGTGCTTTTTATAACTTCAGATATTTTCAATTAGGAAACTGGATCATATTATATACCCCTGACAAAGATTGAATAAATATGGCCAAGCTCTCTGAGTTTATTTCCACTTGAAATATGCTGTGAAATGTTGGTTAATTCCCTCAATGAAATTCTGACTCAGAATTAGAAATGGACTAGAACTCGAACTCTGACTTTTCAAACATTTTATCTAATTTGTGGAAAAGATCCAGCCACATGTCCCAAATTCACCAATGACAGCTATTTTTAGCAGTGCCAACCCCCTGGGTATAAAATACAGCTCGACAGGTGCCTTGTTAAGTGTTACCCTTTCACCCACTTTCCCTTGCACAATGCATACTATGAGGTAGAGAAACCTATGTGGTGAGCTTTCTGGCTCCTCATCAATGGTCGCAAACTTTAGTGAGCTTAACTCAATAGTTCTGCTGCTGTGAAGCATTAGCCTTTTGTCTGCTTTCCTCTATATAATGCAAACTGTGGGAAATAGAAGAGAATGTGGTGTGGGGTATGTCCTGAGAGGCCAAGCCTGAGTGGCTCCTCAACAATAATGGCATACAACTGCAGTAAGCCTACTCTAACTCAATGGTTCTGCAGTTGTGAAATGTTACACTTTTACCCACTTTCCCTTGCACTATGAGGGAGAAAAGCTAATGTGGGGGTCCATTAGAGCCAAGCCTGCCTGACTCCTCATATATGGTGGCAAACTGTAGTAAGCCTATTCTAACGTAAGGGTGCTGATGCTATAAAGTGTTACCCTTTGCCCGCTTTCCCCTATATGTTTCAAATTGCAAAAATAAAGGTGAAGTTCAGTGCAAATATATTGAATTTTTTAAAGAAATATTGAATTCTCCTGATAATTATTGAATGTCCAATGCAGACGCTCCAAAGTAGAGCACAGTGAAGTTCCATTTATTTCAAGTTCTGGATATTTGCAGGTTTTCTCCAGACCGTTTACCTGGTCCCAGAGCCATGTACAGTAAATTACCATTACTATTTTAACTGTATTTTATTTGAACATTATGAACTATCTGTCCCGGTTGACTTTAAAGGGTATGATTTCACATTTTCCAATTTTTTTACTTTTTCAAAGCTTCGGAAATCAAAAATCGGACTGTAATATTCTCCCATCTCTAGTCCCCACAGACTTTAATAGGTCCGATTTTTGATTTCCGAATTTTTCGAACTTCGAAAGTCCAAATTTGAAAGTTTGGCCATTTTGGTTGCAGAATATAGTTTAAGGATGAAATTTCAGTGGTAGCCTTGACTGATAAATTTTGCCTTTGGCAACAGTAATTTCCAGTTTCTGGATAAAATCACAAAGAAGAAACAAAAATAAGCAGATCTTACTCAAACACTGCATAGTGGATAGAAATTTTCAAAAATAGCTTACGGATTTGAAATTCAGTGAGTGAACTACAGACAAAATAACACTGCAAAACCCTTCTTTCACAAACATGCAACATTCAAATGTTCATTAATATCCCAGTCACGGTTTCTTTTTAGGTTATTTAGCAGTGGCCTATGTAGGTACGTTTTTCAATATAGCTGTGATTTAAGGTGTAAGATTTTATTAAGTGAGGTTTTTTAAAGTATAAAGCGTAGGCTAATGCAGTTACACCTGTATTGGAGGTACTATAGTATCACAACTCATTTTAATCATTATAGTTTTCAAAACTCTTTGTTACTTTATAATTAATAGATTGGTTTTGTTAAATAAGTATTTTTAATTCAATTCCCATTCAGTCTTCTATTAGGATGGATTTGTCATGGTACAAGACTGCAGTTTAATATGAAGAGTTGAATTTGTTTACACTGACTTTGTGAGAGTGAATTACATTCAGTGTGATAAGGCTGGCAGAGTTAACACAACTAAGAGCTTTTTAAAAAAAAATAATACAGTATTGTGACTTGGATATAATTGTGGTAATCAGTTAGAATACTGTACATGAAATTTAGTTCTTGAAGACGATTTGCTAGTAGAGATGGACTAGAACTCGGACTTGAATTTACGAGCTATTTGCTAACCCTAGAATGTATCATTCGCTAACCCTTGACTGTATCGTTCTATTTCAGTAACCCTCAAATTTATAGTTCTATTTTCGCTAACCCTCGAAAGTATCGTTGGGTAACCCTCGAATTGGCTGTAACTCTCGAATGTAGCTTGCACAAAACCCGACAATTGCCCGATCCTGTTTAAGAAGTGTTTAAAAAAGTTTTGGTGATAGTGACATGTTCCCCAGACCATTTCCCAGGTGCCACAGCCATTTACAGTAAGTTACCATTGTTAGTTTAGCTTTAAATCATCCGGACTTCATTCGAACTATCACTTCCCCATTGACTTTAATGGGTCCGAATTCGAACTTTATGAAGTTCTGCCATTTCTATTTGCTAGTCATCCGACTGGCTTTTTCAAATCAGAATGATTTGTAGAATAATCTGTTGACAATAAGTATCCTGGAATTTGTCCCAATTAACATATAACAGTAAGGTGTCAGGGACCTCCTGATTGCAAGGTGTTCCAGGGGTCAGTTCCTTGGGGGTCTGTTTCTCTGTGTCTGAAAAAATGTTTAAGGAAGGAAAGGATTTTAATAAATAATGTACCCCCACCATAATAATAATAATGGGAAAGGATAAGAATAAGAATAATAGGATATAAGAAGTCACCTTGTTATTCAGTGACCTTAATTGACCTTTATATGGTGTTGAATTTGAAGGGAGGGGGGTAATCTGTAAAAATCTGTAAAACAGAAGGTGGGGGTAATATCTGAAAAAAATGCTAAAGGAAGAGGGAGGATTATAATAGATAATGTACCCCCACCATAACCGTGACATTATCCACTATACTGTACAAAAAAGGGGCACTTCTAAGTTTTCTATCGATAAATAATAAAATATTTCCGACGTGTTAAACAGTTTAAATTGAGCACAATGTCCCCTTATGGCATTGCAAAAACTATTTTGTTTAGATGCAATGTAGTTCTACTGAGCAGTTGAAAATATAATATACGTTCAAGAGAATGGAGAAATGAGTAGCGTTTACACTCTACACAGGGGGGTTGGGAGAGAAGACAGAAGAACAGACTGTCACCAAAAGAGTTTCTTCAAACAATAATGAACCAGCTTACAGCAGAGATCTTGCTAGGCAGAAAAGCTAAAACAGAAAAGTTTGTGTTTGGAACAGATGTGTTAGGTATATGCTATCCCTTTTTAATAAACAGTGCTGATCTGCATTATGGGTTCATGTATTATTTTTTCTTGTTGGCTCTTAGGTTGCCAATACACTGAGTAACTTACCTGTTATGTTCCCCATAACCGGATTTCACAATATACATTACGAATGATATTACAGCCGTAACATTGATCGTAGAGAGTAATCCGGCATGGGTACACCATGGGAACGTCACAGGTAAGAACCGCTGGACAGAAAGCATTGGTGTAACTAGGAATCACTGGTCCACACTGCAAAACTATTATGGGGCCCCTATCCGTGCTTCATCCACAGTGGTTTTCTGGGAGGAGGCTATATCTCATAGGGAAAATAAGAAGATTAGGCCCCCTGCGGTTGCCCCCCCCCCTGCTCCCCTGGTAGTTCTGCTCCTGGCAGGAAGATGTCAAAGCCAATATGATGTTTATTAGAACAAATATTGAAACAGCTTTAACATCCAAAACAGTGTATGGCAGGGGCGTAGCTAGCAGGGCTGCAGGGGATGCGACCACACCAGGGCCCTTGGCTAAGTAAGGGGGCCCCATTTTGTGCTAAGGTTTCAAAACTACCAGTCTGTGTGCCAACTGTTTTACCAGTGGTCTGTGTTCAAAGCATTTTTACCATTGTCTGCGAGCCAAGCATGTAACCAGTGTCTGGCTGTGTGCAGTGCCAGTTTTCCAATCAGTTTATCAGTGTCTGCATGCCAAGCATTTAACCAATCTTTGTGCCAACTATTTTACCAGTGGTTATATACAAAGCATTTTACAAATGATTATTTGTTTTGCAGTGCCGATTTGTGTTTGCGGCGGTGTTGGGGGGCCCATACCCAAATTTTGCATCATGGCCCGCTTCAGTTATGGAAATTATCTTTAGCTACAACTAATGAGCAGGCCACTTCCTACTGACCACCAAGATATTCAACAAATTGATTTCTCTGCTCAGTTCTTGATATTTTACACCTATAAAAGAAGCTTACACACATTTTTAATTAATTTTAAAGCAACATATTGTTTAGCAATGACTTCCACTAAACGCTTTAGCAAACTTTTTATGAAATTGAATTGACTTTTTCATACACTTTTTTTTTTTTTTTGCACATTTCTGTGAAGTCACATTATTCATTCAGATGGTAATATATATATATGAGCCTTCAATGTGTGAAATGTGTTGGTCTTTTTAACATCTGGTGCTGTAAATTTGCTGAATTAATTGATTTCTGTGTAATTGTCACTCTTCCCATTGAAACTTTAAAACAGACGTTTTCTAGCAGGGAAATAAGTTTTGAGAAGCAGTTTAGGGTCGAGTTGTTTTTCTGATTGTTAAAAACGATCCTATTTTCCAATTACAACATGAATTTCTAAGGGCGCTCTACAATGCAATCCTGAATCATAAGCTTTTTGAGGCAGGAACTTTAATCCTAATTAGAGATAAACTCAATCCGGAACCCCGTTCCGAATAGGATTTTATGGATCTGAACTTGCTTTGACTTTTCGGATTTGGGGTTTTTTCGAACTCGCAGAAACTTTTGCGATAGTTATTGAACTTTCGAGGGCTTTCAAATTCGGGATTGATTTTTAGAATTTAGGGAATTTGTAGAAACGATCATAAACCCTCGATTCTGTATATTTACATCATTTGTTAACACTCGATTCCATATATATCGGGATAATACAGAATTCGTGAATCCTCGATTGCGTGTATGGGAGTTTTGCCAAATTTGTGGCCCCTCAAGTCCACATATGGGATAATTTCTTGGTCCCCAGATCATCTCCCCATGTTACTATTGCTATTTACACTTTTATTTTAAAGGGAATGTCCACCCTTCCAACTAAAATTTTCCCCACTGTTGATCCCACTGTGTAGTGTTAAATGACACATATCTTCTGCTCCATATGGTACAGGTAAAGGTACTTATCAGCTTTTGTTCCCTCATCTGCTCTTCCACATGGATCAGCAAAAGAGGCCAGACCAGCAGCCTTGGAGTTTTAGCCAATCACAGATGCTGGTACAGCCCCTTTTGCTGATCCATGTGGAAGACCAGCAGGAGGGGCCAGGAACGAGGGACCAAGGTTCTTTCGCTAGTTTTTTTGTATTTGGGGTGGAGCTACTGTATCCTTCAATAAAACTTTTTGGATTTTTTGCTCCCCATTGACTTTACTGGGTCTGATTTCGGATTTTAAGTATTTTGGAATGGATTTTATGAAGTTCGGCCATCTCTAAATCTCTAATATATTATACATTATTTCTATTTTATATATATATATACTTTTTAAATTATGTTTGAATTATGTATTTCTGTGGATTTATGCTATTATTCTATTAAAACATATCATATCTAGACCATTTTTCAAACAGAACCCTTACAGAGAAGAATAAGTGTGATGTGCATTTAGTATCGCAAATCTGTTTTATAAATGTCTATGTGAATTGTACATGCTACTTTTTTGGTTATAAAGATATATTTTTCTTATATTTATATATAAATATACAAAAAAAATCCTATTGCCATTGTATTGCTGCTTTAATGTCTGCCCTTCTTGATGGCTAAATACAATCAGTTGCTTTGATAAGTTGGTCAGTAGATATTAACAAAAACATTGAGTTTTGTTCTGCCAGCATTTCTAAGGAATGTGTCAGAATTCCACAGAACTGAAAATCTGATTCAAATTAAAATCCGACATTGATTTGCAATTTTTCAATATGCATTTCGACATTTAAACACCCTGTCTGCAAAAGGTTCCATCTTTAAATACAGATTTTGCCTTATCACTAGAGAAGGGATGCGGGTCTGGATCCGACATGGAACCGCAAGTTCCGAAATACGAAAGTTTGTTGGAACCAAATTCTGGGATTTCGGAGTTCCCTAATGTATTTTCAAGGGTTACCAAACATTTGTGGCTACTACCGAGGGTTACTGAAAGTAGCCTTGTATGTTCGGTAACCCTTGAATGTTTGACCCACAACTCGAAAATGTACCAGTGTATACCCGTTTGGGTTTTTTTACATTTTTGTACGTGTCTCACTGACCATTTCCCAGGTGCCTATGCTATCTACTGTGTTACCGTGCTTTTACTACGCTTATTTTACTTTCGGATTGTAAAATTTTGGGGGAATTCTGAAAATCAAAAATGAAACAAAACTCACTGGTTTTGAACATCTCTACTGAACACTATTGGCCAATTTGTGAAAAGTCATGCTGCAATTTCCACAGTTTGTATCAACTGATTCATGACCTATCAGTACTTACCATTTATGGGTTGACAGCCTTTGCTATGTGCAAAGGCTTTCATTTTCATAATCAATGACTTAACTGCTTTAAATCCTTTCCTAAAATGAGCCCAAGCCCTAGGTAATAAAATTGTGCTCCATTAGAAAACAATTCTAAAATAACTTTTTAATATCATCAGTATTACCATCAGGTAAAAAGTAATTTGCTGCAGGAAGTCTTGATTATACAGATTTAAGACTTTTCTAAAAGTAAAAAGAATGAGCACAAAAAAAGTGTTTTAAGTTGTTTAGGGTTTTTTTCCTTGCTATAGTATGTTTAAAATTTTGTAAAGCATTTCTGATCAGGTGTTGTGTTTGGTAAAGACATTGCTGTGTCTCTTCATGTTCAATCTGAACCGTCTTTGTGACATGATATTTTATAGGATGATATAAGGCATATTTTTAAAAGAAATTTAGGTGTGCTGTGCTATATAATAACGCTCAACAATGTCAAAATAGCAACTATTCCAATATGTATATAAAAAGAATACAAAATGACATTGCATCACGTAGATTGATCTTAAAATAAGCATCAAAAAAAGGCATAAAAAGAGAAAATCTGTTATCGGCTGAACCTTTTGTTCTGTATAGATAAAAATCTTCCTAGGGTCATTCAAGCTAACACGAATATCTGAATGTCAATAAAAAGACAAAACATATGGAGAAAAAATATGCAATATAACTTTTTGCCACAATGATTAAGGTTATGAAGGGTAATAAACAATAGCAAAGGGCTGCAAGACTGACAACATTAAATGAAACATTAGATATAGAGGCGATAAGCTAAATAAAGCACAACTGAAGAATAATAATGTAAGGAATGTATTAAATACATTCTTCATGATTTGGGGTTGTTCCATGCTCTACTAATGATAAAATATTTGTTCTTTACAAATACCCCAGATGAATGCTCCTTGGATACTATTGATCCATCCTGTGTAGAGATGGCTGAACTTCATAAAATTCGGTCCGTTTTTGAACTTTCGAAAGTCCAAATTCGGACCCAATGGGGGAGTGATAGTTCGAAAATCCGGGTGATTTACAGATAAACTAACAATGGTAACTTACTGTAAATGGCTCTGGCACCTGGGAAATGGTCTGGGTAACATGTCACTATCACCAAAATGTTTTAAAACACTTCCTAAACACGAGTGAGCAATTGTCGGGTGAGGGTTAATGAAAACAGAACCATAAATTCGAGGGTTACCAAAATCAAACGATACTTAAGAGGATTATCGAAAACGAACGATACTTTCGAGGGTTAGCGAATGATACATTATCGAGGGTTAGCGCAAACTATCCATACAATCGAGGGTTAATGAAAACGAACAATGCTTTCGAGGGTTACCGAAAATCGAAGGCTACATTTCAGGGTTAGCAAACGATACATTCTAGGGTTAGCAAAAACGATCCGTACATTTGAGGGTTACCAAAAACGAATGATACTTTCGAGGGTTATCGAACAATACATTCTAGGGTTAGCGAATGGCTTGTAAATACGATAATTATCAAAAATACAGCCGCAAGCCAGAAAAACGAACTAGTTCGAATCCGAACTAGTCTGAACCCAAACTAGTTTGAATAGTTCAACTTCGTCCGAACTCATAAAGTTTGGCTCGAACTTGTGCTCGAGTTCGGTTTTGTGTCCATCACTAATCCTGTGTATATTTTGACAGGAGCAGATGAGCTGCACACTTGAGTACAGTAGGAACACTGTCGGGACCTGACGAACAGCGGAGGACCAAGTAAGTTTCTTCCTGCCTCCTGCAGGTTTTTGAAAGGGAGGTAAGACATATTGCATTACACCTAAAGTTCCCTTTATTAATAGACTCTCCTAGTAGAAGTTCTCCTTTAAAATGCCAACCCTATTGACTAACATTCAAAAGAATTTAATTAAGATTTCAACTAGTATTTGTAAGAAAGGAGGACAGATTTTTTTTTTAAATTGAAAAATAAAAGTACACAATGAATAAAACATACCATCTGTTCAAAGCAAGATTCATTAATTAGGTGCTTCACACATTTGGTTTAAAAATATACATATATTTATAAGATGAGAATTAGAACAAATCAGACTAAACGTACCAGGAAAAAAAAAACCTAATGTGAAACCATCATTATCTGAAAGATCAAATTTCAGCGCTTGTCTAAGTTACAACATGAATCACAGCAGATGCCAATTCTAAAAAGGACACATCCAACGGGGATTTCGACGTATGCAAATGATGTTGAACAGAGAAGCTACAACATTTTATTTAGATCAGAAATCAGCCAAGGTAAGGAATTTATACTCCTTCCCAGAGAACTGTGGGTCTATGGATGTTAACTAGCTTAGCTACATCAGCGCTGATTGCAATAACGTTGCAGTGTCACCTAAAACAGATTTAGTGGAGCCTTGTGTCACCTAAACAAAATAATTAGCATTTCACAGTCATTTAAAAAAAAACAACATTTTTTTGCAGTAAGCTTGATATTTTCTGTGGTCCAATGCGTTTTTAAGTCTGAAAATAAACCGCACAACTATTTTATTTTTTACTCTCTTAAACTGCAACGGGAAAAATAAGAGTTCATTATGCATTTAGAAGCTGCTGCAGGATCTGAACATTTTCCATTTTCACTGCTAAAAATAAGTCATAATCATTTTATTTATTTATTTATTTTCTTTACACCCAGAAGTAGAAAACAATTGCAATGTTGGAGATAAATAATCCAAGCATTTTACGGTTCACAGAAAAGTAAACACACAATGAAGAGGGAAGTAGACTGATCCGTGTATGTAGAAAACATGTGTTAGGAAATAGAAAATGAATTGATAAAGGGAAAGAAAATATCGATTTAAATGATCTTGATTGTTTACATATAAAAATGTGCAGAAAAAGAGTAACTAGCAGCATTGGACCCGGATGCCATCTCTATGAACAACATTAATCTAAAGAGTTGATACAAAATCTCACTACTGCTATCACACCGTGTGGCCTGGTTCCAGAGATACACACAGAGAAAATCACTTATAGTCAAGTTCTAGAAAGCACCATCCCACTTCTGACTAATATGGCTCATACATGCACCAATCCCAATTGTACAATATCGTGATATTCCAATATCGTATGATCATCAGTTCATGGATAGGTGATTGTCCAATTGTCCAACATTATTTTCCCTGTAATGAACCAAAGGAAAAAGTTTTAGAGGACCAATCTGACAATCGTATGATTGGGATTATTGTATGTATGAACCCCATTACAGATAGCTCTACAAAAACAGAGGACTTTTTTTTACTTTCACCGGGCAGAGTTCCCATTGACTGCAAGCTGATTAGTAAACACAAACTAGGGTTGTAGATAGGGAAGTACAGACTTTAGTATAAGCTTTATGTATATCATGAACTAGATCACATACAGAGGGGATTGTTTAACTTTTAATTAGCTGAATATGATTTCTCATTGGGATTAATGCTGTTTTAGAGGTTAGTTAAATTTGAAATAGATATTACTTGTTATTTTGCAATTTATGAACTTTTAAGCAGGATTACATACTAATATAAAAGACAAAAAACAAAACAACAGCAACAAAAAAAATGTAATTCAAACAAAAATCTTTGACCTTCCCTATTAGGTCCAAAAAAATCACCAGCATCAGTAATTTTTCTAACATCCTTAGTAATCAGAAAAGCACATCTGTGTTGTATTATTCCTGCTCATGATACAGAATTAAGAAAGGGGAAAAAAAATCCATCTGTGACACGATGTATTGCAAAGAAGGTATTAAACTTTCCACACCTACGTGAAAATTCTAACATGAAAAGGGTTAATTTATACACCAGCCAACCAAGGCAAAGATAGAAAATGAATATCATGTTTTAACAAAATGATGCTGAAAATACAGTCCAGCTGAATGGTGAGAGTTTTTTGAGTGCCCTCTTGCTAGTCTGTAGATGAGTTTTGTCTGCTGATCACCCCTACTGCTTATCTCAAGTGTTTTCTTTCATATCATGATACAAATCCTTTGCTGACCTTGCTTTCTATAAAGTGAAAGACACCAAGTATAATTGTGGAAGGTATTAACCCTCTAGGATCTACAGAAGAACGTTGTCCCAGATGAGGGATGGAATCATTATACAATGAAGAAGTGAGGCACAATATGAAGCTGCTCACATTTCTTAAGGGAGAAAATATAGAAATGAGGTTTCTCTGAGAGTATTTTTTCAGCCTAATGATTAAGATTGCTCTCATATTCATCCTTCATTTCTGATACAGCAGAAAGTTGTTTGTTGACCTTGCTGCATTAAAAAGGACAGGAATATTTCAGATACTTGTGTGATTACTTACAAGACCAGATGAATTGGCAATATAAATAACAGAATGTTGAAAATCTTAAGCGAGCACAACACTGTGACACTGGAAAAATCCTTTAATACACTTTTTAATGTGTTTATGTAGATTGATACCATTTGTGTTATATTCTAGCCAACTATTTTTTTTTTAACTGAAACCTGGGTTTCAGTTTCACAGAGTTTCACTTTGTTCTATCTCCCTGTTAGACCAATTGAGTCACAAACATATTTTGTTGTGATCCCAAAATGATTTTTCGAGGATCTACAGTATCTCTGTTTTATTAAAGAAGACAGATTAAGGATAACATACCTAAGTTTTTTGTTGAATTGGAACAGTCAAGGCTGTGGATTTCTTCTCTTAGCAGACATTGCACAACCAAATATCTGTAATAACAGAAAATGACTAACGAGTAGAACATTCACTTACTTAAAGGGTATTGATCCTTCATTAACTCGATACCTTGGCATTTCATTTGAGAACTTTATTACTAAGATTGCCATGGTTACTGTTCCTTCAAGACTGAATGGGGCATTAAGGGAGTCCAAAGACATGTTAAAAAGACATTTTGATTCATGTATGTATGTGTAATGCATATGAAATATTAAAGGAGAACTAAACCTAATTTTTTCTAGCCCTAATGTGAAAGCTTTACTCCCCAGAACACCAATATATTTGAAGATACATCTCTAGTAAGTTGTATGGTTGTACATGAAAGAAGAAGGTTCCATAACTAAGAATACTTCCATATTGTTACCAGCACCACTCACAGCCCATGTTGTCTTCAATTAGTCTTGTGAGCATGTGCACATATTGGGCACCCCCCTGACCCCAGTATTCACTGTCTCTATGGACTTATTTTCTATACAGATACCTCCACGCAAATATGGAGGTCCCTGATAAGACTTTCAAAGATGCTATTGCCCTGCATTTTTATTTCAACCAAGTATACGTACATTAAGTATATGTACATTACAGACAGCCTACCTTAAACAATACAAAATATTTGGCTGGTTTTACTGCCTTTTTTTCTTGCTTCCATTCTGTTTCTATAAAAATGTAACTTTTCTAAATGTATATTTAAATGTAACAACTTGCCGCTCAGCTCTAGGATGTAATCAGGAGGTAGTTACTGCCCATAAACTGCCCATATACATTGTTACTGCCCATAAAATTATTCTTTGCAGAAAAAGAATCTTCGAAATGTGTTTTTGAAGTATAGAAATTTCTTTAAACATTTCAGGAATTATAATTACAATACAACAATGTGCTTTACTTACAGCATCTGCAATGTGTTCTGGCCAATGGAAACTAAACATTACCGACCAATAGGCAATTCAATTCAGAAACATCTTCATGCAGTGAGTTTTCTTAAAAACTAAATTTGGCCATTCATGTTAAGCTGTAATTTGAAACCTCTTCCAAACCTAATTCCCTAGTATTGCCACCTTCTTCTAGACAGATATTGTGATTATTATTTTTTTTTTTAAACAGAAAAACAACAGATGTATTATATTGTTCCTCATTTAAAGCTTTTAAAAAAAAAAAAAATCAGAAGTATAATCGTAATCAAATTTAATAGCCCAGATTTAAATGATATATCACATGTGTTACCCTAACTAAAAATGTGCATTTATTTTTATATTTCACTCCAGCAGCTCTACAGTTCATTTTACTTTTGCCACACTCGGGATAAGACTCAATCAGAGTTTACCTAATGTTATTGGTTGTTAAATGTGTGGCTGCAAAGAGCTGTTCGCTGGATAGCAAATGGACATGAGTGGGGGGCTTGCACTGTTCACTTTTTCTATTAGTGTCTGACCCCACATTGTTCCTCCCCCCTATAAATGAAACCATGGATTTTTACAGTTAACGTGTGTGTTCTAGCTTCCCTTCTCCTTAAAAAGTCGGTCAAATCCACTTCCATCCGATAGAGGAAACCTATATAAAGTTCTCTATTTTAGCTTCTGGATCAAACTGTGACATCTAAACATTTTTAAACATTAACTTGTCCAGATTTTCTCTGTAACGCAGAGAAAACGGTTTCATTTGTAGCGGTTTGCACCCTTAGAAACTTGTTAACCTATTTTTTACACTTGATACAGATCTCTTAGTAGCAAAGGCTAACAAACAACTAATGATTCAGTGTTGTTCCTAGCAGAATAAAGGAGAGACAACTGTACCAAATATTGATAAATCAAACAAGCAGCAAATGGTTCAGGTTTTGATAGATTGCATCGTTCCCCAAGTATCTAACCTTCCAAAAAAGGAACCGAAGACTAACCTGAGCACAAATAACACTCTGTGCAATGAGGGAATGAAGCAAGAAAGAAATACAATAATAAAACAACATATTCTACTACAATGACAAATAATGATAACTAGAGAGAAACGACACTGAACTTATTCAGATTCTGAAAATCCAATTCAAACCCAATTCAACTGGTATTTTTCAACCACAATTTCTTTTTTCAATCTTGATTTTCGAATTTTCAATAACTTCCGACTTTTGAATTTCTGATAATTCTGTCGCTCACAGTCTGACTAATGGTAAGACAAGTTTTTTGCACAACATTAGAGATGGATCCAGACCTGGTTCCAAAGCACATTTCATGGATCCATTGGGACTCAGACTTTGCAGATTTCAGGGGGATTTTTCTGATCCACAGAACTATTTTCAAAGATTTCAAGAAATTTTGAAAATTTTAAATTTTAGGAATTTTAAATTTCTAGAAATCTTCAAAATTACTATGAGTAATGCCAAAGCAGGATTTGCTGAATCCCTGAATCATTTACAGTACGTAAGTTACCATTGCTATAACCTTAATTTTTTTGAGGAATTTTCAGATTTCTTAACTCCCAAATTTTTGAATTTTCAGATTTTTAAAAAAAAAATATTTATGAATCTGCAAGCATAATAGGTTTCAGTGACTTTGGCCATCTCTGCACAACATGTCCTCCAATGACAGGAGCGGGCAGAACTGGTCAGATATCGATGAACTGGCAAGGGAAATAGAGGTAGTATGAGGGCTGATTGTGTGTAAAACCAGGAAGGGTTTAGCCCTCATCTTAGGTGCTTTTAAAGAGAGGAGGGGTTTGTTTGGGGGAATAGTTCTCATTTGAAGCTCCTGAAGTAAATAACCATGTCCCCACCATAACTTTATGATTTTTCCTTGAGGGCTTTTAATTATAGAAGCATCTTTTTAGGGAGATAAGGAAGGGATTGACATATTTCTTTGAGCTTTTTTTGACTGGTGATGCTTATTATTCTCTGATATTACTTAGGAGATTGGATATTTATTTATATAAACAATACAATATGTGTTGTTTGATAAAATTCACGTTGAAACCCCAAATGCCCCAGATAGAATATCACATGTTGATTATCGATTATTATATTATAAGACCCTATCGGCTGTCTGATAAAAAAATGTACCCAATCTCTTGGGAAAGGAGATGACAAGCTTAAAGGTAAAAAAGATCAATTGCACTAGAAACTGTGGAATGGTGGTGAACTGGAGTGCTTTCTGATGGATTCAATGATCGTTATTTTCACTTTATTTGAAAAGCCAATCATTTTCTCTGCAATAAGTAACACCGCAGTGATGTGCGGCAGTAGTATAGGCGATGTGCACCATCGACATTGCCGTATTCATTGCGTTAAGTCCAGTATTGCCGCAAAAAGACAAAATAGTCCAAAGCAAAGGTAAAAAAGTGTTCTTAGTGAAATCAGAAATTAGCGATAGTATTGCAGTAAATGCTGAAAAATAGTCTAACATCCCCCCTGGACCCTTATTAGTATTAAGAAACACTCCATAATGTACTGACACCTTTCAAGGACCCACTGACGGGTTACATATATGAGCACTTTTTTGTTTTCGGTTCCTCAGACTTGTCAATTTTAAATGGCCGAACTTAACGCCTTTATATAAATACAATCGAACGATTACTGAGGGGATAAGAGTCAGGAATGACTTTTCAATGGTGGCGAAATGTTAACAAACTTAACATGGAATTTTGATGGTCAAAACTGAAATTCTGCATCAAACCCACAAAATTTCTATATAAAACCCATTTTTTAAGACAAAATTTTGATGATTAAACCAATAGTTCTGTCCCCAAACCAGAGATATACATGCAGAGATATACATGATCTGCGTGGACACAAAATCAAGTCATATTTAAATTTTTTATGATAAAATCTGATTGGTTGCACCAGATTAACAGCACAAGCAAAATTTTGCACCTCTTATTGAATAAGCCCCCAAGTGCTTTTGTACAGATTGTGAAACACATCTGACATTTAAAGCATGAAAGTTTAGTTTACAGTTTGTTTATTAAGGGGGAAAACAGTGGTAATTCAGCAAGGCTACATTCCCCTTATTTTTCACAGCATGGGATATTTTCGTCATTATATCCATAATAAATATTCCATTTGAATTAAGTGTACCCTTGCTAATATGCACTCTTCTATTTCCTCTCCTCTAAGCCACACTGGAATGAAAAGTTACCTGAACATCGCTGATAATTTGTTGTCAGGGCTTCCTACATCTAAATAAAAATAAAAATATAAACTGTCATGTGTTTCACAACATTTTTATAAATCACTCCAAGATTACTAATGGAACAGCTATTAAGCATTGGGTGTTGTCTGAAATGTGACAGATTTTATGGTATCATGTTGTTACATATGTTATGGTGAAAAGATAGTTCCTACTCATTAAAGTACATTATTGCTGGATGGCTTTAACAACCTGCTATGCTGTCATGCCAATTTCATTATCAAAATATCCAGTCACCTGCAGAGCAATGAATCGTTACATTCATACGAGAAAGCGACAAGCTAAGTAAGAGAGTAGGCGCAGAGTTTCCTGAAAATAATTAGATTTGAGGATTATTGTTATTATTATTTTTAACCTTTGTTGCTTTATTGGCATAAAGCATTTATGATGCCTCCTTGGACTTTACTATGCCCTCATTAACTACCATTTGTGGACCAGGACTGTTAAATTGAATGAAAGCCATCATTATGTCGGTGCGGAGAAGGTTTTATCAGCTCTTTTCCACTTACCAATACAATACAAAATGTTTGCCAGAGGCTGTTAATAAACAGAATTTAATTTATTTTCATAGCGATAATGTGATACCAAGCTTTCTTAGAACAGTACATAATAAACCATTTCTTTGCTTACCAAACAACTATGTTAGTTTTCATCACTGGAAGACTTATGGCAATATCAGCCGTTCATATCATATAAATTACTACGGTAATAAGTGCAATATTTATGAAGTTTGTCATTCATCATACGTCATTCCCGGGTATTTATTGCCAACAGATTCTTGTACAAGTCTTTCAAAATTGGGAAATCCAGTCAGATTACTAGCAAAATGTCTTCTAGAAGTCCAGTTGTTCTAACTGGAAACCACATACAGTATATAGTAGTAGATGCTGTAACATTTTAGGTTGGTGTAGACCGTTGTGTCCAAGGTAAGACAGCCTTTGGGAACAGTTTAACATATAGAATCAGGCAACAGAGTTTTTTTTTTTTAATCTTACCTCGGGTTTATTAAAACTGGGTTAGCAAAAAAAAAAAAAAAATCCTGTGCCCCTCTGGCCTTACTAATACACTATAAGTGTCCCTCACTACTAGAACACAGGCCTATTGCCAAATATAGTCCAGTACTCATGCTTGGTTCTTGATTTATCATTGGAGAATTGGCTGGTTGCACCTAGTTCCCTACTAGGGTTTACACCTCTATCACACAAAGGCTCTGGACTGCCTGTTTGCAGACATACAGGCTCCTTGCCTGTTCAGACTCTCCCCCTCAAAAACAGGCTACACCACACTTTAATTAGTGAGCTCCACCCACAGAGGATTAATAGAACAAAATTCTGGACTGGATCAGCATGGAAACCATTTAATTACATTGGCTTGGGATACAAGTAAAGTAACATTTTATGGCTATCCTACCTTCACTCTTACAGTGCAAAATGGTCATGCCCTTAATCAGCAAATACCAATCAGATGGAATAAGATGTTATAGACCAGTAAAAAGGTTATATCTGATTGATCGCAGCAGATTAAGAGCACAAGCAAAATATTGCAACTCTTACTAATGAGGTGGTGAAAACTTAAGGTAGCACACAGTGTTATCTGAGTAGGCCCAGATCTTGTGGTTCACAGAACATTTCTCATTCTGAAGGCATGTCCGCCTTTCATCTTGTGCATCCAGTAAATTCCAGATTTTGTTGCCGCATTGCAAAAGTTCATCTTCCATTGAACACATTAGAATTCATATGAAATTTTTGCAAAATTTCAATAAATCACTCTATAACTGCTTCACATGACAGACTTACAGGTCTATAAATACTGTACCTTCCTCAGGTCTAATAACATTTTGACCACCGTAATTAGTAATTACATAATTTTACAGACCAGTCCAGTCATGCTGTAAATATCTAAAGACTTAACAATTATTTTTCTGTAAGACTCCTAAATGACACAATCAATACAATTATGTTGTGCTTATTAGAAGGATTCATCAAGGAAAACTATAATTTTCAATAAATTGAAGCTAATGTTTAGAAAGGGCTTTCCTAAGGATCATTGCAGTTAGTTTCAAATATTTTTTTGGAGAATTCAAACATCATTTTATTGTTATATAAACTCTGCTACTTATATATTACTATACTGGCTTTGGTCCAGAAATAAAAGAATGTGAAGTAGGTTTCTAATGTCAGAATCCCCCTGCGTAATGTTCTATCATTCCACATGTTATGTTCCAACAGCTTTCCTGGCTAAGCATTTTGGGACCAATCTTACACCCATATTGTTGACTGCAAACCATGACAGTAAGTGAAAATGTTACAGCTAAAACCGCTACTGTACTTACATTTACCATTGATTCAACATTCATGTTCATCAAACATTACTGTAACATGGATCAGTATATGACCACCTTAAGGTGGATACCATCAGTTCCCTGCAAGGCCAAATTCCAAAGTACATTGGCAGCAGGAAGAATCTGTATGGCTGTGGAGGGACTTCCGGCAAGGGATTGTCTGTGTGTAGCTATAGTTGCTATATCTCAGCATGGGAGTGTCTGAGACAGGTAAGATTATAAGGAAAGTGGGCTTTTGGTGGGTAATCTTTTAAAATAATAACTTTAATAACTTAATAACTTAAAATAATATTTTAAAGCTGAAGTTACCCTTTAAAATGATAACTTTTACTGAAAAGCTTGCAGGCAAACCACTTCCAACAAATAAAACTCTTTATGAGTGAAATTTTCATTGTCATTAAAAAAAAATGTTTATTGCATACCAAATAAAAACAAAACTGCAGGTAATTTCAACTCAATTTTTATTAGGGCAACTACCATAGAATTACTGTAAGTGATAATTTCATTAATATTGTAAGGACTATTCTAACATCTTTAAACTGAGAAAATTACAAGTTTTGGGTTCTGCTTTAATTACTGTATGATTAAAGCCACAACGGAGAATTTTTTAAATTTTTTTTATTGTAATATAATTTTATGTTGTTTCCCAAACAGTCAAATTTTAATGGGTCTGCAAGGCTTTTTAAGCTTAAAAATCTATAAATATGCAAACTTGTATTTTAACGTATCTGCCCATCCATTAAACAGGAGAAACATACTCATTGCCTGTCTGAATGACCCTGTAATCAGAAATTGATATAAATAATTTATAGTACTGTATATTTTCTTAGCAGCTTTAAAAAGTTAATTTCATTTAACCAAAGAAAGGTCCAAAAAACAACAGAACATATTTTTTCTTGCATGGTTTTCTGTTGTCAAAAAGAAAGAAAAGTTTTAAATGACCACCAGGATCCCTAAACTGTCCATATCTGACATGTTCACCCAAAAAACAGATTGGTAGAGGATATCAGTAAGAACTTCAACTTGAAGTGTTGGAACTTCAATAGGTTCTGCAGAACCAAAAATCAGAACAAAACTAACCAGTTTCGTTCCTCTCTACCAGTTAACAAGGTTGGTTCTGATCATGATGAAAGGGGGTGTGATTCCCCTAAAGTGGAAAAGATGACTCTAAAGCTTTTTAAGCCATCAAATTGGTGGTTCACTTAGTCATGCCCCTTTAACCCATCTGATTGAATTGCAAACATGTGAACTTTAAAGGCAAACCCCAAAGTCACAGTCTATATTAGGATTTACTTCCTTACACCAGCAACCTTGGTAGTTTTTTTTTTACATTGATTGCAGGGGCTCTATAAGATATTTTTTAATTTGAGTTATTTTCCCAAGCAGTTTCACAAACTTCCCAAACTTTGAGAAGTTATTCAAACTGTATCTACTAAATGTTGATTTCAGAATTGGAATCTATTTTATAATAATAAATCTCTAAATCTCAAGGCACATCCATATAAATTTTCAAGGAAGGATAAAATGAGCAATAACAATTGATCAACCCCCCATCCAAAGAATAAAGAGTAATAAATCTGGGGGCAAAGTTGGAAAAGGTCATGTTCTCTGTACTGGTTCTAACAAATAAAAAAGTCAAGATTTCAAATTATTTTCCTTTTTAGAAATGAAACTGTGCCATGTACATATACTTGTTTGTGCCAACATTTGTTTACCTATTCCAATTCTCAGTAGGCATATCACGTACAGTGCAGTCATAGCTTCAGAGACTGCTAGTATCAAAATGCACACAGGCATCGACATACTCCCACGGCATATTATGTTCCAGCAACAAAACCACACATAGAAAATGTAAATCAATTTTCTGTTAGTATTGAGAACCATAGACAACTTTTTTCAGACACTGAGACATAACCTTGATACATTGTTTTAATAGGCATAAAGAGTTGTGAAAGGTTAAGAAAAATAGGTTTTGTCAAATATTAATATCCTCTTGATGTACAATTTCTAGAATTAGTTCTTTAGAATGTACACTTTGTGTTTTCCCCCCCTATAATGGTTTATACCATTGCTCAGTATATATTAGCACTCTTTGTAAACGGAAGACTCTCTAATATTACTGGATGTAAGGGCTCTTTGTGGAACTTTGTGCCAAGTGATGCCATACTGACTGAAGCATGGTGTAAACATTCTAGATGTAGTAGGAAACACAGCAGAAGCCTTTAGCCTACAAATAAAAGGAAAGTAGAAGAATTACATTTCAAAAATTGCCTATGTTGTCAAATTCTTTCTTAAACTTTTTAAAAACTGATCCCTAAAATGGCCCCTAACTATTTTAAATCATCATAGACATTTTAGCTCTTATTTAATTTAGTCTAACAAATATCTATATATGTGATTCTGGCTAAACCCCATCTTTTAATTAAAAAAATTATTATTCTGGGTAACCTTAAATTGAGACAAAGGGAGGTCAGGTGGATAAACCTTTTTTAAAAACATTCAGGGCGATGCACAAACGGGCACATCGCTCATGATTTGGAGTTGAAGTCACGCTAATCGATGTTATATCGGTTAGCGTGACTTAAGCGCCTTCCTTGCGGCGGCTGCGTGGCTAACACGAAAGCTAACAGTGCAGCCGCCGCAAGCGATGTTATATGCCGAAATCGCCATTTTATTGCGGCACTTTCAATGCAGCTAATAGCTGGCGTTGAAAGTGCCGGAATAGAACAGCGCCAAGTAGCGATGTTCCGAGCGCCGTTATCGGCATATAACATCGCTGGGCTGTTTGCACCGGGTTGCCGATAGCGGGGCTCTGTGCATCGCCCTGATTGTCTCCATCAGGACTTAATAGGAACTTTGATATGCACATGTGGATATGAAGTTTTTCCAGACTGTTTGTCATAAACTTTATGTTTTATAAAATGTATTTGTTTTATTTAAACATGTTGCAGGTTGAACAGGGCTATCCTATCAGGGATGAAGGAAGGGGGTAATGTAATTTCCTGTGGGAGTCTATATATGAGTGATGGACGCTACAGGATTGTTGTATATTCCATTGATGCCTAAAGAAAGGGACCTTAGAATCCCTAAAACATTGCAATTGCACATTCGTAAAAAAGGAAAACTGAGAAAATAAAATGATTTCAGCATATGAAAACCCTGGATGCTATAAATTCAAGAACTGACAGCACAACCCATAACAACTGGATCAACCTGGTATTAGATTGCTTGTGGTGTAAAAAATGCAGTACCCACGCTGCACAATAATATTATAGTTCAAGTCCACGGCTGTAAATAAGTTAAGCGACAGTATACTAGTGTAAATGACAATTTTTGTTGACCCCAAATAACTACCAGTTATTTACTTACTGTAGTTAAATTAGGTACAGCTCTGATGTCATTATTGATTTAATAATCCATATTTAATTTGTACTCATTTAAGGCAATATTAATTTTATTTGGAAGGTAAACAAATCAGTTTTTATTTTTTCTGATTGTGTTAGTAAGCTTTAAAATGGATTCATATTCTGCATAATGTATTTGTTTTGTTTGTCTCTCTTTTGTATGAGAGTTAGTTTTATTTTGAAACATTGCAGATACAAGACTCAGGAGTCACTTAGAATACTATAAAAACAATTAAAGTTGTTTATGTTACATTACAATAATGTTATCTAGCTAAACAATGTTTCACGGTCAATATCTCAAAAAGAAAAAATAATATTGACAATATTAATAATCCACAATTGTTCTGTACAATTAAATCTCTATTTCTATTCTTACTATTAAATGTAGGTGTAAACGATACAAGTGCTACCCAGTATACCGGAAAGTCCCATGCAAAACTGGACATCCTGACAATTCAGAATGGGACTGTGTGGGGCAGGAGAGGGACAGAATTGCCCCAGTTCCCTACCTAAGGTACGTTGGGATGAATGGAAATATATAGAAAGTGTGATGCAAAAAAAAAAAAAAATACTCTTACTATGCAATGGCTAAAAGGGATTTAAAGGGAGAGATTAAATTACAAATTAAAATGATGACTAGAGCTAATTAATTGTGGTTTTGTTTCATCTGCAATTTTTTCATATTTAGGTGAAAATTTGCTGGCAAAAAAGTCTTATGAGAGGCAAAATGTTAGCAATACCCTATTTTATTTCTTAAACTATTTCTGATAGCAAACAAATTATATTGGTACAGTAGCTTTTAAACGACAAGGGGAAACAATGGATAAATGTATGAAATAAAGGATTTTAAACTGTGGCCATCTTTAATCTGGATAATGTATGTTTTTTTTTTAATTTAATTTAATAATACTGTACAAATATACAAATCTTGAAAGAAATTAAATTCCACATCCCTATTAGAGCTGGCTGAACTCACTGAAATCCGTTCTGCTTGCAGATTTGTGGATTTTTAAAAAAAAAAATCTGAAATTTTGAAAATCCGCAAGCAGACCCATTTACAATAAGTACTGTAAATGACTCAGGGACCTGGAAAATGGTCTGGGAACACGTATCAAAGCTCAAAATCTTAAAGAATAACACCAGCCAGTACTGGAAACTTCATGTGCTTCCTGTTTAGGCTTTCCACATAGTATTTTCAGAATTGAAAAATAGGAAAATAGAAAAATAGGAAAAAACCCCACAAAAACCCACAAAGTCTGAGTTCCGGCGGATCTGTGAAATCCCTATTTACTATTAAACAAATTACTTTACATGTGCCAGAGTCCTAGATCATTTTCAGACAAAGAAAAGTGCAAAAATTACAGTAGGTTATGACTATAAAGTAGTAAAAACAATCATTAATTATTAATAGAGCAGATACCATAATATGCCAATAAACATTTGTAAATTAACATTTTAAGAATTTATATAGGTATAATATAAATAGAGTTGTGCCAGAACCGAACTCAAACCCAAGTTCGAGCCAAACTTTAACAGTGCGAATGAACCAGAACTTTTTGATCTATTCGGGATTCCGAACATTTGATAATTTTTGATAATTATCTAACATTCGAATCGATATCCCTCGACTTTAGCGCTCCATAACCTTAGAATGTGGTATTCGATAATCCTCGAAAGCGGTCGATTTTGCTAACCCTCGAATATAGCGTTCGTTTTCAGTAACATCAAATGTAGTGCTGGGGTTAGAGCTGTGCTGGTTAAGTTGCTGTCCAGGAAAGAATCATCTCAAGTCTAGATCATCCAAAGTATAGATGGTCTAAGTATATTGGAGTTTAACAAGGGAATCTGCTGATCTGACATTCTTCCTCTCTATCTCTTCCAACAGGTGCGCATTCCATAGCCTTTCCTCCTGTGCCCCATTGTAATTTGTGAGTGCTAAATTCATATCTGGTACGCATTCCATAGCTTTTCCTTCTGTGCCCCATTGTTATTTGGGACTGCTAAATTCATATCTGGTATGCATTCCATAGCCTTTCCTCCTGTGCCCCATTGTTATTTGTGACTTCTAAATTCATATCTGGTATGCATTCCATAGCCTTTCCTCCTGTGCCCCATTGTTATTTGTGACTTCTAAATTCATATCTGGTATGCATTCCATAGCTTTTCCTTCTGTGCCCCATTGTTATTTGTGACTGCTAAATTCATTTCTGGTATGCATTCCATAGCCTTTCCTCCTGTGCCCCATTGTTATTTGTGACTGCTAAATTCATATCTGGTATGCATTCCATAGCCTTTCCTCCTGTGCCCCATTGTTATTTGTGACTTCTAAATTCATATCTGGTATGCATTCCATAGTCTTTCCTCCTGTGCCCCATTGTTATTTGTGACTTAAATCCATATCTGGTATGCATTCCATAGCCTTTCCTCCTGTGCCCCATTGTTATTTGTGACTTCTAAATTCATATCTGGTATGCATTCCATAGCTTTTCCTTCTGTGCCCCATTGTTATTTGTGACTGCTAAATTCATTTCTGGTATGCATTCCATAGCCTTTCCTCCTGTGCCCCATTGTTATTTGTGACTGCTAAATTCATATCTGGTATGCATTCCATAGCCTTTCCTCCTGTGCCCCATTGTTATTTGTGACTTCTAAATTCATATCTGGTATGCATTCCATAGTCTTTCCTCCTGTGCCCCATTGTTATTTGTGACTTAAATCCATATCTGGTATGCATTCCATAGCCTTTCCTCCTGTGCCCCATTGTTATTTGTGACTGCTAAATTCATATCTGGTATGCATTCCATAGCCTTTCCTCCTGTGCCCCATTGTTATTTGTGACTTCTAAATTCATATCTGGTATGCATTCCATAGCCTTTCCTCCTGTGCCCCATTGTTATTTGACTGCTGAATTCGTAACCTTCAAAAATTCAATGCAGACAATTGCCTGATCATTGGGTGAAGTTAGTGTTTAAACAAGTTTTGGTGATAGTGCCATGTTCCCCAGACCATTCCCAGGTCCCAGAGCCATTTACAGTACGTTACCATTGCTATTTAACTGTATTTAATCCAAATCTTTCAAACTATTTGTTCCCATTTACATGAATGGCTCTGTTTGTGAATTATTGAAAGTCTGGACTTTTACTGAAGTTCGGCAGTTTGAAAACCAACCTAACATCAGGAAGTTTGTTCTTCTCTAAATATAAATAATAGATACAAAAAAAAGAAGATGGATGGCTTTCTTGGTAAACAAGACCTTTAAAGCTGGACCACAGAACAGACCAAGACGTGCATTTAAGGCAACTCAAAAGAACTAAGGGTTATATGCACACAAGGGCAGATATTCCAACTGACAGATCTACCAATAACAAAATTAAGAGCTATCACTTGGACCTACCGATTTTGCCTACAAATCAGTCAAAAATGATAGATTGTGTTAGTCACCATGGCAGATATTTTGGCCAGATTGACCAAAATATTACTTTCAGTAGCTGATCTACCAAAAATCTACTATTACCAACATAAACCACAGCATTTCTGTAATAAGATTCCATAATTTAGAAGACCAATATGTCATTTACATAACTAGCTATGATACAGGTGAAATACAGCCCATGCAGACACAAATTCTTTCCAATTTGCCTCTTGATTGATTGATTTCAACACTTTATCCATTCTGAATGGCTAAGTTCACTGGGGAATCGGTAGTTGTCTACTTTGCAATACCATTACCTTTGGCCATACATCTTTATGTATATTTCCAAATTTAGAGATGCTAAATTATCTTAATAATCACACTAATGAAAACTACAAAAATAGATACTAAATGACTTCCACAAAGCTCCACAAAGTCTGGATAAAATTTCAGTGGCAAAAACAAACCATTGTTAGTACATGCAGAAATGTATTAAAGATGTGAAAAGGTTCTTTCTGTTTCTGTTCTGCTCTGGTTATCCTAACATACCAACGAAGTCTTTGATATATGAAATTCTCATATGGAGCTGTGTTGAGCACTACATTAGGAAGACAATCAAAGAAGTACAGTAACGTTACTGGTATCCTGTTTCTCTGCTGAAGCCTAGATTTTCTTATAATAGGTTTATAGGGTACCGAAGGAATACTGCTCCTGGCAAAGGAAACCAGGGAAGCACACGTTTGATTAGCAAATGTAGCACCTATTTACAGAACAGAATTTCAGAAATCCTTTTATAGAAATAGAGCATGAACATATTTATATATGTAATGTTAAGAAAGAAAATGACTCTAATATTTAAAAATTTAACAAGTTGTTCTTGACAGTATAGTAGAGATGTGAGTGGTTCTGCAGAACTTACTCAAATTCTGAGAATCTGATCCAAACCCAATTTGAGTGTGATTTCGATTTTTTTTTGTCATTTTCAACTTTTCAATTTTGAATAGAATTTTAGAATTTTGGATTTCCACCAGATGCGTGGATTTTTTAAACCAGCAGTTCAGAAACAAAACCCAGTTTGCTTTGAATCTGGGACTCATCTCTAGTATTTAAGTATCTATTTCTTTTAGAAAATAATATTTTGCCAACATCTTAGGCTATGCAAGGTTGGAGAAGTTCAGCATTGCACAGGATACTTGTTGTCTGTGATTAAATGTTTGTCTTTCATCCAAATGTTTTTTTAATTTTTTTCCCTTGCTTTCCAAATCCATTTTATTAAAAGGCGGAAGAAATGCTGAATAGGAACTACAAGGAGATTAGTTTGCAGAGTTTTTGGAGCTGAAACACAAGATGGATAAGTGGAGAAGTAAATAACAGGATGCTGTGAATAGATCTGTGCTGTAAAGAGGAAAAGACTGATTTAAAGGCTTGAAAATTCCATTCTACCATCTTGATCCATTTACTTCTGTAGAAAATGTAAAACTTTTTTCAATGTTAGGGAATCTTAGAAATGGGACCTCCCATTGTTTTACTGGTTTGAAGCAGGCACAGAGCTGTAGAAAAGAGTTGAGCTCTTTGAATAAATGGAATAATGGTCAGATTAAAAAAATTACAATTAAAGTTGCCTTTAGTAAGTGTATTTTTTCTTTTATTATTATTAGTATTATTATTATTTTGAGGGGGTTGCTTATGTTAAATGCAGGTTTTTGTTTTTTTACCGTGGAGTATGTTTCTTTATTCATAGGGTATATTTTTATTATGAATCTATTATTAAGCACCTCCTTTATGTGAGTGCAAGTCAGAATAGTATTTCTGAAATATATCATTCAGTGAAGGAACTATTCTTGTTATGTAGAATATAGAGGGTTGGACACTAGAGATGAATCCTGCTTTTGACGGGAACTTGGTTTCAAATTGGAACTGCCAGTTTCAAAAATCTGCGGCTCCGATGGATTTTTCGAAATTTTGAAACTCAGAACTTTTTAGTGAAAAATTTAAAATGTCGAAAATCAAATATTCTGAAAATTCCAGTCAAAAATCGAAAATGCCACTTGAAACTTCAAATAGAAGTTTAATAAAAATGCTATCAAATACTCAAAATTTGCAATCAAAAATTCCAATTCAATTGGGTTTGAATTGAATTGCCAGTAAGTTCTGTGGGCCCATTGTCGGAATGAAATGTGCCAGTTTCGTTTATCTCTATTAGACACTTTAGTATCACATTTGGTTGTATTAATGCAAACTCCTTCTATTCCCTTAAATGGTTCAAATTCGCTGTTAAAAAAAATAAATAAACAGTTTTTGGATGAACTTAGGCCCTGATTTTTAAATATTATTCATGTCAAATTACCTTTGGTTCTTCCTACCAATGATGGCTGTCAGAGATGGGACAATGTTTTCCAGTCTTAAAGGGCATGTCCACTCCTAAAACAAACTTTGGGGGTAAGGTAGGTAGCCCCTACCCAAAAAAGTAGCAAAGACAGGATGGCTCACAGATACCTCCTCTTCACTTTCCTGGACTTTGTTAAGGCATTGCTGGAGAACCATATGGAGCAGAGATGAACGGGGTTCTAAAATTGGGATGAGCTTGTGAGGTTGAGGTAATAAAGGGGATTTGTGTTTTTAACCAAAATGCCAGAAACATTTTAGTGCTATAAAGAAAATGTTATGGGTAAAAGGTAAGTTTGCATTCAGATAAATTCAGATTTTTTTAAATAAATCTCCTGAAAAATATAAATTTAAAATATTTAAAAAAAAATTCCCTTTTATTCTTATTTGGACAATAGGAAGAAGATAAGGGATTTATGGGTAAGGAGAAACTGTTTTAACATTGTGTTTATTTTTCTTCTTCTTTAAGTTAAAAAAAATAAGATTAAAAAGAGTTAAAATTAAAGCGTTCAGAAAAATTTTGTAAACTTTCTGTTACTATGGTACCCAAATGGCTTAAGTTTTGTTTTCACGGTTTCTTCCAAATCTATTATATGATGTATATAACCTTGCATCCTTATGTTCTGGTTTGTAAATTAATTTTAATACCATTAGTTACTAAGTCTCCAAAAATGGAAGTGTTATAATGTTGATAATAGATAAAAAAACATGGCTAGAAATTAGGCCATATGCTGTTAGAAGTGAACTTTCATCCCCAAATGCTATTTCTCACCTAGGATGACCAGAGTCTGGGCCTTTCTGAAATCAACTTTCTTAATTTTTTAATTTTTATTTATAATAATACGTTAAGCTATCAAAGATTAAAGCATTAACACTTATCTAAAGTCAATCATCCCATTTACAGGGACACGTAGGAGTAGGGTGGCATATTCTATCATACTGTCCACGAACAAAAACATAACACAAGACTGGCAATTTATGTTTTCTTAAATGAGGGAAATAAATATTGAGAAGAAAAAGTTTGAACTGAACAGTTTTTGAGATGGAAAAAAATAACACGGTGGAAAAAAGCAAGCTATTAAGGAATTATTTATAAACGAAAGGGATCAGGTCCAGCAAAATGTTCCATGTTTTAATAAATCAGCCCTCTAAACTATTTTATAGTTATATTAAAGGCTATCTCCACCCCCAAACAGTGTAGGGTACCCCTGCCCACTCCCAACCGCTAAGTCCGTTTTGTAAGAAACCCCCCAGAAATAGACTTACCAGCGATTGTTCTTTTGGTGCTCTGCTCCTGGCTCCTTGTTTGATAGAAAGTTGCAAACAGGGGCCAGACTGGCAGCCGCGTCTGTGATTGACTAAGAGGGGACAGGGCTCCCCTGTGCATGCCAGTGTTCTCAGGGAGAATAAGGAAGAAGCAGGGACTGGATGACAAACAGTCAACTCCTACTCTTCACTTTTCTTTTAACTTTGAACAGGCACTGCAGGAGAACCATAAAGAGCAGAGGAGAATAGTAAGGATGTTTTAACACTATACAATGGGGCCAGTAGTGGGTTAGATGTGGTGGCCATGCCCTTTAGCCCTAATAACCTTCTATACCTTATAACCTTATAACAGTATAAACTGAAAGAAAATGCACATGATTCTATGGAACAAGTTATAACTTTTGAGCAGCAGTAGGTAGGCAAGAATTTACAGTCCGTGGTCTTCATGCAAGTGTCCTCTATGGAAAAGAACATTCTCATACCTTTTAAATAAGCCTAGCATGATGTATTGAGCTTCTCTGGAAAGTTATAGGCTTGTAATATAGGCTTGTTACACTTCCCAGACTGCCCTGTCTCTTTGTCTCTGTGACAGGCATGTGTTATAAGCTGTGTCATAAGCCCCCACCTCCAAAAATCAATCTTGTATGAAGCTAGTTACAGGCCTGAAACCATTCTCTGTCCTTATCTTATCTACCTATGGACACATTAAGGAGAAAAAAATATTTTCAGGCTTGTGGCTAGCTTTAAAAAGTATTAAGAAGTTCAGGGTGGGGCTTGTGATGTAGCTGATGATGCTCTTTTCCAGCAGTGGTCATGCTCCTACCTGAGACTTTAGGGCAGACCAGTGCTGGTTATGTTACAGCTTACAGTGCTAGCAGGAAATATCCTTTATACTGTATCTGTTGTATTCAGTTAGGCTTTCTCAATTCAGAATGACTTGTACAAGAATCTAAGGTGTCAAAACAGCATTGTACATGGCAGACAGTTGGTGTCAATCCCCCCCCCACACACACACACCTATATTCAGGCTTGGTTTCTTTATTTTCACATAAATGGCCTTCTTGTCACCTCTCTTGAACAAGTCATGTTCCTTTGCCAATACATTAACATTACAATTGTCAAAGTCCTGACCCGAGAAATTGGCTCTTATGTGCTGGGCCATACATTCATGCAGTTGCCATACATTCATGCAGTTGCTGTTTGATCTCCCCCACATACAAATCAGAGCACTCTTCACTGCACTGTGTATATGATGTCGCTTTTCTTGCATTTCGGTATTGGGTCTTTCGGATGTACCAATTGCTGCCTCAGTGTGTTGTTTGGTTTAAAGCAGACAGGGATATGGTGTTTTTTGAAAAATTTTCTTAATTTCTCTGAAACCACTGCTACATATGGGGTGACCATGTTCTTTCTCCTGTCTTGCTTTTTCCCTTCATTTTTGGTATTCATGTTCTTTTCTTTCCTTCTACTTCTTTTGACAAAAGCCCAGTCTGGATATCCACAAGTTTTAAGGGCTCCTCTGAGATGTTTCATTTCTTTAGCCTTCGTCTCTGTGCTAGTGGGGATGTTCTCTGCTCTGTGTTGCAGGGTTCTGATGACATTCAGCTTGCGATCTAAAGGGTGGTGGGAGTCAAATATTAAATACCCCTTGCAATCAGAAGGTCCCTAACACCTGGCTGTCATATGCTAATTATGACTTTGCAGGGCATGGGCACTTAAGTAGTACACCAGGACGATATTATACCACCCTGTAAGTATTTTTTACTTTTATTGCATCAGACCCTTAGGACTAGGCCACATTTTTTCACATGTTTGCACATGCAAATGTGCATGCAATTTCGAATATAATGGAAATCACGGGAGCTCAAAAATTCCTGTGATTTCCTATGCACATGCGATAGCGCATCCGTTCCCATATTGGTAACGTATGCGATCACCTTTTTTGCGCAATCACATGTGCTACCATAACAGAAAATGGACACATCGCATCCACAAACGCGCGACAACTCACCGGGAGCACATCCAGAGCGTTGCATTGCAGCCTTAGGCTGGGTACACATTGCAGGATTTTTTGTCCCGACCGAACGTTTGCACTCAGCCGGGACAAATGACTGTCGATTGCGGCAATAGTGGCCATGGACGACAGTTCGTGCAACCAATCGTGTGGTCCCATAGGGAACCACAAGATCAGTCGTAATTTACTGACACGTCCGATCATCCGGTCGTTCGATTTGGACTAACAGACGATCGAGGTCGGTCGCAACCGGCCACCCCACACCAGCAGATAATTTCACCGACCAATAGTGCCGTGGATCGGTCGGTCGCTGAAGATATCTGCTGGTGTGTACCCAGCCTTAATGTTATTGTGGAGAAGCAAATGTTTGTGCAACCAATAAGATGCTAGTTTCTGGGATACTGCAGTTATATTACTAACTCACTATAACACCAAAGACCTCCCCAGTGCCGCTGGGTAACTCATACCATAGATATCTAGATAATAGAACCATATATTGCATCTCCTTGTCTACGTCCTATATCCCCATAATAATGTATTTTCCAATGAGTGCTTCAAGAATCAGATTTAACAGTAGTGCAAATAATGTTTCTTTCTTTTATTGCTTTATTTATCTCAAGTTTGTGCAACTCCCTCTTGGTTTCAAACTCTGACTATAGATTTTATTTGTATTCCTGCAAGCCAAAGCATGGCATATATTCACACCTTGTATATGTAATTAACATACATTTTAACAGTGAGTACAACAGATATGTGCACCAAGTTAGTAATAGATCAATTTACATCTCTTAAATTAGAAGAGTTTTAGTTCAGAATGCAAATCTTTTTTTGGACAGATGGCCTTGCAATATGATTCACTAATTTGGGAATTCATTAAAAAACAGACTGCCTCAGAGGGGCTCCCTTCAGTGAGTCTCAGAATAAAAATGGAAAATGTTTTGAGTCATTTTTAACAATATAAAAAAAAACTGCACAGTGATACAGCATAATAAGTTTTTCCCAACCTTGTAGCTGTGTAAAATTGCACTTGGATCACCAAACTTTAGAACATTGGTTCTCAAAACAGACAGTTTTCTCGAGGCAAACCTGTGTGGGACTTAAAGTTGTAATTACTCATATGTTATGTACTTTACAGTGTATATTGTATACTAATTAATGTAGTGCAAACTTACACTTGAACTACACTTGAAATGTTAGCATAATATATATATTTTTTAGAGAACAAAATAACAAAGTCACACCAGTGTGCCCCGGCACACCCTTTGAGAAACATTTAGAATACTATACAGCCTTATTGATGAATCCCGGTTTCAAAATGAACTGCAGATTTTAAAAATCCACGAATTTGACCGATTTTTCTGAACTTTTCATTGAAAATTTCAAAAATCACAAACTTAAATTCCATTTAAAAATCTAAAATTCCTAGCCAAAATTTGAAAATTCCAATTGAAAGATCAAAAATGATATCGAATAGTCAAAATAAAAATTCAGATTCAATTGGGTTTGAGCAGAATATTCGGATTTTCGGATTTTTATATAGGTTCCGCGGGATTGCTGTCAGAACAAGACTTATTTTGTTCATCAGTTTAGCAGTGGAAAGCAACCACCAGGCCACAAAGATCATATGTACAGTATGGTATACGATGCTCTTGATTACTGAGAGGCAGTAAAGGGTCCTGGGCTCACGCACCCCCACCCCTAGAGACACCCCTGATACATACTGTACGTGTTTGTGTCCTTGGACATATACACACAAGTAATATTATTTCTGCAGTTGCCAACAATCACATGATGCAGGCACAATTAAAGTTAGTAACACAATTTGTAGCAGATATTTCAGGCACATGCTCTGCTTTTAGAGGGCTGCCTTTATAGGGGTACAGCCAGCAAGGCTGTACTAAGCCTGGTGTGGGATGCTAGGACCCAGACAGCCATGGATGGTTACGTGACATCACACATGACATAGTTAGATGATTTCACTTGTGATCTTTCCTCCACTAAGGCTTCAGTCACACTACACTGAGCTGTAAAATGCATGATAATACATATGCGTTATCATGTGATGTTGTGTGTGTGAATAATGTGTGAATTGTGTAGAAAAACAAATGCCTCTGCGTTATCGAAAACGGGCAAGTGTGAATGAGCCCTTGGGCCCCTTGGTCTTTATTTTACTTTATTTTTTCCTGGAAATTTCAGATTGCCTGCAGATAGCTTCAGCCTGGTCCCGGGGAGCCAGCCAGTTCCCAAGCTAGTCCACCAGCATATCAACAACCCAGTCCAGTAACTAGTAAAATAACCAACCAGCATATCTACCTGCTAGCTTGTCCATCAGCCTCCCAGTTCACCACTTAATTATTCAACAAGCCAGACAGTGCTATAACCAGCTAAATTACAAGCCAGGGAATGCACTAGCCAGTGCCTCAGCAACTCAGTCCATTAACCAGCCAGTTAAATTCTTGCTAATCCATCAGCTAAGAAATCCATCATCCATCCAAACCACTAACCAGCCACCCAGTCAGTGCTCCAGTCAACCCAAAAGCTATTCAGTCCACATATTTTTAACATTAAAACAATACACTCACATTGGTGACCTGCCTTGGCCCAGTCTCAGAATTCTTAGCCTATAACAACATCAGTGGATCAGTGGACAGGTGGTAACAACCCGTTAGCTACCACGCCCAAATTTGTGACTTTATATAAGGGATCCCTTGTATTTGTCTCCCATACCATCCCATCTTTTCATATAGGATGTGCCCTTTATTACTGATTTAGTCAGTGAGAATAGCTGGGACTTATTAACTGTTGACTGTATGGGCTGAATGCTTTCCTTCTCCTTAACCATAAAGCTTTGTACACAATGTTCATTTTTATGCTTCCTCTGAGTAATGCAATACACAAAATTACTGTTATGAAAATGCATTAGCGATTGATCAATTAGTAGCTGTTTGATCATCAGCCGTCTTGTATATAGCCGACAAATTACACACCCTTTGGGAAGTGGAGAAATACATTGAAGCTCATCAGATCTCTTTTCAAGAGACTTGCTCATTCTCTGGGAACTGTATCAGACATAATGCGAAAAGCTTTTAGCAGAACGTTTGCAAAGCCAAATTGGATCCCGAGCAATATGGATTCTTTATCCAATAGTGCCACCTGCTGCCCATAGGGAAAGAAATATATGTATTTCTAAAACTGGCCTTGAAAAGAAGCCTTCAACCAAGTAATAAATGTGCTTATGTTAATGCCAAACCATTCATTATTTCATGTTGGTGATTTTACCCTATGAAGATCCTTATGGATACACCACATGGCAGAATCATTTGATAAATTGCACTTCATATGTGCATTGCATAGATCGTTAGTGCATCTACTACATTTCCTGAAAGGAAAGAGTAAAAAACAAACAAAAGATGCACTTTCATTTAGACAGTCGTGTGCCAGCCAACAAAAATCTGGCTTGGAAATCACTGAACCTTCAATAAACAGCAGTCCCGATTCCATTGAGCTGCCCTAAGCATTATTCTTAGCCTGGCAAACAATAGTCCGTACATCATTTCCATAAATCCAAAGCAGCAGCAACAAAAACTTGTTTCCATTTACAAAGGAATGTGGAATATAATAAATCCCAGAATACACCTGTCTTCACAGAACATGGTTGCTGTTTATATTATTAGTATTGACAAATTATTCCAAGCATCGGAATCACATGCTTTTAACTGCTGTATAGCCCCAATAGTGGGGAAATTGTGAGATGTTCCTACCGCTCATTTATGTTTATGTGAGATGTTCTAATATTAAAGGTCATGTTCACCCTCAACAAAAAAAAAAGAAAAACCAAATCCTACTTCTGCAATACTTACCTTGTGTTCCTGAATGAAGATAACTCTGTGTTCGATCAATAGGATTTACTTGGGGGTAAGCATTGCCTTTAAAACCACTGTATTAAATATTAAGCAAGACTTTGGACCTTCTATGTTATGCTATACTTTTACATGTGATGGAATCCATAAGGGCTAAGTCAATTAAACAACAGTCTAACAGTGACAGTGGCATAACTGTAACTTTCCGCCACCCAACAGATGGAAAGAGCGATCAGCTGCTGTTTTTAATCCAGTCTTTTAAACAGCGTATGTTTCCTTCATACGCGCAATGAGCTGTTTAAAAACAGCTGATTGGGGACCTATGGAGAGGGAAGGGGTGTGGGTCAGGGGCCCGGCCTCCAATCTCACGGGGGTCCTGGGCCCCTGCAGTTACAACACTGAACACTGACACTGATTTGCTGCCTCCCAACCTTGTAGCATTGATACTTAATTTTTTTATGAAAATTGAAAACAAACCTAAATGGGACAAAATTACTATAACAGGACTGTGGTACATGATAATGCCAAGAGGACAGACTTCAGTGTCTGTAGTCTGTCAAGATTAATGCACAAACTAGTTAAGGGCATGTTCACCATGGTGACTTGTCAGTTATCTTCCCGCAACCCCAACTGGGTTTTTTTACCATTTTGTTGCATACATTAGTGAACAGATATTTAATGATACTGTAAGTTCTGTTCCGTTATGGAAAAGGTATCTTCCTTCTCCCTCTGCTCAATGAGCTTTTTATAAGCTTTAACATGTGCAGAGGAGGGAGCAGGTGAATTAACAGTCAATCATTGGTTGTGGATTGTGGGATTGTGGAAGCACTCCAATTAGGCTAATTTACAACTACATTTAGCGGAAGTGCTACTGATCTGGTCAATCATTTATACAAACATAGAAAAGATAATCAATGCACATTCCTAGGCCCCATACAATATCATATTATCTGCACACTGGCATACTTTATAAACAAAGGGGTTTTAGTATACATTACTGTGATCGCATGAATGAAAAGCCTTTCAACCACTTCAAGGTGATGTCAGCAGTCACAAACTCGATTTACTGCATGAAGGGAGGAGCCATAATGGAGGCAATAATTATCTTTAAATACCTGGTGCTGAATATGTGCTGAATATATCAGTTATGTTTGTGGGAAGATAACGGGCAAGAGACTAGTTTTTGGTTTTAAGGGTGGACACACCCCTAAAAAAACAAAGTTTTAAACATTCATGTCAGAGTTCCTGGCCTGCATAAAAGCCAAATCTAATGTATACTCACTAAATTAAAGGACAGCTATATTTTCCAAGCTCTACCTCCATACAAATATTTTACTATTACAGACCAGTATACTGACTTGTTAGCACTCTCGGCCTGTTACTGTACATCAGTCTACGGAAATACAGTGATATTGGTTATAAAATATCCCATTAAAGACCAGTATACTGATTGTTAGCTCTTCGGCCTGTTAAGTACATTCTAGTCATTCACTCATTCATTACAAGACGATATGATTGTCTAGGTCATGAGCCTGGTACATACAATCTAGTCCAGTAAATACAGTGCTATTGGATATAATTATAATCCCATTACAGACCTGTATGCTTATTGTTAGCTCTTGGGCCTGTTACGTACAGTCTAGTCCAGTAAATACAGTGCTATTGGATAGAAATATTATCCCATTACAGAGCAGTATACTGTCTATTAGCTCTTGAGCCTGTTACATACAGTCTAATCCAGTAAATGCAATGCTATTGGATATAATAATTATCCCATTACAGAGCAGTATACTGATTGTTAGCTCTTGGGCCTGTTACGTACAGTCTAGTCCAGTTAATACAATGTTATTGGTTATAAATATTATACCATTACAGATCAGTATACTGATTGTTAGCTCTTTGGCCTGTTACGTACAGTCTAGTCCAGTAAATAAAGTGCTATTGGTTATAAATATTATCTCATTACAAACCAGTTATCTGATGTTTGCTCTTCGGCCTGGTATGTACAGTCTAGTCCAGTAAATACAGTACAGTGCTATTGGATATAAATATTATCCCATTACAGACCAGTATACTGATTGTTAGCTCTTGGGCCTTGTTACGTACGTCTAGTCCAGTAAATACAGTGCATGGTTATAAATATTATCCCATTACAGACCAGAATAAATTGTAGCTCTTGGTCCTGTTATGTATAGTCTAGTGCAGCAAATGCATTGCTATTGGATATAAATATTATCCCATTACGACCAGAATCAAATTGTTAGCTTTTGGGCCTGTTACATACAGTCTAGTCCGGTAATACAGTGAATTGGTTATAAATATTATCCCATTAAAGACCAGTATACTGATTGTTAGCTCTTCGGCCTGTTAAGTACATTCTAGTCATTCACTCATTCATTACAGACCAGTATATTGATTGTTAGGTCATGAGCCTGTACATCAATCTAGTCCAGTAAATACACTGCTATTGGATATAATTATAATCCCATTACAGACCTATGCTTATTGTTAGCTCTTGGGCCTGTTACGTACAGTCTAGTCCAGTAATACAGTGCTATTGGATATAAATATTATCCCATTCAGACGCAGTATACTGACTATTAGCTCTTGGGCCTGTAACTTACAGTCTAGTCCAGTAAATACAGTGCTATTGGATATAAATATTATCCCATTACAGGCAGTATGCTGTCTATTAGCTCTGGGCCTGTTACATACAGTCTAATCCAGTAAATACAGTGCTATTGGATATAATAATTATCCATTACAGACCAGTATACTGATTGTTAGCTCTTCGGCCGGTATGTACAGTCTAGTCCAGTAAATACAGTACAGTGCTATTGGATATAAATATTATCCCATTACAGACCAGTATACTGATTGTTAGCTCTTGGCCTGTTACATACAGTCTAGTCAGTATAATACAGTGATATTGGTTATAAATATTATCCCATTACAGACCAGAATACAAATTGTTAGCTCTTGGTCCTGTTATGTATAGTCTAGTGCAGCAAATGCCTTGCTATTGGATATACTGTGTATTCAATTAGATCAACTGGACTTGAAATGTAGTTCTTGAAGACGTTTCGCTAGTCATCCACTGGCTTTCTCAATTCAGAATGACTTGTACAAGAATCTGTGGCAATATGTACCCTGGAAAATCCCAATTAGCATATCACAGCCAGGTGTAAGGTTGTGATTAGATAGTGGCTAAGAGGTGTTATAGGAACGCCCAGAGTAAGGTGTTAAAACCATCATTGTACATGGCAGAGAGCGTTGGTGTCGAACCCCCCACCTCTATTAGGCTTGGTTTCTTTATTTTCACATAAATGGCCTCCTTAACACCTCTCTTGAACCAGTCACGTTCCTTCGCCAGTATGTTAACATTACAATCTTCAAAGGTTGTCTTTATCCTTAAGATTGCAGATACACGGCTGAGTCCTGACCCGAGGAATTGGCTCTTCTGTGCTGGGCCATACGTCGATGCAGTTGCTGTTTGGTCTCCCCCACATACAATCAGAGCATCTTCACTGCACTGCACTGCATATATGATGTCGTCTTTCTTGTGTTTGGTATTGGGTCTTTCGGATGTACCAATTGCTGCCTCAGTGTGTTGTTCTTTAAAGCAGACAGGGATACCGATGTTTTTTTGAAAATTCTTCTTAATTTCTAGAGACCCCTGCTACATATGGGATGACCAGTTCTTCCTCCTGTCTTGCTTTTCCCCTTCACTGTTGGTATTCGTGTTCTTTTCTTTCTTCTACTTCTACTCTTTTGACAAAGGCCCAGTCTGGATATCCACAGGTTTTTAAGGGCTCCTCTGAGATGTTTCATTTACTTTAGCCTTCGCCTGTGTCTAGTGGGGATGTTGTCGGCTCTCTGTTGCGGGTTCTGATGACCCCCAGCTTGTGATCTAAAGGGTGGTGGGAGTCAAACATCAAATACTGATCTGTGTGTGTTGGTTTTCTGAAACCTCTACTTCAGTTTACCATTTTCCTTAACTTCTACCAAGCAGTCCAAGAAAAGCCAGTTTGTTGTTTTGTACCTCTTCCCTTGTGAATTTAATGTTTTGGTCCCGCATTAATGTGTTCTGTGAAAGCTTTGTACTTCTTCTGGTGGATTTTAAACCAGGTGTGTCATCAACATATCTGAACCAGTGGCTGGGTGCTATGCCCTTAAAGGTATTAGCGCCTGTGTTTCTACCTACCTCCTCCATGTAAAGGTTGGCCACAATAGGTGAAACTGGAGATCCCATAGCACATCCATGTTTTGTGCTTTAGAACTTATCCCTGTATTTGAAATAGGTGGTATTCAGGCACAAGTCCAACAAGGAAACACACCTTTTCTGGGTTGAGATCAGTTCTGCTGTAAGAGTGCTGTCTTGGCCCAGCCGTTTTCTCACCATGTTCAACAGCTCTTGGTGGTGTATACAAGTGAAGAGAGATGTCACATCATAGACACCATAGTTCTTCACACGAGTATATATCTCAATCTTGTTGGTGAATCCTGAGAGTTCTGGATGTGATGCTTAGAACTTCCCACCAAAGGTCCTAATGTTAGCTAGATATTTTGCCACCTTGTATGTTACCGAGTTGATGCTGCTGACTATAGGTCTTAGTGGGGGGCCCTTCCTTATGATTCTTTGGGAGTCCATATATGCATGGATGTGCCTCACCGGGTAGAGGCGGATGATACATTGCTCGTCAATGGCTTTATCCTTTTGAAGCTGTTGTAGTAAGTCTTGACTTTTCTTGTAACGGCTGGTGGGATCCCTTGTTAAAGCCTCATATGTTTGTTATCGGCCAGGAGCATGTCACCTACATGTGTAGCTGGGTGTTGAGTACCACTGTGCATCTTCCTTTATCTGCCGGTAGGATGGTGATACTGGAATCTTTCTTGAGGGATGTTAAGGCTTCTTTCCTGTGTAGTCAGGTTAGATGAAGGAATTTTAGCACTGGCTAAGGCTGCAGATACCTTAAGGCGAAGTTGTTCTGCCTCACTCTGTGATACCTTATATGTGGTAGAGGCTTCTGTGGCTGCTAAAATCCACCACAGGATGGCTTTAGGGGTGATGGCAAAATTCAAGCCCTACCAAGGACTTCCATTCTGGTGGTCGGGGTCCTGTTAGACAAGTTTCTCACCCATTCCCTTGTTTGATGAAGTACACTTCCCGCCTTTTGTATCCAAGGTAGTTTGTTCTCCTTGGTGTCTGTTCTGGGATGACAGAATAGAGAACTTGTTCTGTTGCCTTTGTTTTGCCC
This sequence comes from Hymenochirus boettgeri, assembly GCA_019447015.1. Lineage (NCBI taxonomy): Eukaryota > Metazoa > Chordata > Amphibia > Anura > Pipidae > Hymenochirus > Hymenochirus boettgeri. The sequence goes on from CM033471.1 coordinate 41,282,464, forward strand.
TTAAATCAGTATACTGGTCTGTAATGGGATAATTATTATATCCAATAGCACTGTATTTACTGGATTAGACTGTATGTAACAGGCCCAAGAGCTAATAGACAGCATACTGCTCTGTAATGGGATAATATTTATATCCAATAGCACTGTATTCGGACGTGGTACGTGATCAACTGAAAGGTGTTGTTTAAGGGTAGCATTTCTTTAGGGCCCAAGCAGAAAACCCTCGACGGGGTTAGTAATTGAAATCAGCGGTGGCTCCAACTGACGCCCTCTGCTTACACGAATGAACTTTGGTAATATAGTCTGGATTGGTGTACGGAGTCCGTGTCCCCACTATATGATGAAGAGCAGAAATCACATATGGCGTGGCACATCCAGCCCAGGATGAGGAGAACTCTTATCTCCACTGAAAAGAATTATTTTTTGTGTATATTTAAATTGGTCACAAACTCCACCCTCATAATAATTTTTTTTTCGAAAGACGGCCTTTTAAAATAGTGATAATCATAGTTGTCCTGATGATTTCATTACTCGTAGTCGGCTATGCTTTGATGCCTTCATATAAACGGAGCAATTTAGAAACCTGTACCGGAGCTGCACTGAGCCCTGGGCATGATCAGAAGAACGCAGGACAGGGGGGGTTGAAAGTCAGTCATTGGCTGTATGAATGTCCAAATCCATAAACTGACAGTGCTAGCTGGAAAAACAAGAAGCAGAAAAACATGGGGAACAAGGAATTGTGCAGGATTTCAGTATATTTCAAAATTTATATTAGATATATTAAGGTTTCCAAACTATTTACCGTGGGTTTGGGGGTGACATGCATGTATGTAAGTTTTCATTTTGGGGCTGGATGCCCTCTTAAGGGAGATATAAACTGAAAAGTAACTCCCAATCTGCCAGCCAGGAGAAGGTTGCAGAACAGAGACGATGCAGTGTTGTGGCCGAGGGTATGCTTGCTGAGAAAACCCGTTTCCTTACAGGGTTTCACTTTTTGTTACACCTTCACTTTAGTCATACCAGTTTCTCTCTTTACTTCCTAATTACTGGTACTTCCGGTTGACTGGCTCCTCCCCCGCACTTCATATTTCCTGGTACTTCCTGTTACCTGGCTCTTCCCCCTCACTTCCCTAGTCTCGGCATCTTAAAAATCATGATAAGATGAGTAGCAGAAGCATCCCCAGCATTCTGGGTGACAGGACTTGACAAGATACAGTATCTGTGTACTGGTATAAGCATAAGGGTTTTATGATATAAGGGATACTCACTACCTACAGTGGTAATATATAAGGTAATGCACCCATTACCGTGTAATATAAGGATATAAAGTCACAGAGGAGTTCCTGGCATATTGACAGCACTCGACAAAGGTCGAGTGCTTTTATACAGGACGGGAGGAACTCGAGGTGGACTTTATAAAACATACCCTTATATTAACGTAAGGGCGTATTATTCTATAATATAATAAGTTTCAAAAATGTAATTTGATGGCTAGAGTCTCTATTAATCCCTAACCAGCGTTACCTTTCACTAAGTATTAAATTCCCTGCAGCCCTGCTATTACAATAAAATTGGTAAATGAATAAATAGAAAGAATACATACAGACTTTAACTTTTAACAGTCTTTTTGTGGAATTTTCTGTCCACTTTTTACATACAATTCTCCTGCACTTTCTGTCAAAACCCTGCATAGACAAAAGATGATGACAATCATTCTCAGGCATCATGTGAAAGGTATATCTCACCGGTAACCTTAAATCATGGTCAGCCATGATTAAACTTCAGAACCTCGTGCCAGCCGGTGCAAGTGACAGTTAAACAGAGCGGCTGGTTCAGCGTTACTTGACACTTCAGCGGGAAGTCAGTAGAGGACGTCAGTATGCTGAAACAGCCGCTCTGTTTACCACTGATGGAGCGAACGAGTCTGGAATTGGGGTCATGGCTGACAGGATTTAACAAGGTTACGGGTGAGAGATACCTCCACATGGAGGGAAAGTAGGATTTCTGCACAAAACAAGTCGTTGGTGAATTTTTATAAGGATCTATTCATGTTGCTCCTATCATCAGGACTATATATTATACGGAGTAACGCCACGAGGAGTCCCTGACCATTTCAAACACAACGGGCGTTAGACCGAGTGTTTATAGAGGTCCGGGGAACTCCGAGGTGAAGTAATAATCCATCTTTCTTCTGTAGGAGCCCTTTCCCTTCTCATCCTCAGGTCCCCCCGAAACTCCCGCCGCCACCCTGTTCCCCTCTGTATCTCCCTCCTATTAGGTACATGTAGATAACAAGCTCTGTTGTTACCATCCCATAGTAACGTACAGCCCCCCCCCACAAAAATCTGCATCCCTTCACTCCTTACCCCGTCGGATAGTCCGCACTTCGCAACCCTTTCCTCGGCTCTCCCCACCCCCTTTTTGGCTTTCGCACACACTCCTGACCTCACCTCTCTCGACCTCGCCGAGCGCTTCCCGTTCCCCGTCATCCCCTCCCAGTCGTTCACCCTCCTGCATTCACAGTGTGTTAATAGCCTGGTTCAATTACGTGACACCGGCCCACCAGTCAGGGACCTGGGGTGTATGGTACTGGCCTTAGTTAGTGCTCCCGAGTCCCACAATGCACCCCATCCCATACCGTCAGCGCCCTCACTGAGCGCGTTGCCTTTCCAACACCACTGTCTTTATTCCGTCCCATCGCGAGAGCGGATCCGTACACCAAAGTTTTCGAGCAGATTCCGTCTATCAAAACGCGGCTTCCGCACGCATGATCGCCTGACACCTGGATAATTTGGATCATGTGGTTGCTCCGTATGTGATAAATGCCCCCCCACGAAAGTCATCGTCGTTACGCCGTCTTCTTCGTACTTACGCGTCAGTACTCGAAGTACTTTCTCGATAGTAAATCCTAGTAATTACGGAATCTCGTAATGAATCATCGATAATACCAGTCATTCGTTTTTCACGGATACGAAAGTATCGTTGATCACTCGGAATACGGAGATACTCGTATTTTCGAAAATTTTCGTAGAAAAAAAAAAATCCGCAGTTCGGAATCCGGAAAGTCCGGAATAATCCGCAGTTCGCGGACGGAGAGAAATCCGGGCGGCTCGGGTTCGGTTGTCCGCGAAACGGCCATCTCTATCACCAGGATCCAGGACCTAAGGTAATTTAATACCTCGCCACGTCCACTGCGGCCATTGGATAACTGGCCGACTGCCTTCCAGGTTTAGTTTATATAATGCAGATCGAGCATGCACGCTGATATATGCAACTCAAAACAGAACTCGAGCCCATCCCCAGTCCAATGAAGAGCCCGCAGGCTGGCATCGTTAGCGATTGGGAAGTTAAATAAACAAACCTCAGTCCTGGACCTGGGTAAGTGACTTATGAACGGAAGGTAAGGATAGGTCGTCCTTCTGGGTCTTTCACTGCTTTAAAGAATAGTTCACTTTTTTAGTGGAACTATCCCTGTAACTCTGTTCATTTAAAACTAAAAGACAAAAACAACTCACCGCCGTGCGCTTTCCGGCTCGTTGCAAGACTGACTGAATACTTTGCTGACTAAGGAAGGCCGGCATTACCCGAGTGCACGCATCGTCCCTCTATCCCCCGAGTTCTCGGTCACATCGCGCCCGTATCGTGTCCTATTCACTCCAGTATACATTAGTAGTAAGATGTAAAGTAGACAATTGTCAAAAATAGAATGTCGTAATACAGAAAGTCACTGTAGTAGAATCACGGAGTGAACTGATTATATAGATTCTACATGCACCCCCCTTGGAAATGCCAGAGCTTATGGCTTATTATAATTTAATGATCTTAAAAATTAAAAACCTCTTAACAAGGTCGAGGGATAGGAATGCCGCATCTTATGCCTTTTAAAAACGACACCATATAAAATCTAATGCTGTGAGACTAAAGTTGGCATTTTTAGGAACCGTACTTCCTGTCACTCTGCTTTAGCCTCAGAAAACCATCTGGACCAAGATCATTTGCTGCTGAATTCGATTGCAAGAATGAATGGGCCGTACAGGGGAAGTCACATTGAGGATAGAAAACTATGGTTTTTTTTTTTTAGATATGGAGATTAGGAATTTCAATCAAGTGTATATAGTGGTAGGACCAGCTTTATTACCCAGTTCAATAAAGAAAAGCTATGTTAGCTATACCAATTGCAGCCTGCAAAATGTCTATGTAATACTGTAGGTCTTTCAGGGTGATGAGATTATAAATGGTTAATATTAAAGGGAAGAGGTGACAAACCAAATCCATACATGGAATGTTTGTCCTTGCATTTTAATAAAATGGGGTCCCTGGCCATGAATTAGAATGTGAAGAGAAGGCCTTGTATCGTAACATGCGCAATGGTGTTAGTGACTTGTTAGCAACAACATGTGACAGTGACCCATAAAGGGCTGTAAACTCTCCCTTTAAAGCAAACACATTTATAGTAGCATGCTACAAGCCTGGTCATGTATTCCGATAATAATGACGGCAGGATGCCTCGGTTTCAGTGAAGCCATATACAGCAGGGGATGAAATAGTACTAAGCCTCGCAGTGTGTAGATTGTGCATATAAAAACCATACAAATAGCCGAGTGTGGTTACGTGTTGGTCAGTATCATTAAACATGTTTGGAAATAGATAATATCCACTAATATGAAAACAGCTGAAGTGCTTGAGGGATGGGATTCAACTCATAGCATTCCATTCCATGTTAATATAGAAATGGGGGAAACATTCATTCTGGCATGTAGGAGCAGGTGATTTCTAATTGCATTTAAGTGATGCATTTGGTGGGATTATTATGTTTCACGTTTGTGATATACTTTATATAGTACAGGTTTTACATTGAGATGTTGAATGTTTGCAAAAATGCTATCCTCTATTCACATTTCAGGCTGGTCCCAGTCCTGAAGTCCTGGGTAGTGGCTTTCCTGCATTACAGCAAGGAGAGGTGTGATTGCCTTCATTGGCCGCCATGTACCAATCTGACCATTGCAGCTGCAATGGGGCGCCCAGGTGTAGCAGGCAGTTTTTGACCTCTTAATCACAAGGATTGGTTTGACCAGTTTTTTAAGTGTGTGTAACCAATAAGTCAATGATAAGTTCTCTTACGTTCAAAATGACATATCCCCATCCCTTGCTAATGAGTTTTTATAAGATTGAGATTGTGCAGGAGAGAACAGGGAAATTAGCAGTCAATCATTGGTTGTGATGTCACTTCCTCCATGGATTGACGCCATGGAAAGAGGATCAGCTTATTCTGTCTGAAATGGGGCAATAATTATACTAAATATCTGGTTAGGGAATGCATCTAATAATGTGGCGATGATATATCAGTTGGGGTTAGGGGACCGTGTAACAGACAAGTCACCAGATTTGTTTATGGTTAGACATGCCTTTTAAAACATGTAAATCACTGTGCCCAGCCCGGGAACTTTAAAGGGTAACTGTGTTCCAATTCTTCAACTAGTGAGGATTATTAAAAAGCCGTCAATTGTGTACCAACCGTCTATCCCTCTTCCTGTTTTCCCAGCATACGTTAACTGAGCACGCTTTTCCCCATCAGTGATGTCACTCAAACCTACTGGAAACAGAAAGTTTGAACTCCAATTAGATTTCTCATATCCTGCAGGCAGTGATTGTCAGCTCATTTTAAAGGAAAATTAATTTAACCCTAAATTGTTTGGGGACACAGTTGCCCTTTAAAGTGTTTGAATGGGGAAGAAAAACTGTTTCTTCAGGTAGAACCTCCCAACAGCCCCACCATGTCAGTCATGGGATGAATAATTATTTAATCAGTGAGAATCTATTTATCGTCAATTGACAGACAGAAAAGAAGTGAGTGAATGGACCAATTGAATATTTGCACCTTTTTAGATGCAATGCTCACAGCAATGTGCAAAAAGTATTGTAATCAATAAGGAAAGCAAGTCACCCAGATTAAAAAAATATTTACCTTTCCCACCCCTCCAACCCTGAGTGTATGGCACTTACTACTGTTTTTTTTTTTGTGTGTGGTGTGTGTGTATAACTAAAGATAACATATTCAGCGTGATAAAAAGAACATGGAGCTGATTTCTGCAGTAAAATTGTTTGCTCTTCTTTCGCCACCTAGTGGGTTCTATGAAGAATCACTGGGATTTTACATTAATGGTTCTACTTATCATATTTGCATTATTTTTATATAATGATATATAAATCATTATAAAATGATACCCTGCCATCTGGCTATGCAGTGAGTCCAGGCCTCATCTGCGTTGGGTTCCTTCAGCAGAAGGAGATGTATTTTTCAGCTGACTTGTTTGTTTCACAATCAGGTGTAGGGTTAAAAACAGATTGTTTGGAGCGGGTAAGTGGTTCTCTTTTTCCCCCTTCCTTCATGGTGCCCAGTTCAGGCTATAAGAAAGTTTGCTTCAGATAGAGTTTAAGCCCCCTCTTTTCTTCCCACCGGATGGCCTCCCCCTGTTGCACGGTTCAGTTCAAGCAGGGTTTAAGAAAAAGCACTGGACAGGTTGGAACCAAAGAATTCGGCAATCAGAACCATTCCTTAAGGCTCAGGGCAGCTACTGGGGCGTTCCTTAGGTTTCTGCTGAGGAGAGGTTGCAAACTGGAGGTCAAACTGCATTGGCGCTACATTTGGCCTGGTGGGCATATCATTGGATTTCAGACAAGCAATGTACACTAGAAGGGGATTCGTGGGCTTAGGCTGGTGGCAGGTGCTGCTGGAAGTGGTGCAGATTAGCAAGTTTGACCCGGACCACACGGTCCATTCATGCTTCGGGAACAACCTGTGTCATATTGCCTGCTCGGATGTGTTTTTAAAGAAGACGACCTGGCTTAGGTTTGGGCTTTCAGAGATGAATTGTTTTAGTATGGTTCAATTTGCCCCAGGGTAGAATTGCAAGGGGAAAGGATCTAGGGTCAATTGGAAAGCCAGGAGAGTATGAAATAGATATCCAGATCATAGGTCTCAGGGGGGGGTAGTAGTGAGACACGTAAGCAGAAGGTGACAACAAAGCCAGATCCATCCATTTGTTGGGTGGAGTCGGAGTACTTGTAGGCTTACAGAAAACTCCTGATAAACTCCTAATATAAAAGGAGCTACCGCTCAGAGTCCTTGTAGGCTTACCGAAACTCCTTATAAACTCCTAATAAAAGGAGCGTACCAGCTACCAGATCACTAATTGTTATTTAGTAAAACCATTGCTCTCATCTCTGAAATTAGTATAAAGTAGTTTTATAGGGTTTTTCAGATTACTGGGAATCTGGATGTCTTTTGCTGATGGTCACAGACTCAAAACTCAGACTCAACGTGTTTAGTGTGCATCTACCATTAATAATGTATGTATTCAGGGCCCGTTCTAGCCATTTTGGTGCCGTTAGCGTAATCAGAACGCAATCCCATCGCGCTCACAAAGTGCAGTTAGTGTGGCCATCCCCCAAGTATTGGCATCAACACTTTTAGAGGCCAGCATCCCCAGAAGTATTGCTATTAACCCTTCAGTGCCAGCACACTCCTACTAGTAATTTCAGTGCCAGCACTGACCCAGAGTATTGCATAAACCCTAGGCTAGCACTTTCCTAGAGTATTGCTATTAATATTTTCACTACCAAAAAGAGTATTACCATTAACCCTTCAGTTGCCAAACATTGGCATGATATACAGTACCGTATTACTCGAGTGTAAGCCGAGGTTTTTAGGTTTAAAAATCAACCTAAAAAACTTGATCGGCTTATACCGAGTCATGTCGAAAACTTACCTTGATTCAGTTGCAGCCGTGATCAGTAAGGAAAGCCGGCAGTTCCCAGTAGTTCTTCGCGGGTGCGCGATGATGTCATGCGGCACGCCGCAGGATGACGTCATCGCGCGCCGCGAAGAACACTGGGAACTGAACAGAGCGAGCGGCAGCGAGAACGAAGAGCTGAGATGAAGACCGCGGAGAGTGAAGATGAAGACTGAAGGGGAAGACGAGTGGGCAGATGAAGACTGGAGATATGAAGACTGAAGACATGAGAGAGAAGCTGGAGAGAGAGATGAAGACTGGCCAGGTATGGTAAGTGAAGGGGGGGCTCTGAGGGTGGCCATTACATAGCCCCAATACCTTTTCACTATATGTGTTGAAACTACAACTCCCAGCAACGAAAGCATGCGGGAGTTAGTTCCAAACATCTACAGTGGAAGGATTAGGCAACATCTACCTCAGCTTTACTCGAGTCAATCATGGGTACCTTTACCAAAAACACTTTTTAACTGACAACATAATCCCTCACACCACCTCTCCTCTGCAGCTTCCGGTCTCTGCTAAAGTCAAAGCCATGACGCAGACAGCTGTTACCCAAAGCTGCCCTTTTGCTGCAGTGCAGCATGTTAAATTACAACATACAGCAACAGATTGGGGGATTGGGTTGTGTAAGTAAGATACCTTGGTAAGGTAAGTAATGCAAAAAATGGCAGTCACGGCAGTCTCCAGCCTCTTACAGACTGCCTGTATCTCTGTGATGGGCAAGCCATGCTCAGTAATCCCTAGGATAGGCAGCTTGATAGAGGTAATATCCCACCATGTGAGTCACATACCGACTGTCACCATTCACAGCTACAGCAAAACTATACATAGCAGAAGAGTTTATGATACTAAGACACTTGATTTGAACGCTGAAATGTAAGATGTTTCAGACTGGATAGCAACAAAAAATAGGGGATAGATCACAAAAAAATGGTACAATGATAGTTGGAAGAAGAATAGTTCAAGTAATGGGCAATTTAAAAACAAATATCCCTTTAAATTAACCTGTTTTATATTTGTTTTTAAAGCATTTTTATATGTACCTTATAGAAATACAGTTCTGCGAGATCTGATATGGTTTTTTGCATGTGTGCGTGGGTAAAGTGCCTGGTCCTTTCCAGGACACCCATATTGAAGATTAATGAATAATTGCCATTTGCAAAATAGCCAGATCATTTAAATGTTCTAACGGAAGGTAATTCTGCCTCCAGATTATCTCTGCTACAAGGCTGATAACTGAAATTTCTGACTACGTTGGCATTGATTAGGAAAATATAATTACCTTTGCATGTCAAATTAACTCTCAAATAGCAAGCAATGAAAGATGGGAGAGAAAAAAATATTGAGTCACTAAGGTATCAAAAAACAGATTATTTCTAAATAATTTTTCTAAAAATACATGCACTTGACTGAATGATTATTCAAAGTTTAATTTAAATCTCACTCCTACTAGTTTAATACAGTTATTCATCTAGGAAAATAGCTTCGCACTCATTAAAGAAAGCGAAAGAAGGTAGATTTGGTTGTACAGGAACAATATCAGGTTTCCTCTAAGGTGCGCTTGTGCGCGCGCGACATATCTCTGCAGGCCACAGGTTAAAGTGGTGCGCACAAAAAATCTTCTGGGGATCTAAGTGCTGTGGTTGGAGCGCACAAAATATATTCCTGTGTAACACGGCCAATTTGAGGTTAGCGGGAACATTGAAAACAACGCCAGTATTTATAACGTTAAAACAGTTTCAACTACCCAAACCCCAAATCTATACCAATATGTTCTGAGCTCTGTAACTATTCTCATCGATGAATTTCTCTTGCTTTCTATTGATTGTGGTTTCAGACCAGGATTGAATGATTATATTGTTATTTATTAGACGTATAGATTTAATGGTTGGAAAGGTGATACCATATAAGTGTTAAAATAAATCATAGAATGATTACTAAATATTGGTAAAATAATACTGTTTAATACAATTTATATATAATTAAATAGCATCCTGTTATTGCCATAAGCAGTCCACATAACTTGGCTGTTAAAGGAGAACTATAGTATGGATAAAGTTTAATAATTCCCAAAATTGCTTCTGTGAGGAGCATCAGACCAAAGAAAATGATTCTGCCAGTTTCCTTCTGGCTTCAGCACTATCTTTTAATACGGGATTAGTCCAGGACTAACCTGGGCAAATTAAAACGGCATGTGCTGTAGTCCTCAAAGAAACGATTTGGTGAGGTAGAATAATCAATCCAACTCCCTGCTTTCCATTTTTAAAAAGAACATTTTAGAGTTATAGTTATCCTTTTAAGGGCTGTCCACCCCCCTAAACCAACTTTGGGGGTAAGGTAGGTAGCCCCACCACAATATTAATTTAAAAATGTCCCCCGAATTCTACTTACACTGCCTCTCTCCCGGGGCGATACCGATCTTCTGTTGCAAGCAGGAGCCGGACCTCAGCCGTGTCTGTGATTAGCGAGAGGCAGCCAATTACAGATGCAGCTGAAGTCATTAGAAACGCCGCAGGAGAGAGGCTCTCCCATCGGATCGAGGGGGATAGGGGGTGGTTTTAAAATTTTAAAAATATGCAGAGGCTAGGTGCGGGCAGGGGTTACTTACCTCCCCCCAAAGGAATTCACGCTAGGTGCAATGATGGCTGAGGATGGATTTGGATGGTGGGAGGGGGGTGGGTAATGCACATGGGTACTGCGATGCTCCAGATCTTGATGAGGACCGAGGAATCAGCGTGGATCAGAAGCCTCACAGACAGCTTGGAGTCTTCAGTTTCCTGGATTTGAAAAGGAATATTGGGAACCATAAGAGCAGAGATGTAAGGTAAGGTTTATTTAAACTGCAGAGTGGGGCCAAGTAGTGGGTTTAATTATAGTTTTTGGGGGTGGACATGCCCTTAAGGTGGAAAGTCTTTGTGTTCTTTTAGTTTCATGGATCCATTTTAGGGCATGATACATACTGTAGCTGATCAATATTTTTTTTGTTGTTTTTTAGTTGGTGGATTATATAAAGTATATATTTGTCTCTGACATTCTTAAATGTAATGGCGGTGTCTTCATAGATCAATAGCCCGTTGTATGATGTTGCCAGTTTGTACAGTTGTTTACCTTTACTGTTTCTTATAAAAGAAGCTGTTTCTTTGGTGCTGGCACTTTTAGGCTGGGTACACACTAGCAGAATTTTCGGAGACCAACGATCCACAGCACTATGGTCGCATGAATGTCGGCCGTGGCAAGTATTGTTGCCACTGACAGTTAGTGGCCGGCCGTGTGCGCTCGCAAATATCCTTCCCCAGGTTCCTTTAATTCTAACAGTTTAAAAAAAGAAAACTTTTTGCATATAGTTCTCCTTTACATGCATTCAAAGCAAACTACAAGTGCATAGGGGAAGGAGGGACTTAAACACAAACTGTTCTACTAAGATTGTGTGAACATGATCACATACAGTGATGGCTCCATTTATTAGCTCCATGACCTTGCATTATAATAAAGGTTTTTAATACAATAAAGGTTTCTATAAACATTTTTATCTGAGTTTCCACATGGGTCTGTGCTCATTCCGGGGTCTTTCATATATAGGAATTTATATGGATTCAGGTGCAGTTTTCCTTTAAAACAAATGTTCTTTTCCCCTGACTTAAACAATATAAATACTAATAAAAAATGTTAATCCTGTAAAAAGAAGGGACGAATGCTATCACAAGGAGAACGTTATTACAACATATAATAAACCACACCAATAACCGTCATTGTTAAAAGTCATGATTAACATCTGGCAGTTTTAAACCCAAATTAACACTGCAGAGCGATTAGCTTTTGTTAAAGGAAACTGCTAGAGACAAAAAAATTAGTCCCAGCCTTTAGTAAAGGCAATAATATCTATTGTATGAACCATGGCTCAATGATAGCCTTTGGCATGACTCATGAAAGTCAGCTTTGCAATCAGCATCCTTTTCAGATGATTCACTATAAAATTATAAACTAGAAACAAATCTGTTATCCAATTAAGGACTGTGGGTCATTTTTAATATTAACTGCTGGTTTTGAGGAACCGTGAAATCACCCCCAACCACCCTCAAATGCTAAGAAATCCGGGCACGGATTTTTGATATTTTTGGACTTTCGATAAATATCGAATGTTCGACCATTTGAGCATCGAATCCGTGAGTAAAGGGTCCATTAAAACCTATACGCGAGTATCGAATACGCGAGTAAAATGTACATGGTATCTAGGGGCGAACATCGAATTTACGAGTAAAGTGTCCATTAAAACCTATAGTGAGCATCGAATCCGTGAGTAAAATGTACATGGTATCTAGGCAACGAACATCGAATCTACGAGTAAAGTGTCCATTAAAAACCTATAGCGAGCATCGAATCGTCGAGTAAAATTTACATGTATCTAGGCCGAACGAGCACGATCCAAGTAAAGTGTCCATTAAAACCTATACGCGCTCGAATCGCGAGTAAAAGTTGCAGTAAGCGCGAACTCGAATCTACGAGTAAAGTGTCCATTAAAACCTATACGTGAGCATCGAATCCGCAAGTAAAATGTACATGGTATCTAGGCACGAACATCGACATACACTGATAGTCAGTGTATCGGTCGATCGGACCGAAATTATCGAATCGAATGTGCCCAGTCCGATTGACAGGGTGGAAAACCTCGTCCGATCGTGCGGACCGCATGATCGGTCGCGGTGACTATCGGACGCGGCTGCTTTTGCCCGCGACCGACAGTCCTTCCTCGGCCGACCAGTTCGAAAGTATCGAACGGTCGGTCAGGAGGAAAAATCGCTAGGTGTGTACCTAGCTTATTATTGCTATTACAAGAATCCTAAAAGGAAGCATTGTATAATGTAGCTGCTTAACATCTAAACATTATTTGCCAATTAATATCCATCTGCTAAATATGAATAGAATTTAAAAATTTTAGCAAACTCTTCTCACTAAATGTACTACCCAGAATCTTGTACTGCATAGCAAGGAACAAAAAAATGTATTTTTATGGAAGGAAGCTGTTAAACCTATTTAAGACAGTGAAATGTTTCATTAGTGTTCCTTATCAAAAGCGAGTGGTTTGACGAGAGGGCAAGAAAGAAAGAAGGAACATGAAGACTTGCATATGCATTTTTAATCATTTGAAAGTAGAAACTAAATTTAGATACTAAAGTAAAGAGCAAGGAAACTGTAGTCTCTGGTCAAAATTGTATTGGATACAAATACGGCCAACAAAATAACTGATACAACTGGTACATTACATCTTTACCTACTCCCCCTCCCAATCTAAGCAAATATCACATCTTTACTGAAACGTGACTTATCAGTGTAGAAAGATCCTCATGTGCAGAGAGAACAATAAGCCACCAAGGGCCACATTCATAAATTGCAGTATAACTTTTTAGCAATATTCACCTTTAACATTCAGTTTAACGATCGGTTTAATAATCATTAATTTCAAATTGGTTTAGCGATTTTAATTTTACAATCGTTATTGAAATTAACGTTAACAATTTGAAATTACCGAATTGCTTGAAATTTTCAATAACGATTTCGTAGATTACGAACATTACGGCCACTGTCGTACATTTCCGAGAAAGTGCAGCACAAACTTATTGTGTTCATGTGGAATCTTGATTTGGATGCAGAATTGGGTTCGATGGACAAAATTTTGTTAAAACACAGACAGAAAAGAACCTAACCGTTGCAACTTAGAAAAGTTTAAAAAAAACATTTGATAAAAATGTGATAATTGTCCCATTAAAGGGACAATTATCCTAATTCAGTAGCTGCCTTTTCATCTATTATTTACAGTAAGGTTAGATCGTTTATTCCCACCCCCCTATGAATAGTCGAAATATGGTTTCGGGTAGAATTACCTACCAGAGCTCCACTTGCATCTCCTCACCAGGATGACAGTGCTCTTTCCTTATTGTGTTCCTATCTTTATTATAGGTGCGCATGTGCAAAAATAGGAGCGGGCGGGATAGCAGCGTGGTGAGAAGCTGTGAGTGGTAAGAAGCTGGTGAGGGGAACTGCGGAGGAAGTAAACCCAGGTTTCTATTATTCACAGGTAGGAAATAAGCAATCTGACCTCCCTGTGAATAATAGATAAAGATATAGCTACATGGATTATATCACTTTTGTTTGATCTGTCATATCAAAAGTATACACTGAACACAGTTACAACAGATAAACGGTTTAGACAAGGTTAACAACACTCTTTTTATTCATATTCTATAAAAAAGTGCAGACTTACAGTTCAACCAAAATACTACTGTGTCTGCAGTATAGTTAACAATCAGCTTTCTAGCTAAAGACAAACTTATTGTGGACTTTCTACTAGAGTCAGGGGTTATCTACCAGGGTATTAGATCAGTAAACCGTAAATATAAAAGTTAAAAACTCTGATCTAAATTGTATGAAAGGTAGAAGCAAGGATTCCTGACTCTTATTTGTTTGTATTTAAAAAGTTTAAACTTAGAAGTTTTGCTGCCCGCAGCTCAGCTCTTACTGTGCCAGTCTTACTCAATAATAAATTTGTTAAAATCTATACAGGTTAGCAAGTCAGACAGAGATTTGACCTCCCCAACCTGCAAAAATTAACAATATTTTTCTTTGAAGTAAGGCAGGCAGAGAAGAGCAGAGAGCCACTGGCAGCTATTAACCCTTTAATGACAAAAAGGTAGGATAGTAATGTTCTACCCTTAAAGGGACAGTTCCTGTAAATGATCAATATTTGTTAAATTGTTAGTTTGGTAATGCTTCTTAGTTATTCTACATATTCTCCCCCATTTTGAAAAATCAGTTGTTTCATTACCCTTTGCTGTTCCCTGACATTATGAGTGACATCAGGCTCTAACCGTCCTTTCTTCTTCCCAGGATGCACCACTATTTTGGAATGTTCCTAACAGTAATCTACTGATTGGCTGTGGAGGGTAAAACATGCTCAGATCTCTACTGAGCAACTGAATCAACCCAGCGGCGGGTCAAGGGCAAGACCATAACGGTCTCTATTAGGGGACCTGCAAACAGGAAGTCAGTCGTGTTTAGTTGCATTTATTTATACAGGACACAATGTGAATGGGCAGGTTAGGTCATTGGGATGGAAAAATATGCTCTTCTTCAGAAAAGCATATGGTATTTCACTTAACTTTTAAGCTTATCAATGCATATGTTGTGGATTGTTAGAACACATTTGTATATCTCTCAAAACATAAAAGCACATTTTTTAATAGATTAATAGTTTATAAAGAACTAAAGGGGTGTTAACTATGATTTTCTCTCTTAAGAAAAGGGGCCCACTCACCATTAAATATCTTTGGTATATCTTGGCAGAGGGCTTTATGTTTGTACAGAAAAGGGTTACTAAACATCGTTCTGCATTAACACTTCAGACAGTGTAAACAATAGCTCAAGCCGGCAATGCAGGATTCATTGCACTTAAATAGCCGAAGGAAAAAACAGGTGGAATTTGATCTCTGGGACTGCAGGGATGTGGGGTGGGGTCAATCTTGATTGTCTTCAATAACCTACCGGGCAGTCAATGCACTTGTAGATTATAGGTATTGTCTGCAAAAAGAAAATATATTAAGAATATTGATCCTCACAAACCATGCCTCATCATTCCCTCCTCCCTCCTCTACAACCTCTTCATGACACCTGCTGTGCTACATTTGAAAATAATGTACCAGAGCTGTCATACCCATTATGATGGTCTTTGTAGAGGAACATAACCATATGGCCACAAGTGCGAACAGAGAATGTGTGGGTGTGTTTGGAAGGGGGGTTGTTATGTTCTTGCTTTCATTAAAAATACATTTCAATCTAATGTTTCCGCAGTTCAGGGATAGAACAGAACAATTCAGTGAGCAGATGGTTATGCCGGAAGGCTTCTTCAGGGCCACAAACACCGTAAATATGATCAGAGAGGAAATTAACATTGTTTACACTGAAAAATCGAACAATAAAGCATAATACTTTCCGTCTCTGCATTTAAGCTGATGTAAATGTTTCTCTGAATTTTCCTCAGGCAATTATTACAGTAGATTATGCACAGAAATATACATTGCTTAATGTCATAGCATCCTATGGAAGAAATAGGCCTAGGCCTCTCTGTTTTTCTAAGGAGACCAGATGTTGATGTTGAATAATCAACATACAAAGGCCACATGTACTGCATATTATTTAACTGTGAGTTGGAGAGCTGGAAAATAGTTATTTAGTTTAGCAGGGGCATAGAAGGAACCTCTGATTGAATATACATGTATGTTTAAGAGAAAAAGGGACCAAGGCACAGTCACACTTGCCAAGCTGGTTATACTAGATGTATCACAATAGAGCCAATAGGGATCTGGATTCATTAGCTAATGCATTACACCATACCGTCACTTGACTGCTACCATGGCAAACTGTTACTTATGGCTAAGTATGGTTACCTTCGTTTTTGCCTTTGACCTTGTACATCAAGAAAAAGTGATACTATCTCACGTCTGAATAAGATCTTTACAATATTAATCATACTTCTATGCGGGCAGCACGATGGATCAGTGGTTAGCATTGATCCCTTTACAGGGCTGAAGTCCTTGCTTCAAATCTTGGACACATCGCAAATAGTTTGTATGTTCTCCCGTACTTGAGTGGGTTTCCTCAAGGCACTCCGATTTCTTCTACAATCATAAAAACATACTGATGTGTATGTGTCAATAAATGTGGTTCTAAAGCTTGTCTCCTACCGAATGATCTACCACATCATATGAATCAGCATGCTGGGCTATCAATTGGTGTCAACCCATCATATGGTACCTACACATACCAGATAGTGTGCCCGGCCCCCGGCAGATCAACAGTTTTATAGGGCCTGTGCAGTTTTTGGAAACTGGCAGGCATCCAATGTAATGGCATTCTATTTTAAATGAAGTAAAAACATGCTACCCGTATATACTCGAGTATAAGTCGATCCGAGTATAAGTCGAGGTACCTATTTTTACCTGAAAAATTTGTTAAAAACTGATTGAAGCGAGTATAAGTCGAGGTAGAAATATCACACACAGCCTATGATTCTGTGTTTTAGACTTTAGTGCTCTTTAATGGACAGCAGAATCCATACAGAATCACATACAGTAATAGCCAAATCCAGAGTACCAGTAACCTGCCAATTCTGGAGAGGGGAGACAGATGTATGGAAACACAACCCACAACTAGGCCCGGACTTGGAGGAAGTTGAAAGGAAGAGAAAATGTCAAAGGAGGGGAACAAAATTGAATAGGAATCAGAAGGGTCGAAAAGAAGAGGAAGATGGTAAGGGGAGAGTAAAAGGGGAGTGACCCAAGGGAAAGAGTGAAAGGAATAAAGGATCTAGTGAAAGAAAGGACTAAGGACCAAAGGAACTGATGCAGATAGCAGTAGTTGTTGAAAATGATGCCAAGCGATGCGTTCTCCAGATGACGACCACTCTTGGGGCCAGCTGACAAGGGAAAAGGGATAAGTAAGAAGGAACAGATCGCCCCCCTCCCCCCTATTGTTTTGACCCCCTTGCTCATTTTAAGCATGCTGGCGGTATCACCAGGTCATGGGTATATCTGTTGTATTCAATTGATCAACTGGACTTGAAATGTAGTTCTTGAAGACGTTTCGCTAGTCATCCGATGGCTTTCTCAATTGCAGATGACTTGTACAAGAATCTGTGGCAATTATGTACCTGGAAAATCCCAATTCGCATATCACAGCCAGGTTAAGGTGTGATTAGATAGTGGCTAAGAACACCTCTTAGCCTATCTAATCACACCCTTAACACTGGCTGTGATATTCTAATTGGGATTTTCCAGGGTACATAATTGCTACAGATTCTTGACAAGTCATTCTGAATTGAGAAAGCAGTCGGATGATAGCGAAACGTCTTCAAGAATACATTTCAAGTACCAGTGATCTAATTGAATACAACAGATATATTGGTTACTATCCGCAATTGCAGAATTTGGATCTAAATTAGGACTTGACCCGGTATAAGCCGAGGTTAGGTTTTCAGGCAACTTTAAGCCTGAAAATTTCGACTTATACTCGAGTATACGGGTAACTTTTCATACTGTACTCTGCATGGGCACTAAGTAGTACACCAGGACGATATTATACCACCCTGAAGTATTTTTTACTTTTATTGCATCAGACCCTTAGGACTAGGCCACATTTTTTCACATGTTTGCACATGCAAATGTGCATGCAATTTCGAATATAATGGAAATCACGGGATGCTCAAAAATCCTGTGATTTCCTAGCACTGCGATTAGAGCATCCGTTCCCCATATGGTAACGTATGCCGATCACCTTTTTGCGCAATCACATGTGCTACCATAACAGAAATGGACACATCGCATCCACAAACGCGCGACAACTCACCGGGAGCACATCCAGAGCGTTGACATTGAGCCTTAGGCTGGGTACACATTGCAGGATTTTGTGTCCCGACCGAACGTTTGCACTCACGCCGGACAAATGACTGTCGATTGCGGCAATAGTGGCCATGGACGACAGTTCGTGCAACCAATCGTGTGGTCCCATAGGGAACACAAAGATCAGTCGTAATTTACTGACACGTCCGGTCATCGGTCGTTCGATTTGGACTAACAGACGATCGAGGTCGGTCGCAACCGGCCACCCACACCAGCAGAAATTTCATCTGACGACCAATAGTGCCGTGGATGGTCGGTCGTGAAGATATCTGCTGGTGTGTACCCAGCCTTAATGTTATGTGGAGAAGCAAATGTTTGTGCAACCAATAAGATGTAGTTTCTGGGTACTGCAGTTATATTACTAACTCACTATAACACCAAAGACCTCCCCAGTGCCGCTGGGTAACTCATACCATAGATATTAGATAATAGAACCATATATTGCATCTCCTTGTCACGTCCTATATCCCCATAATAATGTATTTTCCAATGAGTGCTTCAAGAATCAGATTTAACAGTAGTGCAAATAATGTTTCTTTCTTTTATTGCTTTATTATCCAAGTTTGTGCAACTCCCTCTTGGTTTCAAACTCTGACTAAGATTTTATTTGTTCCGCAAGCCAAAGCATGGCATAATTCACACCTGTATATGTATTAACATATTTTAACAGTGAGTACAACAGATATGTGCACACAAGTTAGTAATAGCAATTTACATCTCTTAAATTAGAAGAGTTTTAGTTCAGAATGCAAATCTTTTTTGGACAGTGCCTTGCAATATGATTCACTAATTGGGAATTCATTAAAAAACAGACTGCCTCAGAGGGCTCCCTTCAGTGAGTCTCAGAATAAAAATGGAAAATGTTTTGAGTCATTTTTAACAATATAAAAAAAAACTGCACAGTGATACAGCCATAATAAGTTTTTTCCCACCTTGTAGCGTGTAAAATTGCACTTGGCACCAAATTTAGAACATTGGTTCTAAAACAGACAGTTCTCGAGGCAAACCGTGTGGGACTTAAAGTTGTAATTACTCAATGTTATGTACTTTACAGTGTATATTGTATACTAATTAATGTAGTGCAAACTTAACACTTGAAAATACACTTGAAATGTTAGCATAATTATAATTTTTAGAGAACAAAAAAACAAGTCACACAGGTGCCCCGGCACACCCCTTTGAGAAACATTTAGAATACTATACCGCCTTATTGATGAATCCCGGTTTCAAAATGAACTGCAGATTTAAAAATCCCACGAATTTGACGATTTTTCTGAACTCATTGAAATTTCAAAACAAAAATCACAACTTAAATTCCATTTAAAAATCCAAATTCTAGCGAAAATTTGAAAAATTCCAATTGAAAGATCAAAAATGATATCGAATATATCATTATAATATAAAATAAAAATTCCGATTCAATTGGGTTTGAGCAGATATTCGGATTTTCATATAGGTTCCGGGGATTGCTGTCCAGAACAAGATCATTTTTGTCATCAGTGCAGCAGTGAAAGCAACCACCAGGCCACAAAAGATCATGTACAGTATGGTATTACGATGCTCTTGATTACTGAGAGGCAGTAAAGGGTCCTGGGCTCACGCATTCCACCCATAGAGACACACCTGATAAATACTGTACGTGTTTGTGTCCTTGGACATATACACACACAGTAATATATTTCTGCAGTTGCCAAAATCACATGATGCAGGCACAATTAAAGGTAGTAACACAATTGTAGCAGATATTTCAGGCAATGCTTGCTTTTAGAGGGCTGCCTTATAGGGGTACAGCCAGCAAGGCTGTATTAAGCCTGGGGTGGATGCTAGGACCCAGACGCTATGGATGGTTACGTGACATCACACATGACACTAGTTAGATGATTTTGACATAGTTAGATGACATAGTTAGTGTGATCTTTCCTCCACTAAGGCTTCAGTCACACTACACTGAGCTGTAAATGCATGATAATACATATGCTTATCATGTGATGTGTGTGTGTGAATAATGTGTGAATTGTGTAGAAAAACAAATGCCTCTGCGGTATCGAAAAGGGCAAGTGTGAATGAGCCTTGGGCCCCTTGGTCTTTATTTTACTTTTTTCTGGAAATTTCAGATTGCTGCAGATAGCTTCAGCCTGGTCCCGGGGAGCCAGCCAGTTCCCAAGCTAGTCACCAGCATATTAACAACCCATCCAGTAAATAGTAAATAACCAACCAGCATATCTACCTGCTAGCTTGTCCATCAGCCTCAGTTCACCACTTAATTATTCACAAACAGACAGTGCTATAACCAGCTAAATTACAAGCCAGGGAATGCACTAGCCAGTGCCTCAGCAAATCAGTCCATTAACCAGCCAGTTAAATCTTGCTAATCCATCAGCTAACAAAATCCATCATCCATCCAAACCACTAACCAGCCACCCAGTCAGTGCTCCAGTCAACCCAAAAGTATTCAGTCCACATATTTTTAACAGTTAAACAATACACTCACATTGGTGACCTGCCTTGGCCCAGTCTCAGAATTCTTAGCCTATAACAACATCAGTGGATCAGTGGACAGGTGGTAACAACCCATTAGCTACCACGCCCAAATTTGTGACTTTATATAAGGGATCCCTTGTATTTGTCTCCCATACCATCCATCTTTTCATATAGGATGTGCCCTTTATTACTGATTAGTCAGTGAGAATAGCTGGGACTTATTAAATGTTGACTGTATGGGCTGAATGTTTCCTTCTCCTTAACCATAAAGCTTTGTACACAATGTCATTTTTATGCTTCCTCTGAGTAATGCAATACACAAATTACGTTATGAAAATGCATTAGCGATTGATCAATTAGTAGTGTTTGATCTCAGCCGTCTTGTATATAGCCGACAAATACACACCTTTGGGAAGTGGAGAAATACATTGAAGCTCATCAGATCTCTTTTCAAGAGACTTGCTCATTCTCTGGGAACGTATCAGACATAATGCGAAAAGCTTTTAGCAGAACGTTTGCAAAGCCAAATTGGATCCGAGCAATATGGATTCTTTATCCAATGCCACTGCTGCCCATAGGGAAAGAAAATATGTATTCTAAAACTGGCCTTGAAAAGAAGCCTTCAACCAAGTAATAAATGTGCTTATGTTAATGCCAAACCATTCATTATTTCATGTTGGTGATTTTACCCTATGAAGATCCTTATGGATACACCACATGGCAGAATCATTTGATAAATTGCACTTCATATGTGCATTGCATAGATCGTTAGTGCTCTACTACATTTCCTGAAAGGAAAGAGTAAAAAACAAACAAAAGATGCACTTTCATTTAGACAGTCGTGTGCAGCCAACAAAAATCTGGCTTGGAAATCACTGAACCTCAATAAACAGCAGTCCGATTCCATTGAGCTGCCCTAAGCTTATTCTTAGCCTGGCAAACAATAGTCTGTACACAATTTCCATAATCCAAAGCAGCAGCAACAAAAACTTGTTTCCATTTACAAAGGAATGTGAAATATAATAAACCAGGATACACCTGTCTTCACAGAACATGGGTGCTGTTTATATTATTAGTATTGACAAATTATTCCAAGCATCGGAATCACATGCTTTTAACTGCTGTATAGCCCAATAGGGGGAAATTGTGATGTTCCTACCGCTCATTTATGTTTATGTGAGATGTTCTAATATTAAAGGTCATGTTCACCCTCAACAAAAAAAAAGAAAAAACCAAATCCTACTCTGCAATACTTCTTGGTTCCTGAATGAAGATAACTCTGTGTTCGATCAATAGGATTACTTGGGGGTAAGCATTGCCTTTAAAACCACTGTATTAAATATAAGCAAGACTTTGGACCTCTATGTTATGCTATACTTTACATGTGATGGAATCCATAAGGGCTAAGTCAATTAAACAACAGTCTAAAAGTGACAGTGGCATAACTGTAACTTTCCGCCACCCAACAGATGGAAAGAGCGATCAGCTGCTGTTTTTAATCCAGTCTTTAAACAGCGTATGTTTCCTTCATAAGCGCAATGAGCTGTTTAAAAACAGCTGATTGGGGAACCTATGGAGAGGGAAGGGTGTGTGGGTCAGGGGCCCGGCCTCCAATCTCACGGGGGTCCTGGGCCCTGCAGTTACAACACTGAACAATGACACTGGTTGTGCCTCCTCAACCTTGTAGCATTGATACTTAATTTTTTATGGAAAATTGAAAACAAACCTAAATGGGACCAAATTACTTAACAGGACTGGGTACATGATAATGCCAAGAGGAAGACTTCAGTGTCTGTAGTCTGTCAAGATTAATGCACAAACTAGGTAAGGGCATGTTCACCATGGTGACTTGTCAGGTATCTTCCCGCAACCCCAACTGGGTTTTTTACCATTTTGTTGCATACATTAGTGAACAGATATTTAAGATACTGTAAGTTCTGTTCCGTTATGGAAAAGGTATCTTCCTTCTCCTCTGCTCAATGAGCTTTTATAAGCTTGAACAGTGCAGAGGAGAGCAGGTGAATTAGCAGTCAATCATTGGTTGTGGATTGTGGAATTGTGGAAGCACTCCAATTAGGCTAATTTACAACTACATTTAGCGAAGTGCTACTGACTGGTCAAACATTTATACAACTAAAAAAGATAATCAATGCACATTCTAGGCCCCATACAATATCATATTATCGCACACTGGCATACTTTATAAACAAAGGGGTTTAGTATACATTACTGTGATCGCGATGATGAAAAGCCTTCAACCACTTCAAGGTGATGTCCAAGTCACAACTCGATTTACTGCATGAAGGGAGGAGCCATAATGGAGGCAATAATTATCTTTAAATACCTGGTGCTGAATATGTGCTGAATTATCAGTTATGTTTGTGGGCAGAAACGGGCAAGAGAATAGTTTTTGGTTTAAGGGTGGACACACCCTAAAAAAACAAAGTTTAAACATTCATGTCAGAGTTCCGGCCTGCATAAAGCCAAATCTAATGTTATACCACTAATTAAAGGACAGCTATATTTCCAAGTCGACTCACCACAAATATTTTACTATTACAGACCAGTATACTGATTGTTAGCTCTTCGGCCTGTTACGTACATCTAGTCTAGTAAATACAAGTGATATTGGTTTATAAATATTATCCCATAAAGACCAGTATACTGATTGTTAGCCTCGGCCTGAAGTACATTCTAGTCATTACATTCATTACAGACCAGTAGTATTGATTGTTAGGTCATGAGCCTGGTACATACAATCTAGTCCAGTAAATACAGTGCTATTGGATATAATTATAATCCCATTACAGACCTGTATGCTTATTGTTAGCTTTGGGCCTGTACGTACAGTCTAGTCCAGTATACAGTGCTATTGGATAAAATATTATCCCATTACAGAGCAGTATACTGTCTATTAGCTCTTGAGCCTGTTACATACAGTCTAATCCAGTAAATGCAATGCTATTGGATATAATAATATCACATTACAGCGCAGTAGTATATGATTGTTAGCTCTTGGGCCTGACGTACAGTCTAGTCCAGTTTAAATACAATGTTATTGGTTATAAATTATACCATTACAGATCAGTATACTGATTGTTAGCTCTTTGGCCTGTATACACATCTAGTCCAGTAAATAAATGCATTGGTTTAAATATTATCTCATTACAACCAGTATACTGATTGTTGCTCTTCGGCCTGGTATGTACAGTCTCAGTCCAGTAAATACAGTACAGTGCTATTGGATATAAAATATTATCCCATTACAGACCAGTATACTGATGTGTTAGCTCTTGGGCCGTTTACGTACAGTCTAGTCCAGTAAATACAGTGCTATTGGTTATAATATATCCCATACAGACCAGAATACAAATTGTTAGCTCTGGTCCTGTGATGTATAGTCTAGTGCGCAATGCATTGCTATTGGATAAATTTTCCCATTCAGACCCGATACAAATGTTAGACTTTGGGCCTGTACATACAGTCTAGTCCGAGAAAACATATTGGTTATAAATATTATCCCATTAAAGACCAGTATACTGATTGTTTGCTCTTCGCTGTTAGTACATTCTAGTCATTCACTCATTCATTACAGACCAGTATATTGATTGTTAGGTCATGAGCTGGTACAACAATCTAGTCCAGTAAATACACTGCTATTGGATAATTATAATCCCATTACAGACCAGTATGCTTATTGTTAGCTCTTGGGCCTGTTACGTACAGTCTAGTCCAGTTTCTTCGGCCTGGTAATGTACCCCAGTCTAGTCCAGTAAATACAGTACAGTGCTATTGGATATAAATATTATCCCATTACAGACCATATACTGATTGTTAGCTCTTGGGCTGTTACAATACAGTCTAGTCCAAGTAAATACGTTGATACTTGGTTATAATATTATCCCATACAGACCAGAATACAAATTGTTAGCTCTTGGTCCTGTTAGTATAGTCTAGTGCAGCAAATGCCTTGCTATGGATATAACTATTATCCCATTACAGACCAGAATACAAATTGTTAGCTTTTGGCTGTTACATACCAGTTCTAGTCCGTGTAATACAGTGATATTGGATATAAATATTATCCCATTACAGACCAGTATAGTGATTGTTAGCTCTTGGGCCTGTTTCTGTACAGTCTAGTCTAGTAAATACAGTGCTATTGTTTATAAATATTATCACATTAAAGATCAGTATGACCAATTGTTAGCTTTTGTGCCGTTGTGAAGACGAGCCTGCTTTTGTTATAATGCTTTAGCTCTGGGGTTTTTTATTTTCCATTTTTTCTTTAGATGACTTTGGGTTGAATTCCCAGCCTGCTTTGCCCTTTAAGGTATCTCCACTGGTAATTTTGGGGGGTATATTTACAAAGTGTTAGAAGATGTAGCATTTTCTGACATAATGTTACTTAAGGCATTATTGAGAAAGAGAGGTAAAGAGTTATACCTTATCAGGTGAAAGCATTCCCTGTCTGGCCCATTCAATTGCATTGGGCCTGCAATATTTAAAGGGGCAATGTCCACCCTAAAACTAAACTTTTGCTATATGGTAGAACCCCACTTCCCATCCCCAAACTCCAATATATTTAAAAAAAAAAAGGATTAAAACGCTACTTACAGCACCTCGATCCTCCGGCGCACTGTGTCTAGCTCCCTGCTTGCAAAGGACAGATCTGGATGGTGGGAGGGAGAGGGTAAATAAAGGGCTCCCCTTCGTTTGCCACTGTCCTCTTAGAGGGCAGGAGGAGTCGGAAACCTTTTGGACAGGAAGACAGCCTCCTACTCTTCAGTTTCCTGGACTTAAGACAAGCACTGCAGAGAACCATAGGGAGCAGAAATGTAAGGTAAGTTTTTTTTAAACTACACAGGGGGCCAGTAGTGGGTTAAATTTTAGTTTGGGGGGTGGACATGCCTTTAATATTTTGATCACTCTAATGACTGATTGCATATCTTTGATCAGTCACTCTATAATTGGGATGTCTAACCAGTTCAATTAAAAAACTACTGACATTCTCCTGGCGGTCTTCTACTGTATCAAAGTGCATGAAGGGGGAAAATACATAATTAAAGGAGAACTAATACTGAGTTCCAAACCTCTCCAACCAAATAGAGGAACTAAACTGCTAAGCTTTCCTTAGTTCGCATATATAAAATACTCATGGTTGAAAATAGGACCCCTGCGTTCCAGCCCTTAGTTTACCGACTTACCATTGACTTATTGATGTTGCTTCAAGGAGAAAGATAAGTTACTAGTGAGGTACATACCTATTACTATGAATACACCTCATATATTGGAAACAAGAAAATTGATAATACCCCAATTTTACCTATCCAATGGGCACGCTGCCTATGGGTAGTTATTGATACCTCTCTCTCCCTTTTCTAACCACATTAACTATGTTTGCGAAAACCGCCACTTTTTCCTTCGCAATATAGCAAAAATTTGCAAGTTCCTTCTCTTCCGAAGACCGCTATGCTAATGCATAGCAACCTATTACTTTCTGGTCTTCCTGTTCCCACCTCTCCCCTTCAGTCTATACTTAACTGCCACACGTATTGTTTGCTCTCTAATCTCCTCTGTACCAGAAACACTGGCTCCCCGTTAAACAACGCATTGTATACCAAAATACTTCTAACATTCCTTTTGGTTACCATGGACATGTCATCTTGTATACCTCCATCCACACAAAGATGGGATAGCATTGTGCCGCTGTCTATTAGTGGTGAGTGACAGGTCTGAGTTTTTCATTGATGTTTAGAGTTAATCTTTACAAATCTACTTAAAGTTTATTAATGCCTTCTACAGGTCAGTTGAGGGCACTGTCATGGGGTCCAATGTCACTCCATCAATGCATGCCGTTATGGACTGGCGGAGGGGGACTTCATCTATGGTATCATTCTTCACCAGCACTGTGTGGCCGGTGGAGATATATAGTGATTGATGTCTTCTCTTATGGTGGGGCGACATTGGATCCCTAAACACTTTCACTAAATGGCAATGAACTACATCCTGAGATCAAGTTTTCTATGCAGAATAGTGCACAGAGCTATGTATTCTGGATGTGATTAAAGATTAGATCAGGGTATCAAGACCGCAACTTTACGCAAGCCGACTGATCGGAACCAGATCTTGGCATTGGGAGTTATCCTTCCATGTCAGAGGTCCGATTCCGATCACCCAATTTGGGAGAGTGAATAGGATTGTTAACGACCTAACCACGGTTGAAACAGATGCTGCAACAAAGTATTCTAAATTTGTAAATAGACAGTATCTCAAAAAATTGTTTGGACCCCCCTTATTGAGGTTGAGGTAGAGAAATTAGGAAGGACATATTACAATTAAGCGTATCCCCCTGATTATTGGACTTTGCGGTGGGAAGTACCCTATTGAGGAGGCTGTGCGAAAAAATTGGCACACATTTACATTGTTGCCTTTCCAGAGGTAGAGGAGTTTAAAGTCCCTCCATTAATTAACTATCGTAAGGGATATACTATTGGCAATAGCTTAGTTAGAGCCATGTTTAGACAGGAGGGAGTTGATAAAGCTACATTTCGGGGTAAATGTAAACCTGGGATGTATCCCTGTCTACACTGCACGCAGTGTACAGTATGTGGACAAGGGGCCGTTGTTTATACACCCATGTAGCAGAAACAATATCTGACCAGAGAGTTATGACACATGTGAAGTACCTATTGTGTATGCACTTTGTGTGCCCTTGTGGGTTGGTGTATGTAAGCGAGACCACCGAAAAGTCACGGATTTCCCAACACCATGCGAGCATACAGAAGAAGGAAATGAAGCTGCCTGTACCAAATATATGTCGAGGCAGGTCACACTGACAATGGACTTAAAGTTAGGGTGTTGGAGAAGTTCATGAATTATATAGAGGTGGAGGATCGGGCCTTAGATTGAAAAAGAGAGAAGTTTGGTGGGTAACACCAACTCAAGAGTCTGCACCCTGATGGGTGTAAACAAAGACTACGCATCTCTACCACTTTTTGAAATAATGTTGAGTGCAGTATCCATTGTCGTTTCTTAATGAGTTTTGAGATGGGGATTAAACTATTACTGGACGTTAGGGTGTTAACTTAAGGGGAATGTTTTAGCTTGTGGGTAGGGTTATGTGATCAGTTCCTGTGGGAAGGATAAGATCATTCAATGTATAGCATATGTGAATGTTTGTACCTGATGAGGGGAGTGCGATCCCCGAAACGTAGTACAATGACATGTGCTAAATAAAGCATCAAAAGTCAGAAACTGTGTGCGGTGAATCACTGATTGTGTATTATGTGAAAAAGCAAAGCAGGCATACTCCTTTTCTACCAGCACCAGGCGGAATCTGACTGAGAGGTGTGCCGTGACCTTGCTGGTTTCTTGTATATTTATGTATATTATTATATAACGCCACTTGGTAGCAGCGTTTTGTAAAATACGCAGGATACAAAACAAGGGATAAGTACAAAACCATTAAATTATATAGATAAGTTTCAAAGGTTAAGGGGAAAAAATGGGGCTTTACTACGGTATTGTATAGAGATGGATTAAAGTCCTGCCCATAAATGGTACTTTACCTTATAGGCTGAAACAGGATAGATTGCTAACAAATAGAAGCCAAGCTAAGGTTGATAGGTGGATTATGGAAGCTGAATCCTAGTACCCACAGGTTAATTTTATATATCACCCAGCAGCCACTGCAAAGAAGAAGTGAGTTTTAGATCTTGGTGAATGGTGCTTGTTCTATTGGTGCAATTTACCTGGAGACTTTAGTTCCCCTTTAAAGGAAAATTTATCAACCAGTATTCAGTTGCATTCAGTAACAAAGTGAAGTTAAATAATTCATGACAATTCCAATGGTTGTAAAGTATAGGTCTGGGGGCAATTGTGTAATGGTGTTCAGCTACACAGCTGATTTTCAGGAATTGTCTGGTGGTCACTGTGAGATAGACACGGGTAAGGTTCTCCTCATTGGATTGACTAGTTTAGGGTTGTCAGCTTCCTGCTGAATAATATCCACAAAGCAATATTATCAGAGATAATATTCAGAAGTCGGCAAAACTGATATTGAGATACTAGATTATTGCCTCCTACGATGTGAGAGCTTACAATGTTTTTAAAGGGCATGTCCACCCGAAAATATAGTTTCCAAGAAATGTTTAAAAAAAAAAAACCCAAAGCTAGGTTTTTGCATTATCTTTAAATTCCAAAGGTTCCCCTAAGGGTACCTGACCCATTCTTTGCCACCTGGGCACCGTGACCCCTGCTCCTGTTGCAAACTCGTTTTAGAAAAAACGGCACACAGCTCTACTTCCGGCCTGCGGCTGTCAGGCATTGGTGTAATGTCACATCGCACTTTACTGACCAGGAGGTGGATGGCAGTGAGCAGTGATGGGACTGGGTCAGGTAAGGACGTCAGAGGCATTTTAAATTAAGGATAATGCTAGGTTTGGGGATGTTAAACATTTCTAAGAACTTTATTTTATGCTGGACATTCCCTTTAATGAGGACATTTACATATTATCCTTGCGGTATTTAATCTCTAATGTTACAGGGAATCCCAGTTAATGTTCTAGTTACAGGTAAGCTGGAGAGACCTGTGCATGTATAAAGGGTTTCTGTCCCTCCTCATTATTAAAACTCTCGGTAATGAAACCAATACAGTAAATTCAAAGGCTCAACTATACAAATGTTTGTCATCCAAACAGTACTTCTGGGATTTACTAATACAGTATGTGATATATATCTAATTACAGCCCTCTTCGCACGTGGAAAGCATACAGATGCGCTTTGGGAACAATAAGATAAATTGTCCATTCGGCCCCGATGGGTTACCATTGCTACTTTTATTTAAATTATTATTTTCATTAATAAGGCTAATTAATCATATTCTCTTTAAGCCTTCGACGTGAAAACAAAATGTTTATGGTTTTCCTATTATTTAATTTTTTATGGTCATGCAGTCAGTATATTTTATAGCACTGCATTTTAATACAGCTATTCGTGTTTCTATCACGCAACGGATTACATAACTCCATATTTTAACACAGGGTTAATTTAACACAGTCATGTGCAACTGATTCATTAAACAGCAGCTATTTCACCATTTGTTGCTTCATTTGCTAATGCAAAAAAAAAATAATAAAGTAATTCAGACTTGGGAGATCAGTAGCAGCGTAAGGCAGAGAATAAAGAAAGTACGGAACTGAAACACATTCGCCAATGAAAACATCTGCTTGAGGTTGTGAGCAGCTCAAGTTTATAAAGTTTGAAATCACTCTGCTGGATGTTATTGTATTTTTCTTATTTTTATTCCATTTGGATATGTCGCAAGACGTCATTGAAAACAATTGCTTTAATAACATCTTATGGTCTGCTCTTTCAACATGATCTTTACCTTTCTTAAACAGCTATCCACAAGGAATAGGAAGAGCACAATGGGATTCAATGGGGCTGCGTCACCACATGAACTCAGTTCATCAATACATGCAATGTCTGTGTCTGTGTTTAGAAATACATGCAAATTGCTTTAAATTCACAGTGACCATCTCCCGTTTTAAATGTCAGTCTAAGCATATACCCTCCCAACCACACTGCCTGGTTTGGTGTGGCCTACTCACAGTTTGCCTGCCTTTGCCCTGGACTACCCAGCTCCCCCTGCGTTGCACAACCACATCCCCCATCCCCCCATACCCCCAATGGGACAAACATAAGCAGTCCAGGACATTGGCAGCAGACCCATTGACACCTGGAATCTATCATGAGAAGAGGTACTGACGCTTTTAGACCTAAATCCTTTCACTCCCTCTTTCTCTTTACATCCGGTATACTCACTTTTAATATTTGCATAATAGGGGACACAAATATCCCCCTCCCAAAATGTCCATCTACCAGAACGCAGAGCTATTAAAAAGTGAATTCACTTATAGGTTATGATGCACATCTTCATTATAATTATGATTATATTGATAGACTTATGGGAAATGTTTCTATTTCTGTTTCCTCAAATGTTGTGTGTATATATATATAAGATGGATTTTAGGGTACAGCACTTTTTTATTACTTACAGTATTGCTAATCTTGCTTAGAGTTCCTCTGTCAGACACACGATTAAACGGGATGAGACGTTATGTTTGTCACACCCTTTGGATTTAAAAGGACTCACAGCATTGCAGTTGTAGGACTGTAGAAGCTGATGTAGCGAAACGCGTTCGGTCGTTCGCCTCCGAGTCGATGGCCTCCCTTCTTCTATTTTCATGCCACACTTATCGTTTTAACGGTATTACACTCTGCCTGACTGCCTGAGCGACTTGAACTGACCTGACTGGGAGTTTTTGGTGGTATCGTTGCCAGCTAAGTATAGGAGTTGGTACCATGAACGTTAACAGGGCCGTCTCTTAAGACTTTTGCACTCTACACAAAATTCCAAATGCCGCCCCCAATTCGGCCATAACCCTCGAATGCAGCATTCTGTAACCCTCGAATTCGGCTATAACCCTCGAATGCAGCTTTCTGTAACCCTCGAATTCGCCATACCCTCAAATGCAGCATTCTGTAACCCTCGAATACGGCTATCACCCTCGAATGCAGCGTTCTGTAACCCTCGAATATAGCGATAACCCTCGAATGCAGCATTCTGTAACCCTCGAATTCGGCAAATAAACCCTCGAATGCAGCATTCTGTAACCCTCGAATACGGCTATCACCCTCGAATGCAGCGTTCTGTAACCCTCGAATATAGCGATAACCCTCGAATGCAGCATTCTGTAACCCTCGAATACGGCCATAACCCTCGAATGCAACATTCTGTAACCCTCGAATACGGCGATAACCCTCGAATATCGCGATAATCCTCGAATGCAGCATTCTGTAACCCTTGAATACGGCGATTACCCTCGAATATCGCGATAATCCTCGAATGCAGCATTCTGTAACCCTTGAATACGGCGATAACCCTCGAATATCTCGATAATCCTCGAATGCAGCATTCTGTAACCCTTGAATACGGTGATAACCCTCGAATGCAGCATTCTGCAACCCTTGTATATGGCGATAACCCTCGAATGCAGCATTCTGTAACCCTCGAATACAGCGATAACCCTCGAATATCGCGATAATCCTCGAATGCAGCATTCTGCAACCCTTGAATACGGCGATAACCCTCGAATATCGCGATAATCCTCGAATGCAGCATTCTGTAACCCTTGAATACGGTGATAACCCTCGAATGCAGCATTCTGTAACCCTCGAATACGGCGATAACCCTCGAATATCGCGATAATCCTTGAATGCAGCATTCTGTAACCCTTGAATACGGCGACAACCCTCGAATATCGCGATAATCCTCGAATGCAGCATTCTGTAACCCTTGAATACGGTGATAACCCTCGAATGCAGCATTCTGTAACCCTCGTATACGGCGATAAACCTCGGCGCGGTGTGTGCCCCCGCCTTAGAATAAAGTTAAGCCAGGGACATAGTTAAGCCTGTTGCGGGGGGCTGGGTACCTGAATAACCAATAACACATGTAAAATTGATTTCTGGGTATTCAGTTAGATACAACGGGACTAGAAGTTTAGTTCTTGAAGACGTTCGCTAGTCATCCAACTGGCTTCCCAATTCAGAAGAACTTGTACAAGAATCTGGGCAAGTTAAGTCCTGGAACATCCCAATTAGCATATCCCAGCCAATGGTGTGTTGTGGACTTCTGAATGCAAGGTGTGGATTGCTGATGGTGGGGTGTTATCAAAAACTGCAAGGTGTCAAACAAGCTTGTGCATGGCAGGTTGATCAATAAAGTTCCTATCATTTAAATGGTACAAATGTGTCCCAACCAATCAGACCTTATTAAACATTTGAAAGCTAACTCGATTGGTTGGGCCATAGCACATTTTAAATGATAAGAACTTTATTGAATCTATCCTGCATGTGTTGAAACCCCCCCGGCCCACCTCCTCTAGTGGTTTGGTTCTTTTTTTCATAAATGGCCTCCGTGAACACCTTTTTGAACCAGCATGTTCCTTTGCCACAATGTTAACATTACAATCTTAAAGGTATGTTCTTTGTTACTTAATGTAGGTACGTGGCTGAGTTCTGACTAAGGGATTTCTCTTCTGTGTGGGTCATACATTGGGGCAGTTGCTGTTTGGTCGCCTCAATACAATCAGAGCCTTCTTCACTGCACTGAACCGCTGTTTCAGATACTGGGGTCTTTTGCATAAGTACCATTGCTGCCTTCCGTGTGTTTTGTGGGTTTAAAGCAACAGGGATACAGTGTTTTTGAAAATTCTTCTTAATTTCTCGGAGACCCCTGCTACATAGTGGGATGACCATTGTTCTTTCTCCTGTCTGCTTTCCCCTTCACTGTTGGTATTCGTGGTTTTTTCTTTCCTGTCTCTACTTCTTTTTACAAAGGCCCAGTCTGGAGATCCACAAGTTTTAGGTCTCCTCTGAGATGTTTCATTTCTTTAAGCCTTCGCCACTGCGGTGAGTGGGATTTCTCAGCTCTGTGTTGCGGGTTCTGATGAACCCAGCTTGTGATCTAAAGGGTTGGTGGAAGTCAAAAATCAAATACTGATCTGTGTGTGTGTGGTTTTCTGTAACCTCTACTCCAGTTTTACCATTCTCCCAGACTTCTACCAAGCAGTCCAATAAAGCCAGTTTGTTGTTATGTACTCTTTCCCGTTAGTAAATTTGGTGTGTTTTGTCTACAGTGATGAACTTAATTATTGTTTTGGAGAGTATACGTGTTCCCGACCTTCCCCTAGGCGCCACAGGACATTTACAGTAAGTTTTTACTGATATTTTATTTGTAAATTAATCCAAACTTTTCAAACTATTTTTCTCCCTTTGACTGTTTCGTTTCCGAACTACCGACTTCCAACTTTTACGGAGTTCGGAAACAAACTGAACTTCACGGTTTGGCCATCTCTACTACACAAGTAGCAATCAATATTTCACCATTGTGAAAAGTAACTATAATAAACTAACACTCCTACATGTAGGTGTTATTTGGATTATTTGACAAGCTACCTTTTCAGGGTGGTGTTATAGTCAGATAGATTCCCCAAACAGTAATTGCTTTAAGAAGTCTTGTTCTCCGGCTTACAATCTTGGTTGAGGCAGCTGCTCAGCAATATATATAAATAACACGCAGAACAGCCATGAGTTATTATCAGAAGGTGTTGAGCATGTTCAAGGATCTGTTGTGGTTTAATAACCTGACTACCCCAACCATCCAGCTCTATCTTGACATTTTACACAATGTCTATTAGACTTAGAAAAGTATATTAGAAAGGAAACACACCATGTGACAGAACATTTTCCAAGTTTAATTGGGTAGAAAAGGAATATTTTGTTCAATATTCCCTTATTACAAAGCGATTTGTTAGTAAAATCACACAGTGAATTGTGTTCATTTTACTTCAACTTCTTATACTGTTTCTCACAAATATAATGAATAAATCATTCTTCATGTTAAAATTTGATTGAAGTTCAACTATGTGTAATCAACCTTTAAAAAAATATGAATAAATAGACCCTGTCACCCAAAGTTATCAGAGAATTGATTTGTAGCAGAAAGAAAACCTACCTGGGCCCACCTAGCAGCAATTTATAAAGGGCATGTCCACCCCCAAAACTAAATTTAACGCACTACTGGACCCACTGTGTAGTATAATAAATCCTTACCTTACAGCCCTGCTCCAAATGGTTCTCCCGCAATGTACCTGTAAAGTCCCAAAAACTGGCCACCAGGAGCCTGGCAGAGTCCACCTGTTTCTCCCCCGGAGAATTTTGCCATGCACACTGCAGGGAAACATGAACAATTAATTTAACTCCCAGACAGTTAGATACCTACTGTAGGAAAACGCCAATCAGTGACCAGAACAAACAAAGTGATGATGTAATAAGGAATGCCCTGCTTCTCTTAGTTCCTTGTTAACCTGATTCAGTAATCACATTATAACGGGACATTTGATTTGGAGTTATTATTTTCACGCAAAAGCTTTTCTTTACAATTGCCCCAAATCCATCTTCCCAATGTCTCTGTATGCATCTTAGACTTTTCAACAGAAATAAGAATAAAAGAGTAATACATTTGTTCCCATTTAATTGGTGACATTTTTCTATCTATTTAATTGTTATGTTTCATTTGATTTTCGATTAGTGGTTCCTGGGTATTACTGCTCATGTTTAGGCTTTGAACAATACTACTACTGCCACTTTGTAAGTTAAGCCAACTATACATACAGAATGAACTTTTATATGATGATTTCTGTTATGAAATAGGATCAGGGCTGCCATGAGGGTGTGCAGTAGGTGCTCCATGGAAAGCCTAGAAGATCTTTCTGATCAAATGTACAAAGCCTGCCAAAGCCATGTACTTGACATTTATAAACATCCCATGTGCTTACTTTATGTCGTTAGCAGAGATTCCTTGAGAGGTACTCAATTGGCAGAAACTGTACTGACCATTTTTGATAAATACAAAAAAAAGGCATAAGAGATAAATATGATAAAAGATTAAGAATATACGGGAGATTGAATTCATTCTTTTCCAATCAGATCTTATTTAACATTTGAATGCTAATATCTGATTGGTTGGGGCAAAAGTAGCACCATTTTTAAAATAAGAACTTTAATTAATCTCCATGAATGTCTTAAAAATGGAGAATTTTCCATGCCCTAACACAAGCTAGGGACTTTATTGGGTTTCCTTGCGGCAATCTCCATGGGCCTCCCTACAGTGTTTGCTTCTTGCAGCTCCCCTAAAGACCTTATTATAATCCACTTCTTGATTACTCTGTGTATTTTTTAAACCAACACTCAATAGTATAGGGGGTATAATCACAGTGATAACAATGAAGCCTCGTAGCATTCAAATTAGAAATTTCCGTCATACAGTGTCTCTTTTTCATGGAACCCTGTTGTCCCTCTATGAATAAATGGTTTACATGGCAGATGATTTAGAGTTGTGGGATTTTTTTTTTTTGCACATGAGAATAAATACAGTGTTTTCAATATATGATCACAGCACCAATATGATCATACAAACTATCATACTGTAGAACTCTTGTCATGTCTACTTCTGTGTCATATAATGTGATTCCCTGACATTTCAAATTTAAATGCAATAATACCTTTCATTCACATGCCTATGCCTAAATATTCTAAACCAAAGAGACCAATCTGCTAATGAGCTGTAAAATATAGGAGGAGCAAGAGGCAGGAGGATGCTTCAGTTTACATTATAGGGGAAACCATGGTCTTTATTGCACTTTATCACTACTGTGCAACCTATAGTGCAAACACCAAACCCTGTACATCAAACATTTTAAAGGAGCTGGCAATGTCTATGTCTATATATATATATATCATATAACCATTTATCTTTCTTCTGAAACTATTAAGTTACATGTAACCAAAATACTTTACACTTATTACTCTAAAGTAGTAGATTTTATGCCATGTCTATGGTACTAAGATTTGTGTTAGTTAGCTAGGTTCTCATAGGGTTTTTGTTAAGTTAACAGCTTTACTATGATTGTAAGATAGTTATGATAACTGATTTTTTAGATTAGGTTGTCATGATAAACAATTAAGCAACAGGACCATGCAGGTATTCAATCTAAAGGTTCTCTAGTTGACTTTTTCCTGGGCACGGTACAGAAACAATATGTTTTACTTGGGTACAGATCTTAGTGCACATCTTTGTCAAAATAATAACCTGGGTTCTGATTTTATTTATTAATTTACAGACATCCTGCCATTTAAGCTTCTGGGCAAGGTGAGGGAAGGGGGTGTGGTAAAGTGACTCACAAGGGTGGATGGGTGTGGAAAGGTGGAAGGTAGGTGTAGGATAGTGGTTGAAGGGAGGCGAGGCTAGGGGCAGTCCTGGGACATTTCAGGTGCTGGCAAGCAAAAGGGGACATGACCGGGGAGGAGATTAAATCTCCTCTCATGTTGTGGGAGTCTGGGGTGGCTCATCTGTATTTATTGCAGTTTTACATGTGCAACCACATAATGTATTACTGATTTTTCTGTTCTGTCAATACTAAAACTTATCAACATCACTGGCCAAGAGGAGTGCAAAGAATAAGAATTTTATATGATGTTTCTCTGCTCTGTGTAAAGTAATGATCCAGCAATAGAAACTGTAAATCAGAAGGAGGAAATTTAGTCTTCATATTCACATACACAAGATGTACAATAATTATTTCAAACTACTTCATCATTTTTTTTATTTAAAAACATCATCAGCACAGTGTCCCTGAACCAGTAGATTGAATCTTGATGAGTCAAAACAAGTGGAGTTATTACAAAGCCTGATGACTCTGATCCAGTAGAGATTACTTCAATCCTCATGAGTCAAAACCATTAAAGTTAATCCAAAGCTGGACAGTCTGATTCAGTGGAAATTATTACAAAGTCTGAGTGATTCCAATTCCGTAAACGATTATAATTCCTCATGACTCTGAACAATTGAGGTAATCTAAAACTTGATGACTCTTAACCAAATGAGGTTGCTCTTCTGTCAATGAACATATACAGCCTATTGAAGTGCAGGAAGCAGCGGAACTACAGGTAGAGCACATAGAGATTGGGATCATATTCAAATATCAAATTAACTCTCAGTAAGATGATCAAATTTGGATATTGAATCTCCCCCAAAGTTTACTGCAAAAATGGACTTTATTTAGTACAACAACTTTATTATTTATCCTGCACCATTATTAATATGTTTTCTTGTTCTCTTCTGGAGATTTAAATCCGCTAGTATGTTATTGACTGCCAATGGTTACCTGAAAATAGCCAACTTTGAGCCCTGTTAAGAAGGTAGATTCCTGGTTCAGTTGCATACAATGCAGTAGCTCAGTTTAATTTCCATTAATCTTAAGCCTCGTACTCCGAGCGCACGCACATTCGTGACAATGGCTGATTTGGGCGATAATCGTACATGTGTATGTGTTGCGACCATGGCAGATTGATGAGCAATGCCCAACTGAACGCACACATGTGCTATCGGCCAAACAGATGTTCAGTCACAACGATGCCTTAGGGGTCATTCGTCAGACAAAGAATAGTATCGGTGAACAGACCTTTACAGTTAACCATGGTCAACAGTGTTATTTTACTAGCGTAATATTGTGTTTTCTGTTAAGGAATTTGTCTAGGGAGACAAATGTTATCTATAAGTGGACATGTTTTAACCAAACCCAGAAATGTGAAAGAATAAACCCTACATCAGATCGGTAGATAGTGGTGTTAATTATCTATGAACTGTTGTTTACTAATAGATCCACTGTGTGCTTTATTTAATTTGTGATATTGTTATTGTCTACACTTGGATATCCTGACTAGTACAAACAACTAGATTGTCCGTGGTACATGGCAAAAATCAACCGATTATTTTCATTCTTGTTGGAACAAAATAATCGTGAAATATTGGAAATGTACAATCCTTATCTTTGCATGTATGGTCTCTTTCTGTCTTCATTCAGGTGTCTACCAGGTTATTGAATTAATTGTCTGGACCAGATAAGTTAAATTATGGAAAGGAAATCTGTAAAGCAAATATCTTTATTTAAAGGGCTCACCCCCAAAACTAAAAACCCCAAACCCCCAGAAAATATTCTTACGCTCCGTCATTACGTCGGCTGTATGAATAACTGAATATACTGATGTTTATTGCCATTATATACTCATTGTTTGTTTGCCACTTTCTCAGTAAACTGGGTAATTAAACAGATATTTAATGTTTAATTTTTTTAGTTGTCCATTTCATGGAGAAAGAGTTTAAAAATATAAACCTTATTATCAATGTAAAGTTATCACTCAAACTGTTACCGATGAAAACCTCCTTGGAAACTAACCACATTTTGGCGTAACAAATATTTTACTTTGTAGCTTCTGAATAAAAATAGGAAGGAACTTTTGTACAGGTCAGAGGTCGGAAGAAGAAAATAATAAGGCATCCATTCTTCAAGGTATGTTTAGAGTTTACACATGAGAGCTACGATTAGCGCAATCTGTCAATCCCCAGTAGAGAGGCCGAACTTTCGAAAGTTAATGGACCCTTTACCGATTCGTCGATGCTCGCGTAAGGTATAATGGCATTTTAACTCGCACATTCGAATGGTTCGAACATTCGTATTTATGAAGTGACCGAAAATATCGAAAATCCGGGTCCGGGATATGTTTGAGAAGTCCGAATTTGTTTGAATTCGAATAGTACGGCTCAAACTCGGGTTCGAGTTCGAGTTCTAGTCCATCTCTAATCCCCAGTTTCGAATGGGACATGGAAATTTAGATTTCATTTAGATCTATTACAAGCAAGAAACTGATAACAGGGCATATAAAAGTCTTATTGAAAAATAAAACCAATCAGATGTTACTTTCAAATGGAAGATACACATCTGATTGGTGGGGGCAAAATTAGCACCATTTTTATGGATTAGAACTTTTGTTACAAGTTCCCTGTGAATGTCTACTTTCTTTGTATTTCCTGTTAAATAGCAATTACTGGGACAAACAAATGAATGGAATGTTCAGACCCCTATTCAATCCCCATGATTACTCTCAGCAAAAAGTCACTTCCAAATACAAGCCAATAACCGAGAGACATTTAGGAATTGTTGTTGTCTATTAGAATAGTTAGATGAGAAGGATGCAGCTAGAACACTGACCTCTCCTGTTACCATAGATTAAGTAAGTACAGATTAACATTTTGTTAATCACCCTAATGTTAACCGACCTCCCAACACACATCACATTCCAATGCAATCTAATTAACCCCCTGATCAAAATATTTTGATATTTTGTATATAGTTCAGTCTCCAAAATAATATCCTCAAATATGATCAGACTGTATGTAAAAAAACCCATTGCATATGGTACAAATATCCCATTATGTTAATAGGATGATTATGTTCTTCTATACAACTCTTCTTCTATATCTACTACAACTTCTGTGGCTCATTGTGATTCATTCTCTGAAGGACCCATAGGGCATATTTACAAACCCGGGGATATCCGAAACCTCAGATACAAGGGTTATTGTTAATTTGTGACCACGGCCGTACATTTACTACCACTTGGCCGTACAATACAGCGTGACAGTAAACTACGATTACGACCGTAATTTTACGTAAAATGCTTCAGAGCCAAATCGATTTATAATTTAATTCAGATTACGGCTCGACCAAGTTTATCTTCTTGTATGGCAAAGCCAGGTAATGACCCTGGTATGAAACATACATAGTATATTTTTGTGTGACTTGGGACCCGGGTTACTGGGGATGGTCATATACTGTATGTGTGAATGTTGGCTGAAGGATGTAAGAGGTCTGGATGTCCTGCCCTTATTAATTAAAAGAATGCAAAGTTGAGAGAGGTAGAGAGAAACGTGGATG
Source organism: Hymenochirus boettgeri (assembly GCA_019447015.1). NCBI lineage: Eukaryota > Metazoa > Chordata > Amphibia > Anura > Pipidae > Hymenochirus > Hymenochirus boettgeri. The sequence goes on from CM033471.1 coordinate 41,322,592, forward strand.
ACTATATTCAAAAGAATTGGTTAATTTGTCTATTCTTTGGCTAATTGACCAACATTTTGGAAGTGATGGTGGATCAGGCCATGTGTGCACAGTCCAAGGTGTTAAAATGGGTTCACATGACCAACAGCCCACCATACCCATTGGTGCATTTACTACTTAATGTGCAAAGTGGTCTTAAACAACAGATTAAATTAAGTAAAGATCAAATCAAAAGATTGTAAGAAGAGAAATACAGCTGTAATCACAGAGAATTGTTAACATGTGTATGTTAAATTTTATAAATGGAATTTCTATTTACAAATGCTTGTTTTTATACACACTTTTATTTTATAGTATTTATACTTTATCTTGACAGATTTCATATTTATTCTATCACCTGTAGTTTTTTATCACGTCTATTCTTCCGCATGTTTGGGTGGTTTTTTAAACATATTTTTGCCATAATATCAAGGCTGGAAATGTTGGTTTATGGGAATGTTTACATACAAATCTGTAATTGTTCCAAATTCTCTTTTTTATAATTTTATAATGCACAAGTATTTGTATAAATCAATTGAAAAAAAGCTAAATGATAAAATGCCCCTATGACAAGTAAGCCTCCAGTTCTAAAAGGTAATAGCCCCATGGTGACATTATTGCTTCTGTATTTATTACATTATTACATCCTGTCAAACTTTTTGAGCGCAGGAAGTAGCCTTATACCATGGTGGGGCGAAATGCGTCTGCCTAATCGGTCTTTCCTATTGGCTAGCCTTATTCTGCATCACGACTGACATTTAGTCATGGTAGCTATGCCTTTCTGTAGCACTTTAATACTTTGATATTTGCACCTCCATGGCAGGTTACTTACCACCTCTCCCCTTTCTTTGATTTGTTTTATGTTCTGGTTAAAGGATATGTACACCGTAAAAACAACTTACGCTTAACGGATAGCTAAGGCTTTAAATATAAAGTTGTATCATTTTTTCTTTTTTTTTCTATTCCCCTCCCATTGCATACCTTACTTCTTGAATGTTGCTGGCATCCTCCTCCTCTGAAGTGCTGGTTTTCACTCAGCCCCCACGAGATTGTGGATATCAGCAGCAGCTTCCTGGGGGTCTAAAAGTTTAAATTGCAGGAGAAACCTGACTGCGATAATGCGCGTAACATTCATTACACATCACATAACGTAAATGAGGCAGGGACTGAGAACGTGTGCGCGTGTGGCATTGTCGCGTGCACAATGTTGACATGCGTGTACGCACAGTAACGCAACGCACGCAATGCGAAGTTTCGGGATCCTGGAAGCTGCTGCAGATATCCACAATCTCATGGAGCGGAGCGAAAACCAGTACTTCAGAGGAGAGGAGACAAACTTTCATGGAATAAAGGTAGGCTATAGGAGGGGAATAAAAAAAAATGGGTGTTGTGAGTGGAGGGGGGTGTGGCTTGTGGAGGTGGGTGTAGTGGACTGACTGGCTGTTGAAATGGGGCTACTTTACACTGTTGTGAACTGGAGGGCTGACTTTACACTGGCTGATGAACTAGAGGGCTGAGTTTACATGGGCTTGGGAACGGAGAGCTGACTTAACACTGGCTGGTGAACTGGAGGGCTGTCTTTACACTGGCTGGTGAACTGAAGGGCTGATTTTACACTGGCTGGTGAACTGAGGGCTGACTTTACACTGGCTGGTGACTGAAGGGCTGATGTTTACACTTGCTGGTGAACTGGAGGCTGACTTACACTGGCTAGTGAACTGGAGGGCTTACTGTGCCCACAACACAGACTGGTAAATATAAATGCTCCTATGTCCGCATACACTGAATTGTAAACATAAAATGCCCCCATGCCCAGCAGGACACACTGACTTGTATATATAAGATACCACCATGCCTAGCACCCACAGGTGTCTAAAAATAAAATGCCCCCATACCCAGCCGCACCAATGACTTGCAAATAAGATGCCCCTGCCAGCACACACATACTGGTAAATTAAAATGCCCCCATGCCCAACACACACTGACTGGTAAATGTAAAATGTCCCTACAGGATGTCTAGCACATACTGTCTGGTGCGCACGCACACACCACCACACACACACACACACACACACACACAATTCAGAAGAGTTAAATAACTAAACTGATACTCTCCTGACTACAGTTCTCATCATTCTCCATTTTCACAATAAAACCCTGGCAGCACTAAAATGGGCTAACCACCCCACAGACAGTGTCTGTCAGCACCACGTGTTCACTTCAGCCCCAACTACAAACTCAATATAGAAAAGTGTGTTCAGTTCCACCCACTGCCAGTATGAAGATAGTGTGATTGGAATTCTATCCCCTATACAATATATCTGCTATTACTAGTTACTACTACTTACTGTCATTCTGTTCCATCCCACGTGCAGGCACTACAAAGTAAAGCACATACCACATTTCTCTTTTCTTTATAGGAACAGAACTCCTGTGTTGAAGGAAGAAGGATTTTTTTTTTAACTGTCACCTTTCACATGGACCACAGTGCGGCGATGTGAACAAATGTTTCTGTTTTCTTTTCAGTCTGTCTCTCAAGGTAAGAAGGCCACCCCGTTCTCCTATTCTGCCAAGCAGTCTGTCTCTCAGGGTAAGTAATTAATCCAAATGAGATATATCTAACGTGTATATAAGTGTGAGTATGAGGCGTACCTTCTGGTGTTTCCGCAATGAAGAACCACCAAGACTAATTTTGTTTCAGATTAACTTCTGGTCACAAAATGAATGGGTCGGGGCAGAAAAATGGTGAGGTAAACCACTAATGGTTTTTAGTTGTCTGAAGACTCTTAATATAATCGACAATCAAACATGAATCTAGGGCCCTATTCATGAAGGGACAGTATTGCTTTTTAAAAATACCATGCCTTTAACGATTGGTTTAACAACCTTTAATTTCCAATATTTTTAACATTCTTTACTTTATGATTGTTATCCTTATCGTTGATTTACATGGTTATTGGTAATTTACGATCGTTATCATAATTAACGACAACAAATCATAAATTAATGATCGCTACAAAGAGATACCGTGCCTTTATAACTATGGCCATGTGTGTACATTATCCTCATTTAGACAAAATAATCACGTCTCTAGCTGTTAGTCTACATGCGCAGGAACTCTGTGTGCTTGGAGAAAAGACTCTTATTCGATCCTGTAATTACCTAAGTAACTTGCATCTGTTACTGTGAATCCAAAGTAATCACATTATCTTTCTCTATAGAAGAAATTCATTCCCCAATACCCAACAGCATTGTAATGAGCAGCCTGGTAACAATCCAGCAAATCTGAAATATGGTAATGAAATCTTTATTTTTTTTCTTAGTGGATCCTGAGAATGCAGCCTTATCTTTAACAATATATACTTGTTCACTGTATAACAAAAGTGTGATCTGCAGCTGCATGTAGAATAAAACTCAGAAAGGAAGATAGTTAATGATTCTATTACAAAACGTGTGGTGAGATTTGTAAGCATGTTGTATGTATGTATAGTTTACTAGCATTTTGTACCCACGGCAAGAATTTCCGAATGTTTTTGGAAATAGCGCTGTTGCTAACGATCCAAAACCCCTGCGAAAACTTAACGTAAGGCTGTGGGAGTGTTAAGTTTGCGCTCCTTACCTTAGCCCGATCCCGCATGCAATAACTGATGTAATCCCGTTTACGTCAGTTATTGTATCTCGGGACGGTGCTAAGGTAAGTAACGCGGCTCTCACTTATTGAATCTCCCCGAATGTTATCAGTTTTTCCACTTGGAGCGTAAATATACAAATTTTGTGGTGAACCTACTCATGAACACGCAGTGCTGTACATAACAAAATACAATAAAGTCATATAATGGGAACAAATACAGTTCATTACATAAATATATAAATTTATAATAGAATGTGCAGAGCTTTGCAACAAGAAAAGGATAGTAATCACACAAGTATAGGCACACCCTCTAGCTGATTTTACTGCCCGGTGCAACAATCTGGACTCATATAGAAAGGAACAATAATTCTGATTCACTCCTGGGTCTTCTGCAAATTCAATATAACTTTATTTTAAACATATAACGATAAAGTGCAAGCCTTTCACTTTATGTTATATGTTTAAAATAACGTTAAATACTAGGTCTTGTTAAGTCTAAACACGATTTATAAAGGCCTTTAATAAATCGTGTTTGAGACGTAGACTGACAATTTAGGAGTGCATTTGACTTTTAAACGGATTCTACATTCCGACATTTGCACCCAGGCATGTGATTTGTTTGAGCGATTATATATATATATTATAATATATATATATATATATATATATATTATACTTAACATGTAATTTATCTTTATATGGCTTTCACTTTTTCCCCTGTTTGTATACTCTGTATTTTATAATGTACAGCTCTGCGTACCCGAGGAGCACTATATAAATGAAACTATACATACATCTTACATACATACATACAATGCAAGGTAAATCCAAGGCTATTTTCATGTCTTTATATTACATTGCAAACATGTGTTATCTCACATACAGGGAGATGTAATAAAAGTTCTTATCGTTAAAAATATGCTAATTTTGCCCCAACCAATCGATGGGGTTCGTCTCTTTTGGTACTGACCACAGCTGCCACAAACCAAGGCTTAAAGGGCATCTATAGTGGGAAAATAACTCTTTTTTTCTTCTTTCCATGTGTTCTATAATTCCCCACAACCCCGAGTGTCTTCACTTTTTCAGATTCCTCTCTGCCTGAGATACACCAGTTAGAAGAATACGAGTATGCATTCCTCTACTCCTACTTGGACTGTCAATCAAATCCTGTGACGTATCCCCCTCCCTGCTCAGTAATAAACATAGAGAAAAAACTTAGCAGGGGAGAGACGTAGCTTTGAGGGAATAAGGTTGCATTGACCCCCCTTCTTAATAGCTTTCACTGATTGATGATGGGTCACAAAGTGAGAGATCATAAACGTACTGTTCTCTCTTCTTCCGTGTCTCCAGGACAGCTTGCTCTCTTTGTGTGTTTTTCAGGATGTTGAACTTTTAACTCCTACTGCACATGATAAGCTTGTCGGTTAGCCGGAGTTGAGACATGGAGGAGGTAACAGAGGGGAGGTGGAAGGGGGGAGTGCTGCACACAGATCTGACACCATGGTTAAACAGATTACTGACATAGATAGGATTAAGGCAGCATAGAATACATGAATTTAACAAACAAAGGGGCAATGTGTTTTTTTCACTATAATACCTTAAAGTCAATTACCAATCGTTACACAAAAGGGGGCTGTGGGACTACTCCTGTGGCAAAATCACTTTACAAATGTGGAAGTGCTACTGATCTGACCAAAAACATTAAACACACAAGAAAAGAGATGATCAATGCCATTCCTGGGCCCCATATATCATAATATCTATGCTATACAAACAGTAAAAACATGGGGGGTTTTAGTTAAAATTTTTATGCATAAAAAAAAGCCTTCCAACCACGTCAAGGTAACCCCAGTATGGAAGGTCCTAACAAATTACCTTGGGTCATTTATCTGGGCTGACACTCCCTGCTTGGTTGATTGGTCAATTACCAATCGTAAATTGGTTAGCGAGACTTAACCCATTAAAACAGCACCTGTGCCTCTCGGTAAATGCCCCATAAGAACTTTCTGTTTGTGTTTTATTTTGTTGGTTACCTTTGTTGCATTTTATTTTGTTTGTTAAACCATGACAATTTAGCATTGAAACCTCGTAAATTTTGGTTTTGCCCATTGAAACATAGAAAAATTGCAGTGGTAGATTCAACGGAAATGTTTACAGTATCAGGATAAGCTTATAACTCTGCTGTTCTTCTGCTAGTCGTACGTGTTCTTCTGTCAGTCACAGCTGTGATGGTAATGGCTGGCATCAACTTTTGAAGAGCTTGTAAAGACACAAAGTATTTGGACACAGTGTGTCAAAGGACCGGCAAATATCTATTTTTTTTAGAAATGTCAGTGAGATTGGTAATATTGTAGGGATTTGGGTTGTGGGTAAAACTTTGTCAGGAGGTGTGAACACGCTATTTCACTAATTTTTAAGCCTCAAGCTTTCCATTTGGTTATGACTTAAAAAATATAAAAATGTGATCATGCTTATTGCAGAAGTGGAAAAGTAACCTGACAGACTACACACACAGTGTGCATTCACCGCAAATCATCAAGTGAAGTGCACATTCTGATGGGAACAACAGTGGGATTAATGTGGGTCCCCCACTAACAGTCTCAGGTATATAGTGTTAAGAATCAAACACTTCTACATCTGTTTCCAATCAAGCTGTAATAAAATCAATTCTGTAGGGCACTTTCTTATTATTCTACCAAATGTTATTGTTTTGATTTGTTTTGTGTGTTTTAATTCAGAACAAATAATCTCTGCAAATGTATCATGATGTGTTCTTGTCTTCCTGCATTCCCTACAGGAAACCTCAGCCTCTTTTAAACACATTGTGTTGAAAGGGAAGCTAGAAAAAAGAAAACACTTTCCACAGTTGAATAAAGTTCATTAAGGAAATTATAGCAGACTAAGCAATGTTGATTCCATTGGCAGGAATGACAGCTTGGCAATGTCTTAGAATAACACACAGGTGGAATGTGCAAAGCAAATTGAGCTGAAGATCTTATAAAAACAGTGAAACAGGTAATTAATTGTAGTCTGGCATACATGGATCCGTTTTTTTGATCAATTTAATTGGTTCAATCAAGTGAACAGAAGGAGATAGGACATTGGAAAAATATTCCACAATCCCAATATCTTGGCAAATTTCAACAATCTGTTTAACATAGATGCGCAAGGTATTGAACTCCATGATCGAGTTTCATTAATCTCAACCTTGAAGCTACTGAGCATGAAGGTCTAGCTCAAGCCACTAGATATTCGCCAAGGTTTTATATCCTAGTTTGCTTGTATGTGTGTGTGTGAATTTTGCATTGGAAACAATTTGGTCACACTTTGCACTATGTGAAGGCAACATGGCCACCGTTCACTTTATTCACAAAGGTTACAAAACATCATTGTGTTCACACCAGTTTCCCCCCCATCTCCTGCCTAGATACATGATGACCATTTAGAGCTTCTATTCTATATGTTGTTATAACAATGTTTAAATATATTTACTTGTTTATTTTATTTAATATCAAATATATTTTCCATATATTTAATATATATATTAACTATAATAGTTTTGTGTTTTATTAAAGTAGATGTGAGAGTATGTTGTTTTTTTATTTTGAATCAGTTCAGATCGCACACTAAACCTTCAATCCAAGTTCATTGTATTTATATTAAATGTATATTATGCATAGTGGGATTTACTATGAAAGATTTGCATTCCAACAATTTTTAGTGCTCATGGTAACATAAATATTAGTGATGTACCATAGTATCACCCCAGTTTCGGATTGAAAGTTTCAGCTCTTAGCTTTGAAATTTCGTCGGTCAAATTATGCAAGAAATTTTGATGCAGAACTGCCAAACTTTTGTAGTTTGGCATGAAATCATCGACTGGTGAAATTCCACATTAAAACTTTTTTCCACAAACCCCCAGCAATTATCTTTGTAATTCCAGAAAATAGAATTCTGCATGGTTTAATGCTGTTGCATTTGAGTATTTCTCTGTATTTTATTTTTCCCAGCTACATGTCTACTTGTTCTATTAACACCATTAACATTCTGTCTCTTAGTGAGACCTTTATTTCTAATTTTCTTTGTTGGAATGTTGATGCACTGCCAGAAATTGATTCCAAAAAGTTTTAGTATTCGACGTATGATTGTAAAAGTTTTGACCTAAACCTTGACCATGGAACCAAATCTTTGCTTTTCTCTAGATCTACATTACAGCCTCATTTTCTCCATCATTTGTTTTTAACTTGTCAGATTGATGCCCCCATTGGCAGGAGATATAGAAAGACGGATGCACTGGTCTCTGTTTGCTCTCGTGCATGTGAAATCAGTGCTATTTTAGAAGTCTATGTATCAAGGCAATTTTCAGTCATTTCGAATCCCAACACACAGAGCAATAAGTGAAGACCTACTTAACAGTACTGTCTAGGGATGCCATATATTAAATACTTCCACTTTGCATTGTGCACATGGATGTTTCACAAAACCCCACCATTATTTACTTATTTTCAGACAGTTTTTATTTCTTTTTATGTTTTTATGATTAAAGCTGTTTATCAAAATTATTTTATTTTCCAACAGATGAAATAATGTCACAATGTGCATCATACAACTATTTTTTAAAGCTGCCATGGTATTGATTTTCCAGTTAAAATGCAATGGTTTATCTTCCATTTTTCCATTAGCCCTTCAATTGTTTTACAGGAATTAATAACATCTATAAATTAAAACTATGGAGACCAACTGTGACATTTTTATCTCCCCCAACCAATAATTACCTGCTGCTCCTCATCTAGGACTGTACTAAGTATCCCCCATATCAAACACAATATGCCAATACAGACATTCTAAAAAGTATCAGTTCACACCCATGCTCATGGTCTTGGGTTATGTCTAATGGTGGCCATATACTCTACCTAATATTAGGTTGATTTGACGTTCCATTGGCGAATCGGTGAATCGATTTAATATCAGCCCTTCTAGTTAACACATCTCTCAATGTTCCTTGGCCTGACTGGACCATTCATTTGCATCAAATGTCGTCCTCTAAATGGCTGATCCTGGTGGTTGTTGAAACTAGACAACTATGGACTGCATAACCTGCACGCACCAAGATGTCTCAAAGTCAGTTTTTTGATACTTTTATATAATTTTATAGCAATAGAAATAATATTTCATTTTAAGAAAAGTTTTTATATACAGTTATACCTTGGCCTAATTTTCATAGCTATGATAATAACGACAGAATATATTTTGTGATATATTTGTCCTCTTTATTTAGAATTTGTTTTGTAAGACTGCAACTGAGCTCTCAGAATGAAGCGTCAACTTTTACAGCCCCTAGAGATCTCTCACCAGCACTATGTTAGCAATTGTCAATAGTCAGCCCTAGTCAGTGGAAAAGCCATTGATTATCTATTGAGTCAGATTGTTAATGATGGCTTCCAAAACAGGGTTTGAAATTGATTACAGTACCATAATCTGATTTAGTGTAAAAACAAATTGTAATATACTGCTTAAATTGTGGGGTTGTTTATAACATCAGTGTACATAAATAACTGTACAGGATTTAAAGGGCAATCAATGTTAGCGCAATTTTAATTTTATTGTCACATTGGACAGATGCAGTAAAAAAAGATGCAGTGTTAAAAGAGAAGTAGGACTATATTATCTGAACAATGTAGGGAAAACAAAATTATAGTCAAGAAAAAAAGCTGTGTACCAACCTGTATGTTCCATTAATCGATCCAGCTCCTGGGAGTGTCAGTCCATGGATATGCATAATATACCCTATAACCTAACCCTGTAGTGGATTTCTATGGGAGGAACTGTAAGATTATAGTATTATAATCTTACAGTTCCAGGAGGAGAAGGAAACCAGAAGCCACAAAGGGGTAGGTTATAATAAATAATGCACCCCAACTGTAAATTAAGGGATATTAGAAGTCACCTTGGAGTTCCGTGCCCTGTACCCTGTATAAAAGCTACTCTGCCTATGGCCTGTACTTTTATATGGTCACGGAACTCCTCGGTCACTTCTAATATTCTTATAATTTACAGTTGGGGTGCATTACCACTATAGTATTAAAGCCATGTTTATCATGTGTGATCATCATGCCATAATATATTTTGTTATAAGGTACAGTGTAATTGATGAGAAACAGAGAAACTTGCTAAGGCCACAAACTGAATAGAAAAAATAATAATGCATTTGCATCCTTTTTTCTCTGCAATTTTCCTTGCATTCCAGTTCACGTAGCCCAAATGAAAAAGCATGTGACCTTCTCCAGAAATGTTTGCATGCATTGTAAAATCATTGTAGGCATTGTAAGATCAGTCCGGAACATGCAGCACCAAAAAAGGATGCAGTCCCCCCAAAAAATTTATATTTTTTTTCAGCAGCATTTAACACCTAAATCATAGTAACATTTGTTGTCACAGCTGAATTAATTTATACTTTAAGTTTAAACCTTTTACCCTTACTATTGTATGGACAACTATAGTGTTGTTGTGCTCCACCCCTCTTTGGTCTGGTTTGGTTTGCACTCTGCTTCCTCCCATTGGGTAAGATCCCACACAATAGTGTAGGTGGAGCTTGTTTTCCAGTAAACCTTAAAACATGAATGTATGTGCACCTTCTCGCCTTACCTCTTGACCTTACTCACATGGTTCTTAGTAAATATTTGTGCCTATACTATCTGTAACATTATTGTGTAAGATTTCTAGGTGGTGACCAGCTGGAGCAATCTCCTGCAGTAGCTTGGGATTGAGCATGTGGAGAAATCATAACATCTGTGACTACTAAACTGTTTGTGACTGGAATGTTGGGGAATAAGGAACATAAGCTTCATTTTAACAAGGTAAATTTTCCAGCGGCCACAGCGAAACAATATTGTGGCGCAAAGTACTGCTTATTACATGACAAGGGGCTTTTCCTTCTTCATTCAAGCTAAAAGATAACTATCGTGAATAAAGTAATAACATTGTGAATAAAGTTTTAAAAAAAAAACAAAACAGTTAAACTGAGAAGTGCTTGGGACGGGTATATAGGACTGGTAATTCCTACCTCCAGATATTGTTCCTGTGAGGAGCACCAGCCCAAAGAAAACTGATTCTGCCAGTCTTCCTTCTTGCTTTAGCACTATCTTTAATATAGGAATAGTCCAGGACTAGCCTGTCAAATGAAAACTGCAGGTGCTCTAGCTCCTCAATTAATTATATTGTGAGGTAGGAATAATCAATCCGACCTCCCTGTCCCAGGTACTTTCCATTTTTAAACAACCTTTAAGTTTTTTACTTCACAGCTAATTAAGGTATACATTAGGCCGATTTTATGTACAATCCAACATTTGCGTTGATTGGCCGATAAATTTGACATTTTCCCGATCTTACTATGCGACATTAGATCGTAATTACGATCGGGAAAGTACATTATTAAAATGATTGTAGTGTCTTCTGAAGTTCCAATTAAATGTAATGTAACCGCACAATAGACGACATTCGACATTAATCACAAAACAAACTGAATTTCAAACAATATGTATGGCTACGTACACCTAATATTAATACTCTGTCTAACAAAGTATTGAAGATCGTAATAGTGTATGGCCACCTTTACTCTTAAAGGAAATGCCCACTTTTAAAAACAAAAACAGCAGCAGCAACAACAAAAAATGGTCACATGTCTGTTACCTAATCCCAACTGATATATTCAGCACATAATTAGATGTATTACTAACCAGGTATTTAAGTATAATTACTGTCCCCATTCTGGCAGAGTAAGCTGGCCCCTCCCATCATACAGTTTACCAAGGCTGTGACTGCTGACATCCACACCAATGATTGAGTGCTGTGTAAACTGTTGCTTAAAAAGCTCACTGAGCAGAGAGAGGAGCGAGTCCTTTGCCAGAAAAAATACAACTTATCATTAGAGATGTCCGAACTTCGCAAAATCGGGTCCACTCGCGGATCCGCGAATTTCGAAAAAATTCGAAAATCCGCGAGTGGACCCATTAAAATGAAAAATATCCTCAAAATTACAAGATTTCTCGTATTTTCGAAAATTTTCACGTGAAATTTTACACGTGAAAAGGCGTAATTTCGAAAAATTTCGGAAAATATGTATTTTCGAAAATACGCGAGTGGACCCATTAAATGAAAAATATCCTCAAAATTACAAGATTTCTCGTATTTTCGAAAATTTTCACGTGAAATTTAGTAATAACCAATATTATTGCTCAGCAGCTTTGGGTAATGAGCCACTAACTTTCCTCACAATTAGGCAATTATCGGCTTCTGCACAACTCTACATTCAAACATTTTCGCTGTATTCGAGGGTTACAGAACGCCACAGTCGGAGGTTAGAGCCATATTCGAGGGTAGTGAATGCTATATTCGAGAGTTAGCAATGTATTCTAACCCTCGAATTCGGCCATAACCCTCGAATGCAGCATTCTGTAACCCTCGAATATGGCGATAACCCTCGAATGCAGCATTCTGTAACCCTCGAATAGGCGATAACCCTCGAATGCAGCATTCTGTAACCCTCGAATATGGTGATAACCCTCGAATGCAGCATTCTGTAACCCTCGAATATGGCGATAACCTTCGAATGCAGCATTCTGTAACCCTCGAATATGGCGATAACCCTCGAATGCAGCATTCTGTAACCCTCGAATATGGCGTAACCTCGAATGCAGCTTTCTGTAACCCTCAAATTCGGCCATAACCCTCGAATGCAGCATTCTGTAACCCTCGAATTCGGCTATAACCCTCGAATGCAGCATTCTGTAACCCTCGAATTCGGCCATAACCCTCGAATGCAGCATTCTGTAACCCTCGAATTCGGCTATAACCCTCGAATGCAGCTTTCTGTAACCCTCGAATTCGGCCATAACCCTCAAATGCAGCATTCTGTACCCTCGAATACGGCTATCACCCTCGATGCAGCGTTCTGTAACCCTCGAATATGGCGATAACCCTCGAATGCAGCATTCTGTAACCCTCGAATATGGCGATAACCCTCGAATGCAGCTTTCTGTAACCCTCGAATTCGGCCATAACCCTCGAATGCAGCATTCTGTAACCCTCGAATACGGCTATCACCCTCGAATGCAGCGTTCTGTAACCCTCGAATATAGCGATAACCCTCGATATCAGCATTCTGTAACCCTCGAATACGGCCATACCCTCGAATGCAACATTCTGTAACCCTCGAATACGGCGATAACCCCGAATATCGCGATAATCCTCGAATGCAGCATTCTGTAACCCTTGAATACGGCTTTACCCTCGAATATCGCGATAATCCCGAATGCAGCATTCTGTAACCCTTGAATACGGCGATAACCCTCGAATATCTCGAATATCTCGAATGCAGCATTCTGTAACCCTTGAATACGGTGAACCCTCGAATGCAGCATTCTGCAACCCTTGTTATGGCGATAACCCTCGAATGCAGCATTCTGTAACCCTCATACAGCGATAACCCTCGATATCGCGATAATCCTCGAATGCAGCATTCTGCAACCCTTGAATACGGCGATAACCCTCGAATATCGCGATAATCCTCGAATGCAGCATGCAGCATTCTGTAACCCTTGAATACGGTGATAACCCTCGAATGCAGCATTCTGTAACCCTCGAATACGGCGATAACCCTCGAATATCGCGATAATCCTTGAATGCAGCATTCTGTACCTTGAATACGGCGACAACCCTCGAATATCGCGATAATCCTCGAATGCACATTCTGTAACCCTGAATACGGTGATAACCCTCGAATGCAGCATTCTGTAACCCTCGTATACGGCGATAAACCCATAACACATCCACGTTTTTGCTTGTAGAATTTATCCTTATTGGATATATCTGTTGTATTCAATTAGATCAACTGGACTTGAAATGTAGTTCTTGAAGACGTTTCGCTAGTCATCCGACTGGCTTTCTCAATTCAGAATGACTTGTACAAGAATCTGTGGTAATTATGTACCCTGGAAAATCCCAATTAGCATATCACAGCCAGGTGTTAAGGGTGTGATTAGATAGTGGCTAAGAGGTGTTATAGGAACGCCCAGAGTAAGGTGTTAAAACAGCATTGTACATGGCAGACAGTTGGTGTCGAACCCCCCCACCTCTATTTAGGCTTGGTTTCTTTATTTTCACATAAATGGCCTCCTTAACACCTCTCTTGAACCAGTCACGTTCCTTCGCCAGTATGTTAACATTACAATCTTCAAAGGTATGTCCTTTATCCTTAAGATGCAGATACACGGCTGAGTCCTGACCCGAGGAATTGGCTCTTCTGTGCTGGGCCATACGTTGATGCAGTTGCTGTTTGGTCTCCCCCACATACAAATCAGAGCATTCTTCACTGCACTGCACTGCGTATATGATGTCGCTTTTCTTGTGTTTAGGTATTGGGTCTTTCGGATGTACCAATTGCTGCCTCAGTGTGTTGTTCGGTTTAAAGCAGACAGGGATACAATGTTTTTTGAAAATTCTTCTTAATTTCTCGGAGACCCCTGCTACATATGGGATGACCATGTTCTTCCTCCTGTCTTGCTTTTCCCCTTCACTGTTGGTATTCGTGTTCTTTTCTTTCCTTCTACTTCTTTTGACAAAGGCCCAGTCTGGATATCCACAAGTTTTAAGGGCTCCTCTGAGATGTTTCATTTCTTTAGCCTTCGCCTCTGTGCTAGTTGGGATGTTCTCGGCTCTGTGTTGCAGGGTTCTGATGACCCCCAGCTTCTGATCTAAAGGGTGGTGGGAGTCAAACATCAAATACTGATCTGTGTGTGTTGGTTTTCTGTAAACCTCTACTTCCAGTTTACCATTTTCCTTAACTTCTACCAAGCAGTCCAAGAAAGCCAGTTTGTTGTTTTGTACCTCTTCCCTTGTGAATTTAATGTTTTGGTCCACCGCATTAATGTGTTCTGTGAAAGCTTGTACTTCCTTCTGGTGGATTTTAACCCAGGTGTCATCAACATATCTGAACCAGTGGCTGGGTGCTATGCCCTTAAAGGTATTAAGCGCCTGTGTTTCTACCTCCTCCATGTAAAGGTTGGCCACAATAGGTGAAACTGGAGATCCCATAGCACATCCATGTTTTTGCTTATAGAACTTATCCCTGTATTTGAAATAGGTGGTATTCAGGCACAAGTCCAACAAGGAACTACAATCAGTATACTGGGGTATGAGAGAATATTTATAACCAATAGCCACTTATTTACTGACTAGACTGTATGTATAACAGGCCAAGAGCTAACAACTCATTATACTGGTCTGTAATGGGATAATATTTAACCAATACATGTATGATTACTGGACTGACTGTACTAACAGGCCCAAGAGCAAATCAGTATACTGGTCTGTAATGGGATAATTATTAAATCCAATAGCACTGTATTTACTGGATTAGACTGTATGTAACAGGCCAAGAGCTAATAGACAGCAACTGCTCTGTAATGGGATAATATTTATATCCAATAGCCACTGTATTACTGGACTAGACTGTACGTTACAGGCCCAAGAGCTAATAGTCAGTATACTGCTCTGTAATGGGATAATATTTATATCCAATAGCACTGTATTACTGGACTAGACTGTACGTAACAGGCCCAGAGCTAACAATAAGCATACTGGTCTGTAATGGGATTATAATTATATCCAATAGCAGTGTATTTACTGGACTAGATTGTATGTACCAGGCTCATGACCTAACAATCAATATACTGGTCTGTAATGAATGAGTGAATGACTAGAATGTTTAACAGCCGAAGAGCTAACAATCAGTATACTGGTCTTTAATGGGATAATATTTATAACCAATATCACTGTATTACCGGACTAGACTGTATGTAACAGGCCCAAAGCTAACAATTTTATTCTGGTCTGTAATGGGATAATATTTATACCAATAGCAATGCATTTGCTGCACTAGACTATACATACAGGACCAAGAGCTAACATTTGTATTCTGGTCTGTAATGGGATAATATTTATAACCAATACACTGTATTTACTGGACTAGACTGTACGTAACAGGCCCAATAGCTAACAATCAGTATACGGTCTGTAATGGTAATATTTATATCCAAAGCACTGTACTGTATTTACTGGACTAGACTGTACATACCAGGCCGAAGAGCTAACAATCAGTATACTGGTTTGTAATGAGATAATATTTATAACCAATAGCACTTATTTACTGGACTAGACTGTATGTAACAGGCCAAAGAGCTAACAATCAGTATACTGATCTGTATGGTAATATATTTATACCAATAACATTTGTATTAACTGGACTAGACTGTACGTAACAGGCCCAAGAGCTAACAATCAGTATACTGGTCTGTAATGGGATAATTATTATATCCAAGCATTGCATTTACTGGATTAGACTGTATGTAACAGGCTCAAGAGCTAATGACAGTATACTGCTCTGTAATGGGATATATTTTCTATCCAATAGCACTGTATTTACTGGACAGACTGTACGTAACGGCCCAGAGCTACCAATAGCATACAGGTCTGTAATGGGATTATAATTATATCCAATAGCACTGTATTTACTGGACTAGATTGTATGTACCAGGCTCATGACCTAACAATCAATCACTGGTCTGTAATGAATGAGTGAATGACTAGAATGTACTTAACAGGCCGCCGAAGAGCTAACAATCAGTATACTGGTCTTTAATGGGATAATATTTATAACCAATATCACTGTATTTACTAGACTAGATGTACGTAACAGGCCGAAGAGCTAACAATCAGTATACTGGTCTGTAATAGTAAAATATTTGTTGAGGTAGAGCTTGGAAAATATAGCTGTCCTTTAATTAGTGAGTATACATTAGATTTGGCTTTTATGCAGGCCAGAAACTCTGACATGAATGTTTAAAACTTGTTTTTTTAGGGGTGGTCACCCTTAAAACCAAAAACTAGTCTCTTGCCCGTTATCTTCCCACAAACTAACTGATATATTCAGCACATATTCAGCACCAGTATTTAAAGATAATTATTGCCTCCATTATGGCTCCTCCCTTCTGCAGTAAATCGAGTTTGTGACTGCTGACATCACCTTGAAGTGGTTGAAAGGCTTTCTCATTCATGCGATCACAGTAATGTATACTAAACCCCTTTGTTTATAAAGTATTGCCAGTGTGCAGATAAATGATATTGTATGGGGCCTAGGAATGTGCATTGATTATCTTTTCTATGTTTGTATAAATGATGGACCAGATCAGTAGCACTTCCGCTAAATGTAGTTGTAAATTAGCCTAATTGGAGTGCTTCCACAATCCCACAATCCCACACCAATGATTGACTGTTAATTCCACCTGCTCCCTCCTCTGCACATGTTAAGCTTATAAAAGCTCATTGAGCAGAGGGAGAAGGAAGATACCTTTTCCATAACGGAACAGAACTTACAGTATCATT
Source organism: Hymenochirus boettgeri (assembly GCA_019447015.1). Classification (NCBI taxonomy): domain Eukaryota; kingdom Metazoa; phylum Chordata; class Amphibia; order Anura; family Pipidae; genus Hymenochirus; species Hymenochirus boettgeri. The sequence goes on from CM033471.1 coordinate 41,339,681, forward strand.
AAATATCTGTTCACTAATGTGCAACAAAATGGTAAAAAAACCCCAGTTGGGGTTGCGGGAAGATAACTGACAGTCACCATGGTGAACATGCCCTTAACTAGTTTGTGCATTAATCTTGACAGACTACAGACACTGAAGTCGTCCTCTTGGCATTATCATGTACCACAGTCCTGTTATAGTAATTTTGTCCCATTTAGGTTTGTTTTCAATTTTCATAAAAAATTAAGTATCAATGCTACAAGGTTGGGGAGGCAGCAAATCAGTGTCATGTTCAGTGTTGTAAACTGCAGGGGCCCAGGACCCCCGTGAGATTGGAGGCCGGGCCCCTGACCCACACCCCTTCCCTCTCCATAGGTCCCCAATCAGCTGTTTTTAACAGCTCATTGCGCGTATGAAGGAAATACGCTGTTTAAAGACTGGATTAAAACAGCAGCTGATCGCTCTTTCCATCTGTTGGGTGGCGGAAAGTAACGTTATGCCACTGTCACTGTTAGACTGTTGTTTAATTGACTTAGCCCTTATGGATTCCATCACATGTAAAGTATAGCATAACATAGAAGTTCCAAAGTCTTGCTTAATTTTAATACAGTGGTTTTAAAGGCAATGCTTACCCCCAAGTAAATCCTATTGATCTTATTGATCGAACACAGAGTTATCTTCATTCAGGGACATGATTTGGTTTTTCTTTTTTTTTTTGAGGGTGAGCATGACCTTTAATATTAGAACATCTCACATAAACATAAATGAGCGGTAGGAACATCTCACAATTTCCCCACTATTGGGGCTATACAGCAGTTAAAGCATGTGATTCCGATGCTTGGAATAATTTGTCAATACTAATAAATAAACAGCACCATGTTCTGTGAAGACAGGTGTATCTGGATTTATTATATTCCACATTCCTTTGTAAATGGAAACATTTTTGTTGCTGCTGCTTTGGATTTATGGAAATGTGTACGAACTATTGTTTGCCAGGCTAAGAATAATGCTTAGGGCAGCTCAAGGAATCGGGACTGCTGTTTATTGAAGGTTCAGTGATTTCCAAGCCAGATTTTTGTTGGCTGGCACACGACTGTCTAAATGAAAGTGCATCTTTTGTTTGTTTTTTACTCTTTCCTTTCAGGAAATGTAGTAGATGCACTAACGATCTATGCAATGCACATATGAAGTGCAATTTATCAAAGATTCTGCCATGTGGTGTATCCATAAGGATCTTCATAGGGTAAAATCACCAACATAAATAATGAATGGTTTGGCATTAACATAAGCACATTTATTACTTGGTTGAAGGCTTCTTTTCAAGGCCAGTTTTAGAAATACATTATTTCTTTCTCTCCTATGGGCAGCAGGTGGCACTATTGGATAAGAATCCATATTGCTCGGGATCCAATTTGGCTTTGCAAACGTTCTGCTAAAAGCTTTTCGCATTATGTTCTGATACAGTTCCCAGAGAATGAGCAAGTCTCTTGAAAAGAGATCTGATGAGCTTCAATGTATTTCTCCACTTCCCAAAGGGTGTGTATTTGTCGGCTGTATACAAGACGGCTGATGATCAAACAGCTACTAATTGATCAATCGCTAATGCATTTTCATAACAGTAATTTTGTGTATTGCATTACTCAGAGGAAGCATAAAAATGAACATTGTGTACAAGCTTTATGGTTAGGAGAAGGAAGCCATTCAGCCCATACAGTCAACAGTTAAATAAGTCCAGCTATTCTCACTGACTAAATCAGTAATAAAGGGCACATCCTATGAAAAATGGGATGGTATGGGAGACAATACAAGGGATCCCTTATATAAAGTCCAAATTTGGGCGTGGTAGCTAACGGTTTGTTACCACCTGTCCACTGATCCACTGATGTTGTTATAGGCTAAAATTCTGAGACTGGGCCAAGGCAGGTCACCAATGTGAGTGTATTGTTTTAATGTTAAAATATTGTGACTGAATAGCTTTTGGGTTGACTGGAGCACTGACTGGGTGGCTGGTTAGTGGTTTGGATGGATGATGGATTTCTTAGCTGATGGATTAGCAAGAATTTAACTGGCTGGTTAATGGACTGAGTTGCTGAGCACTGGCTAGTGCATTCCCTGGCTTGTAATTTAGCTGGTATAGCACTGTCTGGCTTGTGAATAATTAAGTGGTGAACTGGGAGGCTGATGGACAAGCTAGCAGGTAGATATGCTGGTTGGTTATTTTACTATTACTGGACTGGGTTGTTGATATGCTGGTGGACTAGCTTGGGAACTGCTGGCTCCCCGGGACCAGGCTGAAGCTATCTGCAGGCATCTGAAATTTCCAGGAAAAAATAATAAATAAAGAGCCATAAGCCGGGACCCAAGGGCCTCTTCCACTTGCCCTTTTCGATAACGCAGAGGCATTTGTTTTTCTACACAATTCACACATTATTCACACACACACATCACATAGAACGCATATGTATTATCATGCATTTTACAGCTCAGTGTAGTGTGACTGAAGCCTTAGTGGAGGAAAGATCACAATGAAATATCTAACTTGTCATGTGTGATGTCACGTAACCATCCATGGCTGTCTGGGTCCTAGCATCCCACACCAGGCTTAGTACAGCCTTGCTGGCTGTACCCCTATAAAGGCAGCCCTCTAAAAGCGAGCATGTGCCTGAAATATCTGCTACAAATTGTGTTACTAACTTTAATTGTGCCTGCTCATGTGATTGTTGGCAACTGCAGAAATATTCTGTGTGTGTATATGTCCAAGGACACAAACACGTACAGTATGTATCAGGGGGGTCTCTATGGGTGGGTGGCGTGAGCCCAGGACCCTTTACTACTGCCTCTCAGTAATCAAGAGCATCTGTATACCATACTGTACATATGATCTTTGTGGCCTGGTGGTTGCTTTCCACTGCTAAACTGATGAACAAAATAAGTCTTGTTCTGACAGCAATCCCGCGGAACCTATATAAAATCCGAAAATCCGAATATTCTGCTCAAACCCAATTGAATCTGATTTTTTATTTTGAACTATTCGATATCATTTTTGATCTTTCAATTGGAATTTTTAAATTTTGGCTAGGAATTTTAGATTTTTAATGGATTTAATTTGTGATTTTTGAAATTTCTCATGAAAGTTCAGAAAAATCGGTCAAATTCGTGGATTTTTAAAATCTGCAGTTCATTTTGAAACCGGGATTCATCAATAAGGCTGTATAGTATTCTAAATGTTTCTCAAGGGTGTGCCGGGCACCTGGTGTGACTTTGTTATTTTGTTCTCTAAAAATATATATATTATGCTAACATTTCAAGTGTAGTTCAAGTGTAAGTTTGCACTACATTAATTAGTTACAATATACACTGTAAAGTACATAACATATGAGTAATTACAACTTTAAGTCCCACACAGGTTTGCCTCGAGAAAACTGTCTGTTTTGAGAACCAATGTTCTAAAGTTTGGTGATCCAAGTGCAATTTTTACACAGCTACAAGGTTGGGAAAAACTTATTATGCTGTATCACTGTGCATTTTTTTTTATATTGTTAAAAATGACTCAAAACATTTTCCATTTTATTCTGAGACTCACTGAAGGGAGCCCTCTGAGGCAGTCCTGTTTTTTTAATGAATCCCAATTAGTGAATCATATTGCAAGGCCATCTGTCCAAAAAAAGATTTGCATTCTGAACTAAAACTCTTCTAATTTAAGAGTGTAAATTGATCTATTACTAACTTGTGCACATATCTGTTGTACTCACTGTTAAAATGTATGTTAATACTATACAGGTGTGAATATATGCCATGCTTTGCTTGCAGAATACAAATAAAATCTATAGTCAGAGTTTGAAACCAAGAGGGAGTTGCACAAACTTGAGATAATAAAGCAATAAAAGAAAATTATTTGCACTACTGTTAAATCTGATTCTTGAAGCACTCATTGGAAATACATTATTATGGGGATAATAGGACGTAGACAAGGAGATGCAATATATGGTTCTATTATCTAGATATCTATGGTATGAGTTACCCAGCGGCACTGGGGAGGTCTTTGGAGTTATAGTGAGTTAGTAATATACACTGCAGTATCCCAGAAACTACATCTTATTGGTTGCACAAACATTTGCTTCTCCACAATAACATTAAGGCTGGGTACACACCAGCAGATATCTTCAGCAACCGACCGATCCACGGCACTATTGGTCGGTGAAATTTCTGCTGGTGTGGGTGGCCGTTTGCGACCGACCTCGATCGTCTGTTAGTCCAATCATCGAACGACCGATGATCGGACGTGTCAGTAAATTACGACTGATCTTGTGGTTCCCTATGGGACCACACGATTGGTTGCACGAACTGTCGTCCATGGCCACTATTGCCGCAATCGACAGTCATTTGTCCCGCTGAGTGCAAACGTTCGGTCGGGACAAAAATCCTGCATGTGTACCCAGCCTAAGGCTGCAATGTCAACGCTCTGGATGTGCTCCCGGTGAGTTGTCACGTGTTTGTGGATGCGATGTGTCCATTTTCTGTTATGGTAGCACATGTGATTGCGCAAAAAAGGTGATCGCATACGTTACCAATATGGGAACGGATGCGCTATCGCATGTGCATAGGAAATCACAGGAATTTTTTGAGCTCCCGTGATTTCCATTATATTCGAAATTGCATGCACATTTGCATGTGCAAACATGTGAAAAAATGTGGCCTAGTCCTAAGGGTCTGATGCAATAAAAGTAAAAAATACTTACAGGGTGGTTAATATCGTCCTGGTGTACACTAAGTGCCCATGAATGTACTAAGAAAGTACCGTATTACTCGAGTATGTACGAAATTTTTCAGGCTTTAAAGTTAGCCTGAAAACCTAACCTCGGCTTAACTCGGGTCAAGTCCTAATTTAGATCCAAATTCTGCAATTGCGGATAGTAACCAATAGGTGGCGCTGTGTTAACCTTCATAGAAAGTTCCAGGAGCAGATCTGCCTTTACACTTCCTGAGTCTGTCAGCTGGACTCACTCGGCACTGTCACTGCTCATCTGGATGCTGTAAATCGGATGGGTCTTCTCAGTATGGGACAAAAAAACAGCTGCTAGTACAGTGCAAATGACAGCTTGAAACTACAACTCTCAGGTGACATTTTTAACTATTGGGATCAGAGATCCTTTACTATAGGAGTCAGAGATTCCTTTATATAGGGGTCAGAGGGCCCTTTACAATATGGGGTCAGAGGCCACTCCCATTTTAGAAACTGAAACTCCCAGCAACAAAGCTGCCAGGAATTGGGAGGTTACTGGTACTGGTGATTTGGCTATTACTGTATGTGATTCCTGTATGGGAATTCTGCTGTCCTTAAAGAGCAACTAAAGTCTAAAAACAACACAGAATCAGAAGGCAGTAGTGGTGAAATTTCTACCCTCGACTTATACTCGCGTCAATCAGTTTTTTACAAATTTTTCAGGTAAAAATAGTACATCGTCACTTATACTCGGATCGACTTATACTCGAGTATATACGGTTAGCATGTTTCTTTACTTCATTTAAAATAGAATGCCATTACATTGGATGATGCCTGCCAGTTTCCAAAAACTGCACAGGCCCTATAAAACTGTTGATCTGCCGGGGGCCGGGCACACTATCTGGTATGTGTAGGTACCATATGATTGGTTGACACAAATTATAGCCCAGGCATGCTGATTCATATGATGATGGTATGATCATTCTGGAAGACAAAGCTTTAGAACCACATTTATTTGACACATACAACATCAGTATGTTTTTTATGATTGTAGAAGAATCGGAGTGCCTTGAGGAAACCCACTCAAGTACAGGGAGAACATACAAACTATTTGCAGATGTGTCCAAGATTTGAAGCAAGGACTTCAGCCCTGCAAAGGGATCAATGCTACCACTGATCCATCGTGCTGCCCAGCATAGAAGTATGATTAATATTGTAAAGATCTTTATTCAGACAGTGAGATTAGTATCATCACTTTATCTTTGATGTACAAGGTCAAAGGGCAAAAACGAAGGATAACATACTTAGCCATAAAGTACACTTTGCCATGGTAGCAGTCAAGTGACGGTATGTGCATTAATGCATTAGCTAATGAATCCAGATCCCTATTGGCTCATTAGTGATACATGCAGTATATGCAAGCTTGGCATAAGTGTGAACTGTGCCTTGGTCCCTTTTTACTTTAAACATACAGTATATTCAATCAGAGGTTCCTTCTATGCCCCATGCTAAACTAAATACTATTTCCCAGCTCTCCAACTCACATGTTAATATATGGCAGTACATTGGCCTTTGTATGTTATTCATTCACATCAACATCTGGTCTCCTTAGAAAAACAGAGAAGGCCTAGGCCTATTTCTTCCATAGGATGCTCATGACATTAAAGCAATGTAATATTTCTGTGCATAATCTACTGTAATAATTGCCTGAGAAAATTCTAGAGAAACATTTACATCAGCTTAAATGCAGAGACGAGAAAGTATTATGCTTTATTGTTCGATTTTTACAGTTGTAAACAATGTTTAAATTTCCTCTCTGATTCATATTTACGGTGTTTGTGGCCCTGAAAGAAGCCTTCCGGCATAATCCATCTGCTCACTGAATTGTTCTGTTCTATCCCTGAAGCTGGGAAACATTAGATTGAAATGTATTTTCAATAAAGCAAAGAACAATACAACCCCCCTTCCCAAACACACCCGACACATTCTCTGTTCGCACTTGTGGCCATAATGGTTATGTTCCTCTACAAGAACCATCATGAATGGGTAATGCAGCTCTGGTACATTATTTTCAAATGTAGCAGCACAGCAGGTGTCAGGAAGAGGTTGTAGGAGAGGGAGGAGGGAATGATGAGGCATGGTTTTGAGGATCATATTCTTATATATTTTCTTTTGGGCAGACATAACCTATAATCTACAAGTGCATTGACTGCCCGGTAGGTTTTGAAGACAATCAAAGATTGACCCCACCCATATCTCCTGTAGTCCCAGAGATCGAATTCCACCTGTTTTCCGCTCTTCGGCCTGGTATGTACAGTCTAGTCCAGTAAATACAGTACAGTGCTATTGGATATAAATATTATCCCATTACAGACCAGTATACTGATTGTTAGCTCTTGGGCCTGTTACATACAGTCTAGTCCAGTAAATACAGTGATATTGGTTATAAATATTATCCCATTACAGACCAGAATACAAATTGTTAGCTCTTGGTCCTGTTATGTATAGTCTAGTGCAGCAAATGCCTTGCTATTGGATATAAATATTATCCCATTACAGACCAGAATACAAATTGTTAGCTTTTGGGCCTGTTACATACAGTCTAGTCCGGTAAATACAGTGATATTGGATATAAATATTATCCCATTACAGACCAGTATAGTGATTGTTAGCTCTTGGGCCTGTTCTGTACAGTCTAGTCTAGTAAATACAGTGCTATTGGTTATAAATATTATCACATTAAAGATCAGTATACCAATTGTTAGCTTTTGTGCCTGTTGAAGGACCTAGCCTGTTTTGTTATTAATGCTTTAGCTCTGGGGTTTTTTATTTTCCATTTTTTCTTTAGATGACTTTGGGTTGAATTCCCAGCATGCTTTGCCCTTTAAAGAGTATCTCCACTGGTAATTTTTTGGGGGGTATATTACAAAGTGTTAGAAGATGTAGCATTTCTGACATAATGTTAAATGCATTAATTGAAGAAAGAGAGGTAAAAGAGTTATACCTTATCAGCTGTGAAGCATTCCCTGTCTTGGCCCATTCAATTGCAATTGGGCCTGCAATATTTAAAGGGCATGTCCACCCTAAAACTAAACTTTTGCTATATGGTAGAACCCCACTTCCCATCCCCAAACTCCAATATATTTAAAAAAAAAAAAGGATTAAAACGCTACTTACAGCACCTCGATCCTCCGGCGCACTGATCTAGCTCCCTGCTTGCAAAGGACAGATCTGGATGGTGGGAGGGAGAGGGTAAAGGGCTCCCCTTCGTTTGCCACTGTCCTCTTAGAGGGCAGGGAGGAGTCGGAAACCTTTTGGACAGGAAGACAGCTCCTACTCTTCAGTTTCCTGGACTTAAGACAAGCACTGCAGGAGAACCATAAGGAGCAGAAATGTAAGGTAAGTTTTTTTTAAACTACACAGTGGGGCCAGTAGTGGGTTAAATTTTAGTTTGGGGGGTGGACATGCCTTTAATATTTTGATCACTCTAATGACTGATTGCGATATCTTTGATCAGTCACTCTATAATTGGGATGTCTAACCAGTTTCAATTAAAAAACTACTGACATTCTCTGGCTGTCTTCTACTGTATCAAAGTGCATGAAGGGGGAAAATACATAATTAAAGGAGAACTAATACTGAGTTCCAAACCTCTCCAACCAAATAGAGGAACTAAACTGCTAAGCTTTCCTTAGTTCGCATATATAAAATACTTGCATTGGTTGAAATAGTGACCCATGCGTTCCAGCCCTTAGTTTACCGACTTACCATTGACTTATTGATGTTGCTTCAAGTGAGAAAGATAAGTTACTAGTGAGTACATACCTATTACTAGTGAATACACCTCATATATTGGAAACAAGAAAATTGATAATACCCCAATTTTCCCTATCCAATGGGCACGCTGCCTATGGGTAATTATTGATACCTCTCTCTCCTTTTCTAACCACATTAACTATGTTGCGAAAACCTGCCACTTTTTCCTTTGCAATATAGCAAAAATTTGCAAGTTCCTTTCTCTTCCGAATACCGCTATGCTAATGCATAGCAACCTATTACTTTCTGGTCTTCCTGTTCCCCACCTCTCTCCCCTTCAGTCTATACTTAACTCTGCCACACGTATTGTTTTGCTCTCTAATCTCCTCTGTACCAGACAACAACCTGGCTCCCCGTTAAACAACGCATTGTATACAAAATACTTCTAACATTCCTTTTGGTTACCATGGACATGTCATCTCTGTATACCTCCATACCACACAAAGATGGGATAGCATTGTGCCGCTGTCTATTGAGTGGTGAGTGACAGGTCGAGTTTTTAATTGATTGTTTAGAGTTAATCTTTTACAAATCTTACTTAAAGTTTATTAATGCCTTCTACAGGCAGTTGAGGGGCACTGTCATGGGGTCCAATGTCACTCCATCATATGCAAATGCCGTTATGGACTGGCTGGAGGGGGACTTCATCTATGGTTATCATTCTTCACACGCACTGTGTGGCCTGTGGAGTATATAGATGATTGATGTCTTCCTCTATGGTGGGGCGACATTGGACCTAAAAAACTTTCACTAACAGGGCAATGAACTACATCCTGAGATCAAGTTTTCTATGCAGAATAGTGCAACAGAGATATGTATTCTGGATGTGATAATAAAGATAGATCAGGGATCCGACGAACTTTACAGCAAGCCGATGATCGGAACCAGATCTTGGCATTTGGGAGTTTTCATCCTTCCCATGTCAAGAGGTGATTCCGATCAGCCAATTTGGGAGAGTGAATAGGATTGTTAACGACCCTAACACACGGTTGAAACAGATGCAACAAATGTATTCTAAATGTAAATAGACAGTATCTCAAAAAATTGTGTGGACCCCCCTTTATTGAAGGTTGATGTAGAGAAAATAGGAAGGACATATTACAATCTAAGCGTATCCCCTGATTATTGGACTTTGCGGTGGGAAGTAACCTTATTGAGGAGGCTGTGCGAAAAAATTGGCACACATTACATTGTGCCTTTCCAGAGGTAGAGGAGTTTAAAGTCCCTCCATTAATTAACTATCGTAAGGGATATACTATTGGCAATAGCTTAGTTAGAGCCATGTTTAGACAGGAGGGAGTTGATAAAGCACATTTCTGGGTAAATGTAAACCTGGGATGTATCCCTGTCTACACTGCACGCAGTGTAAGTATGTGGACAAGGGGCGTTGTTTATAACACCAGGTAGCAAGAAACAATATCTGACCAGAGAGTTATGCACATGTGAATCTACCTAGTAGTGTATGCACTTTGGTGCCCTTGTGGGTTGGTGGATGTAAGCGAGACCACCGAAAAGTCACGGATTTCCCAACACCATGCGAGCATACAGAAGAAGGAAATGAAGCTGCCTGTACCGAAATATTATGTCGAGGCAGGTCACACTGACAATGACTTAAGTTTAGGGTGTTGGAGAAAGTCATGAATTATAGTAGAGGTGGAGATCGTGTGCCTTAGATTGAAAAAAGAGAGAAGTTTGGTGGGTACACCAACTCAAGAGTCTGCACCTGATGGGTTAAACAAAGACTACGATCTCTACCACTTTTTGAAATAATGTTGAGTGCAGATATCCATTGTCGTCTCCTTAATGAAGTTTGAGATGGGATTAAACTATTACTGGGACTTAGGGGTTAACCTTAAGGGGAATGTTTAGCTTGTGGGTAGGGTTATGTGATCAGTTCCTGTGGGAAGGTATTTAAGATCATTCAATGTATAGCATTATGGGATGTTTGTACCTGATGAAGGGGAGTGCGATCCCCGAAACGTAGTACAATGACATGTGCTAAATAAAGCATCAAAAGTCAAGAACTGTGTGCGGTGAATCACTGATTGTGTATATATGTGAAAAAGCAAAGCAGGCTACTCCTTTTCTACCAGCACCAGGCGGAATCTGACTGAGAGGGGTGCCGTGGACCTTGCTGGTTTTCTTGTATATGTATGTTATATTATATACGCCACTTGGGTACGCAGCGTTTTTGTAAAATACAGAGGATACAAAAAAGGGATAAGTACAAACCATTAAATATATATAGAAAAGTTTCAAAGGTTAAGGGGAAAAAATGGGGCTTTACTAAGGTATTGTATAGAGATGGTATTAAGCTGCCCCTAAATGGTACTTTACCTTATAGGCTGAAACAGGATAGATTGCTAACAAAATAGAAGCCCCGCTAAGGTTGAAGGTGGATTATGGAAGCTGAATCCAGTACACCACAGGTTAATATATATCACCCAGCAGCCACTGCAAAAGAGAAGTGAGCTTTTTAGATCTTGGTGAATGTGCTTGTTCTATTGGTGCAATGTACCTGGAGACTTTAGTTCCCCTTTAAAGGAAAATATATCAACCAGTATTCAGTTTGCATTCAGTAACAAGTGAAGTTAAATAATTCATGGACAATTCCAATGGTTGTAAAGGTATAGGTCTGGGGCAAATGTGGTTGAATGGTGTTGTAGCTAGTTTTCAGACTTGTTGGGGGTCTGAGTAGCCGGGTAAGGTTTCCTCAATGATGACTTGTTGTGTGTCTGGTGTCCTTACGCAATATTCCCAAGCATATTATCAGGATTAAGTCGGCACTGATATTGAGTGATTATTGCCTCCTACTGTGTGAGAGCTTCAATGTTTATTTAAAGGGACATGCCACCCCATATAGTTTCCAAGAAATGTTTAAAAAAAAAAACCCAAAGCTAGGTTTTGCATTATCTTTAAATTCCAGTTCCCCTAAAGGGCTTACCTGACCCATTCCTTTGCCACCTGGGCACCGCTGACCCCTGCTCCTGTTGCAAACTCGTTTTTAGAAAAAACAGGCACACAGCTCTCTTCCGGCCTGCGGGTGTCAGGCCATTGGGGGGTATGTCACATCGCACCTTTTCTGACCGGAGGTGGATTGGCAGTGAGTGCAGTGTGGCTGGGGTCAGGTAAGGAACCTCAGAGGCACTTTTTATTAATGGAATGCTGGTTTGGGGTGTTATAACTTTAATAACTTTCTAGCTATTTTTTATGCTGGACTTCCTTTATGGGACTTTAGTATCTTGCGGTATTTACTCTCAATGTTACGAGAAATCCCAGTTTGTTCTAGTACAGGTGCTGGAGGAGAACCTGTGCATTATAGTGGTTTCTGTCCCTCCTTTTTAAACTCTCGGTAATGAAACCAACTACAGTAATTCAAGGTCATCTTACAATGTTGTCCTCCACAGAACTTCTGGGATTACTAATACAGTATGTGATATATATCTAATTCAGCCCCTTCTTCGCACGTGGAAAGACATACAGATGCGTTATTGGGAACAATAAGAATAATCTGTCCATTCGGCCCCCGTGGGTTACCATTTAGCTCTTTATTTTAAATTATTTATTCTATAAGGCTAATTAAATCATATTTCTTTAAGCCTTCGAGCTGAAAACAAGAATGGTTATGGTTTTCTCTATTATTTATAATTTTTTATGTGTCATGTTCAGTATATTTTTATAGCACTGCTTTTAATACCGCTATTCGTGTTTCTCACGCCCGAGTTTTACATCACCCTATTTTACACAGGGTTTATTTAACAGTCCGTGCAACTAGCTTCATTAACAGCAGCTATTTCACCCTTTGTGCTTCCTTTGCTAATGCAAAAAAAAAAAAATAAAGTAATTCAAGCTGGGAGATCATGTAGCAGCGTAAGGCAGAGAATAAGAAAAGTACGGAAGTGAAACACATCCGCCCATGAAAACATCTGCTTGAGGTTGTGACTGCAGCTCAAGTTTACTAGTTGAAATCACTCTGGGTGTTATTGTATTTTTCTTTTTTTATTCCATTTGGATATGTCGCTAAGACCGTCATTGAAAACATGTGTACTAACATCTATGGTCTGCTCTTTCAAAATGAATCTTTACCATAACAGCTATCACAAGGATAGGAAAGCACAATGGGATTCAATGGGTGTGCGTCACCACATGAACTCAGTTCATCATACATGCAAATGTCTGTGTCTGTGTTTAGAATACATCGCATTGCTTTAAATTCACAGTGACCATCTCCCCTTTTAATGTCAGTCTAAGCATAACCTCCCAAACACCCATGCCTGGGTCTTGGGGTGGCCTACTCAGTTTGCCTGCCTTTGCCTGGACTACCCAGCTCCCGCGCTGGCGTTAGCGAAAGCTGTCTATTGAGTGGTGAGTGACAGGTCGAGTTTTTCATTGATTGTTTAGAGTTAATCTTTTACAAATCTTACTTAAAGTTTATTAATGCCTTCTACAGGCAGTTGAGGGGCACTGTGATGGGGTCCAATGTCACTCCATCATATGCCAATGCCGTTATGGACTGGCTGGAGGGGGACTTCATCTATGGGTTATCATTCTTCACCACGCACTGTGTGGCCTGGTGGAGATATATAGATGATTGATGTCTTCCTCTTATGGTGGGGCGACATTGGATCCCTAAACACTTTCACTAACAGGGCAATGAACTACATCCTGAGATCAAGTTTTCTATGCAGAATAGTGCAACAGAGATATGTATTCTGGATGTGATAATAAAGATAGATCAGGGTATCAAGACCGAACTTTACAGCAAGCCGACTGATCGGAACCAGATCTTGGCATTTGGGAGTTTTCATCCTTCCCATGTCAAGAGGTCGATTCCGATCAGCCAATTTGGGAGAGTGAATAGGATTGTTAACGACCCTAACACACGGTTGAAACAGATGCAACAAATGTATTCTAAATTTGTAAATAGACAGTATCTCAAAAAATTGTTGGACCCCCCTTTATTGAAGGTTGATGGTAGAGAAATTAGGAAGGACATATTACAATCTAAGCGTATCCCCCTGATTATGGACTTTGCGGTGGGAAGTAACCTTATTGAGGAGGCTGTGCGAAAAAATTGGCACACATTACATTGTGCCTTTCCAGAGGTAGAGGAGTTTAAAGTCCCTCCATTAATTAACTATCGTAAGGGATATACTATTGGCAAAAGCTTAGTTAGAGCCATGTTTAGACAGGAGGGAGTTGATAAAGCTACATTTCTGGGTAAATGTAAACCTGGGATGTATCCCTGTCTACACTGCACGCAGTGTAAGTATGTGGACAAGGGGCCGTTGTTTATACACCCAGGTAGCAAGAAACAATATCTGACCAGAGAGTTATGCACATGTGAATCTACCTATGTAGTGTATGCACTTTGGTGCCCTTGTGGGTTGGTGTATGTAAGCGAGACCACCGAAAAGTCACGGATTTCCCAACACCATGCGAGCATACAGAAGAAGGAAATGAAGCTGCCTGTACCGAAATATTATGTCGAGGCAGGTCACACTGACAATGACTTAAAGTTTAGGGTGTTGGAGAAAGTCATGAATTATAGTAGAGGTGGAGATCGTGGCCTTAGATTGAAAAAGAGAGAAGTTTGGTGGGTACACCAACTCAAGAGTCTGCACCCTGATGGGTTAAACAAAGACTACGATCTCTACCACTTTTTGAAATAATGTTGAGTGCAGATATCCATTGTCGTTCTCCTTTAATGAAGTTTTGAGATAGGGATTAAACTATTACTGGGACATTAGGGGTTAACCTTAAGGGGAATGTTTTAGCTTGTGGGTAGGGTTATGTGATCAGTTCCTGTGGGAAGGTATTTAAGATCATTCAATGTATAGCATTATGTGAATGTTTGTACCTGATGAAGGGGAGTGCGATCCCCGAAACGTAGTACAATGACATGTGCTAAATAAAGCATCAAAAGTCAAGAACTGTGTGCGGTGAATCACTGATTGTGTATATATGTGAAAAAGCAAAGCAGGCATACTCCTTTTCTACCAGCACCAGGCGGAATCTGACTGAGAGGTGTGCCGTGGACCTTGCTGGTTTTCTTGTATATGTATGTATATTATTTATATAACGCCACTTGGGTACGCAGCGTTTTTGTAAAATACAGAGGATACAAACAAGGGGATAAGTACAAACCATTAAATTATATAGATAAAGTTTCAAAGGTTAAGGGGAAAAAATGGGGCTTTACTAAGGTATTGTATAGAGATGGTATTAAGTCCTGCCCATAAATGGTACTTTACCTTATAGGCTGAAACAGGATAGATTGCTAACAAAATAGAAGCCCAGCTAAGGTTGATAGGTGGATTATGGAAGCTGAATCCTAGTACCCACAGGTTAATTTTATATATCACCCAGCAGCCACTGCAAAAGAAGAAGTGAGCTTTTTAGATCTTGGTGAATGTGCTTGTTCTATTGGTGCAATGTTACCTGGAGACTTTAGTTCCCCTTTAAAGGAAAATATTATCAACCAGTATTCAGTTTGCATTCAGTAACAAAGTGAAGTTAAATAATTCATGGACAATTCCAATGGTTGTAAAGGTTATAGGTCTGGGGCAAATTGTGTAATGGTGTTCAGCTACACAGCTTGATTTTCAGGAACTTGTCTGGTGGTCACTGAGATAGACACGGGTAAGGTTTCTCCTCATCTGGATTGACTAGTTAGGGTTGTCAGCTTTCCTGCTGAATAATATTCCACAAAGCAATATTATCAGAGATAATATTCAGAAGTCGTCAAAACTGATATTGAGATACTAGATTATTGCCTCCTACTGATGTGAAGAGCTTACAATGTTTATTTAAAGGGCATGTCCACCCTAAAATATAGTTTCCAAGAAATGTTTAAAAAAAAAAAAAACCCAAAGCTAGGTTTTTGCATTATCTTTAAATTCCAAAGGTTCCCCTAAAGGGCTTACCTGACCCATTCCTTTGCCACCTGGGCACCGCTGACCCCTGCTCCTGTTGCAAACTCGTTTTTAGAAAAAACAGGCACACAGCTCTACTTCCGGCCTGCGGCTGTCAGGCAATTGGGTGTAATGTCACATCGCACCTTTACTGACCAGGAGGTGGATTGGCAGTGGAGCAGTGATGGACTGGGTCAGGTAAGGAACTTCAGAGGCATTTTTAAACTTAAGGATAATGCTAGGTTTGGGGGATGTTAAACATTTCTAAGCTAACTTTATTTTATGCTGGACATTCCCTTTAATGAGGACATTACATATGTATCCTTGCGGTATTTAATCTCTAATGTTACAGGAAATCCCAGTTAATGTTCTAGTTACAGGGTAAGCTGGAGAAGACCTGTGCATTATAAAGTGGTTTCTGTCCCTCCTCATTATTAAAACTCTCGGTAATGAAACCAACTACAGTAAATTCAAAGGCATCAACTCTACAAATGTTTGTCATCCAAACAGTAACTTCTGGGATTTACTAATACAGTATGTGATATATATCTAATTGCAGCCCCTTCTTCGCACGTGGAAAGACATACAGATGCGCTTATTGGGAACAATAAGAATAATCTGTCCATTCGGCCCCCCGATGGGTTACCATTTAGCTACTTTTATTAAATTATTATTTTCATTAATAAGGCTAATTAAATCATATTTTCTTTAAGCCTTCGAGCTGAAAACAAGAATGTTTATGGTTTTCTCTATTATTTATAATTTTTTATGGTCATGTTCAGTATATTTTTATAGCACTGCATTTTAATACAGCTATTCGTGTTTCTATCACGCAACGAGTTATTACATATACTCCATAATTTTAACACAGGGTTTAATTTAAACAGTCATGTGCAACTGACTTCATTAACAGCAGCTATTTCACCATTTGTGCTTCATTTGCTAATGCAAAAAAAAAAAAAATAATAAAGTAATTCAAGCTTGGGAGATCAGTAGCAGCGTAAGGCAGAGAATAAAGAAAGTACGGAACTGAAACACATTCCGCCAATGAAAACATCTGCTTGAGGTTGTGACTGCAGCTCAAGTTTACTAAGTTTGAAATCACTCTGCTGGATGTTATTGTATTTTTCTTATTTTTATTCCATTTGGATATGTCGCTAAGACCGTCATTGAAACAATTGCTTTACATAACAATCTTATGGTCTGCTCTTTCAAAATGAATCTTTACCCTTAAACAGCTATCACAAGGAATAGGAAGAGCACAATGGGATTCAATGGGGCTGCGTCCACCACATGAACTCAGTTCATCAGATACATGCAAATGTCTGTGTCTGTGTTTAGAAATACATGCAAATTGCTTTAAATTCACAGTGACCATCTCCCCTTTTAAATGTCAGTCTAAGCATATACCTCCCAAAACACACTGCCTGGGTCTTGGTGTGGCCTACTCACAGTTTGCCTGCCTTTGCCCTGGACTACCCAGCTCCCCCTGCGTTGCACAACCACATCCCCATACCCCCCATACCCCCAATGGGACAAACATAAGCAGTCCAGGACATTGGCCAGCAGCCCATTGACACCTGTGAATCTATATCATGAGAAAGAGGTACTGACCGTTTTAGACCTAAATCCACTTTCACTCCCTCTTTCTCTTTACATCCTGGTATACTCACTTTTAATATTTGCATAATAGGGGACACAAAATATCCCCCTCCCAAAATGTCCATCCTACCAAGAACGCAGAGCTATTAAAAAGTGAATTCACTTTATAGGTTATGATGCACATCTTCATTATAATTATGATTATATTGATAGACTTTATGGGAAATGTTTCTATTTCTGTTTCCTCAAATGTTGTGTGTATATATATATAAGGATGGATTTTATGGGTACAGCACTTTTTTATTACTTACAGTATTGCTAATCTTGCTTAGAGTTCCTCTGTCAGACACACGATTAAATGGGATGAGACGTTATGTTTAGTCACACCCCTTTGGATTTAAAAGGACTCACAGCATTGCAGTTAGTAGGACACTGTAGAAGCTGATGTAGCGAAACGCGTTCGGTCGTTCGCCTCCCGGAGTGCCTGGTCCTCCCTTCTTCTATTTTCCATGCACACATTATCGTTTTACGGTATACCTCTGCCTGACTGCTGAGGAACTTGACTGAACCTGACTGGGATTTTTGGTGGTTATCGTTGCCAGCTAAGTATAGGAGTTGTTACACATGCACTTTACACAGGGCCGTCTCTAGACTTTTTGCCACCTGACACAAAATTCCAAATGCCGCCCCCCTCGTCCCTCGGAAGGGGTGTGGTTTTATAATGGAAAGTGGGTGGTGCTTTGTCTGGAAGTGGGATGTGGCTTGTCAAGAAGGTGGGAGGGCTTTATCACGTTGATTCTATCTTAGTCCTTTATACATGTCTATCCATCTATCTATCTATCTATCTATCTATCTATATCTATCTATCTATCTATGCTATCTAACTTTGCTATCTATCTATCTATCTATCTATCTTTGCTATCTATCTTTGCTATCTATCTATCTATCTATCTTTGCTATCTATCTATCTATCTATCAATCTATCTATCTATCTATCTATCATCTTCTATCTATCTATCTATCTATCTATCTATCTATCTATCTATCTATCTATCCCTATGTATCTATCTATCTTCTAACTCTGCTATCTATCTAACTCTGCTATCTATCTTCTATCTATCTATCTATCTATCTATCTATCTATCTCTATCTAATGGGCCCCATAGACGATGGAATGAAATCGTGCGATAGTCGTACGATAGGTCAAATCGTGTATAAATCGTAAAGTTAATGTGAAAGATATTGTCTTATGCGACTAGGTTTGGAAGACATTATTGTTGTTATCCGAAATCGGTTTGGACGAAAAATTTTAGTCGAATACGATGTAATCGTTTGTGTGTATGAAGGATCGTACAACAAACGTACAGAATGTTGCGATTTGATTGTAAAGAAAGCTAGTTAGTGGGTTTGACCATCCTTAATAGGAAGTAGTCATGTAGTGTTATCAGACAGACGTACAGACCACTGACTGTTGAAAGTACAAGTCCCTATATATCCAAACCAATTATATAACTCCACAGGTGACACACCGAACAACAAACGAAACTCGTACGAACACAGGAAAAGAACGTTCGTCTATCCGTCACTTCCGACACATTAGCATATGTTACAACCCAACAAAATTGCATCATTTATGGCCCATCGTACAACACAATTATGGACTCACATCTAACCATACAATATAAATCGTATACAATTTAATCTACACATTAAGGATAGGTTGCATTCAAAATAACAAACTATTCAATCGATTGCGTTAGTGGACGAACGTACGACGATCGTACACAATTTACATCGCTGTCCATACCAAACTACCAATTTAATCTCATCGTCTATGGGCCCCATTACTCTGCTATCTATCACTATCTATCTATCTATCTATCTATCTATCTATTCTAACTCTGCTATCTATCTTCAACTCTGCTATCTATCTATCTATCTATCTATCTATCTATCTATCTCTGCTACTCTATCTATCTATCATCTATCTATCTAACTCTCTATCTATATCTATCTATATATCTTTATCTACTCTATCTAACTCTGCTATCTATCTATCTATCTATCTATCTATCTATCTATCTATCTAACTCTGCTATCTATCTATCTAACTCTGCTATCTATCTATCTAACTCTGCTATTTCTATCTATCTATCTATCTATCTATCTATCTATCTATCTATCTATCTAATCTATCTATCTATCTATCTATCTCTGCTCATCTATCTATCTATCTATCTATCTATCTTCTATCTATCTATCTATCTATCTACTATCTACCTATCTATCTATCTATCTATCTAACTATCTAACTCTGCTATCTATCTATCTATCTATCTATCTATCTATCTATCTACTATCTATCTATCTCACTAACTATCTAACTCTGCTATCTATCTATCTATCTATCTACTCTGCTATCTATCTATCTATCTACTATCTTCTATCTATCATCTATCTATCTATCTAATCTATCTATTTATCTATCTATCTATCTATCTATCTATCTATCTATCTATCTATCTATCTATCTATCTATCTATCTATCTATCTATCTATCTAACTCTGCTATCTATCTATCTATCTATCTATCTATCTATCTATCTAACTCTGCTATCTATCTATCTATCTATCTCTCTATCTATCTATCTATCTATCTATCTATCTATTATCTATCATCTACTATCTATCTATCTATCTATCTATCTACTGCTATCATCTATCTATCTATCTATCTATCTATCTATCTTATCTATCATCTATCATCTAATCTATCTATCTATCTATTTATCTATCTATCTATCTATCTATCTATCTCATCTATCTATCTATCATCTATCTATCGATCTATTCTACTAACTCGGCTATCTATCTATCTATCTATCTATCTATCTATCTATCTATCTACTATCATCTATTTTTATCTATCATCTAACTATCTATCTATCTATCTACTATCTATCTATCATCTATCTATCTATCTATCTATCTATCTACTCTGCTATCTATCTATCTATCTATTATCTATCTACTATCTATCTATCTATCATCTATCTATTACTATCTATCTATCATCTATCTACTATCTATCTATCATCTATCTTCTATCTTCTATCTACTATCTATCTATCTTCTATCTATCTATCTATCTATCTATCTACTCTGCTATCTATCGATCATCTATCTATCTATCTATCTATCTTCTATCTATCTATCTAACGCTATCTATCTATCTATCTATCTATCTATCTATCTATCTTATCTATCTATATCTATCTATCTATCATCTATCTATCTATCTATCTATCATCTACTCTATCTATCTTCTATCTATCTTATCATCTGGCTATAATTATATATGCTAGGCCTGCTGGCTGCTGCCTCACTGCCTGGGCACATTATATTAGTGGTTGGTCAGGTTGCTGCCTGCAGGCAGCAGGCTGCAAGTCACTGACTGGCCCTCAGAGAAGAACAAACACAGACCCCCCCGCCTCCCCAGCCCAGCCATCCCTATAAAAGTAAAAAGTAATTTGTTTTGTTTGCCTTATTATTATTATTATTATTAGGAATAGGATTAGGGAGGATTTCAATTCAATAATTTATAATTTCATTCTGATTTATACATTTATTATATATTTTTATCCCAATCTCACTCACTGTCTGTCACTGTGACTGATCCAAATCAGTCAGATCGGACGGGACGCACACGGAGGCCGACGCCGGAGGGACACACTGACTGACACAATAACTTCTTACAGCAGACGCAGTCAAGTCAACTTGACAACACGTGTCACACTCACACTGTCACTGACGCACGGTGACGGTCACGGACACACACTGGACTGGACGGCTGGGCAGCGCAGTGCAGCTCGACCAGTAGCCTGTCCTGGGTGGGATGGTCTGCGCGCGGGCTGAACTCGCGCCTTTCAGCGCTGACGTCACGGCTCACGGCGACGCAGCGCATGCAAATGAGGATGGTCTGGAACTTCAGTTCGGGATGGAGGCGGAGTCAGGACTTCGGTCTTCTCTTCGAGTCCGGAGTCTCCGGCAGTTGTAACTTGAAGCAGCTGAAGTTCCTGGACTGGTGCTGGCTGTGCTGGTAATGTAACAAGTCCGGTGCTCATGCTCACCACCCCCCCCACCCCCACCCCAGATTAGAGAGGGAGTTGGGGCAGCCAGAGATGCCGGCTTCCATTTAAAAAAAAAAAAAAAAAAGTGTGGACTGTGACAGTGCGTCGCAGTGCCGCTTCCCTACAGGGTGCCGCTCTGCAGTGTCTGCACCCTGCTTCATTAGTGAGGCGGCCCTGACTTTACACCTCACACTCTTTGAGGTTTTGAGCTAATCTGTGAGATTTTTTGTTAATTTCAATTGTTTTTATCTTATTGCGTGTATCCATATATACCATTTCATGTGGAGCAATAAAAGTATTTTTATGCAGTTTGACTACTTATGTGAGCGTTTTTTTCTTTTGTTGCTTCAGACACCAGGGCAGCCCCTCAAATGGGTCTGTGCAGTAACTGTTTGGGGATATGGAAACTGTCCTTACAGTACATATGCAAAAAATGTATACTAGTTTACTTTATCATAAACAACAACGGGGAAAAAAATATTTGTCCTGTTCCTTTCCTGTTTTATGTTTATGAAGAAACTCAATGACAGTTTTATGTTAAAAAATGATGTTCCACCTACACTCTGATGTCTAAAAAAATATTTCTAACATACATCATTGACAGTAAAATACAAAAGAACATCGCTCCTTTCAGTAAGCTGTAGTGTTTGTATAGACAATAATACCCACTCAACACTTACACTTTATATAGCAAGCATTGAATAACAATGTATTTAAATGTTCCCCTTTCCCTTATCTACATTAATTTACTTAGATACCTATCATAGTCAGCATCAATAGGGCAGGGCAATAAGAAAGCAACTTACCATCCCCACCCGTGTTACTCCGTAATCCTTTGCTTGAATGAAAAAATGTCACATTAAGCTGGGGACACACCATGCAAGATTTTGGCCCGATCGACCAAAATAATAGCATGGGTTTTTTGGCCGCGACACTCCGAAACCATGGGTGATCGTTGCAGCCCTCTATGGGCCGCGCAATCAGTCAGGGTAACTGTCGGCCATGGGCACTATTGCCACACACCGATAGTCCTTCCTCTTGTTGACCGGTCGGAAGTTCCATACAGTTGGTCAGAAGAAGAATCCATGTGTGGTGACCATGCTTTAGAGAGTGGGAGTAGAGGACAAAATGGAGAGTTTCCTCCTTCAGCAGGTATTTGTCTGTTGGGAAGAAAAATAAATTTATAATGCTGTATTTTTTAGTAAGACAGGTAATGCATTGCTTAAGGGGAACTGTGATCTTCATACTGTACTATAAGAGCACAATGCAGTCTATTGAATCTTATAGCAGTTGCAGAGTGGTACTTCCTGCTTAGACAGTGAGCAGCCTGTGAAATTACCAGCACCAGTAGCCCCTGGCTTGAGCATGCCCTACTGATAATTAGCTGCATCATTATCCCCACCCCTGAACTTTACTGCTTTTAAAGCTAGCTACTGAGATGACTAGAACTCGAACTTGAACCAGAGTTCGAGACGAACTATTCGAGTTCGAATGGACTCGACTTCTCTAAGCACCCCGGACCCGGATTTCTCAGACTTTCGATATTCCGGACTTTCAATAATTATCGACTGTTTAAACATCGCGGCATGCCAATATGCAGTAAAATGTCCTAATATAATTTGCGAGTAAATATTGAATGATCGAATATGCAAGTAAAATGTCTATATAACAAATACAAGAGTAAATATCAAATGATCAAATATGCAAATAAAATGTCTATTATACCAATACCCGAGTAAATTCAAATGATCGAATATGCAATAAAATGTCTATTATACCAATACCCGAGTAAATATCGAATTAAGGAATCGGCGAGTTGTTCATGGGATAATTTCGAATGTTACTCCTCGCATGCTCAAAAGTAGCACCAAGAGTAAAATTGATTTTCCGAAAGTCCTGGATATTTGAACATGTTCCCCAACCATTTCCCAGGTCCCACAGCCATTTACATTAAGTTACCTTGATATTTTAATTGTATTTCATTCAAACTTTTTGAACTATTTGACTTCCATTGACTTTAATGGGTCCATTTCGAACATTCACAACTTTCTATATAGTTCAAAAGTTCAAAAACGGACCGAACTTTTCGAAAGTTCGCCCATCTCTACTAGTTACAAGCCTGAAATATTTTTTTTCCCTCCCTAGGTGTGTCATAGGAAGAGAAAGGTACAGATGTTGATTGCACGCCTGTAATAGCTTTGGAAAAGATTGTTTTTTGGGGGTGTTGGCTTCTGACATAACTTATACATATAAATTAATACGTACAGATCTGAGTGCGAGTTTTCATTGATAACAGGGCTGTGTTGTTTTCAACATGAGGATGGTGCTAGGGGTAATATTAGATCAAACACAACTACCACACATAGAAAGGGGAATAGAGACCCTTCCTCAGAACCCCTCAATAGCACTCACACACTTGTACCACGATCCTCTATTGATGCAGAAAAAGTAAAAAGTTTAATACCTTAAATACTTGCTAACCACCTATACATATATATATGAAATAGTAACGAGGGTAGCACATGTACGCTTCTTATTTTTAAACACCCGGTGCTCACCATAAACAATAGATAATCAATAGGAATAGAAGGAAACACTCCTGGGTCTTGATGATAACAACAATATTTTATTGTATCACACAAACCCATTCTCAACGCGTTTCGGCCGCCATCTTGGCCGTCATCAGTATGTGATGTAAAAGTAACAGGTGACATAAAAAAGCTCAGCTGCGAGTTTCTCTCTTTTTAACACTAATATGTAATGATTCAGCTTGTTCAGCATTTGGATAGCTCCATGGTTCCTGATTACACAGGTAGATAGTGTCCAGCACGGGGGAGTGTTTTAGTGAAGGGGGTGGGAGTGTGAGCTTTTAATGTAACCTGTTACTTTTACATCACATCCTGATGAAGGTCAATAATTATATATATATATATATATATAATTATGAATTGTCACATATCCATAAAATATTAGAAATAGCCATAGGCTAATACGATATACAAATACCTCTTAAACCTAATAAAGTGCAACATCAAGCTTATCCAGCTCATAAAGTGCACTTAAAATGCGTTGATAAAGTGCATGGTAATAAGATGTAGAATTGCCTCTTATCACAAAATAAAGTGCAACAATCAAGCTCTCCAGTTCATAAAAGTGCAATTGTATGCAGTTAATTAACAGTAAAAAAACAACCTATGGTAAACATATATATACATAACAATAAACCATGTGGATGGCTATAAAAAAAATGGGAGAGAAACCAAGAACATTGTCTGAGAATGTATCATTTGTCTATTATATGTGCAGAAATCAAGTCTGTTGCTGAGTCAGGTAAGCAAACGCCCACCCCTTCCCCCCAGACAGTTCACCACTTCGTTCCCTGAAGACGATAGCCTGACAAAGCCTGTTTTTCTAGAGTGGTGCAAGTGTGTGAGTGGCATTGAGGGGTCTGACATAAGGGTGTCTATTTTCCCTTTCTATGTGTAGTAGTTATAACTAGAACACATCCTGTCACAAGACACAGAGACAGTGCAGAGTAGAAAGAAACTGGTTGGGAGCTCTTTTGAATAGGTGCAATTGTATGGAGACCATAGTTTCCTATTAAATCAGCCATTTCAAGGTTAAAAGGTACAAAATATATATCAGCCATAAAATTTCCTACTAATTAGCTCCAGTTTAACAGCAGCACACTCAATATAATTTATTTAATTATCATTACACCTTAAATATTTTGAATTACTTCTCTCATTGCATTCAGGATATTATCCTTATTAGATTCAGGAAAATGATGGCAATTAAAACTGTTTGTATTATATGTCATTGTCCTCCCCCATCTCTCTATTTCCTCTCTTGAGGCAACTCACTTAATCATTCAAAAAGGGAAAGAAACTCTATTTGATATCATATCCCATGTATCAACACAGGAAAAAAAAAATACATCTGAGCTTCTCTGGTATTCAGAAATATTTATGCAAATCATCTGCTTCCCTACAGGTTGTGATTCATTGGTCTTAATGTATCCCCATATGCCATTTTCATTTGTAATGAATTTAAATTTATGTGAAGTCAAGAAAACAATTATAGATTGAAGGACCAACATTGTATATAGGGTATATCTACTGTATTGAAATCAGTGCTGTTTGAGAAGAGAAGACCAGGGTAATACATAAAGTGGGGGTGTGTGTGTGCCAACTAAAGAATAAACACATTTGTAAATCAAGCAATGCACCCTGTGACCTATCAGCTTTATTAAATTACAACCCATGGGAAGACCATACAACTTGACTGCCGATCAGATGATGAGGAGTATATGTGGATCTGTCTGTTTCTTGTTTTGTCAGTCATTGCTGCGCAGCATATCGATATCAACCCATGAATGATGCACAGGAGGTTGGGGGGTGTGAGATAGAAAGACAAATAGATGAAGATAGATAGATAGATAGATAGATTAGATAGATAGATAGATAGATAGCTTGTGTCTTTTGTTTCTGATGTGTTATATGAAGATTGTATAGAGGATAATTCTAATCTTATAGAGACAGGTTTTGTGACAATTCTCCATGAACGGTGAATATAGAGAACACTGAGGTACACTGAGGCAGACTGTAATCTTTCTATATTGGATGGCACATTTGGTGGCTTGTTTCTAATAGACATTTTAAAATGTCATTTCCTGCACCTACCATCTTACAATTAAGTGTTAATGAAAATGCATTGACTGTTAAGATTCTGCAAGTATGATGTATTTTATTGTTATTATTTTATAGCCCTACTAATCTGTCTGGCAATTCAGGCCCAGAGAATCCCGGTCCCATAAGCTGCAAAGACTTGATAAGCTGTTGACATTAATATCCCAGCCCTATTCCACATGAGTCATTTTAGAAAGCTAACAATGATTGACTTTTTGTACTTTCCGTAAACAAGCACTTCAGCAAACAGTGGCCTGCTTCCCCTCAAAACAGTAGCCTAGCAAGCAGCACCCACATATAGCTATTCCCATTACTTGGGCAGGGGGTGCTGTAGAGCTTTTAGTAGGAAAGTGGGTATAGATCAGTGGCTTAACTAGGAATCATCAGCCCACCTACCAAACTATGATGCACCCTATCTGTGCTTTATCCCACAGTGGTTTTTTCTAGGATGAGGCTATATCTGTCATCCTGAAAATGGGCCCCCTTGTCTCCCAGGCCCCCCTGCACTTCCTCCCCCTGCTCACCTGGTATTTTTACACTCCCTGGTAGTGATGTGCAGTGCTATAGTATCCTTGCTATACAGTGTCTATTAAACCAGTTTTGTATTTTACTGATCTTTAAGAAGAAAGTGATAAAGTGCTCAGATATAGATGTTTGTGCCCATTAATATTTAGAAAAAGAATTGTAATTGGATCAGGACAGCACTAGTTTGTGCACAGATAACAACACCTTAATACATAACCAAAGTTTCCTTAATAATTAAAAAGTACAAACCTCCCAGAGATGAACACACTGGAAATTCCTTCAGATTGATGAATGAATATCAGCATTATCAAACAAACCCCATGTGAAGTGGGTTATTGAATCAAGACTATAAACCATACAGGGAGAAAATAGTTTTCAATGGGCCACAGGCAATACAAAAAGATTGGGAAGATCAACATGACAAACAAATCCATGGAAATGAAGGATGTATAGCCGGCTATCAAAGCCTTTAGGATCCTTTGGAGATTTAATAGATTTACAATGTGTATTCTTAAATCAATGATATTCTGTACGCTAAGAGGCCCCTCTGAGGCTGGGGAAGGGGTCAAGGCAATAAATGCTTTTTTATTCTGCTGACACGGCCAACAATGGAAATAAGCTGCCATATGTGGTTGTTAAAAGAAATCTGTTATTTGACCACTAAAAGGTTTCCTTCTTAAAGAAATTTTTGATAAGAATTTTAACTTGCCACTTATTCCACATTTTCATGAACTCATTTTGTTTTTTTGTTATATGCAATATCCATACCATTCCTTGTTTTGTTTCCAACAGTTTGTTTTTTACTTGACTACTTGTTATGTCACACAACAAGCCCTACAAAATCGTCAGTCACAAATCAAATATCGTCTTTGATCTCCCTTCTCAAATTTTGCTTTCCTTCTTTCCCTTCTTTCTCTTCCTTTCCCTTTCTCTTCCCCTCCTCCACTTTCTTTCTTCTCTTCTCCCATCTGATCACATATGCTTTTAACTTCTCCCTGGAGGCATTTCTTTTACCATTTTTGACTTGCAATACAGGAATCTCCAACCTCCTGCTTTGCTCCCTTTCTTCTTCTCCACACGATCTTTTCCCTAAATTAATCTCCCACCACAACACGAATCATCGAACTTTTTAGAAAAAGTTTCACCTTAAGAAACTTTTGCTGTGGATCTGCAAATTGGTTGCATTCACAACAATCAATTCATCAAACAAAACAATTCACACATCACATTCATCAAATCAATCAGACACATCCAAAACATCCACACACATCATCTCAAAAAATTCAATTTCACATCACACATCAATACTTCATCATCACACATCAAATCATCACAAATCATCATCACCCAATCTCAACAATCACAACAAATCCAATTCAACATCATCACACAATCATCACCACATCACATTCATGCCAACACAATTCAATATTCAACACAATCATCATCATCAACACATGATCAAAAAAGGTTCACTTCAACCACACACCATTCAACAAACAATCCTCACATGGTTCACATCACAATCTTCAACATCAACACACATCACACAATCACAAATGGTTCACAACTCCTTCACACACACAAATTCAAATCATCCCCATTTCAAATCACATCATCACACATAGTTTCACACATCACAAGCCACCAACACAGTTTTCACACAACATCATCACACATCTCACACACATCAACTCACCAACACATCACAAGGTTCAATCAATTGGTTCAGTTCATCAACAACACTTCAATCCACCAACAACATCATCATCAACATGCCTTTCAATGGTTCAAACATTCACAGGGTTCGTCCTTCAAGTTCATCATCATCAGGTGTCTCACATCATCATTCAATTCATCATTTGTCACAAATGTGTCAATCATCATCATCACACACATCATCTCATTCACATCAACCAAAATCAAAATTGGTTCACCAATTTTCACAACAGGGTTCAACACATCAGTCAACATCATCACAATTCCCGTGCTTCAATAGTCTCGAATTGTCTCTTCTTGTGACGTAGTCAGTCATTTTGTTCAGGTGTGAAATGCCATCATGCCCAAATAATTCTATAAATTCTACAGCCCAGGTTTTGTGCAGTCCTTGATAACATTTTTCAAATGCTTCATCTGATCGATAATTTCTTTCTCAGGTCCAACCTCTTGCTCTTTCTAGCTGTTTCCACTGCACCCTGTAGTCTTTTTTCCTCAATCCCTGGAGTCTTTTACTTGTGATACTTAACTACAAATAATATGCGTGACCACAGACTAATCCACACAAGAATGAAAGTTGAAAAATGTTGTCCGTATTCGCTCTGCTTTTCAGCAATAGTATTAGTATTGAAGTAGTATCTTCCATCACAGCAGAGCGGGAGGGGATGGGGCACATCATCTATCTTGCCAATCTGGTTCGGACAGCTTTAAAAAAAAAAAAAAAACCAGCACATGCGGCTTTCCCAGCGAGTGGCACTTAATGGTTTAAGTGTCAGTCACTGATGATTTGTTGACAGATTTGCTTCCCCATTAAATTCCATCGATGTGTTGAACCAGAGAAGAACACATATAAACTTTGAATTATATTGAAAAACTTTGCTGTCTCAATAGCGCAGGATGCTGCATCGCTAACACCAGATTTTAAAGAATGTCATTGCAGGCACATAGAAGCTCTAAAGGGGTTTTTAACAACCACTCACGCACCTGCTCCTTGCCTCCTTTGTTTTTAACCTTTCATTTTGGACCCGTTATCATAGCCTTTTGCCCCGCATATCTTTAATGTCAAGTTGAAAGCTTCTAGGTTCTTGAGCACAACCTTTGTTGGATCTGCTCCAGTTGTTGTCCATTTATATCAAAAACGACAAAAAGTGCGCTTTAATGGAAATTCTTCAGAACCACTTTCAGGAAATTCTGTTGGCAGTACTCAAGCGCAACATCAGTGTCATCTGTTCATATGATTTATAATCCGGGTGCATCCAATTGATGGAATAATCCTTGGCAAAACACTGAGGCTCCCAACCAAAAAATCTTCTTCTCTCTTATCTGCAGAGAACGGTAAATTAATTATTCATTTTGGTACCATGGGCAAGGTTGTGTCTGTGTGTTTCCTTGTTGGGAACCATTTTATTAAATCATTTATAACAAGGTAGTGTATGTGTGTTTCCTTGTGTGGGGGGAACCAGTTTAATAATGATCATTTAATAAAACAAGGTCTGAGCTGTGTTTCCTGTTGGGAACCATTTTTAAAAAATAGTTATACAATGTAGTGTAGGTGTGTTTCCTTGTTGGGAACCATTTTAAAAATCATTTATAATAACAAGTAGTGTTTCGTGTTTTTCCTTGTTGGGGGGGCCATTTTAATATCATTTATAAAACAAGGTAGTGTATTTGTGTTTCCTTGTTGGGAGGAACCTATTTTATCATTTATAAACAGGTAGTGTATGCGTGTTTCCTTGTTTGGAACCATTTAATCATTAAACAATGTAGTGTATGTGTGTTTCCTTGTTGGTAAACTTAACCATTTTAAATCATTTACATAACAAGGTGTGTATGTGTGTTTCCTTGTTGTTAACCATTTTGAAATATCATTTTAACAAGGTAGTGTATGTGTGTTTTCCTCCTTGTTGGGAACATTTTATATAAATCATTTATAACAAGTAGGTGTGTGGGTGTTCCTTGTTGGTACCATTTATCATTTATAACAAGTATGTGTTGTGTTTCCTTGTGGTAACCATTTTATTCATTTATCTAACAAGGTAAGGTATGTGGTTTCTTGTTGGGAACATTTTAAAAAAAAATCATTTTATACCAAGGTAGTGTATGTGTTTTTCCTTGTGGTACCATTTTAATCATTTCTAAACAAGGTAGTGTATGTGTTTTCCTTGTTGGTAACCATTTATCATTTTATAACAAGGTAGTGTGGGTGGTGTTTTCGCCTTGTTGGGACCATTTTATAAAAAATATCATTTATAAACAGGTAGTTTATGCGTGTTTCCATTGTTGGTAACCATTTTAATAAAATCATTTATAACAAGGTATTGTATGCGTGTTTCCTTGTTGGTAACCATTTTAAAATCATTTATAGGACAAGGTAGGTATGTGTGTTTCCTTGTTGGTACCCATTTTAAAATCATTTATAATACAAGGTGTGTATGTGTTTTCCTTGTTGGTAACCATTTTATCATTTAAACAATGTAGTTGTGTGTGTTTTTTTCTTCCTTTTCCCTTTTTTGGAACCTTTTTAAAAAAATCATTTATAAACAAGGTAGTGGTATGCGTGTTTCCTTTGTTGGTTAACCATTTTAAAAATCATTTATAACAATGTAGTTTAATGCGTGTTTCTTGTTGGTAAAACCATTTATCATTTATAACAAGGTAGTGTATGGCGTGTTTCCTGTTGGGAACCATTTATATCATTTATCACAAGGTATGTACAAAAATGTGGTGTTTCCTTGTTGGGAACCCATTTTATTATTCATTTATAATACAAGGTAGTGTATGTGTGTTTCCGTGTTGGGAGAACCATTTTTATCATTTATAACAGGTAGTGTATGTGTGTTTTCCTGTTGGGAACCATTTTATCATTTATTAACAAGGTAGTGTAATGTGTGTTTCCCCCTTTTGGTAACCATTTAATATTTATAACAAGGTATGTGTGTGTTTCCTTGTGGTACCATTTTATCATTTATAACAAGTAGTGTATGTGTGTTTCCTTGTGTGGTAACGCATTTTAAATAAATCATTTATAACAAGGTAGTGTGGTGTGGTTTCCTTGTTGGGAAACCATGTTTATTTATCATTTATAAACAAGGTAGTGTTGTTTTTCCTTGGTGGTAACCATTTGGAATCATTTTAAACTAACAAGGTAGTGTATGTTTGTTTCCTTGTTTGTAACCATTTATCATTTATAACAAGGTATGTGGTGGTTTTTCCTTGTTTGGGACCATGTTAAATCATTTTATACACAAAGGTAGTGTGTGTGTTGTTTTCCTTGTTGGGGGAACTCATTTATCATTTATAACCAGGTGTGTGTGTGTGTTTCACTCGCTTGTTTGGGAACCAGTTTAAAAAAAATAAAAAAAATTAGTTTATCATTTATAAAACAAGGTAGTGTATTTGTGGTTCCTTGTTGGGAACGCATTTTAAAATCATTTATAAAACAGAAGGTAGGTGTATGTTTGTTTCCCTTGTTGGGCAAGAACCATTTTAATCATTTATTAAACAAGGTATTGTATGTGTGTTTCCTTGTTTGGGGAACCATTTTATCATTTATAAAATAACAGTAGTGTAGTGTTTTTTCCCTTGTTGGGGAACCATTTTAGTAAAAAATCATTTATAAATATAAATAACAAGGTAGTGTGTGTGTGTTTCCTCCTCCTTGTTGGTAACCATTTTAAAAATCATTAAAACAGGTAGTGTATGTGTGTTTCCTTGTTGGGGAACCATTTTGAAATAAAAAATATCATTTAATAACAAGGTAGTGTGGTGATGTGTTTTCCTTGTTTGGTTAACCTATTTTAAATCATTTATAACAAGGTAGTGATGTTGTGTTTCCTTGTTGGGAAACCATTTTATCATTTATAAAACAAGGTAGTGTATGTGTTTTGTTTCCTTGTTTGTGTAAACCATTTTTAATCATTTATAACAATGTAGTGTATGGTGTTCCTTGTTGGGAAGCCATTTAACATCATTTATTAACAAGTAGTGTCTGTGGTGGTTTCCTTGTTGTAACGCATTTTAAAAATTACATTTATAAAACAAGGTATGTGTTGGTTTCCTTCCTTGTGGGTAACCATTTTAATCATTTATACAAGGTATTGTGTGTGTGTTTTCCTTGTTTGGGAACCATTTTATAAATAAATAATCAATTATCATTTATAACAATGTAGTGGTATGTGTGTTTCCTTGTTGGAAGGCCATTTTAAAATCATTTTATAAACATGTAGTTTATGGTGTTTTCCTTGTTTGTACCATTTTATCATTTCTAACAAGGTAGTGTATGTTTTGTTTTCCCTTCCTCCTTGTTGGGAACCATTTTAAAATCATTTATACAAGTAGTGTATGTGTGTTTCCTTGTTGGTAACCATTTTTAAAACAAAATCATTATAACAAGGTAGTGGTGGTGTGTTTCCTTGTTGGGGTTACCATTTTTAAAATTTATCATTTATAAACAAGGTAGTGTATGTGTGTTTCCTTGTTGGTAACCTTTTTACATTTTAACAAGGTATGGAGTGTATGTGTGTTTCCTCCTTGTTGTAACCATTTTATATCATTTATATAAAAGGTAGTGTGTGGTGTTTCCTTGTTGGTAACCATTTTATCATTTATAACAAGGTAGTGTAAGTATGTGTGGTTCCTTGTTGTTAACCATTTTATTATCATTGTCTAAACAGGTAGTGTGTTGGTGTTTCCTCCTTGTTGGAACCATTTTAACATTTATACAAGTAGTTTGTGTGTTTCCTTGTTGGTAACCATTTTAGATACTCATTTATAACGAAGGTAGTGTATGTTGTTTCCTTGTTGGGAACCATTTTGATCATTTAGTAACAAGGTGAGTGGTGGTGTGTTTCCTTGTTTGGGAACCATTTTAAAGTCATATACCAATGTCAGTGGTGTGTGTGTGTTTTCCTTGTTGGAACCATTTTAAAAATTTATCATTTATCCAAAACAAGGTAGTGTGTGTGTGTTTCCTCCTCCTTGTTTGGGTGGAACCATTTTTTTTTTAATCATTTATTAACAAGGTAGTGGGTATGTGTGTTTCTTGTTGGGAAACCATTTTATCATTTATAACAAGGTAGTGTTATGGTGTTTTCCTTGTTGGGTTGGGAACCATTTATAAAAAATCATTTTAACAGGTAGTGTATTGTGTTTCCTTGTTGGGAACCATTTTAAAAAAAATCATTTAGAACAAGGTAGTGTATGGTGTGTTTCCTGTTGGGAACCATTTTTAATCATTTATAACAGTAGTTGTGTGTGTGTTTCCTTGTTGGTAACGCAGTTTAAAATAATCATTTATAACAAGGTTAGTGTATGTGTGTTTTCCTGTTTGGAACATTTTAAAAATCATTTAATAAACAAGGGAGTGTGTGTTTGTTTTCTTGTTGGTACCATTTTATCTTTATCATTTATCACAGGTAGTGTATGTGTGTTTCCTCGGTGGGTTTTTGTTGGTTTTGTGTGTTTTTTTGTTTTTTGGGGGGGGTTTTTTTGTGTTGTTGGTTTCGTTTTTTTTTTTTCTTTTTTTTGTTGTGGTTGGTTTTTTCCTGTTGAGGGCCCCCTTTTCCTTCGTCCCCTCCCCCACCGTTTCTCCCCCCCGGTCCGTGTCGTGTGTTTCCTTGTTGGTCCCCCCTTTTCTCCTTTCTCCCCCGGTCGTGTCCATGTGTTGTTTCCTCTTGTTGGGGGGGAACCATTTTAATCATTTAGAACAAGGTAGTGTAATGTGTGTTTTCTTGTTTGGAACCATTTTAATCATTTTCCCAAGGTATTGTGTGTGTGTTTCCTCCTTGTTGGGGCCCATTTGTATCATTTATTAACAAGGTAGTGTGTGTGTGTTCCTTGGGGACCATTTTAATTAATAAAATAATCATGTTTAAAACAAGTAAGTGTGTTGGGTTTTTTTTCCTTGTTGGGGGAACCATTTTAATTATATCTTTATAACAAGGTAGCTGTATTTGTGTTTCCTCCTTTTTGGGGGAACCATTTTATTCATTTTTTACACAAGGTAAGTGTATGTGGTGTTTCCTTGTTGGAATCTTTTAAAAAATCATTTATAACAGGTAGTGTATGTGTGTTTCCTTGTTGGGAACCCATTTATCATTTATAACACGGTATAGTGTAGTGTGTTTCCTTCTTGGGAACCATTTTATCATTTATAAACAAGGTAGTGTGTGTGTGTTTCCTTCTTGTAACCATTTTATCATTTATAAACAAGGTATGTGTGTGTGTTCCTTGTTGGGAAACCATTTAATATCATTGATAACAAGGTAGTGTGTGTGTGTTTTTCCTTGTTTGGTACGCATTTTAATCATTTATAAACAAGGTAGTGTATGTGTGTTTTTCCTTGTTGGGAACCATTTTAATAAAAAAAAAATTAAAATTTAGAAAAAATAAAAATCATTTATAAAACAGGTAGTGTAATGTGTGTTCCTTTTGGTAAACCATTTTAATCATTTATAAAAGGTAGGTGTGTGTGTTTCCTGTTGGGAACCATTTTTAAACCTCATTTATATATAACAAGGTAGTGTATGTGTGTTTCCTTGTGGGGAACCATTTTATCATTTATAACAAGGTAGTGTATGTGTGTTTCCTTGTTGGTGGAACCATTTAATTAAATATTTAATTTTAAAATCATTATAAAATGTAGTTGTATATTTGGTGTTTTCCTTTCCTTGTTGGTTGTAACCATTTAAGCATTAAAACAGGTAGTGTAATTGTGTTTCCTTGTGGGCACCATTTTCTCATTTATACAAGTTAGTGATTGTGTTTCCTTGTTGTGGAACCATTTTATAAAATCATTTATCAACAAGGTAGGTATTGTGTTTCCCCTTGTTGGACCATTTATTATTTATAACAAGTAGTGTGTGTTGGTTTCCTTGTTTGGGAACCATTTTATATCCATTTATAACAAGGTCATTGTGTGTGTGTTTCCTTGTTGGGGGACCATTTTATAAGTTATTAATCATTTATACAAGGTAGTGTGGTTTTGGTGTTTTTTCCTTGTTGGGAAAGCCATTTTAATTAATTTAAACATTTTAAATAAAATTTATAAACTCATTTATAAAACAAGGGGTAGTGGTGTGTGTGTTTCCTTGTTGGTAACCATTTGTAAAATATAATCATTTATAACACTTTAGTAGTGGGTGTGTTTTCCTTGGTTGGGAACCATTTTAATCATTATAACAGGTAAGTTATGTGGTGTTTTCCTTGTTGGGAACCATTTGTAAAAATCATTTATACAAGGTAGTGGTATGTGTGTTTCCCTTCTCCCTTGTTGGTAACCATTTAAAACATTTATAAACAAGGTAGTGTATGTGTGTTTTCCTCCCTTGTTGGTAACCATTTTCTCATTTATAATTAACCAAGGTAGTGTATGTGTGTTTTTTCCTTGTTGGTAACCATTTTTAATCATTTATAACAAGGTAGTGTATGGTTTTCTTGTTGGGAAACATTTTCATCATTTATAACAAGGTAGTGTATGTGTGTTTCCTTGTTGGGAACCATTTAATCCTTATTAACAAGGGAGTTGTGTGTGTTTCCCTCTTTTGGTAACCATTTTATCATTTAATAACAAGTAGTGTGGTGTGGTTTTCCTTCCTTCCTGTTGGGAACCATTTTATTATCATTTTTAACAAGGTAGTGTGTGTGTGTTTCCTTGTTGGTAACCATTTTATACATTTAAATCACATAACAAGGTATGTATGTGTTTTTTCCGTGTTTGGTAACCATTTTAATCATTTATCAACAGGTAAGTGTATGTGTGTTTCCCAAGCATTGTGGGGAACCATTTTTAATCATTTATAACAAGGTAGTGTAGGTGGTGTTTCCTCCTTCCTTGTTGGGAACCATTTTAAAATATCTATTCATTTATAAAAACAAGGTAAGTGTCTGTGTGTTCCTCCCTGTTGGTAACCATTTTTAAGCATTTATAACAAGGTAGTGTCTGCGTGTTTCCTTGTTGGGACCATTTTATCATTTATAAAACCAGGTAGTGTTGCGTGTTTCCTTGTTGTACCAGTTTTAAATCATTATACAAGGTAGTGTAGCTTGTTCCTTGTTGGGGAACCATTTTAAAACCATTTATAACAAGGTATGTATGCGTGTTTCCTTGTTGGGGAACCATTTTAATCATTTATAAACAAGGTAGTGATTCGTGTTTCCCTTGTGGGAACCATTTTTATCATTTATAACAAGGTAGTGTATGCGTGTTTCCTCCTTGTTGGACCATTTTTGAAAAAAAAATCATTTCATAACAAGGTATGTATGCCGTGTTTCCTTGTGGTAACCATTTTAAAAAAAAAATAATCATTTATAAACAAGGTATGTATGCTGTTTCCTTGTTGGGAACCATTTAATCATTTATAACAAGGTAAGTGTGATGCTTGTTTCCTTGTTGGGAACCATTTTATTTAATCATTATAAAAACAAGGTAGTGTATGCGTGTTTTTTCCTTGTTGGGAACCTTTTAAACATTATAACAAGGTAGTGTATTGTGTGGTTCCTTTTTGGTAACCCATTTTAATCATTTATAACAGGTATGGTAATGCGTGTGTTCCTTGTTGGAGAACATTTTAATTCATTTATATAACAAGGTAGTGTATGTGGTGTTTCCTGTTGTGAACCATTTAATCTTTATAATCACAAGGTAGTGTGGTGTGGTTTCCTTGTTGGGAACCATTTTATCATTTATACAATGTAGGTATGTGTGTTTCCTTGTTGGGACCTTTTAAAACATTTATAACCAAGGTAGTGTATGTGTGTTTCCTTGTTGGAACCATTTTATAAATCATGTATAACCAGGTAGTGTATGTGTGTTTCCTTGTGGGAACCCATTTTATCATTTATAACAAGGTATTGTATGTATGTGTGTTTCCCTTGTTTGGAACCATTTTATCATTTATATAACAAGGTAGTTGGTGTGTGTTTCCCTTGTTGTGAACCATTTTATATCATTTATAACAGGTAGTGTATGTGTGTTTCCTTGTTGGGACCATTTTTAATTCATTTATAAACAAGGTAGTGTAATGTGGGGTTTTCCCTTGTTGGTAACCATTTTTATGTGCTTTTCTTTCATCAAGAACAACAATCACCGCACTTAGGCCTCAACAAATTTAAGAAATTTTGCTATTATTTCTTTCATGCAGTCCTTGCTAGATGTTCCACGGAATGCAAGGTTCTGTGTAGGCCAGCGTTGGATAAGTATGATTAGTCTTGGTAAAATATTCTCCAGTGCTGAGTTTCGTGATTTGGAAGTTGTTTACCTTTTGGTGTCAGCATCTCAAATGCAGAGTAATCTTGTTCTCCAGGTCTTTCCATTTAAAGCATGCCTCGTGTGGTAATCTGCTTCTTCTCATGAATTGGCCATTTGTGCTCTATTTATATTCCTCCATGTCTTAACCCCAGGATAACCCAGTGGTAGCACAGGACTGCACGCAAGCATTTAGTTTGGAAATATTTTACAGCAGAGCAAAATAATCATCTCTGCTCTCAGAGTACAGGAGCCTGATCTGTTGGTTACTCTGATTTGGCAATTCTCGTTCGATAATATTTCTGTTAAAAACCTCTTTTGCTTTTGGTTTCTGGTCCTTTTGGAAGTTAAATCTGTTAACCTGCTGTGGACCATTAGACACAAGAAATTCCTATTATTTCATTAGTCCTCTCCATCTCCTAAGGCCAGGGGTCTCTCAGTAGGATGACTTACCTTTGCATGGCGACTAACTGGCTCATTATATTTCCTCCTCTGGGCAGCTTGCTCAACTCCATACTGTAAGCTGTAGCTCCTGGGTTCCATTTCCCTCCACTTCTTTAGTGAAGTTTTCCTCCTTGGCATTGATTGACTTTCTTCTTCTTTGATAGTATATAGTGAATGTTGTGCTACCCAGGATAATTTCCTGTCCTGTCAACAGTGTTGTGGTTTCAACTGACCAAATCATGGCTACAACCTGCTTTCGCCTAGAGGTTCTAGGAAACAGATTATACTTCACATGGCGCTTGCCGCTGAAGAAACTTCGATGGATAGCTCCTTTTTGTTTGGATCAGCATGCTCTTTAAAGCCTCTTTTTTTTATAATAATATACGCGGCTCCATACAGCTTTATTCTCCTTCTCTTCTTGCGTCCAGCACTTTTCCTTTAATTTTATTGTGCCCCCGCCCCTCCTCCGCACACCCCGCTCCCCTCCCCCCTGCCTGCCCCCCCCTCTGTCTGTTCTCTCTCTCTCTGTCTGTCTCTGTCTCCTCTGTCTCCTTCGTTCTCTCCTCTGTCTCTCCTCTCTCCCCCCCTCTCTCTCTCCCCCCTCCTCTCTCTCCCCCCTCTCTCTCTCTCCCTCTTTTTCTCTCTCTCCTCCCCCCTCTCTCTCTCTCTCTCTCTCCTCTGTCCTATCTCTCTCTCTGTTCTCTCTCTCCCTCTCTCCTTGTCTACTCTCTCTCTCTCCTCTCTTCTCTCTCTCTCTACTCTCGCTCTCTCCCTCCCGCTCTCCCCCCCTCCCCCTCCTCCTCTGTCTCTCTTCCTCTCTCTCTCTCTCCTCTAGTCTCTCCTCTCTCCTCCCCCTCTCTCTCTCTCTCTCCTCCTCTGCCCCCCCTGTTCCTCTCTCTCTCCCTCTTTCTACTCCCTCTCTCCTCTCTCTCTCTCTCTTCTCTCCTCCCTTCCTCTCTCTCTCTTCTCCTCTCTCTGCTCTCTCTCTCTCCCTCCCTGTCTCCCTCTCTCTCGCCTCTCTCCTCTGTCTCTCCTCTCTTTCTCTCTCTCTTCTCTTCTCTTCTCTCCTCTCTCTCTCTCTCTGCTCTCTCTCTCTCTCTCTTTCTCTCTCTCATCTTCGCTCTCTGCTCTCTCTACTCTCTCTCTCCACTCCTCTCTCCTCTCTCTCTCTCTCTCTCTCTCTCTCGATCCTTTCTCTCTCTCTCTCTCTCTCCTCTCCTTCTCTCTCTCTCTCTCCTTCTCTCTCTCTCTCTCTCTCCTCTCTCTCTCCTTTCTCTCTCTCTCTCTCTCTCTGTCTCTCTCTCCGCTTCCCTATTCTCCTCCTCTCTCTCTTCTCTCTCTATCTCTCGCCTCTCTCTCGTCTCTCTCTCTCTCTCTCTCTCTCTCTCCGCTCCCTTCCCTTCTCTCTCTCTCTCTCTCTCTCTCCCTCCTCCCCCTCTCCTCTCTCTTCTCTCTCTCTCTCTCTCTCCTCTCTCTCTCTCTCTCTCTCTCTCCTCTCTCTCTCTCTCTCTCTCTCTCTCTCTCTCTCCTCTGTCTCTCTCTCCTCTCCTTCTCTCTCTCCTCTCTCTCTCTCTCCTCTCTCCCCGTGGCGTATCTACGTTAAAACATTCGGGGCACGTGCCCCGGATGTTTGGCAAAGTGCCGCCGAATGTTTTCCCGCCGCCTGTGCCCTTGCAAGTGCCCCGAACTTCCGGATTTCCCGGCTTTGCGCGAGAACCTCATGTGGAACTTCGCCGCAGCCGGCGCAGTCCGGCACGACAATGCCGGCACTGCGGCATGCCGGCGCGCACGATGTCACGAGCGCGCCGAGCGAGAGAGAGCTAAATCGGAGGGAATCCATGGCAGGTCTTTCAGTTTCAGTGCAGAGGCCAAAAAAGGGGGCCAGATTAGATAGATAGATAGATAGATAGTAGATATAGATAGATAGATAGCAGTAGATAGTAATAGATACAGATAGATAGATATAGATAGATAGGAGTTAGATAGATAGATGATATGATAGATAGATAGGTAAGAGATAGATAGGATTAGATAGATAGATAGATAGGCAGTTAGATAGATAGATAGAGTAGATAGATAGATAGAGTTAGTAGATAGAATAGATAGATTGTAGATAGATAGATAGAAGTTAGTAGGATAGATTATAATGAGATAGATAGATAGATAGATAGAATAGATAGATAGATAAGATAGATAGAGTAAGAAGATAGATAGATAGATAGATAGATAGATGAGTTAGTAGAAGATAGATAGATAGTCAGATAGATAGATAGATAGTTAGATAGATAGATAGATAGTATAATAGATAGATAGATAGCATGCTTATTTATAGTATGTATATTATTAGTATCAGAGATTAGATAGATAGATAGATAGATAGCAGATTAGATAGAGAGATAGATTAGTAGATAGATAGATAGATAAAGTTAGATGAGATAGATAGATAGATAGATAGATATAGATATATAGTAGTTTAGATAGATAGATAGATAGATATAGATAGATAATAGAGTAGATAGATAGATAGATAATGAGTTAATAGATAGATAGATAGATAGCAGTTAGATAGATAGATAGATAGCAGATAGATAGATAATTATAGATTAGATAGATAGATAGATATAGAGCAAGAGAGATAGACAGAAGCATTATAGACATAGTTTAAATAGTATAAACAGAGGCAGTAAGACAGATATACAAGAGATGAAGAGAGGGACAGATAGAGATAGATATACAGATAGAGAGAGAGGGACAGATAGAGATAGACACACAGAGAGAGAGAGAGGGACAGATAGAGATAGATATACAGAGAGAGAGAGAGGGAGAGATAGATATACAGAGAGAGAGAGGGACAGATAGAGATAGACATACAGAGAGAGAGAGAGGGAGAGATAGATATACAGAGAGAGAGAGGGACAGATAGAGATAGATATACAGAGAGAGAGAGGGACAGACAGAGATAGATAGGGGCAGAGATCCATGAAGAAGGTACAAGAAGATCTCCCTGGCCAAAGGTGTGGCCAAGCATCTGACTACAACTGAACACAGCAGTAAGTTTAAAATGACCAAATTGCTACCAGTATATAATGATATTGCCAGTTTACTGTGCCTTTGTGTCATTAATTTGTGTCTCTCTGTCCAACTCTCTGATCTCTATCTCTGTCTGTCTGTCTATTTCACTGTCTTTCTGTCTGTTTATCACTATTGGGCTGTGTGTCTATGTTTGTGGTTGTCTATCTGTCTGTATCTTTTTGGTAATCTCTACAAGTACATAGTGGGTGTGGCTTAATTGGGGGCGGAGAAAGGGGCATGGCCTAACATTTTTTCACATGGAGTGCCCGAAAGTGCCCCTGATCTTCTCAGACCCTAGATACGCCCCTGCATCTATATATCTCTTTATCTATCTATCTATCTATCTCATCATCTGGCTATATAATTATTTATGCTAGGCCTGCTGGCTGCTGCCTCACTGCCTGGGCACATTATATTATTGGTTGGTGGTTGCTGCCTGCAGGCAACAGGCTGCAAGTCACTGACTGGGCCCTCAGAGAGAGAACAGAACACAGACCCCCCCCAGCCTCCCCAGGCCCAGCCATCCCTATAAAAGTAAAAAGTAAGTTGTTTTGTTTGCCTTATTATTATTATTATTAGGAATAGATAGGAATAGGATTAGGGAGGATTTCAATTCAATAATTTATAATTTCATTCTGATTTATACATTTATTATATATTTATTATCCCAATCTCACTCACTGTCTGTCACTGTGACTGAATCCAAATCAGTCAGATCGGACGGGACGCACACGGAGGCCGGACGCCGGAGGGACACACTGACACAATAACTTCTTCGACTTCACAGCAGTCAAGTCAACTTGACAACACTGTGTCACACTCACACTATCACTGACGGACGGTGACGGTCAGGTCACGGACACACACTGGACTGGACGGGCTGGGCAGCGCAGTGCAGCTCGACCAGTAGCCTGTCCTGGGTGGGATGGTCTGCGCGCGGGCTGAACTCGCGCTCTTTCAGCGCTGACGTCACGGCTCACGGCGACGCAGCGCATGCAAATGAGGATGGTCTGGAACTTCGGTTCGGGATGGAGGCGGAGTCAGGACTTCGGTCTTCTCTTCGGCGTCCGGAGTCTCCGGACAGTTGTAACTTGAAGCTGAAGTTCCTGGACTGGTGCTGGCTGTGCTGGTAATGTAACAAGTCCGGTGCTCATGCTCACCCCCCCCCCCAGATTAGGGAGCGAGTTGGGCTGCCAGAGGATGCCGGCTTCCATTTAAAAAAAAAAAAAAAAGTGTGTGTGACAGTGCGGCAGTGCCGCTTCCCTACAGGGTGCCGCTCTGCAGTGTGCTGCACCCTGCTTCATTAGTGAGGCGGCCCTGAAGGACACTCATACATAGAATACTCCACACAACACTCATATATTAAAGGGCAAGTCCAACCCCAAACTTACATACAGGTAAATCACCCCCTAAACTGTAATAGTTTGAAAGGTGAAATATATAAGTCTAACCTGAAATCCTGCACAATGTCCTGTGGCCCGTTTCCCCTAGCTGCCTCTTCTGAGCATGCTCAAGCTCATAACCAGGCCAGCTCACTAAATTTCTGAAGGGGGTGTGAACAAATGTAGCTGTTTACATACACCACCCCTTAGTTTCCATGAGACATCCAGCACACGCTAATGTATTGTACATAAACATATCGTTAATGGACCATCCTTTCTACGAGATGTCGGTCCAATTGTTTTTCTTTTGACCATAGTAATAAAAGATTTTCAGGTGGCCTTGCAGCACAAGACTTGGTAGTGCAGATTACAGAGATCAAGGCAGTGATCCAGGGAGATAGGTTGCTCTCTAGCCACATTTGTATACTCACTCCTATTTACTCCTACCTAACGTTCTGCCCTAGGTGAGCTGTCAAAAAGCTACTAGTGCAGCATCTGACAGCTCCTCTCCCTGAAGTTACCTACAACTTAAAGGGGGCAAAAAAGCAGTAGGAGTTGTGTCCCCCCTGGGCAAAACACTATGTTAAAACCGTCTCTGTAGACACTATTGACAGTGGGCAAATAACACAAGCACAGGTGTGCGATGGGCCTAATTTTCCAGACCCGCACCCACAATACGCGCTGCAACTTACATTGCTGGTGGGTTCCATAACTGCACCCAACCCACAACTAGTCAGACCCGTAACCCAAGTGCCAGCTAAATTAAAGGAAAGCTCCACCCCCATAATATCTTTTAGAAGGAATGGCCGCTTTAAAAATATGTTGATATATCCTACTTTGCCCTCTGCAGGGGCATAACTAGAATGGAGCAAGGGGAGCAACCGTAGTGGGGCCAAGGGGCCCCATCTTCTTATTTTTATTATGAGAGATCTAGCCTCCTCCCAGAAAACCATTGTGGATGAAGCACGGATAGGGGCCCCATCACAGTTTTGCTGGGGGGCCCAGTGATTCCTAGTTACGCCACTGGCCCTCTGAAATCATCAGTGATTGCCTGCTATGCTGGATGGCAGATATACATACAAAAAAAAGGCAGTGCTACCGTCAGTATGAATTGAATAAATGAGGCAACATTGAAATGATTGGTCAGTCTGCACAAATTTCAACTGGACATACATTTTGTCTCAATAAAGACTCCGTGAAGACAACACGCATGACTGTAATGTCACATGATGTGATTTAGTCCAATCAAGTCATTTAAATACTAGAAGTGCCCAGTACAATGGACGGTAATGTGCTCTGCCTCTTCCCTATAGTAGGAATTTCTCGATTGTGTTTGCAGGTCTACAGGGTTATTCAATAAAAGTTCTTCAGGGACATGTAATAAAAGTTCTTATCGTTAAAAATGGTGCTAATTTTACCCCAACCAATCAGATGTTATGTACTATTTGAAAGCTAACATCTGATTGGTTGGGGTAAAATTAGCACCATTTTAAACAATAAGAACTTTTATTGAATAACCCTGCTTATCTTTAAAAATGGTGCTAATTTTGCCCCAACCAATCAGATGTTAGCTTTCAAATAGTACATAACATCTGATTGGCTGGGGCAAAATTAGCACCATTTTTGACGATAAGAACTTTTATTGCATCTCCCTGCTAGTCTGTCAGTGCAGAAACCTATTCACAATAGGTGGTTACATATCGACATTTATAGAAGCGTTTCAATCTGTCGCGGACAAAGAAATATCCAATCACCAGTATTAATCAGTTTGACAGTAACATTTATTTTCACAAATTTTTTTCCGTAAAATCCTTTGATGTGAATGGCTTCAATCTGTCGTTGATAGTTGACAGCAGATAATACACTAGTATTAGTATATATGCTATATATATATATTAGTATTGATATATGCAGCAGATAATACACTAGTGTATTACACAGAGCTGTATTGTGCCCTCTAGTGGCTGATAAACACCCAATGTGCATTTGGATAGATGAAATAAAGCATGTAGAGTAGATTAGTATAGAAATCCCAGATCCCCTATTTTAATATTTTGGTCCATAGGTATTGGCACTCCTATATATCCATAGACTATATTGTGGCTTTGCCATTTCTAACAGGGATTAATGTCTTTTTAAGTTGCTTTTTATATCAATGTAGAACCATTGGAAGTTCTGACGTATTGGACCTTTAATTAACACCCCCAGTGTCCTTTGATAGGTGTTGGGAGTTGTACAGACAGGAAGCCCTCAGACCGTGTGCTGATTGGCTACACTAGGTTGTATTATTGTAACGGGTGGGAGGAGTTGTGCTGGTTATCGCTATTTGTCTTTCTCATGGTCTGTAGTGGAACACAGGGTCCTGTAATCTTCTGGGCTCAACACAAACTCTGATAAGGAGTCCAGGAAATCTTTCAATGGGCACAGTC
Source organism: Hymenochirus boettgeri (assembly GCA_019447015.1). NCBI lineage: Eukaryota > Metazoa > Chordata > Amphibia > Anura > Pipidae > Hymenochirus > Hymenochirus boettgeri. The sequence goes on from CM033471.1 coordinate 41,384,345, forward strand.
CTGTGTGGCATCCTCTCACCACCTTTACCTGGGGAACGAAAAGATACCAGATATTAATGTTCCTATACAGTGTATGAAAGTAGCTAATAGGGTCTTTAGAGGATTCCTTTAATCTCCATTTACTCATTTATTCCTTCATTTGTTTTAGAGGACAAGAATAAAGCTTAAGCCAATCAATACTTCAGAACATTCTATGGGCTAGACCAAGTAGCCAATCAGAATATTGGAATGTTCACAAACAAATGATAAATTAAAGGGCAATTATACTGAACAATAACTTTTCCTCATCTTATAAATAAATATGTGCAAGTAGCACTTACTCTGAGGTGTGTGTGTTGCTGCAGGCCTTCAAACAAGTATTTGTTCTGCTCAGGATCAGTATCCCCCCTCCCTCTTAAACCACTCCCTCTTCCATCTGACCAGACTTTTTTTTTTTAGCAATCGCTATGAGGCAGCACTGAGAGAGGGGAATTCCTCACATACCAACTGTCAAAACTGCCCACAGCATACTAACTCTCAAAAACCCATTCCAGCTACAGCAAAACTGCTCACAGCAGAAGAGTTTATGATAATAAGGCACTTGATTGACAGCTGAAATGTAAAACGTTTCAGACTGGATATCTAAAGAAATAGGGGACAGATTAACAAATAAATGGACAGTTGGGAAGAATGATAGTTTCCAGTAATAGGCAATTTAAAATAAAATTTGTTCCAGTATAGATGCCCTAAACGTGTTCAAGTTTAAAGTTCCGTTATTGATTGTTGTCCCGTCTCATTGGTTCTGTGGCAAATAAAGTTATTGTTGAGAGATATCTTTTATATAAGAAAAGTGTCAATATTTCCCCTTTAACGTGAAACAGTTATATGATGCATAAGGGTGAGGCCACACTACAAACGTTCCTGTTGTGTGAGTGCGTGTTGCGATCGCCCAATGTTGTGCAAAATATTCGGATCGCATAAGCTGCGTTTAACGGATGGCACCCACATCAGCGTGGCCTAGCCCTAAATCAGTGTTTTCTTACAATTACATTTGTCCAGATCAATGCAGGCAAAGGATAAATAACTTTACTCGTCAGCTCTAAACAAACCCACGTGTTCTGATAAACAGATTGTACCGTTACTTTAAAACAATTCTACTGACGTCCTGCTACAATAAACATGTCTCTCCACCCCGCAGTCATTGCTTATTACACGCCTTTTCATTAAAATGATAAAATGTCTAACGTGGTCCAAACTTTTACGACTGGCAACGGTTCCATGAAAGACTAAATCATTTGCCCTAACGTGGTCAGTTCCCAGATTTGCTGGAACTCTGCCTTATCACCTGCAAAAGTTGAAGCTTTTTCCTTTCTGTACATTATTTACCTGTGTATAGAATCATTCGTGGATCTCCCAACACCTGTTATAACATCCTGACCCTTCTCCCAACAACTGAATTCATCAACGACGTCTGCACTAACTGGAATGTGCCGGATGAGGAGACTTTAGTCTGTTTTATCCATTCAACGGGGAATTCCCTTATTCCCGCTCTGCTCACTTTATAGACTGGGGGTCTTACCTCCCCGTTGTATTTCAGACGTGCGGCCCACTCTTTGGAAAGCTGATGTTGGTAGAGTTCCACAGTAATATCCGATGCATACGGGGGCCAGTTCTTGTCAAAGATCCCAAAAACCATCAGAAAGGGTATTAGGGTTGTATCATGGGTGGCATAGAGGTAAAGCTTTCTGAAAAAGGAAATAGGGAGGAGTCAATATCTGGCAACTCCACCCCTTTCCCCAACCCTTGATCATACAATTAAAGGAGATACACCATAGAATATTTCTTACAAATACTCCCAGACTGCACTACCCAGCTAGCTGGTGGCATGGGTACACTGTCCCTTTAAATGCCTTCTCTTCAACATTACTATATATTCTATTTCAGCCAAGCCAAGCAGTAGGGCAGCTCCCAGTTTGCTGTTAAATTATAAGGGGCACTAGTTAATAACATTCCTATATATTATATTTCAGCCAAGCGGTAGGGCAGCTCCCAGTTTGCTGTTCAATTATAAGGGACACTAGTTAGTGTGTGACTGTGACAGTGCGGCAGTGCCGCTTCCCTACAGGGTGCCGCTCTGCAGTGTGCTGCACCCTGCTTCATTAGTGAGGCGGCCCTGACTTTACACCTCACACTCATTTGAGGTTTTGAGCTAATACTGTGAGGATTTTTTGTTAATTTCAATTGTTTTTATCTTATTGCGTGTATCCATATATACCATTTCATGTGGAGCAATAAAGGTATTTTTATGCAGTTTGACTACTTATGTGAGCGTTTTTTTTCTTTTGTTGCTTCAGGACACCAGGGCAGCCCCTTCAAATGGGTCTGTTGCAGTAACTGTTTGGGGATATGGAAACTGTCCTTAGCAGTACATATGCAAAAAATGTATATCTAGTTACTTTATCATAAACAACAACGGGGAAAAAAATATTTGTCCTGTTCCTTTCCTTGTTTTATGTTTATGAAAAGAAACTCAATGACAGTTTTATGTTAAAGAAAATGATTGTCCACCTACACTCTGAATGTCTAAAAAAATATTTCTAACATACATCATTGACAGTAAAATACAAAAGAACATCAGCTCCTTTCAGTAAGCTGTAGTGTTTGTATAGACAATAATACCCACTCAACACTTATCACTTTATATAGCAAGCATTGAATAACAATGTATTTAAATGTTGCCCTTTCCCTTATCTACATTAATTTACTTAGAGTACCTATCATAGTCAGCATCAATAGGGCAGGGCAATAAGAAAGCAACTTACCATCCCCACCCCGTGTTACTCCGTAATCCTTTGCTTGAAATGAAAAATGTCACATTAAGCTGGGGACACACCATGCAAGATTTTGGCCCGATCGACCAAAATAATAGCATGGGTTTTTGGCCGCGACACGTCCGAAAACCATGGGTGATCGTGCAGTCCTCTATGGGCCGCGCAATCAGTCAGGGTGAACTGTCGGCCATGGGCACTATTGCCGCCACCAATAGTCCTTCCTCTTGGTTGACCGGTCGGAAGTTCCATACAGTTGGTCAGGAAGAGAATTCATGGTGTGTACCATGCTTTAGAGATGGGAGTAGAGACAAAACTGGAGCGTTTCCTTCCTTCAGCAAGGTATTTGCCTGTTGGGAAGAAAAATAAATTTATAATGCTGTATTTTTGTAAATAAATCACTTAGTAAGACATGTAATGCATTGCTTAAAGGGGAACTGTGATCTTCATACTGTACTATAAAGAGCACAATGCAGTCTATTGAATCTTATAGCAGTATGCAGAGTGGTACTTCCTGCTTAGACAGTGAGCAGCCTGTGAAATTACCAGCACCAGTAAGCCCCTGGCTTGAGCATGCCCTACTGCATAATTAGCTGCATCATTATCCCCACCCCTGAACTTTACTGCTTTTAAAGCTAGCTACTGAGATGGACTAGAACTCGAACTTGAACCAGAGTTCGAGACGAACTATTCGAGTTCGAATGGACTCGGACTTCTCTAAACACCCCGGACCCGGATTTCTCAGACTTTCGATATTTTCCGGACTTTCAATAATTATCGACTGTTTAAACATTCGCGGCATGCCAATATGCAAGTAAAATGTCCTAATAATAATTTGCGAGTAAATATTGAATGATCGAATATGCAAGTAAAATGTCTATATACCAATACAAGAGTAAATATCAAATGATCAAATATGCAAATAAAATGTCTATTATACCAATACCCGAGTAAATATCAAATGATCGAATATGCAAGTAAAATGTCTATTATACCAATACCCGAGTAAATATCGAATTAAGGAATCGGCGAGTTGTTCATGGGATAATTATCGAATGTTACTCTCGCATGCTCAAAAGTAGCACGCGAGAGTAAAATTGATTTTCCGAAAGTCCTGGATATTTGAACATGTTCCCCAGACCATTTCCCAGGTCCCACAGCCATTTACATTAAGTTACCATTGATATTTTAATTGTATTTCATTCAAACTTTTTGAACTATTTGACTTCCATTGACTTTAATGGGTCCATTTTCGAACATTCAAACTTTCTATATAGTCCAAAAGTTCAAAAACGAACCGAACTTTCGAAAGTTCGCCCATCTCTACTAGTTACAAGCCTGAAATATTTTTTTCCCTCCCTAAGGTGTCAATAGGAAGAGAAAGGTACAGATGTTGATTGCACGCCTGTAAATAGCTTTGGAAAAGATTGTTTTTTGGGGGGTTGGGCTTCTGACATAACTTATAACATATAAATTAATACAGTACAAGATCTGAGTGCAGAGTTTTCATTGATAACAGGGCTGTGTTGTTTTCAACATGAGGATGGTGCTAGGGGTAAATATTAGATCAAATCACAACTACCACACATAGAAAGGGGAAAATAGAGACCCTTTCCTCAGAACCCCTCAATAGCACTCACACACTTGTACCACGATCCTCTATTGATGCAGAAAAAGTAAAAAGTTTAATACCTTAAATACCTGCTAACCACCTATACATATATATATAGAAATAGTAACGAGGGTAGCACAGTACGCTTCTTATATTTAAACACCCGGGTGCTCACCATAAACAAATAGATAATCAATAGGAATAGAAGGAAACACTCCTGGGTCTTGATGATAAAACACAATATTTTATTGTATCACACAAACGCCATTCTCAACGCGTTTCGGCCGCCATCTTGGCCGTCATTAGTATGTGATGTAAAAGTAACAGGTGACATAAAAAAGCTCAGCTGCGAGTTTCTCTCTTTTTAACACTAATATATGTAATGATTCAGCTTGTTCAGCATTTGGATAGCTCCATGGTTTCTGATTACACAGGTAGATAGTGTCCAGCACGGGGGAGTGTTTTAGTGAAGGGGGTGGGGAGTGTGAGCTTTTTAATGTAACCTGTTACTTTTACATCACATCCTGATGAAGGTCAATAGATTATATATATAATATATATATATATTATGAATTGTCACATATCCATAAAATATTAGAAATTGCCATAGGCTAATACGATATAACAAATACCTCTTAACCTAATAAAGTGCAACAGTCAAGCTTATCCAGCTCATAAAGTGCACTTAAAATGCAGTTGATAAAGTGCATGTTATAAGATGTAGAATTTGCCTCTTATACAAAATAAAGTGCAACAATCAAGCTCTACCAGTTCATAAAAGTGCAATTGTAATGCAGTTATTAACAGTACAAAAACAACCTATGGTAAACATATATATACATAACAATAAACCATGTGGATGGCTATAAAAAAAATGGGAGAGAACCAAGAACATTGTCTGAGAATGTATCATTTGTCTATTATATGTGCAGAAATCAAAGTCTGTTGCTGGAAGTCAGGTAAGCAAACGCCCACCCCTTCCCCCCAGACAGTTCACCACTTCGTTCCCCTGAACAGACGATAGCCTGACAAAGCCTGTTTTTCTAGAGTGGTGCAAGTGTGTGAGTGTTATTGAGGGGTTCTGACATAAGGGTGTCTATTTCCCCCTTTCTATGTGTAGTAGTTATAACTTAGAACACATTCCTGTCACAGAGACACAGAGACAGTGCAGAGTAGGAAGAGAAACTGGTATGGGAGCTCTTTTGAATAGAGTGCAATTGTATGGAGACCATAGTTTCCTATTAAATCAGCCATTTCAAGGTTAAAAAGGTAAAAAATATATATCAGCCATAAAATTTCCTACTAATTAGCTCCAGTTTAACAGCAGCACACTATCATTATAATTATTATTTAAATTATCATTACACCTTAATATTTTGAATTACTTCTCTCATTTGCATTCAGGATAATTATCCTTATTAGATTTCAGGAAAATGATGGCAATTAAACTGTTTGTATTATATGTTCATTGTCCTCCCCCATCTCTCTATTTCCTCTCTTGAGGCAACTCACTTAATCATTCAAAAAGGGAAAGAAAACTCTATTTGATATCATATCCCATGTATCAACACAGGAAAAAAAATACATCTGAAGGCTTCTGGTATTCAGAAATATTTATGCAAATCATCTGCTTCCTACAGGTGTGATTCATTGGTCTTAATGTATCCCCATAGTGCCATTTTCATTTGTAATGAATTTAAATTTATGTGAAGTCAAGAAAACAAATTATAGATGTAAGGACCAAACATTGTATTATAGGGTATATCTACTGTATTGAAATCAGTGCTGTTTGAGAAGAGAAGACCCAGGGTAATACATAAAGCAGGGGTGTGTGTGTGCAACTAAAGAATAAACACGTTGTAAATCAAGCAAATGCAACCTGTGACCTATCAGCTGTTATTAAATTACAACCCATGGGAAGACCATAACAACTTGACTGCCAGATCAGATGATGATGGAGTATATGTGGATACTGTCTGTTTCTTGTTTTGTCAGTCATTGCTGCGCAGCATATCAGATATCAACCCATGAATGATGCACAGTGAGGTTGGGGGGGTGAGATAGAAAGACAAATAGATGATAGATAGATAGATAGATAGATAGATAGATAGATAGATAGATAGATAGCTTGTGTGCTTTTTGTTTCTGATGTGTTATATAGAAGATTGTATATAGTGATAATTCTAATCTTATAGAGACAGGTTTTGTGACAATTCTCCATTGAACGGTGAATATAGAGAACACTGAGGTACACTGAGCAGACTGTAATCTTTCTATATTGGATGGCACATTTGGTGCTTGTTTCTAATAGACATTTTAAAATGTCATTTCCTGGCACCTACCATCTTACATTAAGTATTAAATGAAAATGCATTGACTGTTAAAGATTCTGCAAGTATGATGTATTTTATTGTTATTATTTTATAGCCCTACTAATCATGCTGGCAAATATTCAGGCCCAGAGAATCCCGGTCCCATAAAGCTGCAAAGACTTGATAAGCTGTTGACATTAATATCCAGCCCTATTCCACATGAGTCAGTTTAGAAAGCTAACAATGATTGACTTTTTATGTACTTTCCTGTAAACAAGCACTTCAGCAAACAGTGGCCTGCTTCCCCTCAAAACAGTAGCCATAGCAAGCAGCACCCACATATAGCTATGTCCCATTACTTGGGCAGGGGGTGCTGTAGAGCTTTTAGTAGGAAAGTGGGGTATAGATCAGTGGCTTAACTAGGAATCATCAGCCCCCCTAGCCAAACTATGATGGCGCCCCTATCGGTGCTTTATCCACAGTGGTTTTCTAGGATGAGGCTATATCTGTCATCTGAAAATTGGGCCCCCTTGGCTCCCAGGCCCCCCTGCACTTCCTCCCCCTGCTCACCTGGTATTTACACTCCCTGGTAGTGATGTGCAGTGCTATAGTATCCCTTGCTATAGCAGTTCTATTAAACCATGTTTTGTATTTTACTGATCTTTAAGAAGAAAGTGATAAAGGCATCAGATATAGATGTTGTGCCCATTAATAATTTAGAAAAAGAATTGTAATTGGATCAGGGACAGCACTAGTTGTGCACAGATAACAACACGCTTAATACATACCAAAAGGTTCCTTAAATAATTAAAAAGTAGCAAACCTCCCAGAGATGAACACACTGGAAATCCTTCAGATTGATGAATGAATATCAGCATTTATCAAAACAAAACCCATGTGAAGTTGGTTATTGAATCAAGACTATAAACCATACAGGGCAGAAAATAGTTTTCAATGGGCCACAGGCAATACAACAAAGATTGGGAAGATCAACATGACAAACAAAATCCATGGAAATGAAGGATGTATAGCCGGCTATCAAAGCCTTTAGGATCCTGTGGAGATTTAATAGATTTACAATGTGTATTCTTAAATCAATGATATTCTGTAGCTAAGAGGCCCCTCTGAGGCTGGGGAAGGGGGTCAAGGCAATAAATGCTTTTTATTCTGCTGACACGGCCAACAATGGAAATAAGCTGCCATATGTGGTTGTTAAAAGAAATCTGTTATTTGACCACTAAAAGGTTTCCTTCTTAAAGGAAATTTTTGATAAAGATTTAAACTATTGCCACTTAATTCACATTTTCCCATATGCAGAATAAGGGCTTGATACAAAATGGAATACAGTGTTACAAGATATGTATTTCAAAGTTCAGTGCAAATACATATTCTTTAAAGAAAAAAGAGCAGTATTTTTCCATCCTAATGACCTTAACCTGCCCATTTAGCATTCTGTCTGTGTATAAATAAATACTGACTTCCTGTTTGCAGGGCCTAATACAGACTGTTATGGTTTTACCCTTTCTCAGTGCAGTTGCAGCTGCTTTCTAACTTTGTTTGTCGTGTGAAGGGAGTGGAACATACCCTGCACATCAGAGCTTTCACTCGGTGAGAGTTATGAAGTCATCAATAATACCCAGCAGCCCTAGTGGCTCAGCTGTTAGTAAATAGTGGCAATAATAGTCTATTAAAATTAGAAAATAAGGGGAAAGGCCACTCCTACCACAGAAGCACTCAACCATAATACAGTATATACCCAAAACAAGTGGTCCTTAGTGATAAGTCAAAACTTAAACTGCAAGAGATGGATTTTTCCACATTTTCGAAAACTTTTTCATCAATAAAATCGAAAATGGAATATTAGACATTTTAAAAATGTGTTCAAAAAGGTATTTTCAGAAATTTCAAAATTAGATTAAATAAATTGTTTGAATATTGAAAAATCAAAACCGCGACCAAAATGAAAAAAACAAAACGCTTGTTAGAATGAAATGCGTCAGTTTCATTCATCCAGCCACTGGCTGGAGTAAAACTCCATTTCTGAATAAACCATCGCCGGAGGATTGCACAGGGGAGCCGTGGGTTGACTGTTTTATGGAACTGTATTAAAATACACTGTACCGCCATTACTTTCTGCTCCCTTTTACGAATTTATTTCATTATTCACACATACAAAAAGAAGTTTCAAATGCTGACTAAACCGTTTGCTTTTTACATTAAGAGTTATTTTGCTCATATTGTTAGATTTTAAAAAAAGAAATAATTTTAAAAAAGCTGGGATTTCTCCAGAACGTTTGTGCATTTACTACACGTTTACTGGCTGTTAAACGTTTTACTTTACTACACAGAACAAAGCAACTCTATTTGTTAATACCTAGTCTTTATTTCATTACATACATTACAAACAGTACATTTCACTTCAGCACAAAGAGTCTTCAGAGCAATGTAAAGGCTAAAACTACAGGGAAAGAAACCCATTATGATGTGATTTTAGTGTATTGTTCAAGAAAGATTCTCTATTATATTAAAAACAACATGAAACATAGGAATTTGGTAATTTTGTTTGTAAGCGACCATCGTTCTTAACAAGATAAAGCCACCATACTCAAGTCTATTGTAAAAACATAATCAGGAAATTTAGTTTATGTGTTTATAGAAAAATATCCAGAGAAAACAAATGGTAATCCACATTCAATGTGCATCCAGCCAATCAGGTGCAGTATCTACATTCTTTGGAATAAGCATTAGATCCAAAAGGCTAAAACACATGGATTAGTGGTAAAGGAGCAGTAGCAGCATAATTGCATCAAAAAAAATTGGGGGGGGGGGCAGAAGGGGCTAGTCCAGCAGCCGCGTCTGTGATTTGCTGCCACTATTATTATGCAATGAATAACCCACAGTTTATTAGTATGCAATGAATATGTATTTCTTGTGTACATTTACAATAGCAAAGACTTATCATCATACACTTAATGGGATGGGTTTGGAATTCTCATGTAAATACACATCATACTAGTATAGGAAGAGATCTGCAGATTGTGACAGTAGAAAAAAAATACTATATATATATATTATAGAGCTAAAGTAATAAAAAAAAGTATAAAAACTGTTAAAGTAGCGAATGTATTGTATTTGAAGATTATAGTAATTCTATATATTTTTGGTCTTTTCACATTATGTTTACTTATGGTCTAAGGCGACTCATATACTCATTTTACGACAAAAAGACAAAACAATTTAATTACTAGTTGTCAGGCTTATTGTAATACTATTTCCCAAGAGGGCATTTTACAGGAATTCAATTCAAATCAAAATGCTTCTTGGTGCTGGCATTAAATGACTTTTCATCAGAGAACCTTTATTTTTAATTACTTTGCCTTCAGTGCCATTTATGATGTAAGCACCTGATTTGAATTAGAAAAACATTTGGAAACCAATATAGACTATAACAATTATTTTTGGTGTATTACCATAGAAAATGCAAATCTCTCTTATTATGATGTAATGTAAACACTTTCAGGGGAATTCAGTATCGTAAAAATAAGTCTTTTGGGTTAACGTGGGTTTAATGCTTATTTTAGGGAACTGCACCAATTCCAAGTGTTCTGGTGTTCTGTGCAGTGCTACTTATACAATTCTACCTGGTAGCGCAAAACTTAACGAAGGATCGTATAGGGACTTAACAGCATCGCAAAAAGGAATGTTTTTCCTTTCCGTGATCCCACTATACAATACCGGACATAACCGCGTGTTGCGGAAAGGTAACCAAAGAATATAAACACTTTGTCACCGCACACCCCTTTGACAAATTTGAAATGCTGGGTGCCACTATTGGGCCATAGCCACTGTCCGCTCAATCATATGTAATCACAAAAAAGTATAGCGCACTCCAGTCTTTAACAATATCCAGTGTGTTTATTCACACGTGTAACGTTTCGGTACCCGTGTGGTACCTTCCTCAGACAATGAAACGTTACACGTGTGAATAAACACACTGAATATTGTTAAAGACTGGAGTGCGCTATACTTTTTTGTGATTGCGGAAAGGTAAGGCGCTGCTGTCAGCAATATTAAATCTCGAAGAATGTATTTACTACACTGTACACATTTGTACTCCTAAACCAAAATCTCAAATGCACAGTAGAGAGACAAAATTCTTAAGGGGTCATTCAATGAGATTCACCATTGCAAAAGGTTCTGCTGCAAATATTTAAAGGATAAGTGCATTGTAAAATCAAGTTATGTGCATTTGGAAGCTGCAGCTTTAAAAATACCGTTGCCATATTTTTTTTACCTATGGCCCTCCAGAGCCTAGCTTTGTGCCTTGGAAGTTTCTGACATCTTGTTACAGGTTTGCTGAATGTTAAGCTCCGCCCCTCTGAGATTTCCTCTGCTTTCTCCTGCTTGAGCCTCAAACAGTAATGCTTGTGAGTTTCGTGCACATGCACGTGCACAGAACTCACAGGCATTACTGTTTGAGGCTAAAGCAGGAGAGTGCACGGAACTCACAGGCATTACAGTTTGCGGCTCAAGCAGGAGAAAGCAGAGGAAATCTCAGAGGGGCGGAACTTGACATTCAGCAAACCTGTAACAAGATGTCAGCAACTTCCAAGGCACAAAGGTAGGCTCTGGAGGGGTATAGGGGAAAAAAAATATGGCAACGGTATTTTTAAAGCTGCAATTTACAAATCAACATAACTTGATTTTACAGTGCACTTATCCTTTAACATCAGCTAGAGACCTGGTCTTATTGCTTCATAAAGAACAGCATGATTGCGTGATCCAAGTTTTTTTGGATCTTAGCAGTAGTGTAAATTAAATATACCTATAAATACTATAGTCCCTAAATAAGGAATGGAGACTTCTGGGTAATTTCCATGGTAGCCCTTATAAAATGCTTTACCTAATAAAAGGTTTTTACAGAATTCCACAAGCTAAATGCAAAACCAGAGAGCCAACCACGGACTGGTTTTGGCTTTATTGAGCCATGATCAAAAACTTTTTTTTAATGAATGTTTGCATAGCACATTTCAAAGCTGTATGTGCCGCTAAAGGAACACAGATTGCACCCAGGCAAAACATGTCCAGTGTTCCAACAAGTTTTCTGTAGAGACCAAAGGGCATTGTTTAACATATATTTTATAGAATTACATTTAGAAGACCGTAAGTCTAAAGGATGCCTACTGTACATTTCTAAATTTGAAATTACAACAAATAATGGGTAATCTTTCAAATGTTTCTAAGAGTCAGTGCTGGAATAAATGCTGGTATACGGTAATCTCAGATATTGCTGCAGGTTAACTACACCTTTAGTAGAAGACTATAAACAAACCTCTAGTTTGCCTCAACAGTGACACCTGCAACCTGCAATGCCTCTCCCTTAACCTACTACTGGAAATATTTTTTGTTGTATTAGTACTTACCCCTTTGGTTTATTCACATTTTCTTCCTATTCCACCTTCCTTATGATTTCATGTCTCATTATATATAGCTCCTTATTTGAGATTGTCACTAATGTCTACTGAATCTTTATGTTTGTGAATTGATCTTGAGTTCAGGCCATTCCATGCAAGAACATGTTAAACATGTTAATTGGCTTGACATTTTCCTCTAGTCTAGTAGTTTATAGTACTAATAATAATGCCAGTGGAAAAATCTAGCTCACATGTAAAAAAAAATGCTTTCTCATTCACTTAACACTGAGTGAAATAAAATCTATCTCCTTAAACATTAGCTTGTTTGCCCCAAAATAGAGTTTTCACACTGACACTAAAGCTGGGTACACACTTGCAGATCCTGTCTGTCATCTTTCAAAGATCTGCATACACACAGTCCCGAATGCTCCCTCTATGCACAGCATAGGGAGAATTCTCGGGACTTTGTGTTCCCTCTGCCACAGCCGACTCTCCTATAGGGGAGTACACACAGTATCGGATCCGACGGTATTGGGGTTTATCGGTACTGTGTAACTAGCTTAACTGATATTTATTTACATCTTACATTATTGGTTGACAATGCCAGAAGCACGCAGACAGAATATATCCTTTTATATTCTATTTACATTAGAGAAACAACAAATAGAAAGTCCCTTGGGACCTAATAAAAACAGCCTGTACATAATGCTCATCTTAGTATTGGTGTTTTGTGAAGTAGGAGTCCTGGTTTCGAACCAACCTGGTTCCAACGTGTTTAAAAATTTGTGGATACAGCAGAAGTTTCAGAAATTCAGGCAGAACTTTGTGGAATTTAGTTGAAAATTCTGTGTCGAAATTTCAGAGTTAAAAGGCAAAAAGTAAAAAAAAAAATCCATTTTGAATAGATGAAAAATTTGCTTTATTTAAATATGAAGTAGTTTTTTCTGATCAGTGCAATTTCTACACATTCCATGGATCCACCAACAGAAAGAAACTTGCTGGTCTTTTTGTGCTTGTTTTAAAGTAAAAATTCCGGTGAATCATTGCTTTATGTAAGATACATTGCAAAAGTTTTAGGCAGATAAAAAAATGCTGTAAACTAAGAATGTTTTCACGAATAAAAATGTTAATAATTTATTTTTATCAATTAACAATGAAAATTTTATTAACAGAAGATTCATCCAAATCAAATCAATATTTAGTTTGACCACACAACTTGTTTAATTATTAGCTTTCCTCCAGATCCAGCTATTTTTGAGCTTCCACATTGAAATTTTGAGGGTTACCAAAATCGAACACCACATTCAAGGTTTATCGCTGAATTCAAGCGTTACCGCATGCCACATTTGAGGGTTATGGCTGAATTTAAGGATTATTGAATGCCTGCATTTTTGAGGGTTATGACCAAATTTGAGGGTAAATGAACGCCACATTCTCGGCTAACAAAGTGCTAAAGTCCAGGGTTATCGCTGAATTCAAGGGTTACCTAACACCGCATTCTAGGGTTATGGAGCACTAAAGTCCAAGGTTATCGCCAAATTCATAGGTTACCGAACGCCATATTTGAGGGTAATGGAGCGCTAAAGTTGAGGGTTATCGCAGAATTCGAAAGTTACCGAACGCCATATTTGAGGGTAACCGGCGCCCTGGATTTTACACCCCTGGTAGTGATGTGCAGGGCTATAGTATCCCTTGCTATAGCAGTTCTATTAAACCATGTTTTGTATTTTACGATCTTTAAGAAGAAAGTGATAAAGGCATCAGATATAGATGTGTGTGCCCATTATATTTAGAAAAAGAATTGTAATTGGATCAGGGACAGCACTAGTTGTGCACAGATAACAACACGCTTAATACATACCAAAAGGTTCCTTAAATAATTAAAAAGTAGCAAACCTCCCGAGATGAACACACTGGAAATCCTTCAGATTGATGAATGAATATCAGCATTATCAAAACAAACCCTGTGAAGTTGGTTATTGAATCAAGACTATAAACCATACAGGGCAGAAAATAGTTTTCAATGGGCCACAGCAATACAACAAAGATTGGGAAGATCAACATGACAAACAAAATCCATGGAAATGAAGGATGTATAGCCGGCTATCAAAGCCTTTAGGATCCTGTGGAGATTTAATAGATTTCATGTGTATTCTTAAATCAATGATATTCTGTAGCTAAGAGGCCCCTCTGAGGCTGGGGAAGGGGGTCAAGGCAATAAATGCTTTTTTTTCTGCAGGACAAACCACATGGAAAAAGCTGCCATATGTGGTTGTTAAAAGAAATCTGTTTTTGACCACTAAAAGGTTTCCTTCTTAAAGGAAATTTTTGATAAAGATTTAAACTATTGCCACTTAATTCACATTTTCCCATATGCAGAATAGGGCTTGATACAAAATGGAATACAGTGTTACAAGATATGTATTTCAAAGTTCAGTGCAAATACATATTCTTTAAGAAAAAAGAGCAGTATTTTTCCATCCTAATGACCTTAACCTGCCCATTTAGCATTCTGTCTGTGTATAAATAAATACTGACTTCCTGTTTGCAGGGCCTAATACAGACTGTTATGGTTTTACCCTTTCTCAGTGCAGTTGCAGCTGCTTTCTAACTTTGTTTGTCGTGTGAAGGGAGTGGAACATACCCGCACATCAGAGCTTTCACTCGGTGAGAGTTATGAAGTCATCAATAATACCCAGCAGCCCTAGTGGCTCAGCTGTTAGTAAATAGTGGCAATAATAGTCTATTAAAATTAGAAAATAAGGGGAAAGGCCACTCCTACCACAGAAGCACTCAACCATAATACAGTATATACCCAAAACAAGTGGTCCTTAGTGATAAGTCAAAACTTAAACTGCAAGAGATGGATTTTTCCACATTTTCGAAAACTTTTTCATCAATAAAATCGAAAATGGAATATTGACATTTTAAAAATGTGTTCAAAAAGGTATTTTCAGAAATTTCAAAATTAGATTAATAAATTGTTTGAATATTGAAAAATCAAAACCGCGACCAAAATGAAAAAAACAAAACGCTTGTTAGAATGAAATGCGTCAGTTTCATTCATCCAGCCACTGGCTGGAGTAAAACTCCATTTCTGAATAAACCTCGCCGGAGGATTGCACAGGGAGCCGTGTGGTTGACTGTTTTATGGAACTGTATTAAAAACACTGTACCGCCATTACTTTCTGCTCCCTTTTACGAATTTATTTCATTATTCACAAACAAAAAAGAAGTTTCAAATGCTGACTAAACCGTTTGCTTTTACATTAGAGTTATTTTGCTCATATTGTTAGATTTTAAAAAAAGAAATAATTTTAAAAAAGCTGGGATTTCTCCAGAACGTTTGTGCATTTACTACACGTTTACTGGCTGTTAAACGTTTTACTTTACTACACAGAACAAAGCAAACTCTATTTGTTAATACCTGTCTTTATTTCATTACATACATTACAAACAGTACATTTCCTTCAGCACAAAGAGTCTTCGGAGCAATGTAAAGGCTAAAACTACAGGGAAAGAAACCCATTATGATGTGATTTTAGTGTATTGTTCAAGAAAGATTCTCTATTATATTAAAACAACATGAAACATAGGAATTGGTAATTTTGTTTGTAAGCGACCATCGTTCTTAACAAGATAAAGCCACCATACTCAAGTCTATTGTAAAAACATAATCAGGAAATTTAGTTTATGTGTTTATAGAAAAATATCCAGAGAAAACAAATGGTAATCCACATTCAATGTGCATCCAGCCAATCAGGTGCAGTATCTACATTCTTTGGAATAAGCATTAGATCCAAAAGGCTAAAAAACATGGATTAGTGGTAAAGGAGCAGTAGCAGCATAATTGCAATCAAAAAAATTGGGGGGGGGGCAGAAGGGGCTAGTCCAGCAGCCGCGTCTGTGATTTGCTGCCACTATTATTATGCAATGAATAACCCACAGTTTATTAGTATGCAATGAATATGTATTTCTTGTGTACATTTACAATAGCAAAGACTTATCATCATACACTTAATGGGATGGGTTTGGAATTCTCATGTAAATACACATCATACTAGTATAGGAAGAGATCTGCAGATTGTGACAGTAGAAAAAAATACTATATATATATATTATAGAGCTAAAGTAATAAAAAAAAGTATAAAACTGTTAAAGTAGCGAATGTATTGTATTTGAAGATTATGTAATTCTATATATTTTTGGTCTTTTCACATTATGTTTACTTATGGTCTAAGGCGACTCATATACTCATTTTACGACAAAAAGACAAAACAATTTAATTACTAGTTGTCAGGCTTATTGTAATACTATTTCCCAAGAGGGCATTTTAACGGAATTCAATTCAAATCAAAATGCTTCTTGGTGCTGGCATTAAATGACTTTTCATCAGAGAACCTTTATTTTTAATTACTTTGCCTTCAGTGCCATTTTGATGTAAGCACCTGATTTGAATTAGAAAAACATTGGAACCAATATAGACTATAACAATTATTTTTGTGTATTACCATAGAAAATGCAAATCTCTCTATTATGATGTAATGTAAACACTTTCAGGGGAATTCAGTATCGTAAAAATAGTCTTTTGGGTTAACGTGGGTTTAATGCTTATTTTAGGGAACTGCACCAATTCCAAGTGTTCTGGTGTTCTGTGCAGTGCTACTTATACAATTCTACCTGGTAGCGCAAAACTTAACGAAGGATCGTATAGGGACTTAACAGCATCGCAAAAAGGAATGTTTTTCCTTTCCGTGATCCCACTATACAATACCGGACATACCGCTGTTTGCGGAAAGGTAACCAAAGAATATAAACACTTTGTCACCGCACACCCCTTTGACAAATTTGAAATGCTGGGTGCCACTATTGGGCCATAGCCACTGTCCGCTCAATCATATGTAATCACAAAAAAGTATAGCGCACTCCAGTCTTTAACAATACCAGTGTGTTTATTCACACGTGTAACGTTTCGGTACCCGTGTGGTACCTTCCTCAGACAATGAAACGTTACACTGTGAATAAACACACTGAATATGTTAAAGACTGGAGTGCGCTATACTTTTTGTGATTGCGGAAAGGTAAGGCGCTGCTGTCAGCAATATTAAATCTCGAAGAATGTATTTACTACACTGTACACATTTGTACTCCTAAACCAAAATCTCAAATGCACAGTAGAGAGACAAAATTCTTAAGGGGTCATTCAATGAGATTCACCATTGCAAAAGGTTCTGCTGCAAATATTTAAGGATAAGTGCATTGTAAAATCAAGTTATGTGCATTTGGAAGCTGCAGCTTTAAAAATACCGTTGCCATATTTTTTTTACCTATGGCCTCCAGAGCCTAGCTTTGTGCCTTGGAAGTTTCTGACATTTGTTACAGGTTTGTGAATGTTAAGCTCCGCCCCTCTAGATTTCCTCTGCTTCTCCTGCTTGAGCCTCAAACAGTAATGCTTGTGAGTTGTCGTGCACATGCACGTGCACAGAACTCACAGGCATTACTGTTTGAGGCTAAAGCAGGAGAGTGCACGAACTCACAGGCATTACAGTTTGCGGCTCAAGCAGGAGAAAGCAGAGGAAATCTCAGAGGGGCGGAACTTGACATTCAGCAAACCTGTAACAAGATGTCAGCAACTTCCAAGGCACAAAGGTAGGCTCTGGAGGGGTATAGGGGAAAAATATGGCAACGGTATTTTTAAAGCTGCAGTTTACAAATCAACATAACTTGATTTTACAGTGCACTTATCCTTTAACATCAGCTAGAGACCTGGTCTTATTGCTTCATAAAGAACAGCATGATTGCGTGATCCAAGTTTTTTTGGATCTTAGCAGTAGTGTAAATTAAATATACCTATAAATACTATAGTCCCTAAATAAGGAATGGAGACTTCTGGTAATCCATGGTAGCCCTTATAAAATGCTTTACCTAATAAAAGGTTTTTACAGAATTCCACAAGCTAAATGCAAAACCAGAGAGCCAACCACGGACTGGTTTTGCTTTATTGAGCCATGATCAAAACTTTTTTTTAATGAATGTTGCATAGCACATTTCAAAGCTGTATGTGCCGCTAAAGGAACACAGATTGCACCCAGGCAAAACATGTCCAGTGTTCCAACAAGTTTTCTGTAGAGACCAAAGGGCATTGTTTAACATATATTTTATAGAATTACATTTAGAAGACCGTAAGTCTAAAGGATGCCTACTGTACATTTCTAAATTTGAAATTACAACAAATAATGGGTAATCTTTCAAATGTTTCTAAGAGTCAGTGCTGGAATAAATGCTGGTATACGGTAATCTCAGATATTGCTGCAGGTTAACTACACCTTTAGTAGAAGACTATAAACAACCTCTAGTTTGCCTCAACAGTGACACCTGCAACCTGCAATGCCTCTCCCTTAACCTACTACTGGAAATATTTTTTTGTTGTATTAGTACTTACCCCTTTGGTTTATTCACATTTTCTTCCCTATTCCACCTTCCTTATGATTTCATGTCTCATTATATATAGCTCCTTTTTGAGATTGTCACTAATGTCTACTGAATCTTTATGTTTGTGAATTGATCTTGAGTTCAGGCCATTCCATGCAAGAACATGTTAACATGTTAATTGGCTTGACATTTTCCTCTAGTCTAGTAGTTTATGTACTAATATAATGCCAGTGGAAAAATCTAGCTCACATGTAAAAAAAAATCATGCTTTCTCATTCACTTAACACTGAGTGAAATAAAATCTATCTCCTTAAAACATTAGCTGTTTGCCCCAAATAGAGTTTTCACATGACACTAAAGCTGGGTACACACTTGCAGATCCTGTCTGTCATCTTTCAAAGATCTCATACACACAGTCCCGAATTCTCCCTCTATGCACAGCTAGGGAGAATTCCGGGACTTTGTGTTCCCTCTGCCACAGCCGACTCTCCTATAGGGGAGTACACACAGTATCGGATCCGACGTTATTGGGGTTTATCGGTACTGTGTAACTACTTAACTGATATTTATTTACATCTTACATTATTGGTTGACAATGCCAGAAGCACGCGACAGAAATTCCTTTATATTCTATTTACATAGAGAAAACAACAAATAGAAAGTCCCTTGGGACCTAATAAAACACGCCTGTACTATGCTCATCTTAGTATTGGTGTTTTGTGAAGTAGGAGTCCTGGTTTCGAACCAACCTGGTTCCAACGTGTGTTAAAAATTTTGGATACAGCAGAAGTTTCAGAAATTAGGCAGAACTTTGTGGAATTTAGTTGAAAATTCTGTGTCGAAATTTCAGAGTTAAAGGCAAAAAGTAAAAAAAAAATCCATTTTGAATAGATGAAAATTTGCTTTATTTAAATATGAAGTAGTTTTTTCTGATCAGTGCAATTTCTACACATTCCATGGATCCACCAACAGAAAGAAACTTGCTGGTCTTTTTGTGCTTGTATTAAAGTAAATTCCGGTGAATCATTGCTTTATGTAAGATACATTGCAAAAGTTTTAGGCAGATAAAAAATGCTGTAAAACAGAATGTTTTCACGAATAAAAATGTTAATATTATTTTTTATCAATTAACAATGAAAATTTATTAACAGAAGATTCATCCAAATCAAATCAATATTTAGTTTGACCACACAACTTTTTATTATTAGCTTTCCTCCAGATCCAGCTATTTTTGAGCTTCCACATTGAAATTTTGAGGGTTACCAAAATCGAACACCACATTCAAGGTTTATCGCTGAATTCAAGCGTGTACCGCATGCCACATTTGAGGGTTATGGCTGAATTTAGGATTATTGAATGCCTGCATTTTTGAGGGTTATGACCAAATTTGAGGGTAAATGAACGCCACATTCTCGGCTAACAAAGTGCTAAAGTCCAGGGTTATCGCTGAATTCAAGGGTTACCTAACACCGCATTCTAGGGTTATGGAGCACTAAAGTCCAAGGTTATCGCCAAATTCATAGGTTACCGAACACAGCATTCTAGGGTTATGGAGCGCTAAAGTTGAAGGTTATCGCAGAATTCGAAAGTTACCGAACGCCATATTTGAGGGTAATGGAGCGCTAAAGTTGAGGGTTATCGCAGAATTCGAAAGTTACCGAACGCCATATTTGAGGGTAATGGAGCGCTAAAGTAGAGGGTTATCGATTTGAACATTCGAGAATCCTTAAATTTTCAATAATTATTGAAAATAAGTCAGTGAATTTGAAAAGTAAGAAAGTTTGTAGTTCAAAGAGGCTGGAAAAGTCAGAGCTCATACGAACTCATAAAGTCTGTCTCAAACTCGGGTTCGAGTTCTAGTCCCTGACATACTCAATGATGTTAAAATCCTTGGCTCTTTGCAGGCCATACCATCATTTCCAGGGCTCCTTATTGTTCTTTATGCTATAGAAATTTCTTTAAGTCATTGGCTGTATGTTTGGATTATGGTGTTGTTATATTATCGATTGTACTGTCTGCTTGTATTCCATTGAGGACACTATTATTTTTGACCAAATCCCCAACTCCACTTATAGAAATGTACCCTTGAAGGAACCTCCACCATGCTTAATATTTTGACTCTAGACACTAATTATTACACCAATATCCAGGCCTTTATGTTTTTTTGTAAAAAAAAACAAAAAACTTGCTACAGTCGAATATTTCTAATTCATCAGTCCAGCTGGTGACATTTTTCAGCACCTCAATTTTATGTCATAAAAGTTTAGTCACTTGGCTTTGTTTTCAAATGAGAGGTATGGAGATTTTTTTGCCTGCAATTCATCCATGAAGACTTCTTATCCTTACTTTGGATGGTAGGTTGATGTATATGGATCCCACAAGTTTCTGACAATTCTGAGCTGATGGCTCTGTTCCCCATCCTAGAAAGGAAGTAAGTATGATATGTATTTAATATGATAAGTTAAAATTGCTGTGCATGCAGCTCTGACAGCTTTCCCACTGCCCCTCCCTTTCTCCCCTTGCTCCTCCTCTAACATACAGAAAGTACGCATGTGCACCTATGTTAGAGATGATGGGGGGGTCGGGAAGAGGGGCTGTGTTGGGTTGTTACATCCTAATATCACATATATTACCTACATCGGGTCAAAATGCAGAGGGAAATGTGTTCCTATCTGAATAGGACCATGAGGGAAAAGGAGGATAATTAAAAATGATCACAGAGATATAAGGTACATAGCAGTGTATATAACTTAAAAGTATAGTGGTACTTTGTGGTAAATTGCATAAAATGTACACAGCAAATTCTAGCAGAATAAAAATACAGGCACTGCCAATGTCCCTTGCTATTCTGTAAATAGATGCAATATCTCTGGGTACACATTTTGTATACACTTGTCATTTAGTTGCTAATGTTTATGGAAAAATATATTAGATCAACACAAAACTGATAAAAAAAAAAGATATTTTTAATGCACAGCACTGCCAACCCTCAATAGCCTATTTTACAGAGCCATCTAGTGTTAAGATATGTGACTGCACTTTCTTTGTAATTACACTGTGTGGTTTATCTGTTTTATGACTCTTGTCATTATATGTATACAAAGATACTTGAATAAAAATGTATTTGTATATAGAAATTCTTTAAATAACAAATATAGATTTTTTTTAGCTTATTCGCCCACATAACAGAGACTTGATCCTCTTTATACAGCATAAAAATGGAAAAATAAATGTAGGTATAGATGGGAGGTACAGTACAATGTAAGAGACAGTCCCCCCTTTTTTAATAAAAATTGAGGCCACTCTGTAAAAGCTGAAAACATGCAGAATTATACTGATGTCTCCTCTAGATTGTTGGTATTTTCAAACAAAAGAACTATAGCTATCTGCTAGTTAGCAGTTGTAGAATTCACATCATTTATATTTTAATTAGTTAGAATTTGTTTTTGTTCAGGACAAAATACAAAAATAGTTAGTAAATCTTAGTTAATTTGAATCAGTGGGAGACTTGTAAAAGAAACTTATCGATATTACTGTATGTCTTCCAAAATACTGCATACAATTCAGGGCTAGGCCGCACTAGCGCGGTTTGCTCATGTTTGCGCACACGTTTTATGCTCGCGATTTTAGCTAAAATGGAAACTGCGGGAACGTGAAAATCCCCGCGATTTCCAATGCGTATGCGATTGTGCGTCCGTTCGTGTTTTGGTAACACATGCGTTCACCTTTGGTGCGTTAACGCAAAATCGCATGCGCAAATCGCACAAGAATCGCCCACATATGCTCGTGATTGTGTGCGCAATTCCTGTGCGCTGCAGTGTGGCTTTAGCCTCAAAATGATTTCTAAGCTATACTTTGTTTTGAGTTTTGTGCCGTCACCTTAAACTACCGAGTTGGTAGAGTTTTATGTTGGCGTTAGCAAATCTATTATTATTAGAAATGATCCCAGCCAAATTAATTTTCCTTTCTGACAAAATCAGCTCGTTATTAAGATAAAATGTTTTAATTAATTCTTCTGCTGATTGGTAAGATATTATTTTCTTTTCCATTGCCTAATTACATCCCATAAAATCCAGGGTTTATAAATATTAATAAGTGAAACACAAGGTGCCATGCCAAACAATAATTACATTTTAATGTACTAATCTTGCCTTTCGGGTTTTAGAGGAATGTAGGGGTTCCACAGAATCGCTTCTGTTGCTTATACCGTAGTGCCAAGACTATGGGGTCGATCAGTAGACATGAGACTTGAAGACTTTCATGCAAGGAAAAAATTTGCTTGGGTGTTTATTTAAAATGGCACAAAAAAGCAAAGGCCCCTTCCAAAAAAATTGTTAACACACAGTCAGATGTAACATGGTATCAATGGTATTATTGTATCCTCCACCTCGGAAGCCATTAAAAATGCAGAAGTAATTTTACTTTCTTTTTCCAATTTGGTTTATTAACACACGGTTTATTTTCTTCTTCTGGAAAGCATTTTCAAAATTGTATTTTTCTTTTTAATGCTTTTGTAGATTTCGAATTTCATACGAAAAACAAATATGTAGAATTGTTTCCCTGTTACACCACATTAATCTGTTAATGTTTTAAAATATTATAAGACCTCTTCATTTATGAAAAATACACATCTACATTCATCATTTATTTATTTTTTCATGAAGTATAATGTGCATGCACTCCCTGGTCTTTCTAATTATATTTTTATTTAGTGGTAGAAATGGCAACGTTTTGGTCCTTGGTTTTGGACCAAGCCAACCAGAAGTGTCCAAGACTTTAAAATAAGTCACGAGAGGGCAGCCCACCCATTTCTTTGTAATATATATATACATAAATATATAGAAACAAAGAAAATATATAATACATACATGGAACATATGATCACACTCCCGCTCTGGGTCCAGTCTGCCTCGGTGCTGGCCAAAAGTATAGGATAGAGGAGGAAGAAGAAGGCGCATTTTATTAAGTTAGTTAATACACGCTTGTACTATGCGTTTCGGCCATTTTGTGACAGTCATTAAGCACCTGATGACGGTCACAAAATGGCCGAATCGGGAAGTACAAGCATGTATTAACTAACTTAAAGAGTATGTCCACCATCATTTTTTTAGTTTGTTGCAGGGAAAGGCTGTAAACAGCTTCCAAAGATGTCCCCAAATCTACTTACCAGCCTTCGTTCCCCCCAACGCCTTCCGCTTAACTCCCATGCCTTTTCCTTGCACGGAAATCAAGCAGGAGGGGCTCATCCGGCATCCTCTCCTGTGATTGGCTAAGGTGCGGTGGGATTTAATTTAAAAAAATGCCTTTAATTGGCCATAGAACAAACTGAAAACGTTCGGCCCTGAATGTGAGGCCTTTATCAAGCCAAATTTGGCTTGAGTGCACTGGACTTTTAATGATTTTTCTATGTATAAATGGATTAGACACGTTTGATGAACTTAAGGTTGCTAGAAAAATGACACTTTGAGGCTGAGTCCACAATACCCCGAAAGGCAACATGTGGGGAAAGTGCATTACCGTTCGCTAGTGCTGTTGGAGTGCATGCACTGCTCTGTGTTTCTCACAAGCAAATGGATCCCAAAATGCAGAAAAACTCCCATGCTTACCATCATGTTTTGCAATCCATTTGTGCTTGAGAAACACATATTAGTGCATGATAACATGCGTTGTATGTGTTGCACCACAATCAGTCAATAGTCACAAAAAATCATATAATTAGGCCTTCCTCTGTATCTAAGCAAGCCCATGATATAGAACTAGGGTTGATGTACTGTGTATCATAGCTGAAAAATCCCAGGAGCCAGAGCATTTAAAGACAAACTGTAGTTGCCTATGGAACTGATTCTCTAAAAAAAATATAGAATATCAGGGTTATTCAATAAAAGTTCTTATCATTTAAAATGGTGCTAACTTTGCCCCAACCAATCAGATGTTAGCTTTCAAATGTTAAATAAGATCTGATTGGTTGGGGCTAAATTAGCACCATTTAAACAATAAGAACTTTTATTGAATCTCCCTGTATATACTTAACCTAGGTATGGCTGATTGTCTCCTAATGTCTTTCTAGCACACATGAAAACACACTCACTCTTACATACTTGTATGAGCAAGCCATTGTGTACGCTCACTGTGATTCTTACACACACTTACAGCTGTGCAATACAATGCAATTTAAGCACACTTTCTCACATAGCCAACCCTCCCAAATGGGTATTTGAATGAAAGAGTTGAAAAACTCACAAACAAGACAGGTGTTATGATCCTTATACAGGTTGCAATGTTACCATAGATTAGATCATATTTATTATAGGCAAAATGTTGTGCAATCGATATTGTCATCTGCAATCGCCCAATCATATCCGTGTATGGCCACCTTAACTGCCATTTACCTTTCATGATCTTTTTGCCAGATTTTGTTCC
The DNA here is from genome assembly GCA_019447015.1 of Hymenochirus boettgeri. Classification (NCBI taxonomy): domain Eukaryota; kingdom Metazoa; phylum Chordata; class Amphibia; order Anura; family Pipidae; genus Hymenochirus; species Hymenochirus boettgeri. Next base: position 41,409,342 of record CM033471.1, read on the forward strand.
TGGTTTCTATAGTTCTTTAATGATGCTGACACTATCTTCATATAAGTGTATGTGGATTCCTAGATAAGACTTGGAACTGGGCTTTCATCTGCAAAGGACCATACTGCGACTGTAAATACAGTACTTAGAAACATTTATAGAAACACAAATTAACATTTATAGAAATATGTTTACATTAACAAATAGGTCAAATCTCCCTAGGGTGGGGAATTGCACAACTGATCTTTATTTTTAAGCAAATTACTGTGAATATCTGTTAGTGATTTAAATGGCCCAATGCCTATTTGTGTGCCACAGTTTCTGGTGTGGGCTACAGAGGATTTTCCAATTCACGTCATTGAAAAGTGAACTATGGCATTCTGTGCCCCCAACATCACTCTAGGAAAACTGTGGTGCGCCACACACCCTCTCTGACATTGACCTAAAAATGTCTGACTGAATTAATGAATTGATATCTTTATTGTCAAAATACAAACGGATTCCTATTTTCTGGATGTTATTTTGTTTCTTTTAAATCCTTCTGTGCAATTTCTCTGATTTATTGTTTGTCATTGGAGAGAAATCTATCATCTGTGGCTTCTCTTACTATAAATTATGGCATAATAAACTAGATTTTATTACCGCCATTGTTTGTTTGATGTTTGCTTGTTTGAATTTACCTAGTAAGTGCAGGCTATTTGCACAATATTGTTGTCAGCTGAATTAAAGGCTTTCTAATGTGCCCATTATTTCACTGTTTCAAAGGTCTGTCATTAGATATACTTACATGATTGTAGTGTGCATTTTAGACCAACAAATACAGATAAGTGAAACGGTGAGCACGATCATTCGCATGACCTATTAAAGATCATGCAATCAGTAGAGATGGACTCAAACTTGAACCCGAACCCATTTCCGAAACGGATTTTACGGATCTGAACGGACCAGGATTTTCAGGATTCTCAGATTTTGGATTTTTGAACTTGTGGAAGTTTTTTTTGATAATTATCGAACAAACGGTCGTGGATTTCCAAATTCAGGTTTTCAATTTTCAGAATTGATCTAATTTGTGCAAATGATTCAGCCACACGACTTGAAATCTTCCAACCACAGTTATTTTTAGCAGTGCCAACCCCATGGGACCCTGGATTCTGTGTATGGGAGAAATACAGAATTTGTTAACCATCGATTCCATACATAGGTTTACCAAATTCGTGAACCCTCGAAATATGGGATAATTATTAAATGTGGAATGGGGAAGCTCGAAAGTAGCGTGTGCGTGAAGGAATTACATTTCAAGTTCTGGATATTTGTAAGTGTTCCACAGACCATTTTCCAGGTCCCATAGCCATGTACAGCAAGTTTTTGTTGCTTTTTATCTTTATTGTATTCTAACTTTTAGGATTTTATGCTCCCCACTGACTTTAATGGGGCTGATTTCAGATTTTCAGTTTTGAAATCAGAACGGATTTTAGGAAGCCATCTCTAGCAATCTGCTGGAATTTACCAACATGTCCAATTCATTTTTCATTAAGTTTGTCAACAAAAATATCAGCTGAAAAATGTCAGACACAGCTAAAAAATTTTAGGCCTGTCTGATCAAAATATCGTACTTGGTGGATTCTTATCAGGTAAATATATGTACCTAGCGTTAAAAGGAATTGCTAAGCTGTGGCTTTATTGTACACAACAGAGACGAAAATCAAACAACAGGTGCTCTACATGACAAAGGTTTTAGTTTCTCTATATTAGACACCTAAGACACCTAGAAGGAAGTGGAGCATAGCAGCCCACAGAAGGAGATTCCTTTATTGGGCATTTCGAAATGCAGCTGTAGATAAGATTAGTAGGTTAGTAAAGGGGGTTGGGGAGGAGTTGATGAAGAGGATAAGGTGTTGGTCAGATTTATAATGGAGGACTAGTTACAATGTCTAAATGTATGTGTCTGGTAAAAGGCAATCAGAGATTTGCAGGAGAAGGACACAAGAAGATACCAAAAAAAAAGAAAGAAAGAAACAAAAGAAGGAATGGAGACTTCTGGGTAATTTCAATGGTAGCCCTAAGGAAATCTTAGGGCTACCTAATACCTTCTGTAACTACACCTTCTGTAACTTCTACTGTAACGTAGGCCTCTGGTTTTGCAGACATCACTAAGAAATTACATAAGAGAGGGAGAGTATAAGGCTTTATTGTGGCCAAATATACCACAAACGTTGTTCTACAATTATAGAGCCCCTTAACCCAGAATTCTCTATTATTGGTTGTTGAGGTAAACATCTTAGAATTCTTGAAATATCTACACATCTTACACCTGGCCATACCACATTTAAAGGGGAACTAAAGTCTCCAGACAACATTGTCCCAATAGACAGAGCACATTCACAAACATACAACAAGCTGTGTCTTACCTCTCCCTTTGCTGTGGCCATTGGGTGATTTATTAAAATAACCTGTGAGTACTAGGGGTCAGCTCCCACAATCCACCTTAGCTGGGTAAACCCCCAGCAAAGTGTCTGCGTACAGGCACATGCTCTGTAGAGCTCAACAGATCAAAACAAGGAAGTTGCAGCCTTGCTTCCTAGAAGCTGACAGCCAATCACATTATAGCAAAGAGACCCCCCCTCTCCCTGACACAGAACAGGGATTTCAGTTTTTTGTTTTTTAAACACATTCAATGCTCCTGTCCTAACAATGATTTAATCCTTGACTTTTCATACAAAAAGAAAAGTAATCTTTGCAGTGTATTTCATAGATAGCATTGATGTTAGAAACAAAATACTAACATTTCAGCCAAAATAAAAGTCTGGGGAATAGAACCTGCAACTTGTTCATTTACTCTGTCTTGCTAAAAGCAGAGCTCTTACCTCTAGGCTGAGAGAGACACAACATAAATCATTGGTACATGTAGAATATTGTACTACGAACATAATGGAAACAGAAAATAAATATAAGTTTGAGGATTCAAACTCGTGACCTTCTGAACTGTAAGTGTCTAAACCTGGCGTCTTACAAGGTGAGCCATCACTGAACAAGCTGAGAGCCTCAGTACATTTAGAAGCTTTATCTTTTGCATGGAATATAATAGAAACAGAAAAAGGTATATCTGGGGTATTGAACTTGTGATTTCTGAACTGTATGTGTCTATAGCTGGTGTCTTACAAGGTGAGCCACCACTGAATAAGCTGAAAGCCTGCATACAATTAGAAGCTTTATCTTTTGCTTGGAATATAATAGAAACAAAATGCATATAAGGGGTATTGAACTTGTGACCTCCTGAACTGTGTATTTCTTAAACCCGGTGCCTTAACCGGTGCGCCAACACTGAATAAGCGGAGAGTCTAGCTACATTTGGAAGCTTTATCTTTTGTTAGGGAAAGAATCATTTTAAAAAATGGAATCCCTGATAAGACTTTGAAAGCTGCTTGTTACCCTGCAGTTTATTTTCCAGCAACTCACACTGACTAGTTAATAAACTGCAGGGTAACAAGCAGCTTTCAAAGTCTTATCAGGGATTCCATATTGGTGTGGAGACATCTGTATAGAAAATACTCTGAACATAGAGACAGTGAATACTGGGGTCAGGGGGCGTGGCTATTTGATAACTTCATGGGCTGTGGGTTGTACTAGCAACAACATGGAAGCCTTCTTATTTCAAAATCTATTTCTCACATATACTAAATGCAACATACCAGAGAAGAATATTACAATGTATAGGTGTTCTGGGGAGAAAAACTTTCACATTAGGTTTTAAAAAAATGTAAGTTTAGTTCTCCTTTAAACTACCCTTACAGTTAAGCCAGATGTTCGACCCAGGCGCAGAGTCTATATTCAACAGACTTGGGGAAACAATAGACCCAATAGTTTGATTTCGCTTAAATACCATTTTGGGCAGGGGGGTGGCAACTATCTGCCCTCAAAAGAGTGTTCCTAGATATCGGTTTCCTATAAATATCAGTAGTAATGTAGTTATTCACAACTTTGAATTCTATATCCAGGAACTCTATCTTTTCCCGATCTCTATGGTCAGTAAATAGTATACCCCATTGAGTGGAATTACAGTAATCCAAAAATTGATCTACAACCATTGGTCCTAATGACAGATATTGTCGCTGTACATATTCAAAGAACCAAAAATATGCACAAATTCCCAATGACCCATAAATAAATTTGCATAGGAGGGTGAAAAACACCCCCCATGGATGCTCCTCTCCTTTGTAAATAATATACCCCATTAAATAGAAAATAATTTGTATTCAATATATATTGAATAGCCTCCATAATAAATGATTTTTGTAAATCAGGGTAAATACCACCCTGATTCAACCAAAATTGTATGGCTCTTAACCCAAGGTCATGGGATATTGAAGAATATAAGGAGGCCACATCCAATGTGAGCCAACTATATGTATCTTTCCAAGGAACATCAGACAACAAATTAATTATATGGGTAGAGTCTTGTATAAAAGATGATAAATCACACACCAACGGGCGTAAAAGTATGTCAACATATTTGGACAAGGGTTCATTAAGGGATCCAATTCCTGAAACAATCGGACATCCCTTGACGTCCTCCAGTGACTTATGGACCTTTGGTAGAATATGAAATATCGGGGGTTACAGGGTTAGAGACCAACATATATTCATATTCAGTCTGGGAAAGAATACCCATCCAGACCCCCATGTTAAGGAGAGATTTCAGTTGTGTCCTAAACAAATTTTCTGGATCCCCCTTCAATATAGAATAGGTCCTGAGTCTGATAACTGTCTCATAATTTCACTAACATAGGCTGAGGTGTCCATAACCACCACGGACCCCCCCCCTCCCCCTTGTCCACTGATCTTACTACAATATTGTGATTTTCCTTAATACTCTTTAGAGCTCTCATATGACGGGGATTACATTTGTTTTTAACATTAATTCTCTTCTTACCCAATTTTCTAATGTCTGTCTCTACCAATTTTTGAAACAAATCAATATAAGCTCCCTTACTGTGTATCGGGTAGAATGTAGATTTATTTTTAAGGTCAGTGTATTTAATCGGACCTTGTTCTGGTAGGTGGTTCCCCTCCAGCAGGGCTACCACTATTAACACAATGTTTACTGTGGCACTACAGTGTGCCAAATCTCCATATTTTTTGCTGTGTACTTCTACCTTCTATCTTTGGCAGTGACAAAAACTGTGCATATTGACCTACAGTAATTCAAAGGTAATCTACTGAATATTGTAGGCACAGTTGCCTGTATTATAAAAAGCGTCATCAAGTAGTTGTATTGCTTTGCTCCGACTAAGCTGTTCCTCTTTAAAACTCCACAATAGTTATCTTCTGTGTTATACCCACTTGCAAAAAAATGGAGAAGGCCCTATTGCTATAAAATTATGTTAAAAGCGCTTTACAGGAGCTGTGCCTGAATACTCTATTACAGTTCCTTTTCTTTTACTCCTCTGTGTAAGATAAGTTACTATAACTTTGTACTCTGTCCATGTGCTACACCATACTTAATGTGATGTGTGAGATGTGTAAAGCAAGGAAAACTGACTATAAATAAATACATAACATGGCCTCTTAATGCAGGACCAATGTAGTAAAGCGCTCGGATAACATATATACAATACGCTTGCGGCTTGAAACAACAATATTTGAATAACCACTCAACACAATCAGATGGGTTAAAGATGGCCGCAGATTTATTCGCAGGTAACAAACTATGCCAGCTGTCATGCCTAGGGCCTGACAGGCACGAATCAACGCTTATATATAAGAGGAGTCTCACTCTCAGCACCTTCCAGGGGGTATGGGATCCTTTGTCATGGGCTATCGGCCTTTCTCCCCATTTCAACACGTAACTTACCAACTTATATTGGCTCCCATGCATATCCCCCAGCCATGGCTGCTGCAACTGAAAAGAGAATAAGAATTATCATATTGAATAACATGCGGTGCAACACAAATGGAACTGTAGTAAACTTAACAATGCTTGGATCACTCTGATAGCCAGTAAGGAGATTACAGTATAGCATATATATGAAGCACCCCTAGTAACAACTTAGCAATATGATATGTTGGGAGGGAGGGAACTGTTCTGCATTAAGATTCAAAAGTGGCGCCAACACTATAATTAGGGGTATATATTACCTACTATCTGACTCCACCCCCCAACAGCCCAAGATGATCACACTAGCTTCCTACTGTAAGCCTGCTTACAGGCCATGACCTGACCTATCTGGCTCTGTCAGGTTCTTCATCTAAATGTAAATGTTGCTATGGGTATTATAAACGCATCTGAAAAATAATTTTCAGAATCTAGTTTCATAGACACAATTAAATCTCTTTTTTTATGAAAAATGGCTAACCCAAGGTGAGGTAAATAGCGACTCCCTTGTTACAGTAATGCTGTGTAAGTTTGGTCTTTAAATACATTATGCAAAACATCCATACTTTAATTTCTGATGAAAAATAAAGCTCAGGGTTATTCAATAAAAAATCTTATTGTTTAAAATGGTGCTAATTTTGCCCCAACCAATCAGCTTTCAAATGTTATATAACATCTGATTAGCACCATTTTAAATGAGAAGAACTTTTATTGAATCTCACTGTCTGTTTTTTGAAAAGATCCTTTAAAGTATAAAATTGGTAAATCTAGATTATTTTTAGCCCCTTTGAAGAGGAATTAAAATGCTGACATATAAATAAAACATGATATATCTGTTTTCGTAAATGAATATTTAACATTGACAGGGAGCCATTCAGGTGTAAATGTGCTTACCTATTGTATACAACATTACGATACCTAGTGCCTTGCTTTTTAGCTATGGGCCTTTGGAATACTTTTTGTCTTTCTAAGCAGTGCACATCACCAAAGAAGGTGGAAAGTTCCAGAATAAATGTTCCTTTATTCAGTTTATCTCCGTTTGACATATGCTTTGCTTACAGTGCTTGAAATGATATGACGGACTTTTGAGAATTCCTCTGTGTAAACTGACCCCAGATATCACAGTAAACAAGATTTCCAATTCAAATAGTTAATCGCTAGAACTGCCAATTCCCTTTCAAAATCAGATAAACCCCACGCACGCACAAGAAAAACATACAATTTTATGGTTGAAGTATATTAATACTGAAGCCGAACAAGAAAGTTAAACTTTCCCTGGGCCAATTTTAAATTCCTAATGTTTGTTTCAGAACACTGAACTATCTAAGAATGAAGGAAGGTACTAAATACTCTAGGAGGTGTTGGAAAAAAACACCTAATGACAAATTCATGGCAACCTGGGCAAATTTACGGGGTGTCCATGAAAGTCATTTAGGTTATTGTATATTAAGTAATATTAAGTCAATTCAATTGGACTTGTTTTAGTAATTGAAAATGTTTCCCCACTATTACAATTGGCATTTGCATTTAACCGAATAAGTGTAAGATAAAAAAGGGAACTGTGGTCTCCACACAAGTGTCCTTTACTAAGAAAGGCTTAGGCCCTACCTTTAAAATGACTCCAGGATCATGCTTCTAGCTGCAGTCTATTCAAAGTTATAGCAGTATAAGGGGTGTTTTCTCTTGATAGCACTGTGATCTGGGAATTTTTTTTCACAATTTTGGGGTCTGCCTCCAAGTTTAAGGTTGGAGCATGCCTAGAGCATCATCAGTTGCATAATAAGCACATCCCATTAACTTCAAAATCATTTTTAAAGGGTATGTCTATAATGTAGGCATCCCACTCCCAACCTTAACCGCATGGTTTAAATTTTAAAAAAGTGCCAGGAATCTTACTTACATGCCTTTGTTGCCATGGCCTTTAATCAAACTTCCATAAATAAAGTATCATTAGGGGCCAGACCAGCAGCCGCATCTGTGATTGGCTGAAAGGCAGCCAGTCACAGACGCAGCTGCCGGCTATGAAGAAAGCCGAAGAGATACGATTGGGTTAGTAAGATTTTGTGCACTTTTTTCTATTTAAACCATGCGGTTAGGGTTGGGAGGGGGGTGGCAACACTAAAGAAAGGAGTTTTTTTTTTAAAAATTTAGGTACATTGATGAGGGGTCTGGCAGGTAGGAGGGAGGGGGAAAAGGGCTCCCCTGTGCATGCCAGACTTCTCTAGGAGGACAGGGAAGGGGAAGATACCTTTTCACACACAGAAATGCTCCTATGCTTCAGTTTCCTGGACTTTGAATAGGCACTGCAAGACAACCATTTGGAGCAGAGGAGTAAGGTAAGCATTTTTTAACACTACACAGTGGGGCCAGTAGTGTGTTAAATTTTAGTTTTGAGGTGGACATTCCCTTTAAAGCTTACCACAAGCCTGAAAAGAAAAGTTTCTTTCCCTAAGGTGCCCATAGGTAGAGGGAAGGATAGAAAATGGTTGCAGGCTTGTAAATAGCTTCAGAAAAGATTGATTTTTGGGGGTGGGGCTTCTTACATTCTTACACAGAGCATCATGTGACTACCACAGAGACTCGGACAGACCAGTACTGTAAATTTACAAGCCTATAACTTAAAGGGTATGTCCACCCTTAAAACAATTTTTTGATATAGTATTCCCCCTGGTCTCCCAGCCCCAACCGCTTCATTTTTATGTTTAGAAAGTGCCCCAAACTTTTACTTACCTCTCCTCTTTCTCCGACCGCGCTGCCGGCCCTCTGCTTGCGAGAAAATGCAAGCAGAGGGGCGGGACGGCAGTCGCGTCTGTGATTGGCTGAGCGGCAGCCAATCATGGACGCGGCTGCCGGTCATTCAGTGCAGCGGAGGAAAGAGGGGAGGTAAGTAAAAGTTTGGGGCACTTTCTAAACATAAAAATGAAGCGGTTGGGGCTGGGAGACCAGGGGGAATACTATATCAAAGGGGATTTATGCTAGGGGGAGGGAATCCGGAGGGGGAGGGAGAGGGAGGGGGAGGGAGGGGGAGAAGGGCTGCAGTACGCATGCCAAACTTCTCCTGGAGGCCAGGTAGGAGGCAGAGTCCTATATGGACTCTGCTATCCTCCTGGTGGGCAGTTTTTGGGACTTTGGGGGGGACTACAGGAGAACCATATGGAGCTGGGATGTGAGGTAAGGATTAAACTACACTACATGAGGGGGCCAGTAGTGGGGGGGATTATAGTTTTGGGGGTGGACATGCCCTTTAAGATCCAGAGAAGCTAGATACAAATTCCTAGGCTTATTTGAAAGGTATGAGAGAGCTCTGTTAAATAGTAAGCAATTGTATGGAGACCACAGTTACCTTTTAATATAGCAAATAATAATGCTGTTTTAACATCTTTACCCAAACAGTTTAATAACAATTCACACTTATGTAACAAACAATTTCTCTGCACATGGTGACTGGATTTTAGGGTAGCTTTGCCATAAAGATTCATAAGGCAAAGATCTTGCAAAAAGCCAAGTAAAATAATTGCTGAATAACCATGCAAGTCAGGACAACTTAACCACTTAAGGTGGACAATGTGAAACAAAATTTGGGATCAATACTACATAAACAAACCTTAGAGAGAGTAAAGCAATTTAGGGTATAAATTAAACTTACCCAGAACATCAAAGGCAGCAGAAGAATGATCAACACGTTAATCAAGAGCTGATCAGTGAAATAAAACTGGAGGAGAAAAGATTCAACCCAAACAACATGGAAAAGGTGAGAAAGGACCAGATAAACAGAATTCTTACCCAGTCAGCCAAATGTCCATTGGAACAAACTCCATTGTGACACAGTTTTTTCAGGTGCTGCAATGTTCCAGTCTACAGTTCAATCAGCCATGGATTCACTACCTTCCCCATTATAGCCAACCTGTACATGGAAGATGTAAAGATGAGAGCCATGGATGCATGGGATTCTCGCTAATTAATTGGTTCAAGTATGTGGATGGTACATGAGTGAAAATCCAAACTAACAAAGAAAAAGCTTTCATTAAAAACAATGGGAAGTTACAATAGATAGATACAATAAATTATCATTCTTTGTACAGTGTGCTCTATATTAAATAAGAAGGAGATAAGGGAATATACCACCTAGTTGAACTAAAACAAATTCTGATTAGACCTGATTAGACCTAATACTTGTTTTATAATTTGGGTGTAACCTCATTCTAGATGCGCACAGGAGCTAATTTAATAATAAAAGGTGCAAAAGACTGCCCATGCTATTAATACTTCAGCTACTGTAATATCATCTGATTGGTTGCAGATTAGCACTTAGAACTTTTGCATCTTTTGCTGGCAGAGGCACAGTTATGGAGACATAACATTTATAAAAAGTTAAATAATGCCGTTCAGGCCCCATACAGTGGGGAAAAAAAATTGGGTAAAGCATTATTTTAAACTTTAGTTCTCCTTTAACATTACAGCTGCCATATTGCTTGCCTCAGAAGAGTCCCCATAGATATTAGCAAAATAGCAGCGTCTTCCACACAAAAATTGATTGTGTTGTCTGATGTTTCACTTTTAATTCCTACAATCCATCCAGACATTTACATTCAAGCTTCTAAAGAACATCTGTTGTTTTGTTTCAGAAAGTTTATTTTACATTGCTGGTAAAATATATATATATACATTGTCCAGACTAGTCTCAGGTTTTGATGCAATTGTAAGTAAGAAATGAACAATGTAATTAAAGTGCTTACCTAAAACTTAGTAAGGCGTGTAATATGTTCTCTCTCTGGTTTACAGGATATATCTTATCAGGTTAATTACATTAGCCAAAGTAAACCCACTGCAGTATAATCAAGGCTCTACAGTTTAACAAATAATGTGGGTATTTCATATGCAAATTCCCTGCTGAAGGTCACAACACAACAGGAGAGCTCATTCTAGTGGTCTACCTTGTTAGAAATTGTTTATCGTTTGGTATCTAATTAAAATAGATAGAAACCTAAAATAGAGGATAGTGGGAATTTAATATTATTGCTAAAAAAAAATGATCACCAGAGTGGATCTATACATTTCATGTCACTATCTCTTGAGGAACCTCCTATCAATACACTAGGGACCCCCGCTTGAGAAATACTGCTCTGGCACATCTTTAGTTCTGCTAGAATTAGCATTCAGTCTAACAGATGTCATCAATAAACTGTACTCGGGTACAAAGGTACCTGCATTTGTTCTTAAGGGGGAATATTCCACTGATACATTGTGCATATGTGAGCGGTATAATATGCGGCACTTTAAAGCCACAAGGGGAAAAGCATTCATTTTCACACTAAAAACTATTGCAAAAAACAATGCAGAATCAATGTGCTACTTACACAAATCCTGCAGGCAGTGCAAAACAACTAAATTCAAATTCCTTGCTTACCCAATAGTAATATTGGTTAGCGTGTGTTTTGCACTTATTTTCCAAGGTATTGCATCTCACTGCACCTTTGATGTTGAATGGTGGTAAGTACGGTGGAACATGTAGGCTGTATATAGTTAATGTGTATTTCTTTATGGACATATAGAAATATGTGGGAAGGAGTTTTATATGTTCACAGAACCCTTTGCCGAGTGCTAATATACACTGCTACAACTTTTACAAGCAGTCAAAGCACAAAGGTTAGAAGGTTGGAGATCCCTGACTTATTTATTATTTCATGTATTATTTATGCAGTATTGGAACTCAAGGGTTGGCTTGGAAGTCTGAGTTATAAAAAGTAACTGTGGAATGTTTCAAGTCATTCTTCAAATAAGTAATAATTTTCTTATATTGACAATATGTCTTAACATTAGTTTGCCTTTAACAATCATCTAGCAGAAGGCAAAAATGTCAACAATGCAATCAAAGAAGAATGAAAATCTTTAATATGACAACATCTATTTTTATTTTTAGAGATACTTTACCACCCAGCATATTTATATATTTCCTTTTGACCTTTCCGAACATACGTGCATAATTTAATTAATAAAATGTATTGGGACTAAATCATTCTTACATATGATTTATTAAAGATCAACAAAAGTCATGTACATATCTACTTTGAATCATGTAATGTTGCTTGACATGCCAAGTCTAATACTAGCATGATCAAAATGTAAGGTTGCTGCCTTCACTTCTTATTCATTCAACTAAAGGGTTACATTGAGGAATTTACCAAGGGCCTCTATTAAAAAATAAATTGTGGATGGAAACAATATGTCATTCAGGATGCAGAAGGAGAGGAATGTCCTTTTTACTAGTTCTATGAAATAAGCCATAGCCTCATTGTTAATTAGGCCATTAGACCACAGGTCCTGGGTGACCACCTACAGTAGTTAGAGACTGATGGTGCAGTACAGGTATGAGGGAAACAGATGAAGAAATAAATGGTACAGCTTGTGAACTTTGGGGTTTTGGTGAAATTGAATAAAAAAAACTATGTGGAAATAGCTGTTTCTTACACATAAAGTTATATAATGGCTTATGATAGGCATACATTGGTAGATGTGTTTCAGCCATTACGTTTGATACAATTGAATGTGCCTTCAATATCTCACAATATCTGGCAGTCTACTGAACAAACAAAATGTTCTGACAATCTTATCAGTGGCTACATTATTTTAAGCAGATATTCCTGATATAAAATATTGATCAGCTACACCATCGTGCAGCCAACTACTGATGCATGGTTACTTAAAACCAGAAATTGTTCCAACTTACCAGTAATTTCTGTTTCTTGTCACTTTCCACAGCAGCATTCACCAACTGGGAGGTCCCCACTGGAATTGACAGGAAGCGCACCAAATAAAAACCCTCCCATACTCCGCCCCCTTTGTCTTTGTTTTATAGCTGTAAGGATTAGTATATGATTTGAAAAAGGAGGGAGAATTCTGGTGAATGCTGCCGTGGAAAGTGACAAGAAACAGAAATTACTGGTAAGTTGGAACAATTTCTGGTTTTCTCTGTCACTCCATCGGCAGCTATTCACCAACTGGGATTTACCAGAGCTAATAAAGGGAGGGACAAAAATGTGCTACACACAAAATAAATTTATTAATGATCAAGAGTGTAATACTGCTTCTAATACTCTTTGACCAAATTGTGTCTTTTGGACTGAAGCCACGTCTAGATGATAATGCCTGATAAAGGTTTTACAGGATAACCAATTTGCTGCCTTACAAATTTTTTCCAACGGCGTCTTCGCCTGCAGTGCCCACAAAGTAGAAATCGATCTAGTCGAGTGAGCTTTAAGACCTTGAGGAACTGCCTCACCTCTGACCTCATAAGCTTTAACAATGGCTTGAACAATCCATTTGCTTAATGTTCTCTTTGTTGGAGCTTCTCCTCTTCTAACTCCTTTTGGAATCACGAAGAGCTTATCAGTCTTTCTCCATGGATCTGAGATCTTTAAATAATAAGAAATCAATCTTACTAAGTCTAGAGTATGTAGACGTTCCCCTTTCTCATTAGATGGTTGAGGGCAAAAGGATGGTAAATTGATTTCCCAATTTAAGTGCTCCTGTGTTACCACTTTTGGAAGAAACTTAAAGGTAGGTTTTAAGTTAACTCTATCGTGAAATACTGTCGTATTAGGTTCCCTGGCTGATAAGGATGACAATTCCGCCACCCGACATGCAGAGGTGATTGCTACCAGTAAAACGACTTTCAATGTCAAGTTCCAGATAGAGGCTTTTTCCAACGGCTCAAATGGTTTACCCGTCAGTGCTTGTAAAACTATCGGTAAACTCCAAGAAGGGCATGAGGACCTAACTTGTGGATTAACCCTAACCAGGGCATTAAAAAATCTCTTAATTAATTTATCTTCCGCCCAAGCTTTGTCAGTTAATGCCGATATAGCAGAAACCTGCCCTCTCAAGGTGCTGTTGCTTAAACCTAGTTGAAATCCGGAAAAGAGAAATTTAACTACACAGGTTCCCTCTGGCTTGAACGGATTGGTACCAGCAATTTCACAGAAGGAAAGAAATTTACTCCAGACTTTATAATACTGCCTAGATGTCGATAGTTTCCTGGAACACAAAAGCAAGCTTACAACTTCCTCTCGGAATCCTAAATTAGCTAGTTTCATCCTTTCAATCTCCAAGCCATCAAACTGAGATCGTTGTGTAATGGATAATCTACCGGACCTTGATATAACCATCCTGGGAAGGTTCGAATTTCTATTGGTTTCCGAACACTCAGATTTTTTAATAAAGGAAACCAAGGCCTCCTCGGCCAAAAGGGTAGGATTGCTATCACATCCGCCTTCTCTCGTCTGATCTTTTTCAGAACTCTCCATATTAATGGGATTGGAGGGAAAATGTATAGAAGGAGTTTCGACCAATCCTGCGACAGAGCATCCCTGTTTAGTGCTTGGGCATCCGCCCATCTTGCGTAAAAGTTTTTGCATTTTGCGTTCTCTGCCGTGGCCATAAGATCCAACTGGGGATGACCCCACTTTTGACATATGTCCTCGAATATATCTAAATGGAGACTCCACTCTCCTGGATCTATTCTTTTCCGACTTAAGAAGTCTGCCACCTTGTTTTGCACACCTGGCATATGAATTGCCGAGAGACTTTGAAGGTTCTTTTCCGCCCACTTTAAGATTGGAGAGATCTCCTTCTGCAAGGTACGACTCCTTGTACCCCCCTGCCTTCGAATATAAGCTACGGCTGTAGCGTTGTCTGAAATAATTCTCACATGCTTTCCTATGATATTTTCCGTGAATGCATTCATAGCTTCCCAAATGGCTTTTATCTCTAATACATTTGAATTTAACTCCTTTGGATTTTCCCAGAGACCTTGAGCATGCTGCTCTCTGCAATGAGCTCCCCATCCCAAGCTTGATGCGTCTGTTGTTACTGACACCTCTACGGGATCTTCCAGGAGTCTTCCTACTGACAAATTTTGTAACTTTGTCCACCATTTTAAGGATCTTTTTACCTCTTGAGGTATTTTTAGCTTTCTTTGTAGATTCAATTGAGGGTCTTTTACCGATCTTAGGAGGAAACTCTGCAGTGGTCTCATTCTCCATCTTGCCCATCGCACCAAAGGAATTGCAGCAGACATATATCCTAGCGTCTTTAGACACTCCTTTACCGAGATAGTAGAAGCCTTTCTTACATCGGTAACATTCTGGATGATAGCGTGACACTTTTGGATAGGCAAGTGGACTTTGTTTTCTTTTGTCTGAAAAAGAGCTCCCAGAAAAATTAACTCTTGGGAAGGCATTAGCTGACTTTTTTCCATATTTATAATCCACCCAAAACTGGTTAGGTATTGAATGACTTCTTTTACATGTTGCAGAGCTGTTTGTTTTGTATCTGCTACTATTAGAATGTCGTCGAGGTAATGATAAACCTGGACTCCTCTTTTTCTTATCTCCGCCACCAGAGCTATGAGGACCTTCGTAAAGACCCTTGGTGATTGGTTGAGCCCAAACGGCAGACAAGTGAACTGGAAGTGCTGACCTAGAGCGACAAACCTTAGATATTTCCAATGATTTTTTATTATGGGAATATGAAAATAGGCATCTTGAAGATTCACCTTTGCCAACCAACAATCCTTCTGTATAGCTTGGATTATCGAGGCCAACGATTCCATCTTGAACTTCCTCACCTTCAGAAATCTGTTCAAGGCTCTCAGGTCTAAAACTGGGCGCCACCCGCCCAAAGCTTTTGGTACTAGAAAGATTCTTGAATAAAATCCCTTCTTGTGTCGATGAACTGGAACATTTTGTATTGCTCCTAATTTTAAGAGCTTTTGAATATATTGAGAAATAATTTCTTTCTCCTTTAAATTCTTTAGCTGTTTTGGAGAAACAAAACGGTCTTCTCTGGGTTTTCTTAAAAATTCTAGGGGATAACCACTTGTCACCGTATTCTGAACCCATACGTCCGATATTGACCTGGTCCAGACCTTTGCATAGGTGGATAATCTTCCTCCGACCTTCATGGTCTGGACCTGAACACCATCATTGTGTATCACTTTGCTTTTGCATGAAGTTGGAACCTCTTTTAGGGAAGTTAACTTGTCTATCAACCTTCCAGGTTGGCTGTCTGTATGTCTCTTTGCCTGGACGATACTGCCTGGGGTTACGAAAAAAGGTTTCTTTCCCTCTGAGGTTGCTTGTCTCCAACCTTGGACGTTTGAATTTTCTATCCTGGGGAAGAAAAGCACTTTTTCCCCCAGAAATTTTTTTAATTATGTCGTCCAATCTATCCCCAAATAACATAACACCTTCAAAAGGTAACTGGCAAAGTGAAGCTTTGGAGGGGGTATCTGCGACCCAACTTCTCAACCATAAGGCCCGACTTGAAGCCACAGATAAAGCCATAGATCTAGCTGATAGCCTCACCAGATCCGTGGAAGCTTCTGAAATAAATTCAGCCGCCATCCTGCATTCCTCAATCATTCGTATAAGCTTCGATTTTTTTACTCTATTATCCATTGCTTCTTGCAAGTTTGCCAGCCAGATTCTCATGGCCCTAGACACTGATGTCAACGCCATAGATGGTTTACACGTTGCACCCGCCGTAACATATGATTTTTTTAAATTAAACTCAATGCGTCTATCCATCGGGTCTTTAAAATTTGCAGCATCATCAATAGGTAGAGTAGTTCTTCTAGATAGACGAACCACTGTCGAGTCTACTTTCGGAGATGATTCCCATTTTACTGCGTCCGCTTCATCAAACGGGTACTTCTTTGTAAACCTAGTACCAATGTCAGGCCTTTTCTCCACCTTCTTCCATTCACTGTTTATTATTTGTCTCATCGACTCATGAACCGGAAACGCAATTAGTTTCTTTTTAATTGCAGGAAAAAATTTATCAGCCGAAGCTGATATGGCTCATTAGATAACGATAAGGTATCTCTAATAGCCTTAATAAGAGGATCTATGATAGAAACATCAAAAACATTTCCTTGATCCTCAGCCTCATCTTCATCTGATATTTCCCCCGAAGATATACTTAAAGGGGATGATTTCTCATCTTCTGAATCTTCCGTCTCAGAAATGTCCAGGTGCTTAGATTTCGACTTTCTTTTTTGACTTTTAGACTCTAACATAGTTTGAGATACTGTGTCTTTAATGAGACTAAGGAGTGAGTCCATGGAAATTTTTTCAGGCAATACTAGTTGCACATCTGATTTGCCTGCTTGCTCCTGAACAATTTTATCCTCTTCAACCTTTTTAGGTGACTTTTCAGAGGTTGAGGCACTATAATAAAACACAAGAGAAAAGAAAAAATGTTTTTAGAATCTAGTCCTCAATATCCTTCTCTTTTAGCACAACTCACCTGAGGCTTACCTAATTTTTTTATGTCGGTGACCTTTGCTCACTGACTCGCCTTCCATCATGAAATGGAGTCTAGACATAGAATAGAGCAACATAAATACCTTGATTTAGTAAAAGAAAGTATGCATACCAAGATAAAAGGTACTTACAGAAATTGCAGTTGTACTAGCTTGGCAGCAACAGGCAGAAACCCAGCACAGAAGTCTGTAAAGAAAAATCAGACTTGAGACTCTTGGAAGTAAGACCAAACCTGGATTCTGCATACAAACAGCAGAAACACATACCCAGAGGCGTCTGATGTCACTTCCGGTTTTCGCGAAAACGGAAGTCTCTGTAGCGTGCAACCCTTTATCCCACATGATGGGGAGGGTGCACTGACGTCAAAACCCAAAAAAACGCGCGAAAAACGTCATTCTGGGCCGCGCAATAGGCCGGAAAAGGTAACAAATCCTGCCGCGACGTCACTTCCGGTCCCGAAAACGGAAGTCAAAGTCCGTTTTTTTTTTGTTGTTTTTTTTTTAATATAGCAGGAGCAGAACAAAGCAGAGCAGAGCAAACAGCTGTAACTCTTAAAGCCTGGTCACTAGGCTCTCCCCTAGGCCACCAGAGGTGCAACTAAAAGGGGAGCTGCAACAGGAGAGAGAGGATAAAGAACTCCCATTGGAAGTGCCACAATGGCAGGTAAGCCCACCGCTTGCCACAAGGTGCTTCTTAATCCAGCAGGAAACGCACAAAGACAAAGGGGGCGGAGTATGGGAGGGTTTTTATTTGGTGCGCTACCTGTCAATTCCAGTGGGGACCTCCCAGTTGGTCAATAGCTGCCGATGGAGTGACAGAGAAATCATGATTAGACATGTAGACTGCTCTGAAAAGAGCTCTCTCATACTTTTTGAATAAGCCTAGGAAGATGCCTCTAGCTTCTCTGGATCTTAAGATCTTATAGAGTTGTAAAGCTACACTTCTTGATCTGCTCTAACTGAGTATGTGACAGTCACATGATGTGCTGTGTAAAAAGCCCCCCCAAAGCAACAGACCTGCAACCATTCTCTTTCCATTCCTTTACCTGTGGACACCTTAGGGAGAGAGGGAGAAATATGTTCAGAGTTATGGTCAGCTTTAAAAATGATTTAGAAGTTCAGGGTGGGGCATATGATGCACCTGATGATGCTCTGTCCCAGCAATGGGCACGCTCCAAACTAAGATTTGGGGACAGAACAGTTATGCTGGTGATGTCACAGCTCACAGTACTAGCAAAGAAATTCACGCTTTATACTGCTGTAACTTTCATTTTAAAGGTATAAATGTGCTCATCATGTGTATGGAGACCACAATTCCCCTTTAATATATTTAACATTTTTCATATTGCACTTTTCTACAATCCTTTTCCTTTTAATGTTTACGCTCCTTTAAGATTTTTTTAATTTTAATGTTTTAAGTATAATTTGTACCTTGTAGTGATAATATCATTTCTGTATCGGACTGTTTTTCACAACATTGGAAAGTCAACTATGCAAACCGAAATGATTTTCTTTGCCATTAAAGTGTAGAATACAAATCAAGCTAATACAGATAGTGTGTATAGTTAATAATGAAGACTGTTCCAGTTAATTAGAGATAATTACTGTATTTTTCAGTCATCAGCATAAGAGGGGAAGATTTGAGCATTCTTACACGGTTTTGCTGTTGATAATGTTTTCGTCTTAATAAATAGAAAATAAATCTGCGTGCTTACTGACTGATTCCATTATGCAGAAAAACTTCAAAATGGAATCTTTCTTCAAAATTTAAATGTCAAAGTAAACAAAGCCTAAAATCAATTTGCTGACTTTATAGAGATTGGTCTAGAGAACATCATACCCATGAAGCATGCAATTTTAGATCAAATTAAAAAAGCATAAAGCAAAAAGCAGTGATGCTCAATATTTTTCTAATTCATTAAATAGCATGTCCACCCCCAGAATAATATTTCATACTCACCTTCCCCACACTTACATACCCTGAGATCATTATATTTACTCACCTCTTCATAGTCTTTAAAGTCCAGAAAATGTGCTTTTCCTTGACCCATTTCGCCTCCCTGATATTTGCCTCCTTTGTAATGTCAAAGGGCTTTTTAAAAGGAGGCACATAGGAATGGGGCTGGCATGCCCAAATACAGTCACTCATTGGTGGTGATGGCATCCCACACAGATGACGGCTTTCTTGTGGAAGAGAAAAGTATGTTTTCTGGGTTTCAGGTACTGCAGGGAGGCAAGTAAATATAACAATCTCGGTTTAGTGGGGAAGGTTAGTATGAAATATTGTAGGGTTGGACAAGCCCCTTTAATTGCACAAACAGGAGGATTGGATGTTGTAGATAAAAATCTTCAGAGACATAAGTTGAAAACTCCTTAAATAATCCTATATTGGACCAATTTTTGATAAATGTATATATTTTTACACTGGGGACGCCCAGCTTTATATCTATAATATATTAGATTAGGGGTGGAGGTATTCTATTTTGTATGGTGGTTTTTAGATATACTACTTTGTGTCAATAAATAGTGTTATAAATATGACTTATATATACGTGAGTGCTAATTTCGGGGTCTGTTGTGAGACGTCTTTGTCTCATTAAGGTTTTATTGTGATATATATATATATATACCCCTAGCACCTTCCTATTGGGATAGCACAAGTCTTTAATATAGATTTGGGTGATTGTATTATAAAAGTAATCTCATCTGATTATTTCACATGAAATTTTGGTTTGTAATAAATCCAATGTTTTGCCTCTTCAGGTAAGCTATTGGCTGTATGCAGAAGTTGTATTTAAATGATAAGGATAGAAGGCTCCAAGAGAAATTCAGAGACACAGATTTCTGTGTCATAGGGGTGATGCGACTCTTAAGCTGGGTACACACATTATGGCCAGTCCCTAGTACTGACGGTATCGGTCCCTTTTTTGGTACCGTGAGTACCCGTAAAACAACTGTTTCCGATGCAGATAAACGTTCAAGGCTGGAAAACTTCCTTTGATCGTGGTTGGGCCCCTGCACTTTAGTATAGGGAGTCAGCCACAGTAGTAGAGAGTGTGGCAGTTCCAAACGATCTCCCTATACTTACAGATTCTGTCTGTCATTTTTCCAAGATTGGTACAGTATGTGACCATTTTTACAGTAGTTCCTGCTTGTGCTTACTGTATGTAGATGCAGCCATACAATTATTTATTCTATCTGACAATTCTATTTTAAGAGGAACTACCCTATATTTTCCAACAAGGTCTAACGTAATGATGAAAAACATTTTTATGGCTTTGTCCTATATGTAGATACGTCTGTTTGGAAAGCTGCTATACATATGTATAAACTCTAGACAAACTCTAGACACAGAAACCAGTCTTACTGGTTACTCTAGTTAATAAGCTGCTGAACATTTGTAACCAGGACCTGATAAACTGCAAAATAATCATGATGTCTCTATACATATCCTAAATAGGATAGTTTGGTAAGGATATAAGGACATGTTTGGGCACATCACCCTATTACTGTCTGTTTATATTAAGTGTCTTCTCTACTTGTGTCATTATTTAAACAGTAGCAATAATTGGAACAAATAAAGGAAGCTATTCCTGTGGCAGTTAACATTATTAAGTGTTATTATAACTTATTACGCATCAATCCCTTCTCTTTACCCCTCTGTCCCCCATAGACTCCACTCTCCAGAAAGCAAGAACACTACCACAAGACATACTGTAAATGTAAAGGCCACAGCATGTTGTATTCCGCATAATAACAACAAAGCTGCAACTTGATTTGATATCCACAAACCTCTTCTCTAAATTCCATGGGAAGGAGCTGCTCCAAACAGTTGCTGTTACAATAACTGGTACTTCTGTCTTATTACAACTTAATGGCCATACCAATATGGACGATTTACAAGTACCCCCTGCCAACAGGAAAGGTAAAGTGAATAAAGCCAGCTGACCCCTAACTTGGCCACTGAATTAGCTTGCCCCAAAACTGCACTATGTCCTGTGCAACACAGACACCCATAGTGACTAAAACCTAAAATTTAGGATTGATTGGTGTGACCACCAATCAGCTGCTCTCCCGATTGCAATGTAGCAACTTCTCTCTACCCATATGTAGATCTGCCCCCTTCACCTTTCTCTAAACCCCTGGTAGCCAATCCTCACCCTTATAACATATTTCCTCTTCCTGCTATACTTACCTGCCATGCTCCGTCTATCTCCCAGAATTCTATCTTTCAATAAGCTTTAAAGGGCATGTCCACCCCTTTTTTTAACTTTTGTTATATAGTAGGTCTCCCTTCCCCAGCCCCAACCGCTGTAATACTTTTGTCAGAAACTCCCCCGATCTTTACTTACCTTCCTTCTTTCCTCCGATGCACTGTCCCGGCCCTCTACTTGCATGAAACTGCAAGCAGGGGGCTGGATCGGCAGCCGCGTCCGTGATTGGCTGAGAGGCAGTGGAGAACGCAGAGGGAGGTAAGGTAAGTAGAGTTCGGGGGAGTTTCTGACAAAAGTATTATAGCAGTTGGGGCTGGGGGTTTAACACTAGGGGGAGGGAGAGCAAAACGGGAGGGAGGGGGGTGGAGGGCTGCACTGGCATGTGCAAATTCTCCTGGAGGAGAGACAGGAGGCAGAGTCCTAAATGGACTCTGCCAGGCTCCTGGTGGCCAGTTTTTGGGACTTTGGAGGGCTGCCATTTGGAGCTGGGATGTAAACTACAAAGTGGGACCAGTAGTGGGTTAAATTATAGTTTTGGTGGTGGTCATGCCCTTTAAATGTATTTTCCACGAAACAGACAATTACTAATACTATCAGGGTGATGCACCGAGTGCCGCTATTGGCAAAACGGTGCAAACAGCTCAGACGTTATATGCCGATTACGGCGCTCGGAACATCGATATCTGGTGCTGTTCTTTTCCGGTAGTTTCAACGTCAGCTATTAGCAATAGCAAGCATATTACATCACTTGCAGCGGCTGCGCTGTTATCTTTCGTGTTAGCCACGCAGCCGCCGCAATCTGCAATCTAGTTTTTCTAGAGGGAACACAGGCATGTAGTAGCCTATGGGAGCGACCCCACTACATGCGCTGCGCTTCCATGAGCTATCGCGGAGCATGGAATTATTATTTTTGGTCTGTATCGCATGTGCTCCTATTGCGGGAGCCCAGTGCCCGGGCAGAGAATCACACACTCAAGTGGGGCCTAGCCCTGAGGGCTATTATTTAGGATTGGGTAATAAATAAGATAGACACACCAATATATGATGGCACACAATAACACAGTATTAAAGTTATATAAACCCCCTGCATGTTTAGTGGCCAGGTCCCTCCACCCACCCCATCCCCATCGGCACTGTGATCAGCAGTAAAGATACGCACAGACTGCGGGCCCTCTAAGTATCCACCCCAACCCCCCTCTCGTGCTGTTGTGTGCCTTGCGGGCCCAGTAGTTACGCCACTGGCATCCACAAAGCAGACAACGCTGAAACCATCTTAAATCATTGGCAGAGATGTCACGGACTTGACTGGCAGATGCAACACGGAGAGAGAGAGAGAGAGAGAGAAGGAACTGTTGAACTTCAAGGTAAAATGACTTCTGTCAGGAGTGTCAGGGAGAAAGGTATTGTGAAAGTGGGGTTTGTGAGGGCAATTAGTGTGGGGTTAGATGTTTATTCTGGGGGCAAACATGCCCTTTAAAATGCTGTTTTAGGCTGAGGCAATGCGCACGCAATTGTGTGTGCGGTTTTGGTGCATTATCACGTTTTGTCTCGCGTTTGCACAAGCAGTTTTGCTATTTTCAATGAGAAAACACATGCGGTTGCGCAAAAAAATGGTTGAACGGAAACGGATGATCAATCGCATGCGCATAGGAATTTTCGTGTACCCGCGATTTCCATAATATTTAAAAACACGTGTACAGTCGCGAGCGAAATCACGTGCACAAACGCGTTAGTGTGACCTAGCCCTTAAAGTTTATTTTAAACCTATATATTTATTTAAACACATAACATCTAATTTGTATAGGAAAAGGGTTAACATCTGTTATCTAACTAAATGAAATGAACACTCTACTATTTCCTCTTCACGCAGGGCAGAACGCTTTCCCTTTACTGCAGGAGGATTGTGCGGTTGGACTGAGTACATCTCACATTTACTGTATGGGTAGCTTATTGCTCAGCAGAAATAAATGCATTCAAGGGATTCATGTCTGATCTCACAAGATCAGCAGTTTTAAAAACTGTTCACATTGTGTTAGACCTTTAAATAGATCCTAGTCCGTGATCTGCAGTGTTGGTGCAGTAACAGGCCGCGTTGCACAAACATACTGCAGTGAGCACGACACTAAATGTGACAATCCTGAGATCCTTGTTCTTCCCAAGCGATTTAATTACGGGTCCTGTTTAATGGAATGATGAAGTTGGCCAGGGATCAACAAAATTATCAACCGCTGCTGCTGCTAAGTCAGATGGAGATTGTAAGGCAGGCAGCAGGGAAGGGGTGGCTGCCTGCTCTTGAGCAAAGAGGAGGGAGTGGAAGAAATGGGCAGGGTGAGAAATCTAAGACACCTGTGTGATGTTACCTTCTGAATAATACAGGGAATGTAGAGTACAGGAAACAAGAGACAAGTTAGTGAGCTGTACCCAAGCTGCAGGACAGTACAGAATCCATTCTGTGACATCTTGAAGAGCACAGAAGTTATAAAAGCAGCAGACGGGTCCTCTTACCCTTCTAAATTCACCACAAGGTGAAACAGGAGCAACTCGTTAGTTGTGAATACTGTGTATTCCTCCTCTATTAGTTAACGAAGACGTAATGGAAATAGATTGAAACAGGATTTAGGATTCTCTGGTCACTGGATGAGGATATTAAATTCGTACCAGACAAGACTAGATTTTTAGCTGCGGTGTTCAGGAGAAAGTTACCTCTTTGGCTGCTGCAGAGATATTTGACTATTTTTGGAAAGATGGTTCATATCCCTGACGACGCAGACTTTAACTCTTTCCGGGAGCAGTGTGAGAATCACGAGGGCTGGCAATGCCAGTATAATAAAGGGGGAGTGACGGTATGGAGCGAAGGCCAGGACAGTAGCAAAGCTATCAAGAAACTCAAGGTAAGTCCCTCCTGTATATAGTGATATCGTTAGTCAGTGTAATTATTCGCAGGTAAATAAACTCTGCAAATAGAAAACTGGTTGAACGTCCCTAAGAATATTTTGCACGAGACATGTACAGTGATAAATCCAGCCTGCAGATCTGTGACATGACACCACTCATTATCCTACAAGGTTGCTGGGACGTATCAGTCCAAACACAGGGATTAACCCAGAGCTGCAATCACTCGGGGAAGATCTCCCTTCTGGTATTTAATGCCGGATTTGTGTCTCTGGTTAAATCCTAAAAGGCATTTAACCCTTCCTCGACTGTAACACCAATAAAAACATCCGCAAATCCAATATTGAATAGCATCCTGTGGCCGTGTGGATGTCTTTTGTGAAACCCACACTAGTAAAGCTGTGTACACACAATGCAATATTTTGGGCCGATGGACCGATTGTTCAGTGTATCGGTCAATCGGGCCAAAATAATAGCGCAGGTTTTGTCCGTGACCAATTGTTTGTTTAGCCCAGATCGGACAAAATGACGATCGGACGAGTCCAAAAACCACAGCCGATTGTGCAATCCACTATGGACTGCACGCCTTGTCTGTCGAACTGTTGGCCACGGAAGCCAAACGGTCAGTCAGAAGGAAGGATCTGATTGTGTGTACCCAGCTTAAGGGGTTAAACTTGCTCTAACCAGTATTGTACAAGTTAGAGTTAAGAGTGGGCATTGTGTCCAACATTTAGAATGATCATATACAAATATTAGCACTGAGTGGTTTGTTTTTCCTAAAGCTGCATTAATAGTTATGTCATGTTATGGAATGTTCAGCCATTATTTTCATATCTGTAATTATTTACATAAGAATGCAGTCATGTAAACCAATCTGCACGCCAGTACCCATAATTCCTAGCTATGTTGATGACTCAAAGAAGATTATGTCGTAAGTGTGCCCATACACATAGCGATATTATTGGCCATGGTCACCGATTGGTTGAAATTATTGCTACGTGTATGACCAGCATTTTTCACAATGCATTCCTGTGAATTTTTCCTATATCTTTTTATCTGCTTGGTGTTTTCTATTTCTATCCATATTAACGCATTTTCGGGCAAAATATATAGCGAGGACAATCCTATTGTATTGGGGCCTGTTTCTTAGAGAATGTTGTGTCTGTTGTAGACACCTGTGTCTTTTGTAACACATTGTGTAATTTACATAACCATATTGTCTGTTTTTAGTTGTCATGCAACAAAAGTAATCATTTTCACAGGATCCAATGCCGCCATTGTTACCCATTTTGACTTTAAAGGAATTTTGGAAAAAGACTACTTCTGAATTTTTCTTCAGCACACAAGGATGGTCATAATACTGTAGCAGTTAACCAGCTCAAAGCAACAATTACACTTCAATTATATCGAGTTGTTAGCAACATTTTTGGTACCTGTGGCACTTTCCACTCACACGTTTCAATGGCACCAGTGAGCAAATAGATAAATGTCCAAAATATCATTTACAAACAGAAACCCATTTAGGCCGCCGTTATGGACAGTAACGCGTGAAAAGCATGCATGCAATGCAGCACATTTCATATGCATTACCGTTCTATTTGCAATGCGCTTACGGTAATAGTCCGTAATTTGAGTGCACGCAATTTGTAAAATAATGGTGATCGCATGCGCTCTGAAAACGCAGCGCACATTTGGTCACCCACATTGTGACATACTGGCACACGTTTCTCAACAGATTGCAAAACGCGATTGTAACCAAGGAAGAAATGTGAAATGATGGCCTAGCTCTTAGTGTATTGCTTTAAACTAGTGCAGCAGGTCCAAACCAGGAACATTTTAAAGGGCAAGTCCAGCCCTGAAATGAAAACTTACATACAGGTAAATCACTCCCCAAAACCCTAAATGAAGCCTGAAATATATAAATCTAACCTGAAATCCAGTACAATATCCTGTTGCCCCTGTTTATACTTCCTGGTTATGGATTTGACAGCCAATGACTGAATGTTTATCCCCTGTCTGCCTCTTCTGAGCATGCTCAGTACAGGTTTCTAAATTGTCAGTTTCGATGAGACATCCAGAAGCATAGCAGCCATACAGTAATGAATTCATAGGACAAAGATGTTCTTATAAGGGTGGAGTTGTTCTTTAAGCATTGAAACTAATAATCATGGTTTTGTAAGAACACAGATAAAAAAAATGCACATTAGTATTAAAGGACAACTGTGGTCTCTGAGCAAGTTAGGGTTAAATGAAAGCTTGCAGTCTTTCCTTTAAAATGACCCCTTCATCACATCTCTGGTGCAATCAATTTCCTGCTTTGAGTTGGTTGAGTGACATCATCTGACCTCTGGCCCTCCCCTTCGCCCCAGGGAAAAAGCATCCTCAGTTAAATTGGAACTAAAGTCTCCAGACAATATTGTCCCAATAGACAGAGCACATTCACAAAGGTACAAATAGCTGTCTCACTGATTCCAGTGCAGTTTTTTTGTAAACACATTTAAATGATCCTGTCTAGAGATGGCTGAACTTACTGAAGTTCAGTTCATTTCCAGACTTCAGTGGAAGTTTGAAAACAAACTCATTTAAGTCAATGGGAGATAATAGTTCGAAAAGTATAAACTTTGAATTTGGCTTGAAAGACCGCATTTTGGAAGGGAATGTGTGTGTTTGAGCTGCAGATTTTAAAACTCAATGATGAGGACATTGTTGTTTTATACTTACCCTTTAAATATGGCTGTCACATGAATTAAAGGTAGGTCAGTTGATGTGTGCACTCTTGTTAAGTTGGGGATAAAAGACCAACTTTTTTGATGATTGTTCAAAATGTGTTTTTTTTAAAAAAGTCAAAACTTTTTATTAACTTATTATTGATCAAAATGTATTTTTGATTTTAGTTACCCTTGAATTATGGCTGCCACAGAAATGTAAGGGTAGGTCAGTAGGTATGTGTACCTGTCTGGTTGTGGGTTAAAAAAAAACATTTTTTTTCTGATTGGTCAAAATTAGTTTTTTTGACTTTAGTTACCCTTTAAGTATGTCTGCCATGAAAATGGAAGGATAGGTCAGTAGGCGTGTGTACCTGGATCAGGAAGTTAAAAAAACAAACTTTTTTGATCATTGATCAAAATTAGTTTTTTTACTTTAGTTACCCTTTAAGTATGGCTGCCACAGTAATGGATAAGTAGGTCAGTAGATGTTTGTACCTGTGTCAGGTTGGGGGTTAAATACCAAACTCTTGATTATTGGTCTTTTTGTACTTTAGTTACCCTTTACATATGGCTGCCACGGTAATGGATAAGCAGATCAGTAGGTGTGTGTACCTGTTTCGGGTTGGGGGTTAAAAAAACAAACTTTAATGATCAGTCAAATTGTTTTTTACTACAGTTACCCTTTAAGTATGGCTGCCAGGAAATGGGAGGGTTGGTCAGTAGTGTTGTACCTGGGTCTGGTTGAGGGGGTATGTCCTTTTTTTTTTTGTGTGTTTACAACCATAAAACTATCTTTTATCGAGGATATATCAAAATTAGGTTTTTTTTTACTTTATTTACCCTTTAAGTATAGCTGCAACAGGAATGGAAGGGTAGGTCAGTAGGTTTGTGTACCTGTGTGAGGTTGGGGGTATGTGTTTTTGCATGTATGTCCATAAAACTAACTTTTATTAATGATTGATCAAAATTAGTTTTTTGACTATAGTTACCCTTAAGTATGGCTTTCATGGGAATGGAAAGGTAGGTCAGTAGGTGGGTGTACTGTACCTGTGTCTATGTGGGTGTTTGGGCGTATCAGCATTTGTGTTTGACCATGAAACAAACTGTTTTGAAACATTCATATTTGAGGATTGTTACCATTATAGTCTATGGGGAAAAATGTCCCGTAATTTGCCGATACCGACGTAACGCTTTTGTGGATTCCTTATCTAGGTAATAGCATGCTTCTCCTATATGCCCCGCACATCTTTACCAAATTTCATTTCTCTAGCTCAAAAACTGTGGGAGGAGATACAGTCCAAAAAAGCGGAAGAATAAAACGAAAGAAAAAGAAGAAATAGAAAGAACAGTAATTTGGCTCTTCAGGCAAAAGACTTAGAGGGCATCTATAGTGAAAAAAACTTTTCACTATAGATATGGGCCAATATACACACATTGGCCCATTGCAAAGTTAAATTCATGTACTCTGTGCTGCCTTTATCCTACCTCTGTCAGTGACTTTGTTTTTCCATGGTAGCTTAATAAAGGGTGGAGGTCCACCTGAAACGTTGCTGGAGAGATCTCACATATGGGTGAATAAACAAGAATTTGTTTTTTAAGACTGAGGAGCAGTACAGTCTGCAGAGTGACTGTCCAGAGAGGAGAGTGGGATCCAAAAACTTGTGAGTTATTTGTTTTTCTATGGTGTCAGATCTCTCTGTCAGCACTCTCCCCTTCCCCCTCCCCTCTGTTACCTCTTCCATGTCTAAACACCGGCTACCCGACAAGCTTATCATATGCAGTAGGAGTTAAAAGTTCAACATCCTGAAAAACACACCCACGCACAGTGGCCAATAGAAAGCAAGCTGTCCTGGAGACACGGAAGAGAAGGGAGAACAGAACAGTTACTACTGCAATACGAAGTCTCTCTTTGTGACCCATCATCAATCAGTGAAAGCTATTAAGAAGGGGGTCAAGTGCAGCCTTATCTCTGCAGTCAAAGCTACCTCTCTCCCCCTGCTAATGCAGTTATCTCTATGTTTATTACAGAGCAGGGAGGAGGGAGGGACTTGAGCAGGGAAGAGGGTCACGTCACAGGGATTTGATTGACAGAACAAGTAGGAGTAGAGGAATGCAATCACATATTCTTTTAACTTGTGTATCTCAGGACAGAGAGGGAAACTAAAGAAAATACAGACACTCTGGGGGTTGTCGGGAATTATAGAACACATGGAAAGAAAGGGGGGAAAAGTTCATTTTCCCACTGTAGATCCCCTTTAATCCTGGACTTAAAGCTGGTCACATGGCTAAAAACTAAAATTCAAGTGTTGAAGCAGGAAGTAATATTGCTGGACTTTTCCAGTAATGTTACCTATAAATGCGATTAAGGGTTCATTTTGAAGGTGTGAGAGAAGGCTTTTTTATAACTTGCTTGGAAATGTTGAAGACCACAGTTACCCTTTAACCAATTTTCTGTATGGTTTTGTTTTAATGCTATATTCAAGTAAAAGCTGACAAATCTCATTTTGACAAAAATAATCCCATTCATATTACCCCAATATTATCCTATTCAGATGCCCATCTGAAGTGAAACATGCATATCTCTTGGCCTGTAGGGAAAATATAATCATTTGGGTATAACTTGGTTGGATCTGGGATGTGTCAAAAATATTTTGGCTTTTAAGTTGGCAGCCAGTAGAGTGACTGACCGAAAAAAGCGTTATTCTAGAAGCAAGAAGAAAAATGAATGAGCCTAGAAGCAGGGTTTAAGATGGATTGAAGTGGTTTCTTGGTAAACCACACAGGAGAATGTAACATTAGTCAAGATGGCATATGAGTAGGGCCTGAAGTGGAATTTTGGAAGCAACGTATAAAAAGAACAAATGCGAGAGATGTTGGAGTTGGTTATTGTGTAAACATGGGGTTTGAAGGAAAGATCTAAGTCTAGCTATTTACCAAGCAATAAACACAAGTAGATGAGGATATCAGGGTGTTGTTAATATTAATTGTAATTCTAGGTAGGGAAATGAGTCTGGAGGATGGTAAACTGACAAGTCCAGTCTTGTCCATATTCATTTGAGGCAGTAGGAGGACATGAAAGCAGAGATGACACTAAGGCAGTTAGGGACCTGGGATGTTGGTGTAGTGAGATATTTCTTTTGTTATTGCAAAATGCTTGTGAGATTTATCAAATCTATTGATCTGCCCAGGCAGGAAAAAAACCTGGGACCAGTAAACAAAATTCTGTCCAAAACACGAGAACACTTGTGCATTTGAAAATCCATCAAACTCTCAGAATAATTCACCCTTGTAATTTATGCAGCAGTTTTCTAATTCAATTAGTTTCTGATTGTTTTTTGGGCAATCTATACACAGTAACTTTATATTTAATCAATTTGATGTTCGAACAATTGAATGTTGAATCTATCTCATATCAAAGCAATGGTACATCCTATTGATGTCCCCTGTGGGACCATCCATTTGCAGTTGACATTAGAGCACAATGTTAATGTAAAATAATCGTCCCTTGTGGTTGACAAATGTCATGTGAACGTCTGAAGATCGGACAGCCGTAAGAAACATCCAAAGGGACATCGTTTAATGTAATTACGTTAAAGGCACAAAAACCCAGTTTAAAGGGGGAGAGTAGATTCCTTTCTGACTCCAGTGGCAATCGGAAAGGATCCCTGGATCACTAGAACTATCTTTAATACCAGTAATGTTCAGTATTTTTTTTAATTTTAGACACTTCATCCAGCCCGCAGTTAAAGCAATTCAATGAACCTGCCATTACCACAGCTGCTTGAAGACAGTTCCATAGTTTCACTTTTCTGACTGAAAATTAAATTCCTAATCTGTGTGTCCCCTATATGATGTATTTGTATAAAGTGATCATACCAACGTAAATAAAATAGCCTTAAATAGCCCTTTTCTAATTTGTCTGCATAGTCTCTCTGTTCCTTGATTAATCTAGTTGCCATTATATAGAGTAAGAATAAAAGTTTACTCCCCTGAATCTATATAATCCATCCATGCGCTTATAATCTTCCATCTTAACTACGGTAACATTCTACCACTTGGACTCCCGGCCTCTCATCTCTCTCCTCTCCATTCTGTCTTAAACTCTGCAGCTCGGATCATCTTGCTCTCTTCCGAAAGAAAACCTGCAACACCGATACTTCAGGGTGGCTTCCCATCAAACAAAGAATCATATTAATTACCATACTTTTAACCTTTAAAAAAACTTTTAAATCTACTGTACCTCTCTACATCTTCTCTCTTGGTCCCTTGTAAGTCTCCTGTAGCGTGCAACCCTTTATCCCACATATGGGGAGGGTGCACTGACGTCAAAACCCCAAAAAACCGCGAAAAACGGCATTCTAGGCCGCGCAAGGCCGGAAAAGGTAACAAATCCTGCCGCGACGTCACTTCCGGTCCCGAACCCGGAATCAAAGTCCGTTTTTTTTTTTTTGTTTTTTTTTTAATATAGCAGAGCAGAACAAAGCAGAGCAGAGCAACAGCTGTAACTCTTAAAGCCTGGTCACAGGCTCTCCCCTAACCACCAGAGGTGCAACTAAAGGGGAGCTGCAACAGGAAGAGAGAGATAAAGAACTCCATTGGAAGTGCCACAATGGGCAGTAAGCCCACCGCTTGCCACAAGGTGCTTCTTAATCCAGCAGGAAACGCACAAGACAAAGGGGCGGAGTATGGGAGGGTTTTTATTTGGTGCGCTACCTGTCAATTCCAGTGGGTACCCCCCGTTGGTCAATAGCTGCCGATGGAGTGACAGAGAAATCATGATTAGACATGTAGACTGCTCTGAAAAGAGCTCCCTCATACTTTTTGAATAAGCCTAGGAAGATGCCTCTAGCTCTCTGGATCTTAAGATCTTATAGAGTTGTAAGCTACACTTCTTGATCTGCTCTAACTGAGTATGTGACAGTCACATGATGTGCTGTGTAAAAGCCCCCCCAAAGCAACAGACCTGCAACCATTCTCTTTCCATTCCTTTACCTGTGGGACACCTTAGGGAGAGAGGGAGAAATAGTTCAGAGTTATGGTCAGCTTTAAAAATGATTTAGAAGTTCAGGGGCATATGATGCACCTGATATGCTCTGTCCCAGCAATGGGCACGCTCCAAACTAAGATTTGGGACAGAACAGTTATGCTGTGATGTCACAGCTCACAGTACAGCAAAGAAATTCACGCTTTATACTGCTGTAACTTTCATTTTAAAGGTATAAATGTGCTCATCATGTGTATGGAGACCCAATTCCCCTTTAATATATTTAACATTTTTCATATTGCACTTTTCTACAATCCTTTTCCTTTTAATGTTTACGCTCCTTTAAGATTTTTTTATTTTAATGTTTTAAGTATAATTTGTACCTTGTAGTGATATATCATTTCTGTATCGGACTGTTTTTCACAACATTGGAAAGTCAACTATGCAAACCGAAATGATTTTCTTTGCCATTAAGTGTGAATACAAATCAAGCTAATACAGATAGTGTGTATAGTTAATATGAAGACTGTTCCAGTTAATTAGAATAATTACTGTATTTTTCAGTCATCAGCATAAGAGGGGAAGATTTGAGCATTCTTACAGGGTTTTGCTGTTGATAATGTTTTCGTCTTAATAAATAGAAAATAAATCGGCGTGCTTACTGACTGATTCCATTATGCAGAAAAACTTCAAAATGGAATCTTTCTTCAAAATTTAAATGTCAAAGTAAACAAAGCCTAAAATCAATTTGTTGACTTTATAGAGATTGGTCTAGAGAACATCATACCCATGAAGCATGCAATTTTAGATCAAATTAAAAAGCATAAAGCAAAAAGCAGTGATGCTCAGTATTTTTCTAATTCATTAATAGCATGTCCACCCCCAGAATAATATTTCATCTCACATTCCCCACACTTACATACCCTGAGATCATTATATTTACTCACCTCTTCTGGTCTTTAAAGTCCAGAAATGTGCTTTCCTTGAGCCATTTCGCCTCCCTGATATTTGCCTCCTCTGTAATGTCAAAGGGCTTTTTAAAAGGAGGCACATAGGAATGGGGCTGGCATGCCCAAATACAGTCACTCATTGGTGGTGATGGCATCCCACACAGATGACGGCTTTCTTGTGGAAGAGAAAAGTATGTTTTCTGGGTTTCAGGTACTGCAGGGAGGCAAGTAAATATAACAATCTCGGTTTAGTGGGGAAGGTTAGTATGAATATTGTAGGGTTGGACAAGCCCCTTTAATGCACAAACAGGAGGATTGGATGTTGTAGAAAATCTTCAGAGACATAAGTTGAAAACCCTTAAATAATCCTATTGGACCAATTTTGATAAATGTATATATTTTTACACTGGGGACGCCCAGCTTTATATCTATAATATATTAGATTAGGGTGGAGGTATTCTATTTTGTATGGTGGTTTTTAGATATACTACTTTGTGTCAATAAAGTGTTATAAATATGACTTATATATACGTGAGTGCTAATTTCGGGTCTGTTGTGAGACGTCTTTGTCTCATTAGGTTTATTTGATATATAATATATATATATATATATATATATATATATATATATATTATACCCTAGCACCTTCCTATTGGGATAGCACAAGTCTTTATATAGATTTGGGTGATTGTATTATAAAGTAATCTCATCTGATTATTTCACATGAAACTTGGTTTGTAATAAATCCAATGTTTTGCCTCTTCAGGTAAGCATTGGCTGTATGCAGAAGTTGTATTTAAATGATAAGGATAGTAGGCTCCAAGAGAAATTCAGAGACCAGATTTCTGTGTCATAGGGGTGATGCGACTCTTAAGCGGGGTACACACATTATGGCCAGTCCCTAGTACTGAGCGGTATCGGTCCCTTTTTGGTACCGTGAGTACCCGTAAAACAACTGTTTCCGATGCAGATAAACGTTCAAGGCTGGAAAACTTCCTTTGATCGTGGTTGGGCCCCTGCACTTTAGTATAGAGTCAGCCACAGTAGTAGAGAGTGTGGCAGTTCCAAACGATCTCCCTATACTTACAGATTCTGTCTGTCATTTTTCAAATTGGTACAGTATGTGACCATTTACAGTAGTTCCTGCTTGTGCTTACTGTATGTAGATGCAGCCATACAATTATTTATTCTATCTGACAATTCTATTTTAAGAGGAACTACCCTATATTTTCCAACAAGTCTAACATAATGATGAAAAAATGTTTATGGCTTTGTCCTATATGTAGATACGTCTGTTTGGAAAGCTGCTATACTATGTATAACTCTAGACAAACTCTAGACACAGAACCAGTCTTACTGGTTACTCTAGTTAATAAGCTGCTGAACTTGTAACCAGGTCCTGATAAACTGCAAAATAATCATGATGTCTCTATACATATCCTAAATAGGAGTTTGGTAAGGATATAAGGACATGTTGGGCACATCACCCTATTACTGTCTGTTTATATTAAGTGTCTTCTCACTGTGTGTCATTATAAACAGTAGCAATAATTGGAACAAATAAAGGAAGCTATCCGTGTGCAGTTAACATTATTAAGTGTTATTATAACTTATTCGCCAATCCCTCCTTTACCCCTCTGTCCCCCAAGACTCCACTCTCCAGAAAGCAAGAACACTACCACAAGACTACTGTAAATGTAAAGGCCACAGCATGTTGTATTCCGCATAATAACAACAAAGCTGCAACTTGATTTGATATCCACAAACCTCTTCCTCAAATTCCATGGGAAGGAGCTGCTCCAAACAGTTGCTGTTACAATAACTGGTACTTCTGTCTTATTACAACTTAATGGCCAACCAAATGGACGATTTACAAGTACCCCCTGCCAACAGGAAAGGTAAAGTGAATAAACAGCTGACCCCTAACTGGCCACTGAATTAGCTTGCCCCAAAACGCACATGTCCTGTGCAACACAGACACCCATAGTGACTAAAACCTAAAATTAGGTTGATGGTGTGACCACCAATCAGCTGCTCTCCGATTGCAATGTAGCAACTTCTCTCTACCATATGTAGATCTGCCCCCTTCACCTTTCTCTAAACCCCTGGTAGCCAATCCTCACCCTTATAACATATTTCCTCTTCCTGCTATACTTACCTGCCATGCTCCGTTCTATCTCCCAGAATTCTATCTTCAATAAGCTTTAAAGGGCATGCCACCCCTTTTTTTAACTTTTGTTATATAGTAAGTCTCCCTTCCCCAGCCCCAACCGCTGTAATACTTTTGTCAGAAACTCCCCCGATCTTTACTTACCTTCCTTCTTTCCTCCGATGCACTGTCCCGGCCCTCTGCTTGCATGAAACTGCAAGCAGGGGGCTGGATCGGCAGCCGCGTTCGTGATTGGCTGAGAGGCATGGAGAACGCAGAGGAGGTGGTAAGTAGAGTTCAGGGGAGTTTCTGACAAAAGTATTATAGCAGTTGGGGCTGGGGGTTTAACACTAGGGGGAGGGAGAGCAAAACGGGAGGGGGGGGGGGTGGAGGGCTGCACTGGCATGTGCAAATTCTCCCAGAGGAGAGACAGGAGGCAGAGTCCTATATGGCTCCTGGTGGCCAGTTTTTGGGACTTTGGAGGGCAGCCATTTGGAGCTGGGATGTAAACTACAAAGTGGGACCAGTAGTGGGTTAAATTATAGTTTTGGGGGTGGTCATGCCCTTCAAATGTATTTTCCACTAAACAGACAATTACTAATACTATCAGGGCAATGCACCGAGTGCCGCTATTGGCAAAACGGTGCAAACAGCTCAGATGTTATATGCCGATTACGGCGCTCGGAACATCGCTATCTGTGCTGTTCTTTTCCGGTAGTTTCAACGTCAGCTATGCCAATAGCAAGCATATACATCACTTGCAGCGGCTGCGCTGTTATCTTTCGTGTTAGCCACGCAGCCGCCGCAATCTCAATCTAGTTTTTCTAGAGGGAACACAGGCATGTAGTAGCCTATGGGAGCGACCCCACTACATGCGCTGCTTCCATGAGCTATCCGGAGCATGGAATTATTATTTTTGTCTGTATCGCATGTGCTCCTATTGCGGGAGCCCAGTGCCCGGGAAGAAATCACACACTCAAGTGGGGCCTAGCCCTGAGGCTATTATTTAGGATTGGGTAATAAATAAGATAGACACACCAATATATGATGCACACAATAACACAGTATTAAGTTAGATAAACCCCCTGCATGTTTAGTGGCCAGGTCCCTCCACCCCCCCCCCCATCCCCATCGGCACTGTGATCAGCAGTAAGATACGCACAGACGGCGGGCCCTCTAAGTATACTCCACAACCCCCTCTCGTGCTGTTGTGTGCCTTGCGGGCCCAGTAGTTACGCCACTGGCATCCACAAAGCAGACAACGCTGGAAACCATCTTAAATCATTGGCAGAGAGTCACGGACTTGACTGGCAGATGCAACACGGAGGAGAGAGAGAGAGAGAGAAGAACTGTTGACTTCAAGGTAAAATGACTTCTGTCAGAGTGTCAGGGAGAAAGGTATTGTGAAAGTGGGGTTTGTGAGGGCAATTAGTGTGGGGTTTAGATGTTTATTCTGGGGGCAAACATGCCCTTTAAAATGCTGTTTTAGGCTGAGGCAATGCGCACGCAATTGTGTGTGCGGTTTTGGTGCATTATCACGTTTTGTCTCGCGTTTTGCACAAGCAGTTTTGCTATTTTCAATCAGAAAACACATGCGGTTGCGCAAAAAAACGGTTGAACGGAAACGGATGATTAATCGCATGCGCATAGGAATTTTCGTGTACCCGTGATTTCCATGATATTTAAAAACACGTGCACAGTCACGAGCGAAATCACATGCACAAACGCGTTAGTGTGACCTAGCCCTTAAAGTTTATTTTAAACCTATATATTTATTTAAACACATAACATCTAATTTGTATAGGAAAAGGGTTAACATCTGTTATCTAACTAAATGAAATGAACACTCTACTATTTCCTCTTCACACAGGGCAGAACGCTTTCCCTTTACTACAGGAGGATTGTGCGGTTGGACTGAGTACATCTCACATTTTCTGTATGGGTAGCTTATTGCTCAGCAGAAATAAATGCATTCAAGGGATTCATGTCTGATCTCACAAGATCAGCAGTTTTAAAAACTGTTCACATTGTGTTAGACCTTTAAATAGATCCTAGTCCGTGATCGCAGTGTTGGTGCAGTAACAGGCCCGCTTGCACAAACATACTGCAGTGAGCACGACACTAAATGTGACAATCCTGAGATCCTTGTTCTTCCCAAGCGATTTAATTACGGGGCCTGTTTAATGGACTGATGAAGTTGGCCAGGGATCAACAAAATTATCAACCGCTGCTGCTGCTAAGTCAGATGGAATTGTAAGGGCAGGCAGCAGGAAGGGGTGGCTGCCTGCTCTTGAGCAAAGAGGAGGGAGTGGAAGAAATGGGCAGTGAGAAATCTAAGACACCTGTGTATGTTACCTTCTGAATAATACAGGGAATGTAGAGTACAGGAAACAAGAGACAAGTTAGTGAGCTGTACCCAAGCTGCAGGACAGTACAGAATCCATTCTGTGACATCTTAGAGCACGAAAGTTATAAAGCAGCAGACGGGTCCTCTTACCCTTCTAAATTCACCACAAGGTGAAACAGGAGCAACTCGTTAGTTGTGAATACTGTGTATTCCTCCTCTATTAGTTAACGAAGACGTAATGGAAATAGATTGAAACAGGATTTAGGATTCTCTGGTCACTGGTGAGGATTTAAATTCGTACCAGACAAGACTAGATTTTTAGCTGCGGTGTTCAGGAGAAAGTTACCTCTTTGGCTGCTGCAGAGATATTTGACTATTTTTGGAAAGATGGTTCATATCCCGACGACGCAGACTTTAACTCTTTCCGGGAGCAGTGTGAGAATCACGAGGGCTGGCAATGCCAGTATAATAAAGGGGGAGTGACGGTATGGAGCGAAGGCCAGGACGTAGCAAACTATCAAGAAACTCAAGTAGTCCCTCCTGTATATAGTGATATCGTTAGTCAGTGTAATTATTCGCAGGTAATAAACTCTGCAAATAGAAAACTGGTTGAACGTCCCTAAGAATATTTTGCACGAGACATGTACAGTGATAAATCCAGCCTGCAGATCTGTGACATGACACCACTCATTATCCTACAAGGTTGCTGGACGTATCAGTCCAAACACAGGGATTAACCCAGAGCTGCAATCACTCGGGGAAGATCTCCCTTCTGGTATTAATGCCGGATTTGTGTCTCTGGTTAAATCTAAAAGGCATTTACCCTTCCTCGACTGTAACACCAATAAAAACATCCGCAATCCAATATTGAATAGCATCCTGTGGATGTCTTTTGTGAAACCCACACTAGTAAAGCTGTGTACACCCAATGCAATATTTTGGGCCGATGGACCGATTGTTCAGTTGTATCGGTCAATCGGGCCAAAATAATAGCGCAGTTTTTGTCCGTGACCGATTGTTTGTTTAGCCCAGATCGGACAAAATGACGATCGGACGAGTCCCAAAACCACAGCCGATTGTGCATCCACTATGGACTGCACGCCTTTTCTGTCGAACTGTTGGCCACGAAGCCAAACGGTCAGTCAAAGGAAGGATCTATTGTGTGTACCCAGCTTAAGGGGTTAAACTTGCTCTAACCAGTATTGTACAAGTTAGAGTTAAGAGTGGGCATTGTGTCCAACATTTAGAATGATCATATACAAATATTAGCACTGAGTGGTTTGTTTTTCCTAAAGCTGCATTAATAGTTATGTCTGTTTGAATGTTCAGCCATTATTTTCATATCTGTAATTTTTACATAAGAATGCGTCATGTAAACCATCTGCACGCCAGTACCCATATTCCTAGCTATGTTGATGACTCAAAGAAGATTATGTCGTAGTGTGCCCATACACATAGCGATATATTGGCCATGTCACCCGATTGGTTGAAATTATTGCTACGTGTATGACCACATTTTTCACAATGCATTCCTGTGAATTTTTCCTATATCTTTTTATCTGCTTGGTGTTTTTCTATTTCTCTCATTTAACGCATTTTCGGGCAAAATAATAGCGGGACAATCCTATTGTATTGGGGCCTGTTTCTAGAGAATGTTGTGTCTGTTGTAGACACCTGTGTCTTTTGTAACACATTGTGTAATTTACATAACCATATTGTCTGTTTTTAGTTGTCATGCAACAAAAGTAATCATTTTCACAGGATCCAATGCCGCCATTGTTACCCATTTTGACTTTAAAGGAATTTTGGAAAAAGACTACTTCTGAATTTTTCTTCAGCACACAAGGATGGTCATAATACTGTAGCAGTTAACCAGCTCAAAGCAACAATTACACTTCAATTATATCGAGTTGTTAGCAACATTTTGGTACCTGGGCACTTTCCACTCACACGTTTCAATGGCACCAGTGAGCAAATAGATAAATGTCCAAAATATCATTTACAAACAGAAACCCATTAGGCCGCCGTTTATGGACAGTAACGCGTGAAAAGCATGCAGCAATGCACACATTTCATATGCATTACCGTTCTATTTGCAATCGCTTACGGTAATAGCCGTAATTTGAGTGCACGCAATTTGTAAAATAATGGTGATCGCATGCGCTCTGAAAACGCAGCGCACATTTGGTCACCCACATTGTGACATACTGGCACACGTTTCTCAACGATTGCAAAACGCGATTGTAACCAAGGAAGAAATTGGAAATATGGCCTAGCTCTTAGTGTATTGCTTTAAACTAGTGCAGCAGGTCCAAACCAGGACATTTTAAAGGGCAAGTCCAGCCCTGATGAAAACTACATACAGGTAAATCACTCCCCAAAACCCTAAATGAAGCCTGAAATATATAAATCTAACCTGAAATCCAGTACAATATCCTGTTGCCCCTGTTATACTTCCTGGTTTGGATTTGACAGCCATAACTGATGTTTATCCCCTGTCTGCCTCTTCTGAGCATGCTCAGTACAGGTTTCTAAATTGTCAGTTTCGATGAGACACCAGAACATAGCAGCCATACAGTAATGAATTCATAGGACAAGATGTTCTTATAAGGGTGGAGTGTTCTTTAAGCATTGAAACTAATAATCATGGTTTTGTAAGAACACAGATAAAAAAATGCACATTATTATTAGACAACTGTGGTCTCTGAGCAAGTTAGGGTTAAATGAAAGCGCAGTCTTTCCTTTAAAATGACCCCTTCATCACATCTCTGGTGCAATCAATTTCCTGCTTTGAGTTGGTTGATGACATCATCTACCTCTGGCCCTCCCCTTCGCCCCAGGGAAAAAGCATCCTCAGTTAAATTGGAACTAAAGTCTCCAGACAATATTGTCCCAATAACAGAGCACATTCACCATGGTACAAATAGCTGTCTCACTGATTCCAGTGCAGTTTTTTTGTAAACACATTTAAATGATCCTGTTCTAGAGATGGCTGAACTTACTGAAGTTCGGTCATTTCCAGACTTCGTGAAGTTTGAAAACAAACTCATTTAAGTCAATGGGAGATAATAGTTCGAAAAGTATAAACTTTGAATTTGGCTTGAAAGACCGCATTTTGGAAGGGAATGTGTGTGTTTGAGCTGCAGATTTTAAAACTCAATGATGAGGACATTGTTGTTTTATACTTACCCTTATAATATGGCTGTCGCATGAATTAAAGGTAGGCCAGTTGATGTGTGCACTCTTGTTAGTTGGGGATAAAAGACCAACTTTTTTGTTGTTTCAAAATGTGTTTTTTTTAAAAAGTCAAAACTTTTTTATAATTTATTGTTATCAAAATGTATTTTTGATTTAGTTACCCTTGAATTATGGCTCCACAGAAATGTAGGGTGGGTCAGTAGGTATGTGTACCTGTCTGGTTGTGGGTTAAAAAAAACATTTTTTTTCTGATTGGTCAAAATTACTTTTTTTGACTTTAGTTACCCTTAAGTGTCTGCCATGAAAATGGAAGGATAGGTCAGTAGGCGTGTTGTACCTGGACAGGAAGTTAAAAAACAAACTTTTTTGACATTGATCAAAATTAGTTTTTTTACTTAGTTCCCTTTAAGTATGGCTGCCACAGTAATGTGAAGTAGGTAGTAGATGTTTGTACCTGTGTCGGTTGGGGGTTAATACCAACTCTTGATTATTGGTTTTTTGTACTTAGTTACCCTTTACATATGGCTGCCACGGAATGATAAGCAGATCATAGGTGTGTGTACCTGTTTCGGGTTGGGGGTTAAAAAAACAAACTTATGATCAGTCAAATTAGTTTTTTAACTACAGTTACCCTTTAAGTATGGCTGCCATGGAAATGGGAGGGTGGTCAGTAGGTGTGTACCTGGGTCTGGTTAGGGGGTATGTCCTTTTTTTTTTTGTGTTTTACAACCATAAAACTATCTTTTATCGAGGATATATCAATTAGGTTTTTTTTTACTTTATTTACCCTTTAAGTATTAGCTGCAACAGGAATGGAAGGGTAGGTCAGTAGGTTTGTGTACCGTGTGTAGGTTGGGGGTATGTGTTTTTGCATGTATGTCATAAAACTAACTTTATTATGATTGATCAAAATTAGTTTTTTGACTATAGTTA
Organism: Hymenochirus boettgeri; assembly: GCA_019447015.1. Lineage (NCBI taxonomy): Eukaryota > Metazoa > Chordata > Amphibia > Anura > Pipidae > Hymenochirus > Hymenochirus boettgeri. The sequence goes on from CM033471.1 coordinate 41,450,891, forward strand.
CCCTTAAGTATGGCTTCCATGGAATGGAAAGGTAGGTCAGTATGAGGGTGTACTGTACCTGTGTCTATGTGGGTGGTTGGGCGTATCACATTTGTGTTTGACCATGAAACAACTGTTTTGAAACATTCATATTGAGGATTGTTACCATTATATTCTATGGGGAAAAATGTCCCGTAATTTGCCGATACCGACGTAACGCTTTTGTGGATTCCTTATCTAGGTAATAGCATGCTTCTCCTATATGCCCCGCACATCTTACCAAATTTCATTTCTCTAGCTCAAAAACTGTGGGAGGAGATACAGTCCAAAAAGCGGAAGAATAAAACGAAAGAAAAAGAAGAAATAGAAAGACAGTAATTTGGCTCTTCGGCAAAAGACTTAGAGGGCATCTATAGTGAAAAAAACTTAGTAACATTGGCCCATTGCAAAGTTAAATTCATGTACTCTGTGCTGCCTTTATCCTACCTCTGTCAGGGACTTTGTTTTTCCATGGTAGCTTAATAAAGGGTGGAGGTCCACCTGAAACGTTGCTGGAGAGATCTCACATATGGGTGAATAAAAAAGAATTTGTTTTTTAGACTGAGGAGCAGTACAGTCTGCAGAGTGACTGTCCAAGAGGAGAGTGGGATCAAAAACTTGTGAGTTATTTGTTTTTCTATGGTGTCAGATCTCTCTGTCAGCACTCTCCCCTTCCCCCCTCCCCCTGTTACCTCTTCCATGTCTAAACACCGGCTACCCGACAAGCTTATCATATGCAGTAGGAGTTAAAAGTTCAACATCCTGAAAAACACACCCACGCACAGTGGCCAATAGAAAGCAAGCTGTCCTGGAGACACGGAAGAGAAGGGAGAACAGAACAGTTACTACTGCAATACGAAGTCTCTCTTTGTGACCCATCATCAATCAGTGAAAGCTATTAAGAAGGGGGTCAAGTGCAGCCTTATCTCTGCAGTCAAGCTACCTCTCTCCCCTGCTAATGCAGTTATCTCTATGTTTTACAGAGAGGGAGAGGAGGGACTTGAGCAGGGAAGAGGGTCACGTCACAGGGATTTGATTGACAGAACAAGTAGGAGTAGAGGATGCAATCACATATTCTTTTAACTTGTGTATTCAGGACGAGAGGGAAACTAAAGAAAATACAGACACTCTGGGGGTTGTCGGGAATTATAGAACACATGGAAAGAAAGGGGGAAAAAGTTCATTTCCCACTGTAGATCCCCTTTAATCCTGGACTTAAAGCTGGTCACATGGCTAAAAACTAAAATTCAAGTGTTGAAGCAGGAAGTAATATTGCTGACTTTTCCAGTAATGTTACCTATAATGCGATTAAGGGTTCATTTTGAAGGTGTGAGAGAAGGCTTTTTTATAACTTGCTTGGAAATGTTGAAGACCACAGTTACCCTTTACCAATTTCTGTTGGTTTTGTTTTAATGCTATATCCAAGTAAAAGCTGACAAATCTCATTTTGACAAAAATAATCCCATTCATATTACCCAATTTCCTATTCAGATGCCCATCTGAAGTGAAACTGCATATCTCTTGGCCTGTAGGGAAATATAATCATTTGGGTATAACTTGGTTGGATCTGGGATGTGTCAAAAATATTTTGGCTTTTAGTTGGCAGCCAGTAGGTGACTGACCGAAAAAAGCGTTATTCTAGAAGCAAGTAGAAAAATGAATGAGCCTAGAAGCAGGGTTTAAGATGGATTGAAGTGGTTTCTTGGTAACCACACAGGAGAATGTAACATTAGTCAAGATGGCTATGAGTAGGGCCTGAAGTGGAATTTTGGAAGCAACGTATAAAAAGAACAAATGCGAGAGATGTTGGAGTTGGTTATTGTGTAAACATGGGGTTTGAAGGAAAGATCTAGTCTAGCTATTTACCAAGCAATAAACACAAGTAGATGAGGATATCAGGGTGTTGTTAATATTAATTGTAATTCTAGGTAGGGAATGAGTCTGGAGGATGGTAAACTGACAAGTCCAGTCTTGTCCATATTCATTTGAGGCAGTAGAGGACATGAAAGCGAGATGACACTAAGGCAGTTAGGGACCTGGGATGTTGGTGTAGTGAGATATTTCTTTTGTTATGCAAAATGCTTGTGAGATTTATCAAATCTATTGCCTGCCCAGGCAGGAAAAAAACCTGGGACCGATAAACAAATTCTGTCCAAAACACGAGAACACTTGTGCATTTGAAAATCCATCAAACTCTCAGAATAATCACCCTTGTAATTATGCAGCAGTTTTTAATTCAATTTAGTTTCTGATTGTTTTTTGGGCATATCTATACACGTAACTTTATATTTAACAATTTGATGTTCGATACATTGAATGTTGAATCTATCATCATATCAAAGCAATGGTACATCCTATTGATGTTCCCCTGTGTGGACCATCCATTTGCAGTTGACATTAGAGCACAATGTTAAATGTAAAAATAATCGTCCCTTGTGGTTAAAAATGTCATGTGAACGTCTGAAGATCGGACAGCCGTAAGAACATCCAAAGGGACATCTTTAATGTAATTACGTTAAAGGACACAAACCCAGTCTAAAGGGGGAAGTAGATTCCTTTCTGACTCCAAGTGGCAATCGGAAGGATCCCTGGATCAACTAGAACTATCTTTTATACCAGTAATGTTCAGTATTTTTTTTTAATTTTAGACACTCATCCAGCCCTCAGTTAAAGCAATCAATGAACCTGCCATTACCACAGCTGCTTGAAGCACAGTTCCATAGTTCACTTTTCTGACTGAAAATGAAATTCCTAATCTGTGTGTCCCCTATATGATGTATTTGATAAAGTGATCATACCAACGTAAATAAAATAGCCCTAAATAGCCCTTTCTAATTTGTCTGCATAGTCTCTCTGTTCCTTGATTAATCTAGTTGCCATTATATAGAGTAAGAAAAAAGTTTACTCCCCTGAATCTATATAATCCATCTTAACTACGGTAACATTCTACCACTTGGACTCCCGGCCTCTCATCTCTCTCCTCTCCATTCTGTCTTAAACTCTGCAGCTCGGATCATCTTGCTCTCTTCCGAAAGAAAACCTGCAACACCATACTTCAGGGTGGCTTCCCATCAAACAAAGAATCATATTATTACCATACTTTTAACCTTTAAAAAAACTTTAAATCTACTGTACCTCTCTACTTATCTTCTCTCTTGGTCCCTTGTGTTCCAGGCTGTGCCCTCCATTCCTCAGACCCCCAACAAACACTGCTGCCTCCAGCCCTAAACCATTCTTTCTTGCTGCTACCTTTGGAACTCTCTCCCTCTCTCTCTTCGCCTGGTGACATCCATTAATACTTTCAAATCTAGACTGTTATCCTACCTTTCTGAACATCAGCAGAACAAATGGTTGTTAGCCCTTTTAAAGGGGAACTCTGGGCTCCAAACAAGTTAAGCTTAAATGAAAAGCCAGTTTCCTACCTTTAAAACAAGCCATTCACCAACTCTCTATGTGCTCCACAGCCCAAGTTAATGGGTGGGAGGCTTCTCCTGCACAGTGCCGCCAGCGAGCACAGCCTCAGACTCCTTCAGTGTGTGAGGGAGTCAGGTCCCTCCCCCTCTCTGCTGTGTGAAGTCCTGACAGAGAAGGTAAGGGAATCTACAGCTCTTCTCTTTCACTGTGTGAACAGCCTTTTCAGGCAGAGTTCCACTCTGCCTAAAAAGGCTGTTTCCACAGAGTTTTCTGTAGGGGATGTGTGTCTGAGTAACCCATGGCACCCACGAGTGGGCGGGTCCATGGCACCCACGAGTGGGCGGGTCCATGGCACCCACGAGTGGGCGGGTCCATGGCACCCACGAGTGGGCAGGCTCATAGCACCCACGAGTGGGCTGGTCCATGGCACCCGCGAGTGGGCGGGGGCACAGCACCCATGGGTGGGTGGGGCCACATGGGGCTGTAAGATAATGGGCCATGGGGGGCCTGCAACTGGAGGGACCATGGGGTCCATGAGTGGGAGGAACCAGGGGGGCTGCAAAGGGGAGGAGGAAACACAGGACAGATTGACTGACCATTTCAGAGCAGGAAGCAGAAAGTGCAGGGGACCGGGTAATGCTGCTGCCATATCACACACAAAAATGTAAATATCTTCAAAACTATGCAAAATAAACAATGGAAATTAATTGCAAAAATTCTCAGGGGACCAATTCCTATCAATTTCACTTTAGGTAAAACATGGACCGCAACCCAGACAGGATTAACAGAGTGCCGCTTCTATCTATAGAATTCAATAATGTTTAAAGGGCTAATGAAAAGTTTGGCAAATGAAATTTTGGTGACAACAATACATTTTCAAGATTGATTCCCAACTGCAACTTTGCTGCCCATTTTGACAATTTAGTAATTGTGTAGATCTGCCCAAAACCATTGCACAACATCTGTATTTTTCCATTCCCAGCATAGTTTTGTGTTATCAGCAAACACAGAGACCTTACTCTCAAGTGGCCCCAGTTCAGAACCCTGTGGCAAACCACCTAGACAAAGCTTCATTGCCAACTACTTTCTGTATGCATTATATCAACCATTTAGCTATCAATGTACAATTGTGTTTTTCAACACACCTTAGTTTATACATAAGTCCCCTATGCAAGACAGTAACAAGCCTTAGCAAAATTGTTGTATTCCATATCTACAGCTATATCAGAATTAAATTTTTTCACAAAAACCAAGCAAGTTTGTTTAAAAAGATCTATTTCTCATAAGTCTGTTCTGATTAATACTTACAATTTCAGTCCATGAGACATAGTACAGAATGTGATCCTGTAACTAAAATGTTACAATATCTTCCCCACACCTGATTAATGTAAAGATCTAAACTAAAGTGAATCTGAGACGATAAGGAACAACTGCCTAGATCAAACTAAGCAGAGCTCTCTTAGGACGTGTTGATGTACAGTATTTAATCCATCCAGAGGTTTATATTGACATTATTTCTGTACCATTATAACCAAAGTGAAGTTGCAATCTTTAATACTATTCTTACTACTATAGCCTCTAGTATAAAAACTAGGTTGCTCTTTAGTGCATGCAGAGATTTTAAAAATTGGTTTAGTATTTTAGTCTCCCTTGGCATCTTCTTTAACAATTTTAGCCCCATAATTTAATGGTCCAGTTTTGTTTTTATATTGTTACTATTGATATATTTTTGTGGTTGTTTTGCTTTGTATAGCTATCTGTACTTATGGCCTTCAAATTTTCTAATCAACAAAAGTGATTTGAAATTAAGTGTAGAATCAATCTTTATTGGTCAGGATAGAAAATTTCAGTCAATTGCACAATTTCTTACAGCTTTTTGAGACATTTCAATCTTTTAACACTCTAACGTGCACTTGTTCGAGAAAAAATAAATAATTAAACATAAAGAAAAATTTGATTCCCTTTTCTGCTTCTGCAATCTATTCATTTTCGATTGATAGTCAATAGTTTTATCTAGCTGATAATGTAAAATGTACTGCAATCAAATAAAAATCAACCCTATGTCTAGCTTTAGTTTCCAAAATCTACATTTAAAAACATTTCTGTAAGACTTTTTATATGAGGTGGTAGTAATTTATGCCTAAAGGTGGTTATACATTTTACCTGATATTGGCCAAGTGTGTACCACAAAAACTAGAGATTATAGTTGAGTTTTGGGTCTGAAACAAACACGGTTCTGAGTTGAAACTACTGTTTTCAAAGTTCCAAATGAACTATTGAAACTTTCGGGTTTTCATATTTTAGAAATTCCATAAAATTTTTATATCCTAAATATTGAAATATCTATAAACCTCAAATGCAGACATCCTAAAAAAAAAATGGGTAGCACATGAAATTTCTGTTATAGATTGATTTTTTTTTTTTAAAGTTTGTGGGCATTGATATGTTTGCAATGTAATCTGCCATGAATTTGTGGCGAGGTTGCATGTCTTTGATCTCCTTTATAAAGATTTTCTTTTGAAGGACCCCCTACCACCTAAAAATTAGACTCTCCTTACAACACTAAACTACCACAACATATAATTTAATATTTTCAATGAATCTTATATGTATTGATAAGGTCTATAAAAGCCTGAGACATTGCCGTAGCCAAAGTCTATGTAAAAGACAAGAAAATAAAGAAAACAGACAGCATTTTTAAGATGGGTGACATAGGAGTTACATATTTCTTACTATTTGTACTATTTTCCCTCTTCCTTAGATTAATGCTTATAGCTTCTTACTGAATCAATGTGACTATCCTTCTCTAGACAGACCAAAGCATATATTTTTCTTTGTGCTGATTTTAGATCTTTTTTGTTTTGATTGATTCGGTTTGTAGTTCTGTTAGCTCTGCAGCTTTTTGCTTGATCAGAGTAAATAAAAGCTAAGCAGTCAAGATAGCGCAAACTGGAGCTTTATATAATGACTGTCAGAGTGAAATGAAATCTGTAAGTTTCAAACCAAACAGGCAAGTCTATAACAGCACTTCACTGAATGCATTTTAAATGTTAAGCAAACAGGCTACGACACAAATACTGGTGGCAGTGATATTTCGAAGGCAGAAAGCTGCATAATAAGAAAAGCAAATATGATTTGATATTGCCACTTATGCATTTCTCTTCATAACAAATTATTTTTTTTACATGACAATTTTCTGTACAGCATAAACTATACAGATCTACTCGGTTTAGGCAAACAGTGCATGCAATATTGTTACAAGTAACAAGGGTGAAGGATTAATACTGTAACTGACAGTTCTTGGACTTGTCCATTAGAGTGTAAGAATTATATTTTGTGTTTTGTAGGAACCCTAATTGGTTGTGGCAGACTTTAATTTACTTCATTTTGGATTTCTATACCAGATGCCATTCTAAGATTCCTACAGCCTAGAGGAGCTAGGCTAAAAGCTGTGCTAACTTATTAATATGGGGTAGAGAGCTAATTCCTCCCTAAGGCACGAAGTAAAAATGGCACTAGGGTAACTGAATGAGTGGATAACTAATTATTATCTTCCTTGGGAGAAGTATTTCTTAGACGTTTAGCTTTAAATTAGTATTTAGTGCGAGCTTTCACTTAAGTCCCATGTACTGGCTTTTATAATCAGGGCAAATGCCTCCTATCTAATGCTTTATACTATTAAAATAACACCTCCATTTTTCTTCCTTGGGAGGAGCATTTCTCAGACTTTTGCATTAAATCAGTTTTGGATATTACTAACGTTTTGTATAATCAGAGAATCAGGCCTCCCATACAATTCTTTATTTTAAAGGCCCCCTAGACTGTAATTTAGTAAAGGTTTGTGCTCTATACCTTCCCATTCTTAGAGTCTAAAGTCTGAGGTATGTTCATCTTTCTACAGGGTAAAGACCTGATTCTGTCATAAAACTTGAGCTAAAAAGTGCAGTAGGAAAACAGAATAAGTGGATACATTATTTTGGACAGAACTATCTAGTTAGCAGATCAAAGACCACATCTGGACCAAAGGCCACTTTATGGAATCAATATTTTTCCAATCGCTCAAAATATCAATAACATTTTTCAGCGAGGATTGGGCCAGGTGGATAATATCTCTCTTGTGCTGGCCATACAGTACCCTAATATCAATCAATTTGATGCTCTATCTAATATTGGGCCATGATAATCGAATGGCTTGAGGACATTCCTGTGATATGACTTGATCGATCATCATCACAATAAGGCATCTCCCCATAAGGCCTAAAATAAGGTAATGGAAATCACATACCAAAGACCGGACCAGGAGTGCTCACCAATGGCATCCGTGCAGTATCCACGCTGTGCTTTGTCCCAATGTGCAGATCCTCTCTCCCAGAACGAGACTTCAGCAGAGTCTCTTAATACTAAGAACAGGAGTCAGTCATAGCGGGTAGTGTCATCATCTATTTATTCAATCCACACATATATACATGAACAGGCTGTGCCAAAAATACAATGGAGGTGCAACCAAACAATAGTCTGACGTGTTTCATGGCGTCATAGCCGCTTCATCAGAGACTCACTGAGGTAGGGCCTAATTTTGCCCCAACCAATCAGATGTTAGCTTTCAAATGTTAATTAAGATCTGATTGGTTGGGGCAAAATTAGCACCATTTTCAATGATAAGAACTTTTATTGAATCTCCATGAAAGTGTATGATTAGGACTTTGATAGGGGTACTTTATTAATTGTAATTTTGTGGTCAAAGCATATTATTACCTTATTATTTAACGCCTAGAGTACAAGTATGTCCGAATATTGGGGTTACAGGAATTGGTATTCTTTGTTACCAAAGCATTCAAAATGACCATCGATCTTTGGATGAAGAGCAAAAGCCACATGTTTTTTACGTATTTTTGGGATCTAGCAAACATAGTAATTGAAATTCTATAAAGACATACGTCCATCTAGTTCAACATTTATAACCTTACCTAACAGTTGATCCAGAGCAAGGTAAAAAAAACAGCTAAAAAGGGGAGGAAATACTTCCTAAGGGTGAGGCCACACTGCACCATGCTTCCGTGCGCACGGACCAAGGTTTCACAATCGGAGCGCATGCATTTACTCAAAAATGCAGATCGCATTCACTCCAATTAACAGATCGCATGCACAGCACACAGTAGTGCACTAGTGTGGCCACATCAATAAAGCCACACTAGTGTGCGCTTTTAAAAGCACGTTCGGAACGCGTTTAAAAAGCGCATCATTGTGGCCTAGCCCTAACTACAAATGGCAATTGGAAAGTGTCCCTGGATCAAACACAACTATATGTATTAATAACATTCAGGGTTATACAATAAAAGGTCTTATCGTTTAAAATGGTGCTAATTTGGCCCCAACCAATCAGATGTAAGCTAAATGCTAAATAAGATCTGATTGGCTGGGGCAAATTTAGCACCATTTTAAACGAAAAGAACTTTTATTGAATCTCCCTGAGTATTTTTAAATATGTATTAGTTTTAGAAATGTATCTTAAAGGGCATCTATAGTGGGAAAATGAACTTTTTTTTCTTTCTTTCCATGTGTTCTATAATTCCCCACAACCCCCAGAGTGTCTTCACTTTTTTCAGATTCCCTCTCTGTCCTGAGATACACCAGTTAGAAGAATACGTGATTGCATTCCTCTACTCCTACTTGGACTGTCAATCAAATCCCTGTGACTTGATCCCCCCTCCCTGCTCTGTAATAAATATAGAGATAACAGCATTAGCAGGGGGAGAAAGGTAGCTTTGATGTTAGATATAAGGCTGCACTTGACCCCCCTTCTTAATAGCTTTCACTGATTGCTGATGGGTCACAAAGTGAGAGATCGTAAACTGTACTGATCTCCTTCTTCCGTGTCTCCAGGACAGCTTGCTTTCTATTGGCCACTGTGCGTGGGTGTGTTTTTCAGGATGTTGAACTTTTAACTCCTACTGCACATAAAAAGCTTGTCGGTTAGCCGGAGCTGAGACATGGAGGAGGTAACAGAGGGGAGGGAGAAGGGGGGAATGCTGCACATAGATCTGACACCGTGGTTAAACAGAGTCAGTGACAGATATAGGATTAAGGCAGCACAGAGTACATGAATTTAACTTTGCAAAGGGGCAATGTGTTTTTTTCACTATAGATGCCCTTTAATTTGCCAAATTTCTCCTCAATCCTAACTTTAAATTACTGTTAATGCAACGTATTACCTAAAACCTGAAGAAGACCAGCTTTTTGACTTTTGCAACTATAATTGCATTAACCAATGAACAATGATTTATATTTTGTTAAATGACAACAAAGCACAAGATAAAGATATATGTCTTGCCTGTGTAAAACTGCAGAAACATAAATAGGACAAATACTGTAGGTAATGTCAAGCAAAGCTACAAAGAATAACAGCAGATAGTAGTATTGTAGACGTTCCTTTCTACTTGTGTACATTATTTTTGAGTTACAGATTTCCTCAGGTACATGTTGCAAAAATGTGCAGAGGGATCCTTAACTTACCCCATATCCCCAACCTTTTGGGAGGTAAAGGTGTTGACCTTTCCAAGATCCCCACCTGATTAATATCCATGAGTGCAGGGATCTGGGTTTATAAGGTTATGTTGTAATTTATTTTTACTCTACAGAAGTGCTAGAAAACCTTATTAATTTCCCAATTTCCACAGTTTTGGAGTTATAATTTTTCTTTAAAGGATATGTACACTGGGAAATTTGTTTTTTTAAGTGCACATTATTCGAAACTATACTATTACTGTACCATTTTTGTTGTTGTTGATCTGCCGCCTATTTCTTTAGATATCATGCTTTCCCTCACAGAGTCAGTCTGGAAAGGGGCTAGGGGAATAAGCTTGAGCAAAACAAGTACTGGATTGAAGTTAAGCAGCAAAATGAGCACATCAGACTAAATGCTTCTTACATGTATTCATTTATAGTTTGAAATGTGGCAAAGGAATTTCTTTAGTGTACAATTCCTTTAATAAGGGAATTGTTAAAGGGCATGTACACTCCTTATAAGAAAATTGATACTTAACTTCCCCAACCCTGAAGACCACAACCTGAACCTTAAGACCACAATGTTTACTTACTGAAGATGAATATTTAGAATCGCATGCCCTCTTTTTTCCCAATGGAAACAGGAGTTGTGAATTTAAGAATATTACAAATTTGCATTTTTTACAATAAATAATCCCATGCAAATGTATTTAAGGGATTTAAAGTATTCTCAAATATGTATCTATATAGTGGTTATTAGAAAAGAGAATATCTTTTCCCTGCAATATTTCTCTCTACAGAATTTGGTGAGATAAAATTTCAAGCCAGTAGTAAGAATATTCCAAATATTCTATGGAAAGCTAACTTTTCTCAACCACGAAAGAAAAGAGGATTAAATGTTTGCCGCTGATTTCAAAAACTATTTTAGTAGCCATAAGAGGTTTGAGAGAGCTATAGGGAAGAATGCACAGCAAATAAAGCTTTAATTCAATCTGTGAATCGATTAATTTTCTAAAGTTTTGAATGTGGATTCTAAGTAAAAAATTTTATTGGCACATCCAAAGTTCCATTGTGTTATTTTCAAAAAAAAGAAGTTTGATTTGTTCCAAAATAAGAAAGTAGATTTTGTGACTGGATTAACAAAACCTTCCTTTAATGTCACGATTACAGTTTAGAATTGAGCAGACTGCATGTCTTCAGTGCACCAAAGGGAACTAAAAATCTCCCTTCTGTTTGGAGTCATGTGTGTAGCAATTTAAGTATAGGGATTGTACAATGAAAAAATCACTTTTGCTTCATTTCGATCTATAAGTGAATACATGTAAGCACTAAGCAGCACTTACTCTAATGTGTTTACGTTGCTGCATGACTTCAATCCAGTACTTGTTTTGCTCAAGCTCAGTCCCTCTGCCAGACTCTCTGACTCTCTGTGAGGGCAAGCATGCTGAGTAATTACTAGAGCAATAGCAATGGGAGAGGGAATTTTCCACCATGCAGTTCATGTACCATTCCAGCTACAGCAAAACTATACATAACTGAAGAGTTTTCAATAATAAGGCACTTGATTGACGGCTATAATGTACCAGGTGGGACTCTCTGAGTTTGATACTTATCAATAAATATGCATGTAAGGTGGCTGCACATAAAGTTCCTCCCCCTTTCATATTTTACTTATCTTCCTTTTATAAGCCACTGGGGGGAAATGTTTTGTTCTGCCAACTCGAACCCTTTTTTTCTACACAATTGTGGAACCTGTGGCATAGAAGCAACCCATATGATATCTGTCCCCCTAAGACTCCTTTCAGCACAGCACAGAAGAATTCTCCATTAATAAATTACTATTAAATAACACTTCCATCCGGTTCTTCATGGGGTATTTAGAAGGTGTGCAGCCATTTGATTGTTTGGATACTATACTGATGGCTTAGGTACATCAGCAGGCACCCGACAGGAAGACTACAAAAGTGGATGTGAGTATTGTGCGGAACAATCTTTTGGACCTGACCATTTGATTGTATCTGTGATTTACTGAAAGACACAATCTTTGAGTCCCACCAGTGGCATAGGAATCAAAGGGCTCCCTAGCAAAACTATGATAAGGCTCCTAGCCGTGCTTAATCTCCAGTGGTTTTCGGGGGGAAGGAGGATATACCTGTCCTATAGGAAATATAAGAAGATGGGGTCCCCTTGCCTCCCGGGCCCCCCTGCGGTTGCTACCCTGGTAGTAATGCTCATGCAGTTGTGTCTTAACTAGAACTTTGTAAAATCCATTCTGATTTCAGATTTTCAGACTTCCAAAAATCCGTTATCAGACCCATTAAAGTCAATGGGGAGCAGACAAATCCAAAAAGTTTGATTAAAATAAAGCTATAAATAGCAATGGTAACTTCCTGTACATGTCCCAGAACTACATGGGCCAGAACTGGAGGAAAAACAACTTCCTTCACACGTACGCTGCTTTCGAGTTTCCACATTGGATAATTATCCCATATTCAGACTCAAGGGTTCACAAATTCGATAAACCTCCCATACATGGAATCGATGTTTCACAAACTCTGTATTTCTCCAGTATATACAGAATTGAGGGTTAACGCATTATGTAAACCACCCATATACAGAATCAAGGGTTAACAAACTCTGTATTTCTCCAATATATACAGAATCGAGGGTTAACACATTATGTAAACCTTTCATATACGAAATCGACGGTTTATAAACTCTGTATTTCTCCAGTATATACAGAAATGAGGGTTAGCGCATTATGTAAACCACCCATATACAGAATCGAGGGTTAACAAACTCTGTATTTCTCCAACATATACAGAATCGAGGGTTAACACATTATGTAAACCTCCCATATACAGAATCAAGGGTTAACAAACCCTGTATTTCTCCAATATATATATATACAGAATCGAGGGTAATGCATTATGTAAACCTCCCATATACGGAATCAAGGGTTAACAAACCTTGTATTTCTCCAATATATATATACAGAATCGAGGGTAATGCATTATGTAAACCTCCCATATACGGAATCATAAACATTTTCACAACTTTGATAAATCCTGAAAATCGAGTCCCGAATTCGAAAACCCTATAATTATCAAAAAAAGTACAAAGCGAGTACAAACAAATCTGAAAAGAACTAGTTTGTTTGGATCCGTTAAATCCAATTTGGAACCAGGTTCGGCTTTCAGTTCATCTCTACTCTTAAAGGGCTTTTATAGTGAAAAACACAGATTGCCCCATTGCAAAGTTAAATTCATGTGCTGCCTTTCTCCTACCTCTAATAGAACAAAATAACAGTGTGATGCACAATCCTCAACAAAAGGTGAAATAGAGGATAATGGGGATAAAAAATACAATAGTACTAAGCAAATGAGACAAAAGTATCCCCCTACTGTTTATCACATCCAGGCATGGCACCTCAAGATAAGTAAAAGGTAAAATACATCAATTTTATTGGATATACTTTAAAATTGAATAAGAAAAAGAAAATTCTTTAAAAAACATTGATAGGAGCACAAATATAGGGATTAAAAATAAGGATAGTTGAAGGTCACTGTTCACCCCTGGAACCTAAGGAGGTGGGAGAATCATCTCCACCCACAGAATAGCCCTGTAAATATAAGGGGCACCCCTAAAGCACTTGGTACCTCTTCCTAGTCTAAGTAATACAGAGTAACTAGACTAGTTCCCTTAGTGATAGTGTATCCAGATCATAGTAAAATCAAAGGACTTGAGTGAAAAATACAAGAAGCCAGAGTGTAGTATTATAAAACACTGGAGGCGGTCCAGATACCTGCATTACGTCCCCCTTATTGGTATGAGGGTCATGAGGGTCAGGTATCTGAATCAGTTGCGCATCAAGTCCTGACTAAAAAATATAATCATATACAAATAATTTTGTAAAAAATTATAAATGTGGACACTGTTGCACATGCAGTATGGCACATCAGTCAGACCACATAATTGACCGTTTTGGAAAAAAACATGTATTCAAAATATACTCAAATTACTCTACCGAATCAGTGCGATAACATGTCATTGCCAAAAGACATAAGTGGGTATGACGTCAAGAAAGGCTAAGGATAGCATAATCGAGCATATTTTAAATATTGAAACAGCCACCACAGAGAAGTTACAAATGGAAAAACTAACTAATGTATCTAGTCACTTCTTTATTCATCACAATGCCTCTACTCAAGGAATGAAATGGCTTATCCTGGAGAAAAGTAGCACTGGGTATGAGAGGTGGGGATAGAGAAAATAAATTGCTAAAAAGAGGAAGTAGATGGATCTTTTTGCTTAATAATTTAGCACCTTTTGGTCTTAACAAAACAATTCAATCTAATGCATTTTTATAGGATATATGATAACAATATCACTGCGTGGCATGAGTATATCTATACATGCCATTCACACATTGCTCTCCACATAAGAGTCCCTACCATCTACTCACCTATATCTTCTGTTCATCAGATATAGAGGTTTCTCACTTTATGTATACTTACCTTCTACCCTTCGGCTATCAAGACACTCTAGCCAGTCTAGTAATCCTCCCCATTCTCTTTTCCTGATTCAGGTTATTTTTCTTTACCATTCACTGATTTGTCAGCCTTTTCGCTTTGACAAGTGATTATGATAATTATGTCTTAGAATTACGTTTAATAAGGTTTTTGACTAATATGTGATCTGGAACAAATATGTTAACTATCCCAATCTTATCATCATATTACAATGATGATCGGAACGTGTATTAGCTCCGATCATGTTCACTGGTTTCCTCTGTCATATCAGGTAGGTGGCAGGAATGTGGAGACTGTCTTCCGTGCCCCACCGTAATGTGCTTTAATGTTGGGACTTCCTCAGTTAACACCTACGGCCTGCAAACAATTAGTTAATTCCTCCGATCGGGGAGGGAGGTTTAGTGGGGGGGGGTGTCTCCCCTCCCACTAGCCGATTGGTTAATGAATCGACCAATTGGCATCAGGACACGACATGTCCTGTGCGTATATAAAGTGCCGGCACTTCAAGGCCCCTTTCCTACGATTAAGTCCTTGGATAAAGATGAAATGCATCAGGGGGTTCTATTTGTATGTGATTATATTTTTTTAGTCAGGACTTGATGCGCAGCTGATTCAGATACCTGGCCCTCATGACATACCAATGAGGGGAGCGTAATGCAGGTATCTCGGCCGTCTTCAGTGTTTGATAATACTACACGTTGGCTTCTTGTATTTTTCACTCAAGTCCTTTGATTTTACTATGATTTGGAAGCACTATCACTATTGTAAGGGACCTAGTTTAGTTACTCTGTATTACTTAGACTAGGAAGAAGCACCGAGTGCTTTATGGGTGCCCCTTATATTTAGAGGGCTATTCTGTGGGTGGAGAGAATTCTCCCACCTCCTTAGGTTCCAGTGGTGAACAAATGACTACTACAGAGTCTCTACCTTCAACTATCCTTATTTTTAATCCCTATATTTATGTGCTCCTATCAATGTTTTTTAAAGAGTTTTCTTTTTATTATTCAATTTTAATGTATATCCAATAAAATTGATGTATTTTACCTTTTACTTACCTTGAGGTGCCATGCCTGGATGTAATAAACAGTAGGGGGATACTTTTGTCTCATTTGCTTAGTGCCTTTCTCCTACCTCTGTCAGTGACTCTGTTTTTCCATGGTGTCAGATCTCTCTGCAGCACTCACCCTTTTCCCCTCCCCTCTGTTACGTCCTCCATGTCTTAACTCCGGCTGCCCGACAAGCTTCTCATGTGCAGTAGGAGTTAAAAGTTCAACATCCTGAAAAACACACCCTTGCTTAGTGGCCAATAGAAAGCAAGCTGTCCTGGAGACACGGAAGAAGAAGGAGAACAGTACAGTTTACAATCCTGCCTCTCTGTGACCCATCATCAATCAGTGAGCGCTATCAAGAAGGGGGTGTCAAGTGCAGCCTTATCTACAATCAAAGCTACCTCTCTCCCTCTGCTAATGCTCTTATCCCTATGTTTGTAACGGAGGAGGGAGGGACTTGAGTAGGGAAGAGGGTCACTCACAGGGATTTGATTGACATTACAAGTAGGAGTAGAAGAATGCAATCACGTATTCTTGTAATTTGTGTATCTTAGGATACAGAGGGAAACTGAATAAAATGAAGACACTCTGGGGGTTGGGGAGTATTATAGAACACATGGAAGGAAAGGGAAAAAAGTTCCTTTTCCCACTATAGATGCCCTTTAATCACTGCGTAACTTTAATGTAAGCAATTTTGTGGAGTATAAAAGTCATGGTAAAAGATCCATGATATTGAACTGCTTGCATCATTTGTGCAGGGGCCTTTTGTGAAACCCCCTCAGCCTCTCCAATTCCCTTCGGTATAAATCTGCTAACATGGAGAGGATCACTGGTTGTAACGCCAAAGTTTTATTTACATTTAATAATCTGCTCACTAGTTGAATGTATGAACTCATGTAAGATGGGTAAAATTTGGATTGTATACAGATAAAATTTGTTTTATCACAGCTGGCTATCAACACTCTAACTGACATCATGTACTTAATCCAACTTTTTCCTATTCTCGTGTATTTATTATTTTTTTCATTAGAGATTCTTGTGAAGTACTTGAAATAGAAACCTTGAGGAAATGGCAAATATATGTGATAGCATCAAAGGACTATCAAATCAGCTTGGCAGTAATGTTTAATGTACACCCAGAGCTAACATACCTTTAGTTCAAAGGCAACACTCCTCTCTGCGCTGATCATTCTTTCATCCTGCAGTAAAGTAGACACGGATTGTGTAAAAAAATATCTCGCTGTAAAATGTTCAAGTGCATCTACAGAACCAAGCTTTAACATTCTTAGTCCAAACAGTACATTTATATTTCAATTCCTTTTGAAGCAGAGTGGACACAAGTGTCCTGCATTTTCATTACATCTAAAGATATGCAGAATTACTCAAGTGGATCTTTTTAAAGTGTTGAGTAAGAACCCTTAATTTTTATCAAAATATTAATTATGTAACCCCTGTAGACAAATGTGCCTCTTATCTGTTTTAACGTATATTCTGTAGATGTTTGTATATTTTTTCCATTTTTATCTCATTGCATTTATCTCATTGCATTTTTAAAAAAAAATCTGATATTTCATAGTTCCCAGGAGCTTGATAAAAGGGTCATTTTCTTTTTGTCAAGCCACAGATCTGAAGTCCACAGTATAATGTACTTACTATGTACATCCTCACAATCGGAGCTTGTGTAAATACTATAAACAAGTATTCTGTCTAGGAGATGTTTTATAGGCAATAACATGGTTAAGTATCAAGCTCTCTAATTGTTTTGGGGAAGATACAGAATAATCAGTACATGGAACCTACCTGCCCCAAAGGGGTAGACCACAGATGGCAAGTAGATTGTTCAATTTATCTGTATAAGACTGGCAGCAGAGTAAGAGCAAAGTTGGTTATTAGTGTTGTCCGCTTTTGACTGCCTTTCTTCCAAACTCTGGAACCTTAGAAGTGGGAGAATTCAAACAATGTATTTAAGCTTAAATTATAAAGTCTACCAAAGATCTATATTTAAAGCTTTAACGTTCAACTAAAGCCTCAGAACAATGTAAAATCTGTAGCACCTGGTATACAGTCCTATGATCTGGATTCTTGTCTCTCTGTCTCCTTGGTTAAAGGATCTGCTTGTATACAACTTTTAGTTTAGGGGTAAACAGCAATTTCCTAACTGTAAATCAGTATGTTTTGTTCTGTACTTCTCCTTTAGTATTACTTATTAACCTCTTTAAAGAGATAAAGACATCCACAATCTTAAAAAAAAAAAAAATAGCATATTTTGGAGGGAGCTTGTTTGCCACTTTAATAAATTGTTCTTAATTTTTAGCGTCCCTGTGTCGCTCTAAATAAAAATTCCTCTCTTCTTACATCATAATTACATATAATAATGAATAAACATGGAAACCTTTTCCTGGGATATTTGTATGAAATCTGCTATGCACAGTGTGGAATTTTTACATTTTGATTTCTTTTTTGCTTTCTTTATGGATATTTTAGACCTCCATCCAACTCATCAGGGAACAAGCATATTGTGCTGGTGCTACTGTTTCTTTTATCCAGTTGCCTGAAGTATAAGTGTTGCCCTGAAGCATTTTAACGGATTATTCTGGGATGGAAGGAAATCTTATTCTCTTGGAAGCTTATTCTGTACATGTTCAGAGGAGATATATTCCAGGAGTTGGTCTTGCAAGCCAAAAAAATTGCATAGGCTTGCAGAATACTCTTCAATCTAATTAGAAGCTATTTTCCCCAAGTGCTGAAAGTGTGATTTCCTATTCAGCAAATACCAAAGTATTTGAAATTAAGTGAATCCTTGGTGTGAGTGAGATATGTTGCTCCTGCTAGCAAAACAGAACTACTACCGGAAAGTTACAAATAACATCAGATCTAACCCACATCGCCTGTTCTCCATCTTCAACTCCCTTCTGTGATCTTTGCCCGCTGACCCTCTCCTTTCTCTGCACTCTCCCCAGGATTTTGCATTACTTCCAACATACTAGAGTGGAGTACATCCGCATGCAGATCCTAGGGATGTCCTAGGGATGACTCTCAGATGATGTTGCCTCCACCTCCCTCTGCTATTCTTGTATCTTTTACTCCTGTAACCCGTTCAGAAGTCTCTCGCCTGCTTCTGTCCTGTCCACTCACAACCTGTTCTCTTGATCCCATGCCCTCTGTATTACTGAGGCATTGTAATCATGTGCTTACCCCTATACTCACCAAGCTTTTCAATGCCTCCCTTACATCTGGAATTGTCCCTTCCATCTTTAAGTATACCCATGTTAAACCCATGCTAAAAGAGCCCTCGCTTGACTCCTCCTGTTTAGTTAAACTGACTGGTCTTTCTCATTTTGATAGCCTCTAAACTGCTAGAACGATTAGTCTTCTCTTGTATAACTAACTACTTTTATGCTTATAAACTATTAAATCCTTTGCAACCTGGATTCCATCCTGCGCATTCCACCAAGTGTAAGGTTATGAATGATCTGCAGGTTGCAAAGGCCATTGGTCACTTTTCTATTCCTATCCTTCTTGATCTCTCCGGTGCTCTCGACACAGTTGATCATTCCCTACGAATGCAGATAGCTTCCAGAAGAAAGTGCAAATGATTTTTATACTTTTTAACCGAACTTACTCTGTATCTTATGCTAATAACACCTCTTCTCTAGTTCTTCTTAGTGTGGGGGTGCCGCAGGCGTCTTGGACCCTTGTTGTTCTCCCGCTACACTTTTTCCTTTGGAGATATTATTAGCTCTTTTGGCTTCTCGTATCATGTATCTCCAACTACCTCCTTGCCGTCTCCTCCTGGATGTCGCAACGCTGACTCAAATAAATCTTTTTGAAACTGAACAGATCATTTTCCCATCTAAACCTGGTCCTGACAATACCCCCATTTTCCCCATCCAACATTAACTATGTTGCCAAAACCTGGCGCTTCTTCCTTCGTCATATTTGAAAATCTGCAGGTTCCTTTCTCTCCCGACCACCGCTATCCTTACTCATGATCTTATCCTATCGCACCTGGACTATTGTAACCTAATTCTTGGTCTTCATGCTTCCCACCTCTCTCCTGCTTCCCTCTGTACCGCACAACAACCTGACTCCCCTTGTATACAAAATCCTTCTCCCTTCATTCAGCTGCACCTCTTTATATTTCCTCTCTAGTGTCCCCATATGTTCCCTTCCACACCCCTTGATCATCACAGAACCATCTCCTGTACAGGACCCCCGACCCCCCCCCCTTACTGCTTTCTTTCCCCTTAAAGGGCATGTCCACCCCCAAACTATAACCCCCAAACTACTGCCCCACCATGTAGTGTAGTGTAATCCTTACCTCACATCCCAGCTCCATAGGTTCTCCTGTAGTCCCCCCACAAAGTCCCAAAAACTGCCCACCAGGAGGCTAGCAGAGTCCATATAGGACTCTGCCTGCTACCTGGCCTCCGGGAGAAGTTTGGCATGCGTACTGCAGCCCTTCTCCCCCTCCCTCCCCTCCCTCTCCCTCCTTCCCTCCCTCTCCCGTTCCTTCCCCTAGTTGTAAAATCATTAAAAGATAAGATTCCCCTGGGCTCTCAGCCCCAACCGCTATATTTTTATCTTTATAAAGCTCCCCAAACTTACTTACCTCTCCTTTCCTCGCTGCACTGAATGACCGGCAGCCGCGTCCGTGATTGGCTGCCGCTCAGCCAATCACAGACGCGGCTGCCGGTCCCGCCCCTCTGCTTGCATTTTCTCGCAAGCAGAGGGCGGGAGCGCGGTGGAGGAAAGAGGGAGGTAAGTAGAGTTGGGGGCTTTCTAAAAAAAAAATATTGCGGTTGGGGCTGGAGCCCATGGGAGTCTTATATTAAAATTGTATTCTAGGGTGGACATACCCTTTAAACATTTCTCTAGCATACTCTGGAATTATATTTCCTCTCTCTACATCAAGAACTTTTCACTGCATACACCCCACTCCAGCACTTATACTCATTCCTTTTTATCTGTATGTTACCCACCTAACTAGATTGTAAGTTCTGGGGCAGGGACCTCCTTTCCTCTTGTGGCAAGGCTATAGCACTATTTGTGTATTTGTACAGCGCTGTGTCCCCAAGTGGCGCTATATAAATAAATTATACATACATTCATACATATGTGATCTTTAACAGAATTGAAAATCAATGTTTTATATTTGTCATATTACATATCTAACCATATACTAAATTGCAGAAGCACTCACAGGACTTTTCAACTTCAGGAATTTTCAACTTTATTTCATGTGCAAACAAACAGATAGCAACGTTTCGCTCTGTGTCTTAGACCTTTCTCAATATATCTATATATGAAACTAAACTCCTGCCTGTGAAGTTAATATAAGTCTTATATATAAATGGTCAGAAAGTA
The DNA here is from genome assembly GCA_019447015.1 of Hymenochirus boettgeri. Classification (NCBI taxonomy): domain Eukaryota; kingdom Metazoa; phylum Chordata; class Amphibia; order Anura; family Pipidae; genus Hymenochirus; species Hymenochirus boettgeri. The sequence goes on from CM033471.1 coordinate 41,471,775, forward strand.
CAAAATGTAGATTTAATAAAAAAATTTGAGTCTTAGAGCCCCAAAGAACTTTTGGGGTGTTTTTCCCTTTCTCAAAACATGTTTCTCTGTCTAAATTTTTTTATTAAATTTACAATTTTTCAAGTTATGTTCTGGCTATCTATGTATAAAACTTGTCAAGTTCCGATATACCAAACTGACTCAAAACAACCGAGTGCTATAATAAAACCAACAAGTGCTTCAACAATTTTAATAGAACCAGGATTTAATAGGATTTTAACTTTTGCCTTTTGTTCTTTTTATTGTACAAATCCCTGTAATTTTTATAGGGCCAATGGAATTGGGACAGAGGGGGGACTCTAGATTGGTAGAGGAGCTCTAGATTGGGACAGAGGGAGACTCTAGATTTGGCAGACTTAGATTGGGAAGAGGGAGACTCTAGATTTGGGACAGAGGGAGACTCTAGATTTGGGACAGAGGGAGACTCTAGATTTGGGACAGAGGGAGACTCTAGATTTGGGACAGAGGGGGGACGCTGGACTTGGGACACTTGTAACAGGCTTAATGTCTAGTATATAACAGAGGGAACACAGCACTCCTCAAATAACAGGTGCAGTTGGTCCCAAACCTATAGACAAAAAACGCACAGTTGATTGGAGTGACACCAAGGTCACTCCAATCAACAGGTGATTTATTGTCTAACACCGGACTGTTCACACAGCAACGTTTCGGGGTATTCACCACTTTATCAAGCTGTGAATTCTGAGAATTGTCCAATAGCAAGATGGTGTGCCTTAGAGGGGTGTAAACCTGTAGACTCCACCACATTATGTATACATTACACAAAATACTCCAGGACTCAACTACACATACAATTATAAATCAAAAGGGTAAAAGAATTAGACATGTATGCAAGCAATGAAGGGTAATCACCTGCACTGTAGTTCAAATGGATACCTTTAGTTACATTGTTTGTACAAACATGTCGTGACACGCCACTCCAAGGCATTATCCCAGTGTCAGTCCTAACCTAGTGAAAAAATATATGTTCCTGGGGCAACAAGACCATACCTGCTCTCTCTTTATTAGTATGATCTATTCCAGGGACTCATGGGAGCTACAGAGCTTAATACCTTCCTTCTATCTGGACTGCCTTCAAGGGGCGAGAATACATTTACACAGGGAGCAAAGCATATATAGAGCTTTGGCCGCACTTCCCTTATTAAAAATACAAATATATGGATATGCTGCTCAAACCTTTATTCAAATACTTTCAGGTGTGGTGCAATGGAGGACCGGCAATTTATACATTACACAAAAACTCCAGCACTCAACTACACATACATTATAAATGAATGGGTGTAAAAGAGTTAGACATCTGTTTTCTGCAGTTAAAGCCACGATCATCGGATAGGGTCCCAGAGTAGGTAGGAGGGGATGGATAGTATCACCCAAAGTGCTAGTGCTATGAAACAAATAAGGTAAAATGTGAAACATTCATATACTTGTTCAATATGGTTATCTCAGGGATATCTAATAAAAAGTATTAAAAACATTAAAAGTATCAAGTGTCAATAGTTAAATATTAAGTGAGATAATATAACAAGTATCAAAAAATGTCAAGTAAATAAAAAAAGATAAAATCGCTATCTAATATTTTATACTTTTTTTTTATACATGTTTTATTTAGAAAAAACAGGTCATAGATATACACAACATCGTCAATTGTTAACAGTGGTTGTAAATAAAATTTATATTACACTGTACATCCATGTCTCGCATTATACTTTTATATACTAACATAAATATATAACTTAACATGGAGGGAGGGAGGGAGGGAAGGAAGAGGAGGGGAGGGGGAGGGGGGTTTTCTTGGTTTGTACAATGTTAATAGATCATCTGTTGATATTCAGTCATTATAATACTGTCTCAGCAAAGGTCTCCATCAATCCAGCACATAGAAAATCAAAAAATTTCCCAAACAGACTTTATATTGATTGGGTGTCAAAAAACATGCATTTCTATATACATCATTAGCAACATGGGCAGGATCTATTCCGTGTGTTGTGGAATGGTCGGGGCAGGCATCCCAAGATTTTCGTACCAGGTACCATATTTTGTGAATTACTCAGTGGTACCTCGACTTAAGTATATTAAGCGAATAAGGGGTAGATTATTTGATCATGGCTTTCCATATTCCACACCTGGGCGCCTGGTGGACATCCAGATGAGTACTATGGAGCGTCTAGCGTAGAAGAGGGAATTACGCAGCAGTTTAAGATGTGCATTTGTCACTCCCCAGCCTCATCAATCCCAATATACATAATTCAAGTTTGGACGGTACTGGTATGTGAAGTATTTGTGTCAGGGTTTGAACTTGTCCCAAAAGGCCGAGACCTTTGGGCAGGTCCAAATCAAATGCCAAAAATCGTCAGACTCCTCGTGGCATTGGGGGCAACATGAGGGGTTGTTGGGTGATATGTGTGCTAGTCTGCGCGGTGTTAAATAGACCTGGTGTAGGATGTAAAATTGTGTAATTCTATGGTTGGCCGATGGGGATACTTGTGTATGTGATTTCTTCCCAGTCGGACTCTCGTAGTGTGGGTATATATTTGTTCCACTTTTGCATCAGAGTCACCTGCATTTCAGTAGTCTTTTGACTGATTAAACATGAGTAAACACGTGAGGTGAGGTGCCTCTCCGTCCGGTCCTTCAGAACTTCAATTATGGGGTGTGGGATGATATGAATATTAAGGTATGAAATTCGGAGACAAGACAGTACCACGGAGCTGAAGATAGCGAAAAAAGGCTGAATGTGGTCAGTGAAAATTTCTGCCGCATTTCTGGAAACGACATAAATGAGTCATTGAGATAATCTGGTGGAAATACAGAACCCTTGTTTTTCCAGTACTCAGATGCTCCAAAACTACAACCCGATATCTACTGTTGTGCCATAGAACGGAGTCTCCCAGGACACCCACACATCTAGATATTTTGTCGTGTTCTGCCAGACCCTACGCATCTGCTTGTGCAAAGCTGTACCTCCAATATTTTTAATACTTTAAAAAAAATATATATATCCCCCTGTGATAACCATATTGAGCAAGTTTACATATTGTATATGAATGCTTCACATTTTACCTTATTGTTTCATAGCACTAGCACTTTCGGTGATACTATCCATCCCCTCCTACCTACTTACTCTGGGACCCTATCCGATGATCGTGGCTTTAACTGCAGAAAACAGATTTGTTGCTGTGATTGAACTTTCATATGACTTGAAAATCTACTTACCTGTCACGGACTATATTGGAGATGGCATTGAGTGAGTGGGGGCGGGTGGAGGGTTGGGACTTGACATCACGGAGGGGAGGGAGTGAACTGGGTAATCACATGGTATTTAATTGTTCCGTTTGTAAGGGCATATTGTCTTGAACGGTCCAGTCGACCGAAACGCGTCAACATCTGTTTGAATAAATTTATTTGCATATCCTAGGAGTGTTTCTTCATCCTATATCTACCTATGCCAGTAACTAAGGAAGCACCCGGTGGTGGTCGCATGAGCGGTGAGCACTCCTCACCCAACAGCCGTCGGGTGCACATCAGAGCATATGCAGAGTGTTAAATAACGATAGCACTCACGGGACTTTTTAAATCTTTTCAAAATGATACTTTATTGCACATCACATGATGAATAGATATAGAGAAGAGTAGCAGCACTCACGGGTCTTGATATAAAAATAACTTTTATGATCAACCAAAAAAAACATCGACGCATTTCAACCCACAGGGGGCCGTCATCAGGATGTTACATTAAATGACACACCTTCTTTTATATCCCCATAGAATAGAAACACCCACAATTAACATATGTGAATTAAGGTTATTAAAAACAACTGCTAAAGCTTTCTAACTGTAGTACAAAACTGATCTGAATTGTATGCAGATACAAAGTACAAATACTAACAGGCATGTTACTAGTATAAAACTAGTAACACTATATATATGTACAGGAACACAAGGAACCGGTAAATTATAAGAAAAATTTGGAAGCCAGATACTCACAAGAAACAGTGTAGCATCCACTGTTCATTTAATCCCTTAGGAGTTAATGTTCCAAACAATGTATCCATCTGGCCTCCTTCTGTAACAGTAACCTGTCTCTATCAATATTGGCATTGAGCTTGACAGCGGTAAGGCCATCAATGATCATACCATCAATGAGTGAGGCCAGGGGATAAGAGAACTTTTTGAAGTGTTTGGCTACATAGATAATCACCATATTTACTAGTGTGTACCAGCTGTACCCTCCATGGACAAAGGCATGCCTAATGCCTGGGGAAACACAACTCCTTGAAAAGGTTTATCATTTGTTCCCACCCCAAAAAATAACTTTTTCAAACTGGTCTTGTTTAAATTTCGAGACAAAACTCAAAGATGTCTTTAAAGGTTCAGATAAGGTTGATAAGTAATACACCCTTTTAAACAAAAAAAGCACTTGATCCACAACATGCCAGCGGCAATAAAAACTTCCACAAACATGGTGAGTGCGGATGTTCACACATCCAACACTCTGTCTTTAAAAAACTAACAAAACATTTGATAATTTTTCTTGGTGGAAAGAGAAGGCTTATCCTCACTTAGGATGATAAGAATTTGATTATACGTCCAGCGGACAAGGGGGTGCAATTGTGCTTTGTCAAGGGAATATTATGTTAAAGAGGCATTATCTCAGCTGAATGACCACAGATGTCTATTGTAAATGTAAAGGAAAGGAAACACACACACACATCAGACTTAATGCTATGTATTTAACAGTTCATACACAGGAACACAAAAAGTGTAACGTTCGTACATACCTTTACCTTCATCAGACAATAGATAAAGAATGAAAAAGCACGTGCACCTATATAGACACAGGAAGTATGGCATGAGTGCCATCTAGTTGGTAGAAGTGTAAAATTATAAAGAATAAAAGAAAAACATAATGGGAGAGTAACAAAGTATGTACAAAGTCATCGTTTAGGTAAGAAGCAGACAAACCCAGGTGGTTGTTCAAAACCCTTGGGATGGAGGGATCACGTGAAATATCCAAAATGCTTCCCTACAAATAGAGATTGTGCCTATCCCCCCCTCTGCTAAAGTGGGTACATGATCAATGACCATGCCTTTAAGATCAGACGTAAGGGTCTGCATTGGAGAAAATGCATTCTCCAATGCAGACACCTTACGTTAATACATAGGCATTAAGTCTGATGTGCGTGGTGTTTTCCTTTCCTTGATATCTGCCCGTCAACCACGGTCCCTCCCATTTGCACTCAGCGTATGTACCCATTATTGTACCACAGGTGTGTGCAGGACCACAAAGATTCTTGCCTTATGTAAATGTAATGTGGACCCAACAGGGAAACTTAAAAGTATACTTGATACTAAACTACTCTGGCCATGAATAACAACGTGATTACTAAAGAACAATGTGAGTTTCTATGACTGAGTTCCTAGGTGCCCGCTGTTTTACACACTGCCCAAGGTGCATAAACATTTGGAAGCTCCCCCGCAGGCCTATTGTGTCTTCATATGGCTCACTGTTTAGACCCATTGTCCAATTTTTGGATTACCACTGCAGCCTTTGGTGAAATCTAAGCCCTCATACCTAGGGATAGCCAACACTTAATTAATTGTTAGAGGTATTTCTACCCCGTTGGACCAGCTATCTTTATGACTTGTGACGTTAAAATGTATACACCATCATACACACATACAGTGTCAACACTTGCAGACAAGTGTTTGGTGAGTCCCAACACAGTGGGGCCCCCCGTGGAATTTTGCTGGACTTACTGTACTTCATTTTGTCCAACATTATTTCTGGTTTGAATCTAATTATATAATTCAGAAATCCGGCATAGCTATGGGGTCTAATGTAGCTCCAACTCTGGCGAATTTATATTGGGCTGGTTCGAACAACGCTTCATATATCCCAGGGCCAAAGACTATGGTGTTCTATAAGCGATACATAATGATGTTTTTCTTATGCAGGGCTCTAGGGAAAAGGCGGAATGCTTTGTACAAGAACTCAATGATTTGCCCACCCTGTTAACTTATTTGCAATGTCGATGAAAATAACATTGAGTTTTAATCTGTGCATCTTAAGATGGGTGACCAGTTCGGTACCACGTTATATAGAAGAAACCACAGATCGACTCCATCCTATTTGGCACTAGTTGTCATCCAACGAGCACTAAGAGGCTGTTGTATACAGTCAATTTCTTCGTAGTTTGCGTAATAACACTGATCCCCACGAACGGAGATACAGCTTAGTGACATGTACAGCAGGTCACGAAATTGGGGATATGATGTACAAACTTTAACACGCAACTTAACAAGCCATAGACACTCACTATGTTTGAACCCCTCTTCTACATCAACTAGTAAATGGTCTGGAAGCTGCCAAACAATGGATTTTTGCACATACATTTTACTCCACACAGTGGTCGAAATTAAACGTGTTCCAGCTAATACTGGGATTTAATACAAAGGGACTCAACTCTGCCCATTCACAAGTACTAGGATACGTCACACATATAAAAGGGGGAGAAATCTTGGCAACCAGCTTGTTGCACAGGATGTAAAAAACATTGACAATCGGGTTCCCATCACATTGGGACACCGACGTGTCAGGTTGTTTTCTGCCCTACAACGGTGTGACGTTGTAGATCCATGTTGGTAGGCAAGGTGTTTACCCACCCTCATAGTGAAAAAAAGATTTTTTAAAACAGGGCTTTTTCCTGTGACAGCAAGTTGTGGTATTATTATCACTTGTCCATCCGATTTGTACTATGTAGGCAAGACGAAAACCGCATTCAGGAAATGATGGCGAATCACCGTCTCCATTAGGCATGCTTTGGTCCATGGAGGGTACAGCTGTACCACTAGTAAATATGGTGATCTATCTTAGCCAAACCTTCCAAAAAGTTATCTGATCCTAGGCCTCACTCAAATGTATGTCATTGATGGCCTTACGCTGTCAAGCTCAATGCAAATATTGATAGACCAGGTTACTGTTACAGAAGGAGCAAGATGGATACATTGTTTGGAACATTAACTCCTAAGGGATTAAATGAACAGTGGACGCTACACTGTTCTTGTGAGATCTGGCTTCCAAATTTTCTCTCTATAATTACCGGTTCCTTGTGTTCCTGTACATATATACAGTGTTACTAGTTTTTATACCTATACATGCCTGCTAGTATGTGTACTTTGTATCTGCATACACAATTCAGATCAGTTTGTATCTACAGTTAGAAAGCTTTGCATTGTTTTTAATAACCTTTAATTCACATATGTTTAATTGAGGGTGTTTCTATTTCTCATGGGGATATAAAGAAGGTGTGTCACTTTATGTAACATCCTGATGACGGCCCCCTGTGGTTGACGCAATCGATTGTTTTTATGGTTGCATCAATAAAAGTTATATTTTATTCAAGACCCGCGTGATTCTGCTACTCGTGTTGTGTAGTATATATATACTATATATAATGAACGCTCTATTTTGCCTTCTCAGGATCTGAGGACGGCTAGGATATTAGTCGAAATGCATTGATGTTGCCAAATAATTGATTTTTTGAAGACAAGGCCTGTGAGTGCTCTAGTCGCTGATTTTATATATAATATTATTACAAATGAGTCCGCACTCCATTCAATGCTGTTCAAAAGGTTTTCTATTATTTTTTATTACATGTAACAAGGTACACCATAACGTATTTTTTTCAAATCTTGTAATCTTGCTTACATATATACATATTATATATATATATATACTTCATTATCATGTATATATATAATATAAAGTCCAAAAGTAAAATAGTGCACACCCAGTCTTTTAACTTGTGCTAATATTTTACCTTTTATATTTGGATGTTGGATAGTGCACCTAGGCAGATTAATATATAGAGATTATCGCGTGTCTGTAACCTTGGCCTGTGTAATTATGTGTGTATATATTAACAAATAATATCTTTTTATAGGATTCTAAGGAGTGATCCATTCTTTGTAACAAATACAGTGTCTATTACTCTTAGCTTTGACTGATTGTGTTGCTGATGCTGTGTTTGCTTCAAGGGCAAGTTTTCAGGTTCTTATTATTATTGAATAAAGGCAATGAGATGACAAGATTTAGTTCCCCTATGCTATAGTAACAAGGGGATTTTCATAAGAGAAGTTACTGACAAGTTAAAGACACCCTGTCATGTGGAAAAAAAAACAGTCAGTTCATGCAGATTATTCCAAATCATTCACTAATTTTCAACGTGTCTCATTTTTCCTCTGAAAATAGATTTTTACTCATTTTTTGAGGATCTAGACCATAGCCATTAAAAGCCATAGGTCATTGTTGTTTTCCCCCCCAAAAAGAATTCCTGCCAGGTGGTATGAAAATAGCCGGGTGGGCCAGATGGGTTTTATTTATATTTATTTTTAAGCCTCAACAATAGATGTAATACAATTAAACGTTCAGTAAATGACATTGAGTGCTGAAATTAAATCAACCTACTACAACTAAATCGCTCTAACCATTACGCATGTGCACAACGAAGGGCAGTAGGTAAAAAAAGTAATGATTTTGAATCTTTAGGGATAGCATGAATTCTTATCCAACATCTTGCTCTTTTTTTTTGTCAAATGAACACAGAAAGAACTGGACAATTTGAAAGTAACCATCAGTTTCTCAGCAGTTCCTCCTTGCTGTATTAGGTTCTCCACTACGTTTCGCATCATTCACATGAAGATTTTCATGGCACTCAACGGTTTTTGTAACTGGCAAGGAATAAGGCATGCAATGCCAAGCTGAAATTAATCATTACAATGGTTTCTAGGATTCTCTGCTCTGACCCTGCACTGTAAAGTTACAAGATACAGAGTTTCTTCACAGTTTCCAGCAGAGTTCTTAAAATATTCCATCTATGAAAGATCTCAACAGCATCGGATACTAATCTCTTTCCACTTGCTGGGACACACACTGAGATTAAACAGCCGCGATTAATAAAAGTGAGAAATAATCAAACAAGAGATGTAGCCAAAATAAAGAGCATAGCTCTTTTACTTAAGATCAGAGCTCAATCTCATCAAATATTTAAGTGACCCTGATGAAGGAACGATGACATTCCGTTCGCCGAGAGTTTGCTGTCGTTTCCTGCAACTGAGGGTTACAGAACAAACTGGACGAAAGATCCATGAATAAGGCACTCCGTCTCTGACCACTTGATATTGTGGAAAGTTCAGGTTACTAAGTTCTATGGTTATTATAAGGTACAGCCATGTTCTACTAAAGGTTTTTTGGACAGAATATAATGGGCATCTGAACCTGAAAAATGACCCAGTGAGACTTCTTTTTCGTACTGAACTGTACACTATAAAATGGTGTTCGTGTAACAGTAGTCTAACTACTGTAAAATGGAGTAGTGGTCTAAAAAAATCAAATACTGATACTGTACACAGGGTTAGGGTATTAACACAGATATGTTAGGTTGATTCTACACACTTCTGTAATCTAATCTTCTCTGTATTTGGTTCTTTGTCAGTATAGCATTTATTTATTACAGAGAATCAATTGGTCAGTCCTAAGTGTTTTGAAACTTAATTTTGTTGGTAGCATTGGTAGTCATCTGAGCATAGGGTCACGAACAATGTATTTTTAGTAATGTAGCCAACCCCTAGGGTGTAGCCTATGGTATTCTGAACCACCCCTAGTAAAACCTTATTAATAGACACCTGCAAAGATAATCAATAAAAATTTAAAACGTGTTTTTGAGTCTGTATAGCAGATAAGTGGAGAAGAAGTTGAACACAGTTCTGCTGGAATAATCAAAGTTATCAAACACTTTAAGTTCCAATAATTGCAGGTAGATACCGGTTGCAGCTGAACTTCTGCAACTAAAATCCTGCAGGCTGTAAGAATTCCCAGCAGGGTTTAAACTTGCAGTATTGTAAGGTTTCAGTTTACATTCGAGCATTGAAAATAATGGTATTAACCACTGCAGGTTAATATAGATTAAATTATTATAAACCAGATAGATAGACAGGTAGGTAGGCAGAGAGACAGACAGAAGAGGATAGACAATGTATAGGTAGTGGTAGATATATATTAATATTTATATATATATTATATATATATTATTATATATATATATATATAATGTCCTCTTTTTTGGGGGGGTTTACTTTTAATTGGGCATAACCCATGAAAGTGGGTGTGGTCTGAAAATGGATGTGCCCAAAATTTGTCGCTTTATGTGCATGACATTTGTCATGTTAGTGGCACGCAATCCAGGTTGTTTCTCATTGATAAGATTGTCCAGATGTACTAAGCTTTACTATATGTCACACCCCATGTACACAGTAATAAGTTAAATGTTATACGTGTGCTGGGGAAGAATTTATTTGATGGCGGATATACTGAATGTTTTCTTGGTCACCATCTCCTATTGTTTTACCTTTAAATGAATTGAACGCTGAAAAAACGACTTTCCCTCATTTCAATCTAATGAATACATGTACAGTAGCACTTCTCTGAAGCGTTTCTGTTTCTGCATGAATTCAATCCGTGCTTGTTTGCTTAACTCAGTCACACAATCCTCCACCCAGCCAGACAATCTGACTTTTCGTGAGAGCAAGCATGCCTCAGTAATTCCTATGAGGCACATTGGAGAGGGAATTTTCCACATGCAGTTCACATTCCAACTGTCACCATTTCAGTACAGCAAAACTTTACATAACATAAGAGCTTTTGATACAAAGGCCCTTGATGAACAACTGAAAATGTGAAATGATTCAGACGGATGCTAAAGACACTAGGGACAGATGAACTAAACTTGACAGTGATAGTTGGGAAAAATTTATAGTTTACAGTAATCGCAGTGTTTTATCCTTTAAATGATGAATAAAGACATGTTCTTTAAATAGTACAGTAATTAAGAGGATCTAGGGGGTTCAAATAAATCCAAATGAGTTAGAGAAATGTTATAGTGTTTTGGAATATTGAAATAGCAGGCTATTAACACTTTATATATTCATCGTCCACTTTTGTAAGTCTGTGTAGCCGATCAACAACAATTACATTAGAGAAGAGGAAAAACTTTCATTTTATAAGTTTGATGAAAGCTTCAAAGATCTAAGGGCTAGGTCCCCTATGTGTGTTGTGTGGTCCATTTGAGTGCGATTAGGGACAATTTATTTGTCCGTGTTCTGGTCCGTTTGCAGGTTAACGGACACACATTTTTCACGTGTTGTCTGATTTCCAGTCCATTTGCGCTTCCTGTGCATTTATTGGTAATGACAGGAAATATTGAAGAAAACCAATTTTATTCATGTTATAGCTGTTTTTTTGTTTTTATTTTCCCATCGACTGATCATTAAGTTAGATTCTGAGACACGACCAATGACACATATCTGTGATAACAAAAATTAGCCATAATCGATTATACCAGAATCGCAATTATATATGGGAACTGATTCTCATGCTCCGCCTTTTCCATATTAGTTGAAAATCCATTGCGGTTCTCAATAAAGAAAACGCAAGCACATAGTGGGACCTAGCCATTAATGACCTTTAAGGCTGGGTACACACCAGGCAATATTTTCCACTTACAGTGCCGTGAATCGGTCGGTCGATCGGCCAGAAATGATCGGTTTGGTGTGGGGCTGGCGGCTGCGACATTTATGCATTCGTTCAGCCGTATCGGACGAACGAACGATCGGGCATAGCTAGGAAATTCCGATCGATTGTGCAGTTCCCTATGGGAATGGCGATTAATCATTCGCAAATTCGGGCTGCAGTCGAATTCGCCGCGACCGACTACATTTGTCCGGCGAGCGTTCGTCAGACAAAAAGTCCCTCCATGTGTACCCAGCCTACATTTCCAGATTCCTGAGGACCAATACAGTAGGTACCATTCTATAAAGGGATGAGTTAGAGCTGCAGATCTCTTTAATTATAAAATTTTGAAAATTAAATCTTGTCGTAAGTTGCAGTGGCCAGTTATCGGAAGTGACACCTCGATCTTACCTATCAGGACTACTACACATGAATTTTGGAGAAATTGGGTGTTGCAGTTGAAAAGCCTGTTGTGTGGGCCAAAATGTACACTTTCTTGTGGACACATTATGTATTACGGTATGGCGGGCAATAATATATATTCTGTGTTGGCACTAATGTCTACCATTTGGTGGACACTTATGTATAACCAGTCGACAATCATGTATACTAGTCTATGTGGGCAATTCTTATAAACCACTCTGTGTTTTGAATTTATAGTATACCAGTCGTTGGGGCAAATGTTTATTAGTTGTGGGTGCATATAGACTACTCATCTTTATCTTCTGTATTCTAAATTAACCTCTACATTTCTGGTAATCTGTGTATCTTAAATCTACTATCTATCTCTCTGTCTGTGTTTTTGGCTCTGTGCTATTCTCTATCAAGTCTTTGCCTATGTAAAAATTGTGGTACCAGGGATTTGCCCAATTTCTCAGATCCTAAACTACGCCCATGATTTAACTACTGAAAATGGCCAGGTTAATGTGGGTGGAGTTTAATAAAACTCTCTGGGTTTCATCCAACCAAACATTTTCTATTAGGACACTATTATCATCAGATTAGCTTGATTATGACAATTAGACATCTGTATTTTTCTAACCCTAGACACCACTAACCCCCATCCATCATGTTCTTTTTCAGTGCTGCCATCCCTGCAAAGACGTTTTTTGCGAATCTGTATGATGTTCTTCATGACACAAGTGTATCGCAAAAAGTGGGATTCCCGAACATGATAGAGACCTATGATATTGGAAGATTGACAGTATGCAGACGGTAGGATACTTATTTGTAAGATCGGACCAGGTTTTTCTTTCTGTGTGTGTGATTTGTTTTTTTAATATACTGTAGCGTCCATGTGGCTAAATAGTTTTCTTCAAGATAATTAAATATGTAATCTATTAAAATTATAAGATCATGTATGTGGGAGGGTAGTTGGTGTGTGGTGTGTGTGTTGTGGCTAAAAACGGACATCCATGTGAAACACATTAAATCGGCACGCTATTGTATAAATGTATTTATTCACCAAAGGTTGATGTTAAGAGACACAACATCATTGTATAAAGGGGTATATTCTGTGTACTTTTCAATTGGATTTGCTTTATAGTAAGTAAACTATGATCTCCTGCTGCTTAAAATGACACCATGTCTCAATGTGGCCCTTGATCTGATAAAAAAGTCATATAGGGTAGCTCCGAAACCCATACCCTGATCTGCTCAAGTCATTTCAATTTTTTAAAATTTATTTCATTTTATTGCATCTGTTTCCAATGACGTAACAATAAATTTGGCACATCAATTCCCATTTTGAACATCACTAATCACATGAATACACAGACGACTAACTCATAGTGAAACGTCAGACTGAGGTTCCGAAGAGAAGTAAGCCACATTAACTGTTGGTACGAGTTTTTTAGTGACCATAGTAATTAAGTAAGTTTAGTTATTTTTTCTTTATTTTTAATTAATATTGTTTTAAACATTTTAATAGTTTGCTTGGATGCCAGATGTACAGATAAGACAATTTAAGGGCCATGTCCACCCCACTAAAATTTAACCCTCATACTGGCCCCCACTATACCAGTTTTAATAATTCCTTACCGTTACAATCCTGCTCCTTAAGTTCTTTCTACACTCCATGTCCAAAGTCCAGGAAAGGAAAGGCAGATAGTTGGCTGTCTTCTTTACCTAACGTTCTGCCCCCCCCCCCCCCCCCCCTCTGTCCTCTCCTCGGGAGGGATGGTGACATTCGCAACGCCAGGAGCCCTTTCACCACCCCTCTCTCCCTCCTGATCCCTCTCTGCAAACAATTAATGTAAGCGTACAACCTTAAACCATTGTAGGGCAAACCTCCCCCCCCAAAAAACCGCCTAAGTTAAAAGTTTTAAAACTTTTCCGAAACACTAGTTCTTCACATTGCTGGCAGCCGCGTCTGTGAATTGGCTGCTCCGTCTCGCCAATCACAGCCGCGGCTGCCCGGTCCTGCCCCGCTAAAGATCCGGCAGGCAGGGAGCCGGACCAGAGTAAGTACGCTGGAACCAGGAGCTGGTAAGTGTGTGTTGGGATTGATTTTAAGTTTTTAACTAGCGGTTGGTTGGGGTGGAGGTATGCCCTACGAATATAACGGAATGTTGCTATGGGCGGTGGACCATGCCCTTTAAAATGAATTAAATTCCAAGATGAAAGAGGATCAGATCATTCTTCAATCTAATGGAAACATAAAATGATCAAAAACAATTGCCATTAAAATAAAATTAAACAGAAATGTTTCATTGGCTTTACCTACAAAGGATAATCAGACCACGAATATGAACAGCCAAGGTATCCAAGGCTGATCATAACAATCTCTAAATCTGTAGCAATTCTCTACTAGCTCATACCAATTAACAGTTGCCCCCCTTTAGCTTAAATTAGGTACAAACTTCTATACTAACATATACACAGCAAAATGCACTCAAATAACTAAGTGTTATCATGGTTCCCACTTATTTAGTTGAGAAGCTATTTGAAATTGTGTATAACAGAGAACCCGCACAACCATCCCCAAACAAACTTATTAAGCAAACCACAAGTTCTATTTGTGGAATGGCCATTTTATTCCGGATTGTTACGTAAAGCTCGAACACATTCATAGTGGCTGTCGGCCTGACCCACAATGAATTTTGTGTACGAATGACTGTTTGTTGACTATAGGTACGGTGTATGGGCGCTTTCAGGGTCGGCATCGTTGATTATCCGTTGGAACATCATGGTATCTGATCCAAACGTCCGTTTGGCCGACTGAACATCCATACATTGGCCAAAACTACATTACACTTGTGCGTTGCAGGTCGGTCTCCTCAATTCACGGTTGCTTCAGAGCTGGGACATATATGACAGATGATAATTTATGTGAAGTGGTGTGTATTAACCCCAGACCAATTTCTGCCCTTTTTACGACCTCCTAGTTACCGACATTAATGCGATTTTCTATGTCCCTAACCCCCCCCCATTAAATAAACTGGTTCCTCCCCCTCCCCTACACTTTGGGCCTGGGCATGCTCAATGTTTCCAGAAAAGAATAGCAGTTCTTCAGTCTATCTAGGAAAGGTCGTGGAGAATTTGGTTTTAAAACTGTTTAGCTTTAGTGAAAGATTTTGGCTGTGTTTAGTAATTTAAGGTAAAAAAAGCAATGTAAAGTAATACATTGATTTATGCAAACTTTCTATGTTAGCTGTAGCCTCAAGATTTTAGTTATTAATTCTCTGTTAAGAGGGCAAAGGAAGAAATTCGCTTACCATTTAGGTCTCTATATTAATGGTAGCAGGTAAACATGGAATGTTTTAGATTGCAATGTTTTAAAGGGCCAAGTGTTTTTGTTAATTCACAAATATATAATTGTGGAATGTAGATATATATGGGCAATGTTCTGACTGAAAGAAACTCAACTTGTATTTGCAGGGAAGTGTCCCCAGTCCCTCTTAAGAACAGAATTTGGTACCCTTAAGATCTTGGCTGCTCTTGGGTAACGATTACATGATCATCAATTACTTCTACTCCGTGAAGCATCCGGAAGGCCCTCTTTTGACTTTCAAGTTGATTGTGCATATATAGAGATATGGCTCTGTCTGTCTACTCTAGTCCCCGTGTTTTGGCCCATTACCCATTTTCTATTGTCTAAATGGTTATACTTTTTTATTTCTGTGAGTTCCCGTGGAATCCTTTGGTAATTTAGAGTGAACCGAACTGGCAAATTCTGTTCTCACAGTGGTTTTGCAGAGGTTTGAAGTTCCAATTAAAATTGTCAATTTTAAAATTTTCAATTTTCCACAATCATTGTTTAAAAAAACAGCTGAATCATTGGGCCCTCTTGTCACGTTCACCCCGCTGCTGTGTGCTCTGTGGTTAACAACAAAACAGCGAGTGGGAGATGGATCAGGATTGTGTGTTTTGCCAGATGAGTTTTAGGCATGTTCAGGCTACTTGAGATTTAATACGGCTGTTAGCATCTAAACTTAACCCATTTAGGACATATTGGCAGTCCATCAGGGGTCCTGATGACGGCCACCAACAATCACAAATGCGGCAAGTAATAAGGTAGATTGTATACATTTGGACATTGAACTTTTGTATTTTGTTTTTTTTTACCCTTTTATAGAAGCACCCTCCAAGAAAAGACATTGTGAGAGCTGTTCTTTCAGACGGGATATCTAATAAAAGCCAATGGTTCAAGACAACTGTATTCTCTTGCTCTTACATTTAACTCAAGTGAACCCGAGAGGTCAAAATCTTTCATTTTTACTTTAATTTAAAAAACAAAATCATAGTTAAAAACAATTTCATATATAGACGTTCCTAGCCAAAGACCTGCGCTTCGCGATCGGAGATTATTGCAATATCTAACCTTTTTAGTAGAAGCAATAATTTATCAAGATGCTGTAATCACTCGGCACTTGAATATTTAAAAGAAAGACATCAATAAGCTTAACTATAATGCAACACTCATTAACTTTAATTTAATATTTATTTTTTTATTCAAACTACGAAATTTTGGTGAAAATAACCCCACCACCCTCCCCCGTCCGCCCCCATACCCCCACTATTCCTCTCGGTACACCCTCCAAACCTTCCCCCTTACCCTCACCATTCCCCCGACACACACCTGAAAATTTTGGTAATCGGTCCAGCCGTTAGTGGCAGGGTCAAAATTCTATCATCCCCCCCCCATTCCCCCCCACCCTAAAAAAATATTTTGTTAACCTTTTTACTGGTAAAGGAGTATATGCTACAAAATTAGTGGTTAAAAATCGGACCAACCATAGGATTTGTATAGCTTGTAAGCTAGGTAACCATAAGTCTGTACAATGTTCAGATCTCACCGTTAACAGTGAATAAGGGTGCAATGTAACATAGTAACATAGTAACATATTATTCAGTTTGAAATAAAGACATTCGTCCATCAAGTCCAACCTATTTCACTTTTTTTTTCTTTTTTTTTTATTTATTTTTTTTAACCCTACCTAACAGTTGATCCAGAGGAAGGCAAAAAACCCAGCTAAAAAGGGGGGAAAAAATTCCTCCTGACCCAAACGGCCAATCGGAAAGGATCCCTGGATCAACCAGTCTATATGCATTACTACCATAATTCTCAATATTTTTTAGTTTTTAGAAACTTATCCAGGCCTTTTTTAAAGTTATTCCAATGAAACTTGCCATTACACCCTGCTGGAAGACAGTTCCACAGTTTTCACCGTGTACTCAGTAAAGAACCTCTCCTAACTTGAAGATGAAACTGTCTTTTCTTCCAACCTTAAAGGATGTCCACAGTCCCTGATAAGACCTATTAGTGACACTGCACAGAGAGTTCACTGTATGGGCCATTTCATTATTGTATAAGAGTGTTGTATGGCTTACGTCCGACGTACCCACTTCCCCCCCCATATTTTAATACTTAAAAAAAAATTATATATCCCCCTGTGATAACCATATGAGCAAGTTTACATATTTGTAATGAATGCTTCACATTTTACCTATTTGTTTCATAGACTAGCACTTTCGGTGATACTATCCATCCCCTCCTACCTACTTACTCTGGGACCCTATCCGATGATCGTGGCTTTAACTGCAGAAAACAGATTTGTTGCTGTGATTGAACTTTCATATGGACTTGAAATCTACTTACCTGTCACGGACTATATTGGAGATGGCATTGAGTGAGTGGGAGGCGGGGGTGGAGGGTTGGGACTTGACATCACGAGGGGAGGGGAGTGAACTGGGTAATCACATGGTATTTAATTGTCCGTTTGTAAGGGCATATTGTCTTGAACGGTCCATGTCGGACCGAAACGGTCAACATCTGTTTGGATAAATTATTTGCATTCCTAGGAGTGTTTTTCATCCTATATCTACCTATGCCAGTAACTAAGGAAGCACCCGGGTGGTGGTCGCATGAGCGGTGAGCACTCCTCTCACTCCAACAGCCGTCCGGGTGCACATCAGAGCATATGCAGAGTGTTAAATAACGATAGCACTCACGGGACTTTTTAAATCATTTTCAAAATGATACTTTATTGCACATCACATGATGAAATAGATATAGAGAAGAGTAGCAGCACTCACGGGTCTTGATATAAAATATAACTTTTATTGATCAACCATAAAAACGATCGACGCATTTCAACCCACAGGGGGCCGTCATCAGGATGTTACATTAAAGTGACACACCTTCTTTTATATCCCCATGAGAAATAGAAACACCCACAATTAACATATGTGAATTAAAGGTTATTAAAAACAACTGCTAAAGCTTTCTAACTGTAGATACAAAACTGATCTGAATTGTATGCAGATACAAAGTACAAATACTATACAGGCATGTTACTAGGTATAAAAACTAGTAACACTATATATATGTACAGGAACACAAGGAACCGGTAAATTATAAGAGAAAATTTGGAAGCCAGATACTCACAAGAAACAGTGTAGCATCCACTGTTCATTTAATCCCTTAGGAGTTAATGTTTCCAAACAATGTATCCATCTGGCCTCCTTCTGTAACAGTAACCTGTCTCTATCAATATTGGCATTGAGCTTGACAGCGGTAAGGCCATCAATGATCATACCATCAATGAGTGAGGCCAGGGGATAAGAGAACTTTTTGAAGTGTTTGGCTACACATAGATAAATCACCATATTTACTAGTGGTACCAGCTGTACCCTCCATGGACAAAGCATGCCTAATGCCTGGGGAAACACAACTCCTTGAAAAGGTTTATCATTTGTTCTCACCCCCAAAAAATAACTTTTTTCAAACTGGTCTTGTTTAAATTTCAGAGACAAAACTCAAAGATTTCTTTAAAGATTCAGATAGGGTTGATAAAGTATATACACCCTTTAAAAACAAAAAGCACATTTGATCCACCTAACATGCCAGCAGCAATAAAAACTTTCCACAACATGGTGAGTGCGGATGTTCAACACATCCAACACTCTGTCTTTAAAAAAACTAACAAAACATTTGATAATTTTTCTGTGGTGGAAAGAGAAGGCTTATCCTCACTTAGGAATGATAAGAATTTGATTATACGTCCAGCGGACAAGGGGGTGCAATTGTGCTTTTGTCAAGGGAATATTATGTTAAAGAGGCATTATCTCAGCTGAATGACACAGATGTCTATTGTAAATGTAAAGGAAAGGAAACACACCACGCACATCAGACTTAAATGCCTATGTATTTAGCAGTTCATACACAGGATACACAAAAGTGTAACGTTTCGGTACATAACCTGTACCTTCATCAGACAATAGATAAAGAATGAAAAGCACAGTGCACCTTATATAGACACAGGAAGTATGGCATGAGTGCCATCTAGTGGTAGAAGTGTAAAATTATAAAGAATAAAAGAACAAAATAATGTGGAGAGTAACAAAGTATGTACAAAGTCATCGTTTAGGTAAGAAGCAAGACAAACCCAGGTTGTTGTTCAAACCCTTGGGATGGAGGGCATCAAGGGTAAATATCCAAAATGCTTCCCTACACAATAGGAGATTGTGCCTATCCCCCCCTCTTGCTAAAGTGGGTACATGATCAATGACCATGCCTTTAAGATCAGACGTAAGGTGTCTGCATTGGAGAAAATGCATTCTCCAATGCAGACACCTTACGTTAAATACATAGGCATTTAAGTCTGATGTGCGTGGTGTGTTTCCTTTCCTTGATATCTGCCCGTCAACCACGGTCTCCCATTTGCACTCAGCGTATGTACCCATTATTGTACCACAGGTGTGTGCAGGACCACAAAGATTCTTGCCTTATTGTAAATGTAATGTGGACCCAACAGGGAAACTTAAAAGTATACTTGATACTAAACTAACTCTGGCCATGAATAACAACTGGATTACTAAAGAACAATGTGAGTTTCTTATGACTGAGTTCCCTAGGTGCCCGCTGTTTTACACACTGCCCAAGGTGCATAATAAACATTTGGAAGCTCACCGGCAGGCCTATTGTGTCTCTCTATGGCTCACTGTTTAGACACATTTTTGGATTACCACATGCAGCCTTTGGTGAAATCTAAGCCCTCATACCTAAGGGATAGCCAACACTTAATTAAATTGTTGAGAGGTATTTCTACCCCGTTGGACCAGCTTATCTTTATGACTTGTGACGTTAAAAATGTATACACCATCATACCACACATAGACAGTGTCAACACTTGCAGACAAGTGTTTGGTGAGTCCCAACACAGTGGGGCCCCCCGTGGAATTTTTGCTGGACTTACTGTACTTCATTTTGTCCAACAATTATTTCTGGTTTGAATCTAATTATTATATTCAGAAATCCGGCATAGCTATGGGGTCTAATGTAGCTCCAACTCTGGCGAATTTATATATGGGCTGGTTCGAACAACGCTTCATATATCCCAGGGCCAAAGAACTATTTGTGTTCTATAAGCGCTACATAGATGATATGTTTTTCTTATGGCAGGGCTCTAGGGAAAAGGCGGAATGCTTTGTACAAGAACTCAATGATTTGCCCACCCCTGTTAAACTTATTTGCAATGTCGATGAAAATAACATTGAGTTTTTGAATCTGTGCATCTTTAAGATGGGTGACCAGTTCGGTACCACGTTATATAGAAAGACCACAGATCGTAACTCCATCCTATTTGGCACTAGTTGTCATCCAACGAGCACTAAGAGGGCTGTTGTATACAGTCAATTTCTTCGTAGTTTGCGTAATAACACTGATCCCCATCGAACGGAGATACAGCTTAGTGACATGTACAGCAGGTCACGAAATTGGGGATATGATGTACAAACTTTAAACACGCAACTTAACAGAGCCATAGACACTCATTATGTTTTGAACCCCTCTTCTACATCAACTAGTAAATGGTCTGAAGCTGCCCAAACAATGGATTTTTGCACTACATTTACTCCACACAGTGCTGAAATTAAACGTAGTTCCAGCTAATACTGGGATTTAATACAAAGGGACTCGACTCTGCCATTTCAAAGTACTAGGATACGTCACACATATAAAGGGGGAGAAATCTTGGCAACCAGCTTGTGCACACGGACGTTAAAAAAACAGGTGACAATCGGGTTCCCATCACATTGGGACACCGACGTGTCAGGTGTTTTCGTTGCCCTAACTGTGTGACGTGTAGATCCATGTTGGTAGGCAAGGTGTTTACCCACCCTCATAGTGGAAAAAAGATTTTTATTAAACAGGGCTTTTCCTGTGACAGCAAGTTTGTGGTATATATTATCACTTGTCCATCCGATTTGTACTATGTAGGCAAGACGAAAACCGCATTCAACGAAATGATGGCGAATCACCGGTCTTCCATTAGGCATGCTTTGTCCGTGGAGGGTACAGCTGGTACCACTAGTAAATATGGTGATCTATCTGTAGCCAAACACTTCAAAAAGTTATCTGATCCCTAGGCCTCACTCAAATGCATGATCATTGATGGCCTTACCGCTGTCAAGATCAATGCCAATATTGATAGAGACCGGTTACTGTTACAGAAGGAGGCCAGATGGATACATTGTTTGGAAACATTAACTCCTAAGGGATTAAATGAACAGTAGACGCTACACTGTTTCTTGTGAGTATCTGGCTTCCAAACATTCTCTTATAATTTACCGGTTCCTTGTGTTCCTGTACATATATATAGTGTTACTAGTTTTTATACCTAGTAACATGCCTGTATAGTATTTGTACTTTGTATCTGCATACAATTCAGATCAGTTTTGTATCTACAGTTAGAAAGCTTTAGCAGTTGTTTTTAATAACCTTTAATTCATATATGTTAATTGTGGGTGTTTCTATTTCTCATGGGGATATAAAAGAAGGTGTGTCACTTTGATGTAACATCCTGATGACGGCCCCTTTTGTGGGTGAAACCATCGATTGTTTTTATGGTTGATCAATAAAAGTTATATTTTATATCAAGACCGTGAGTGCTGCTACTCGTGTGTGTGTATGTATATATATATATATATTATATATACACGCTCTATTTTGCCCTCAGGATCTGAGGACGGCTAGGATTTAGTGAAATGCATTGATGTTGCACAAATAAGATTTTTGAAGACAAGGCCTGTGAGTGCTCTAGTCGTGATTATATATATATATTACAAATGAGTCGCACTCCATTCAATGCTGTTCAAAAGGTTTTCTATTTATTTTTATTACATGCTAACAAGGTAGCACATAACGATTTTTCAAATCTTGTAATCTTGCTTACATATATACATATATATATATATATATATCATTATCATGTATATAATATATATAAAGTCCAAAAGTAAAATAGTGCACACCAGGTCTTTTTAACTTGTGCTAATTATTTTACCTTTTTATATTTGGATGTTGGATAGTAGCACCTAGGCAGATTAATATATAGAGATTATCGCGTGTCTGTACCTTGGCCTGTGTATGTATGTGTGTATATATATAACAAATAATATACTTTTATATAGGATTCTAAGGAGTGATCCATTCTTTGTACAAAATACAGTGTCTATTTACTCTTAGCTTTGACTGATTGTGTTGCTGATGCTGTGTTTGCCTTCAAAGGGCAAGTTTCAGATTCTTATTTATTATGAATGAAAGGCAATGAGATGACAAGATTTAGTTCCCCTATGCTATAGTAACAAAGGGGATTTTCATAAGAGGAAGTTACTGACAAGTTAAAGACACCCTGTCATGGGAAAAAAACAGTCAGTTCATGCAGATTATTCCAAATCATTCACTATAATTTTTCAACGTGTCTCATTTTTCCTCTGAAAATAGATTTTTACTCATTATTTTGAGGATCTAGCCATAGCCATAAAAGCCATAGGTCCTTGGTGTTTTCCCCCCAAAAAAATTCCTGCCAGGTGGTATGAAAAAGTAGCCGGGTGGGCCAGGATGGGATTTTATTTATATTTATTTTAGCACTCAGACAATAGATGTAATACAATACAATTAAACGTTCAGTAAAATGACATTGAGTGCTGAAATTAAATCAAACCTACATACAACTAAATCGCTCTAACCATTACAGCATGTGCCACAACGAAGGGCAAGTAGGTAAAAAAGTAATGATTTGAATCTTTAGGGATAGCATTGAATTCTTATCCAACATTCCTGCTCTTTTGCAAATGAACAGAGAAAGAGAACTGGACAATTTGAAAAGTACCATCAGTTTCTCAGCAGTTCCTCCTGCTGTATGTGAGTGTTCTCCACTACGTTTCAGCATCATTCACAGAAGATTTGCATGGCACTCAACGGTTTGTAACTGGCAAGGAATAAGGCATGCAATGCCAAGCTTGGAATTAATCAGTACAATGTCTTTCTATGATTGCTCTGCTCTGACCTGCACTGTAAAGTTACAGATACAGAGTTTCCTTCACAGTATCCAGCAGAGTTCTTTAAAATATTTCCATCTATACTGAAAGATCTCAACAGGCATCGGATACTAATCTCTTTCCATTGCTGGACACACACTGAGATTAAACAGCCTGATTAATAAAAGTGAGAAATAATCAAAACAAAGAAGATGTAGCCAAAATAAAGAGCAGAGCTCTTATTACTTAAGATCAGAGCTCAATACTCATCAAATATTTAAGTGACCCTGATGAAGGAACGATGACATTCCGTTCGCCGAGTTTGCTGTCGTTTCCTGCACTGAGGGTTACAGAGACAAACTGGACGAAAGATCCATGAATAATGCACTCCGTCTCTGAACACTTGATATTGTGGAAGAGTTCAGGTTACTAAGTTCTATGGTTATTATAAAGGTACAGCCATGTTCTACTAAAGGTTTTTGGACAGAATATAATGGGCATCTGACCTGAAAATGACCCAGTGAGACTTCTTTTTCGTACTGAACTGTACACTATAAAAATGTTGTTCTGTGTATACAGTAGTCTGAACTCTGTAAAATGGAGTAGTGGCTAAAAAATACAAATACTGTACACATGGTTAGGGTATTAAACAGAGATATGTTAGGTTGATTCTACACACTTCTGTAATCTAATCCGTTCTGCTTTATTTGGGTTCTTTGTCAGTATAGCAATTTATTTATTACAGAAGAATCTAATTGGTCAGTCCTAAGTGTTTTGAAACTTTAACTTTTGTTGGTAGCATTGGTAGTCATCTGAGCATAGTGTCACGAAAGCATGTAGTTTTAGTAATGTAGCCCACCCCTAGGGTGTAGCCTATGGTATTCTGAACCACCCCTAGTAAAACCTTATTAATAGACACCTGCAAAGATAATCAATAAAAATTTAAAACGTGTTTTTTGAGTCTGTATAGCAGATAAGTGGAGAATAAGTTGAACACAGTTCTGCTGGAATAATCAAAAGTTATCAAACACTTTAAGTTCCAATAATTAGCAGGTAGATACCGGTTGCAGCTGAACTTCTGCAACTAAAATCCTGCAGGCTGTAAAGAATTCCCAGCAGGGTTTAAACTTGCAGTATTGTAAGGTTTCCAGTTTACATTCAGAGCAGTGAAAATAATAGTATTAACCACTGCAGGTTAATATAGATTAATTATTATAACCAGATAGATAGACAGGTAGGTAGGCAGAGAGACAGACAGAAAGAGATAGACAAATGTATAGGTAGGTAGAGATATATATTTATATATATTATATATATATATATATATATATATATTATAATATATATATATATATATTCCTCTTTTTTGGGGGGTTTATCTTTAAATTGGCATAACCCATGGAAAGTGGTTGTGGTCTGAAAGTGGATGTGCCCAAATTTGTCATTTATGTGCATGACGTTTGTCATGTATGTGCACGTAATCCAGGTTGTTTCTCATTGATAAGATTGTACAGATGTACTAAGCTTTACTATACTGTCACACCCAACTTGTACACAGTTAATAAGTTTAAATGTTATAGGGTGCTGGGGAAGAATTTATTTGATGGCGGATATACTGAATGTTTTCTTGGTCACCATCTCCTATTGTTTTTACCTTTTAAATGAATTGAACGCTGAAAAAACGACTTTCCCTCATTTCAATCTATAAATGAATACATGTAAGTAGCACTTACTCTGAAGCGTTTCTGTTGCTGCATGAATTCAATCCAGTGCTTGTTTTGCTTAAGCTCAGTCACACAATCCCCCAGCCAGACAATCTGACTTTTCGTGAGAGCAAGCATGCTCAGTAATTCCTATGAGGCAGCATTGGGAGAGGGAATTTTCCACCATGCAGTTCACATTCCAACTGTCACCATTTCAGCTACAGCAAAACTTTACATAACAGAAGAGCTTTTGATACAAAGGCACTTGATTGACAACTGAAATGTAAAATGATTCAGACTGGATAGCAAAAGAAATAGGGGACAGATGAACTAAAATTGTACAGTGATAGTTGGGAAAAATTATAGTTTACAGTAATCGCAGTGTATGTATCCTTTAAATGATGAATAAAGACATGTCTTTAAATAGTACAGTAATTAAGAGGGAGTCTAGGGGGGTTCAAATTCCAAATGAGTTAAGAGAAATGTTATAGTGTTGGAATGATGTGAAATAGCAGGCTATTAACACTTTATATATTTCATCGTCCACTTTTGTAAAGTCTGTGTAGCCAGCATCACAACAAATTACATTTA
This sequence comes from Hymenochirus boettgeri, assembly GCA_019447015.1. NCBI lineage: Eukaryota > Metazoa > Chordata > Amphibia > Anura > Pipidae > Hymenochirus > Hymenochirus boettgeri. Next base: position 41,497,458 of record CM033471.1, read on the forward strand.
AGAGAAGAGGAAAAACTTTCATTTTATAAGTTTGATGAAAGCTTCAAAAGACCTAAGGGCTAGGTCCCACTATGTGTGTTGTGTGGTCCAGTTGAGTGCGATTAGGACAATGTATTTTGTCCGTGTTCTGGTCCGTTTGCAGGTTAACGGACACACATTTTTCCACGTGTCTGATTTTCCAGTCCATTTGCGTTCCTGTGCATTTTATTGGTAATGACAGGAAATATTGAAGAAAACGCAAGTTTATTCATGTATAGCTGTTTTTTTTTATTTCCCATCGGCTATTATTAAAGTGAGATTCTGAGACACAGACCAAAAGTGCACATATGCTGATAAAAAAAATGGACCAAATAGATTCAGAACGCAAATTATATAGTGGGAACTGATTCTCGCCATTTCCATATTAGTTGAAAATCCATTGCGGTTCTCAAACGGAAAACGCAAAGCACATAGTGGGACCTAGCCATTAATGGACCTTTAAGCTGGGTACACACCAGGCAATATTTTCCACGACAGTGCCGTGAATCGGTCGGTCGATCGGCCGAAAATATCGGCTGGTGTGGGGCGGGCGGCTACGACATTTATCATTCGTTCAGCCGTATCGGACGAACGAACGATCGGGCATGCTGGAAAATTCCGATCGATTGTGCAGTTCCCTATGGGAATGGACGATTAATCATTCGCAAATTCGGCTGCAGTCGAATTCGCCGCGACCGACAGACATTTGTCCCGGCGAGCGTTCGGTCAGGACAAAAAGTCCCTCCATGTGTACCCAGCCTTACATTGCCAGATTCCTGAGGACCAATACAGTAGGTACCATTCTAAAGGGATTGAGTTAGAGCTGCAGATCTCTTTAATATAAAAATTTGAGAAAATTAAATCTGGTCGTATTTTTTTTCCCAATGTGGTCACGTTGGAATAATTTCGATAAATTTCTAATTGTGAAGTATTGATTGGAAGCAAGGTTGATTTTTAGTTTCCAGTCCATAATTAACCTTTTGTGGGCTACTGTTTCAGTTAAAGGAGTTAGGAAAATTAATTTGCTAGACATGGTAAGATAACCTAATGGCTACAAAGTAAAAGTATGTTTTGGATATGCCTAGTGGATTTTTGTTACACCTGAGGAAGGGGGTTGGACCCCCCGAAACGTTGTGTGTATTTGGCATTTGTTGTTTTCAGCACTTAAATAAATGAGCATTGTTTGAATACCATATTGAGTGTGCCTACCTACAAACTATATATGACTGATTATACTTACCTGCAGTGGCACAGGTTATCGGAAGTGCACCTCGGATCTTACCTATCAGGACTACCACATGAATTTGGAAATTGGGTGCAGTGAAATATGCCTGTCTGTGTGGGCAATAATGTACACCATTCTGTGAGGACAATTATGTATACCGGTCTGTGCGGGCAATAATATATACTATTCTGTGTTGGCACTAATGTATACCATTCTGTGTGGACACTTATGTATACCAGTCTGGACAATCATGTATACCAGTCTATGTGGGCAATTATATAAACCACTCTGTGTGTGTGAATTTATATATACCAGTCGGTGTGGGCAATAATGTTTATTAGTTTGTGTGTGCACTATAGACTTTACCAGTCTTTATCTCTCTGTATCTAAATCTACCTATCTACATTTCTGTAATTCTGTGTATCTTTATATCTACTATCTATCTCTGTCTGTGTTTTTGTCTCTGTCTATCTCTCTATCAATGTCTTTGCCTATGTAAAAATTGTGGTACCAGGGAGTTGCCCATATTTCTCAGATCCTAACTACGCCCCTGATTTTAACTATGAAAATAGGCCAGGTAATGTGTGGGATGTTAATATAAACTCTCTGGGTTTCAATCCACCAAACTATTTTCTATTAGACACTAATATCATCAGATTAGACTTGATATGACAATTGAGACATCTGTATTTTTCTCAACCCTAGAACCACATAACCCCCATCCATTCATTTTCTTTTTCAGATGCGCATCACCTGCAAAGACGTTTCTGCTGAGATTCTGTATGATGTTCTTCATGACACAAGTTATCGCAAAAAGTGGGATTCCAACATGATAGAGACCTATGATATTGGAAGATTGACAGTCAATGCAGACGTAGGATACTACTCTTGTAAGAGGAACCAGGTTTTTCTTTCTGTTGTTGTTGATTTGTTTTTTAATATACTGTAGGTCCATGTGGCTAAAAGTTTTCTGCAATTTAATGTAATCTAGCTAAAATTATAAGATCATGATGTGGGAGGGTAGGTTGGGGTGTGTGTGTGTGTGTGCTAAAAAAGGCACTCATGTGGAACACATACAATATGCACGCTATTGTATAAATGTATTTATTCACAAAGGTTGATGTAAGAGAGCACAACATCATTGTATAAAGGGAGGTATATTCTGTGTACTTTCTAACTTGGATTTGGCTTTATAAGTAAGTAAACTATGAATACCTGCTGCTTTAAATGCACCATGTCTCAGATGTGGCCCCTGATCTGATAAAAAAGCCATATAGGGGAGCTCCCGAAACCCATACCCTGATCTGCCTCAATTATTTCATTTTTTAAATTTATTTATTTTATTCATGCATGTTTCCAATGACGTACAATAAATGTGGCACATCAATTCCACTTTTGAACATCACATAATCACATGAATACACAGACAGACTAACTCATAGTGAAACTCAGACTGAGGTTCCGAAGAGGAAGTAAGCCAACATTAACTGTTGGTACAGTTTTTTAGTGACCATAGTAATTAAAGTAATGTTTTAGTTATTTTTTTCTTTATTTTTAATTAATATTGTTTAACATTCTAATAGTTGCTTGGATGCCAGATACAGATAAAGACAATTTAAAGGGCATGTCCACCCCCAAACTAAAATTTAACCCCATACTGGCCCCACTATACAGTTTTAAATAATCCTTACCTTACAATCCTGCTCCTTAAGGTTCTTCTACAATCCATGTCCAAAGTCCAGGAAAGTGCAGAGTAGTGGCTGTCTTCCTGTCCTAACGTTGCTGCCCTCTGTCTCTCCTACGGGAGGGATGGTGACATGCGCACAGCCAGGAGCCCTTTCACCCCCCTCTCTCCCTCCCGATCCCTCTCTGCAAACAATTAATGTAGCGTAAAAACCTTCATACCTATTGTAGGGCAAACCCTCCCACCCCCAAACCGCTAAGTTAAAAGTTTTAAAATCTTTTCCGAACACTATTCTTCTACATTGCTGGCAGCCGCGGCTGTGATTGGCTGCCTCTCAGCCAATCACGCCGCGGCTGCCGGTCCGGCCCCCTGCTAAAGATCCGCAGGCAGGAAGCCGGACCAGAGCGACGCTGGAACCAGGAGCTGTAAGTGTGGGATTGATTTTTAAGTTTTTAACTTAGCGGTTGGGGGTGGGAGGGTATGCCCTACGATATAAAGGAATGTTGCTATGGGGGTGGACATGCCCTTTAAAATGAATTAAATTCCAAGATGGAAAGAGGATCAGGATCATTCTTCAATCTAATGGAAACATAAAATGATCAAAAACACTTGCCATTTAAAAGAAAATAAAACAGAAATTTTTCATTGCTTTACCTACAAAGGATAATCTAGACCACGAATATGATACCAGCCAAGGTATCCAAGGCTGAATCATAACATCTCTAAATACTGTAGCATCTCTACATAGCAGTACCAATTAACAGTTGCCCCCCTTTAGACTTAAATTATGGTACAACATTCTATACTAACATATACAAAGCAAAATGCACTCAAAGAACTGAAAAGGTTATCATGGTTCCCTACTTCATTTAAGTTGAGAAGCTATTTGAAATGTGTTATGAACAGAGACCCGCACAACCCTGCCCCAAAACAAACTTATTAGCAAACCACAGTCTATTTGTGGAATGGCCATTTATTCCAGGATTGTACAGTAAAGCATCGTACACATTCATTGTGGGCCTGACCCACAATGAATTTTGTGTACGAATGACTGTTTTGTCTGACTATAGGTAAGTGTATGGGCGCTCGGTCGGCATCGTTGATGATCCGGTGGAACATCAATGGTATCTGATCAAACGTCCGTTTTGGCCGACTGAACATCCATACATTGGCCAAAACTACATTACACATTGTGCGTTGCAGGTCAGGTCTCCTCAATTGCACGTGTGCCTTCAGAGCTGGACATATATGACAGATGATAAAAGTGTATGTGAGGGGTTGTATAACCCCAGACAATTCTGCCCTTTTACAGATCCTCCTAGTTACCACATTATGCGATTTTCTATGTCCCTACCCCCCCCCCCCACAAAATAAACTGGTTCCTTCCCCCTCCCCTACACTTTGGCCTGGGAATGCTCAATGTGTTCCAGAGAAAGATAGCAGTTCTTCAGTCTATGCTAAGGAAAGGGGAGTGAGAATTTGTTTTAACTGTATACTTTAGTGAAAGATTTTGCTGTGTTTAGTAAGTTAAAGGTAAAGCAATGTAAAGTAATACATTGATTTATGCAACAATTTCTATGTTACATGTTAGCCTCAAGATTTTAGTTATTAATTCTCTGTTAAAGAGGGCAAAGAAGAAATCCTATTACCATTTAGGTCTCTATATTAATGGTAGCAGGTAAAACATGGAATGGTTTTTAGATTGCATGTTTTAAAGGTCCAAGTGAATTTTGTTAAATTCACAAATATATAATTGTGGAATGTAGAATATATGGCAATGTTCTGACTGAAAGAAACTACTTGTATTTGCAGGGAAGTGTCCCAGTCCTCTTAAGAACAGAGATTTTGTAACCTTAAGATCTTGGCTGCCTCTTGGTAACGATTACATGATCATCAATTACTCCGTGAAGCATCCGGTAAGGCCTCTTTTGACTTTCAAGTTGATTGTGCATATATATAGATACGGCTCTGTCTGTCTACTCTAGTCCCGTGTTGCCTATTACCCATATTTACTATTGTCTAAATGGTTATACTTTTTTATTTACTGTGAGTTCCCGTGGAATCCCTTTGTATTTAGAGATGAACGAAACTGGCAAATTCTGTTCTCACAGAGGTTTTGCAGAGGTTCTGAAGTTCCAATTAAAATTTTCAATTTTAAAATTTTCAATTTTTCACAATCATTGTTTAAAAACAGCTGATCAGTGGGCCCTCTTGGTCCACGGTTCACCCCGCTGCTGTGGGCTCTGTGGTTACAACACTGAGTGGGAGATGGATATACAGTAGTTGTGTGTTTGCCAGATGAGTTTAGGCATGTCAGGCTACTTGAGATTTAATACGCTGTTAGCATCTAAACTTAACCCATTTAGGACATATTGGCAGGTCCAATCGGGGTCCTGATGACGGCCACCAACATCGACAAAATGCGCAAGTATAAAGTTAGATTGTATACATTTGGACATTGAACTTTTTTATTTTGTTTTGTTACCCTTTATAGAAGCACCCTCCAAGAAAAGACATTGTGAGAGCTGTTTCTTTACAGACGGGATATCTAATAAAAGCCAATGGTTCAAACAACTGTATTCTCTACTATTTAACTCAAGTGGACCCTAGAGGTAAAAAATCTTTAATTTTTACTTTAATTTAAAAAAAAAATCATAGTTAAAAAACAAATTTCATATATAAAGTTACTAGCAAAATACCTGCGCTTCGCAGCGGAGATGTATTGAAATAACCTTTTTAGTAAGAAAGCAATAATGTATCAAGATTGCTGTAATCACTCGGCACTTGATATATTAAAGAAAGACAATTCAATAAGCTTTACGATAATGCAACACTCATTAACTTTAATTTAATATTTTATTTTTTATTCAACTACGAAATTTTGGTGAAAATAAACCCCACCACCCCTCCCCGTCCGCCCCCAATACCCCCACTATTCCTCTCTGTCCACCCTCCAAACCCTTCCCCTACACCCTAGCCAGTCCCCGCACACACCCTGAAATTTTGGTAAAATCGGTTCAGCCGTTAGTGTGCAGGAGTTCAAAATTCATCCCCCCCCATTCCCCCACCCTAAAAAAAATATTTTGTTAACCTTTTACTGGTAAAGGAGTATATGCATACAAAATTTGGTTAAAATCGGACCAAACATATAGATTTGTATAGTTGTAAGCTAGGTAACCATAAGTCTGTACAATGTCAGATATACCGTTACAGGTGGAATAAGGTGCAATAGTAACATAGTAACATAGTAACATAGTAATTAAGGTTGAATAAAGACATTCGTCCATCAAGTCCAACCTATTCACTTTTTTTTTTTTTTTTTTTATTTATTTTTTTAACCCTACCTAACAGTTGATCCAGAGGAAGGCAAAAAACCCCAGCTAAAAAAGGGGGGAAAAAATTCCTTCCTGACTCCAAACGGCAATCGGAAAGTATCCCTGGATCAACCAGATCTATATGCATTAATACCAGTAATTCTCAATATTTTTTAGTTTTAGAAACCTCCAGGCCTTTTTTAAAGTTATTCAATGAACTGCGCATTACCACCTCTGCTGGAAGACACGTTCCAGTTTCACCGTTCTCACTGTAAAGAAACCTCTCCTAACTTGAAGATGAAACTTCTTTCTTTCCAACCTTAAAGGATGTCCACGGTCCTCTGATATGACCTATTAGGTGACAATGACCAGAGAGTTCACTGTATGGGCATTAATATATTTGTATAAGGTTATCATGTCCCCACACAACCGCCGCTTCTCAATGTAAACAGCCCTAACTTGTCTAATCTGCCTGCATATTCAAGCCCCTCCATTCCCTTATTAATTTAGTTGCCCTTCTCTGAACTGCCTCAATTTCCAAGATGTCCCTTTTGTATATGGGATTCCAAAACTGCACCGCATATTCCAAATGTGGCCTTACCCGTGCCTTGTAAAGAGGGAGAATAAATTTTTCTCTCTGATTCCATTCCCCTTTATATCAAGACAATATCTTGTAGCTCTAGCTGTTGCTACCTGGCATGTGTTGCTACAGATAAGTCTGTTATTACCAGAACCCCCAAATTTTTTCCATTTCAGATGCACTTAACACAGAGTGTATTTATGGTGTAGGTGGCACGGGATTATTAAATCCCAAATGCATCCCCTTACATTTATCAACATTGAATCTCATCTGCCATTTGCTGCCCATTTTGATAATCTATCTAGGTCTGCTTGCAGCACTTGCACATATTGGAAGTTTCCAAAGCTCTGCATAATTTAGTGTCATCAGCAAACACAGAGACCTGGCTCTCCATGCCCCTTCTAAGTCATTTATAACAGATTAAACAGAAGCGGCCCCAGTACAGAACCCTGAGGAACTCCGCTTAGAACTTAGCCCACATAGTGTAGCTCCATTAACCACCACTCTCTTTTTGCGGTCCAATAACCAGTTCTCTATCCATGAACAAATGTTTTCTTCAAGGCCAACAGTCCTCAGTTATAACATTAGTCGCCTTTGTGGCACAGTATCAAAGGCTTTTGCAAATCCAAATATACCACATCCACAGCTGTGCCTGAATTAACTTCTTACTCACTTCTTCATAAAAACCAATTAAATTTGTCTGGCATGATCTATTTCTCATAAATCCATGCTGACTACTTATAATAGATAATCTCTGGAGACAAAGTCAAGGATATGTCCCTTAACAAAGTTTCCATCACCTTCCCTACCACTGATGTTAGGCTTACAGGTTATAGTACCAGGCTGTGAACAACTACCTTTTTGAATATTGGTATTACATTGGCTTTTTTCCAATCCAGCGGCACATCCCCAGACAAAAGCGAATCTGAAAAGATGAGACACAGTGGTCTTGCTAGAACTGAAACTAAGCTCTTTTAAAATCCTAGGATGCAATCCATCTGGTCCTGGCGCTTTATTGATATTAACTTTGTCAATTGATACCGTACCATATCCTCTGTTATCCAATGTGAAAACTCTTCATTTCCTCCCTGCACATTGTTACAATCCCTACTGTAAGGATTCTCAACAGTAAAAAACCGATGTAAAAAAAACGGTTTAGCAGATTAGCCTTTTCGGCATCCTCTACAACCACCTCAGCTCCATCATTTTTTTACCATTTATATACTTAAAAACATCTTGGGGTTGGACTTGCTTTGTTCGGCAATCGTGTTTCATTTTATATTTAGCTAGTTTAATTGCTTTCTTGCACTCTTTATTACAACTTTTGAGTCCCTGTAAGCCTGTTCTGTGCCTTTGCTTTCAAAATTTTAAAAGCCCTTTCTTTTTTTTCCATTTCCCTTTTACCTGAGCATTAAGCCATGCAGGAGTGGACCTAATTTTTTACACTTGTTCCTAAAGGTACCGATTTGGAAATGTTATGTTTAATTTCCCTTTAAAAGTGGTCACATCTGCTCAGTATCTTTACCTAGAAAACGTTCCCCCCCAGTCTATAGCAGGAGCGATTCCTTAAAAGCATAAATTAGCTTTCCTAAAGTTAAAAGTTTTGTTAAGCCAGTGCACTTTAGTTTTCTGCAACCTATATTAAATGAACATATATCATGGTCACTATTCCCTAAGCTTCCCATACCTTCATCTCCAAAATGAGCTCTGGGTTATTAGATATCACCAGATCCAACAACGCATCTTTCTAGTAGGACTTCTACCATCTGTGAAAGAAAAATGCTCATATAGGAAATTAAGAACTTTATACCTTTTGAGGTGCTGGCAGTTCCATTACTCCAATCTATTTCAGGGTAGGTAAAATCCCCCATAACCAGAACATGCCCCATACCAGCAGCCTTCGCCAACTGCATATGGAGATCATTTCACCTCTTCCCCGGCATTTGGTGGCTTATAACACACTCCAACAATTAATTTACCTACCTTCTTGCTTCCTGTACACAGTTCCACCCATATGTTCTGCCGCATCGTTTGCTCCCCCATCTATTCCATCTTTTAAATTTGGCTTCAATTCCTGTTTAACATACATACATACTCCTCCTCCTTTCTTATTAACTCGGTCATGTCTAAATAAGGAGTACCCTTCAATATTTACTGTCCAGTCGTGTGAATCATTAAGCCATGATTCTGCTATACCAATTACATCATACCTTTCCTTTAACGCTATTATTCAAGTTCGCCGGTTTTTCCAGCCAGACTCCTTGCATTTGTAAACATACATTTTAGATTATCAATTGATTTACTTCCATACATGGTCGTACATGCCTCCTTATCCTCTATGCTCCCCCCCTCCTCCCTCCTCCGTTGTGTTACTAGCCCCCAGATCCCTAACTTCTCATCTACCCCTGTGTAGTTAACGTTCCCTCCCCCCCCATACCTAGTTAAAATCTCCTCCAACCCCTAGCCATCTTCTCCCCCAAAACAGTTGCACCACCACCATTGAGGTGCAATCCGTCACTACTAAAGAGCCTGTAGCCAACAGAAAAGTCAGCCCAGTTCTCTAAAAACCCAAACCCCATCTCCTTACACCAATCCCTTAGCCACGCATTTATACTCCTGAGCTCCGTTGCCTCCCTAGGTAGCACGTGGCTGCGGTAGTTTCTGAAATCACTACCCTGGAGGTCCTTGCTTTTAACTTGGCCCCTAATTCTCGGAAATCATTTTTAAGGACCTCACCTCCACCTCTAACTTTGTCATGGCACCAATGTGAACCAAGACCGCCGGGTCACTCCCAGCCCCACCCAATAATCTGTCTACACGATCCACACATGTCGAACCCTAGCACACAGGCAGACAAACACACTGTTCGGCATGCAGGGTCCTGCGACAGATTACCCTATCTACCTTCTAATAATAGAATCCCCTACCACTACCACCTGTCTATCCTTCCTAGCCCCCAGTTTCCCTCCCTTGATTGGAGATGGCCGTCCCCTGGGTGCTCAAGGGAAAGGCCGCCCCGCTCCATACATGCTGTTCCGAGCCATCGTCCTCCACATCTTCACCTAAAATGGCAAATCTGTTGTGGATCGACCAGCTGGGAAGAAGCCCCCCTATCCTTCCGTCCCCTACTTCCCCTGGTGACCCTTCAAATCATCTTCCTTCTCCACCTATCTGCCCCATCTCCACCCACCAGTTTACATGGCCCCTGCCAGTACCTGCATTTCCCCAGGTTTGCCAAGTGCAATGCTGCAAGTTTACCCCTTAGACTCGTACCTCAGGTTCCAATGGGCAACCACTCACATCTGACACATACATAGGTCCCTGGGGCGGCTGCTCTCAAGATCCCATACATGCGGCAGGTGCACATTGCGCGGCCCCCACAAAACTGTCCCTATTAAACAGCAATACACAGAGTAGAGACACAGCAGAGAAATAGTGTTGTTCTCAAACGCTTTCTTGTTTTAAAACGCTTTAGTTTTTTAACGCTGTCAATTCTCTTAAAACAGAAAAATCTCATTAAAACAGGAAAACGCTCAGAGCTAATCGCTCATGGGACAGGCCTTAAATGAGGTTCAAAACCAACCAGAGCCAACAGGCCTCAGCCAATTTAAACCAATTAGTTACACCCCCATCCAATCAGAGAGAGAGAGAGAAAAAAAAAAAAAAAGCTTTCCTTTGTCTCCTACCAACCCCCGCTCACAGGTAACAGTGTTTTTTTAAACATAAGTATTTGTTTTAGTAATCCAGTGCTTTGAGTTTACTCAAACAATTCCTACCACCTATTCAAGCAGTAAGTAGTAAAAAAAAAATAAAAATACACTAGTGATTAATTACTTACACAGGCACCCTCCTAGAAATAAATAGTGTTAGTTAGTACAATTACTAGGCTGAACCACAGTTAATAAACGCTTTAGTTTTTTAACGCTGTCAATTCTCTTAAAAACAGAAAAATCTCTTTAAAACAGGAAATCGCTCAGAGCTAATCGCTCATGGGACAGGCCTTAAATGAGGTCTGCCAAATTTGAGCCATCTGCCTCCATGGCAAGTTGGAGAATTAGTGATGAGTGAGTGAGTGAGGGCTTTGCCTTTTTATTAGTATTTCAAAACGAAACCTACTTAACTTTTCTAAGTAAGGTGCAATGAATGAGCCTGCCAAATTTAAGCCGTCTGCCTCCACGGAAAGTTGGAGAATTAGTGATGAGTGAGTGAGTGAGGGCTTTGCCTTTTTCGAACCGAAACCTGCTTAACTTTTGTAAGTAAGGAGCAATGAATGAGCCTGCCAAATTTAATCCGTCTGCCTCCACAGCAAGTTGGAGAATTAGTGACGAGTGAGTGAGTGAGGGCTTTGCCTTTTATTAGTATTTCGAAAAGAAACCTGCTTAACTTTTGTAAGTAAGGTGCAATGAATGAGCCTGCCAAATTTAAGCCGTCTGCCTCCACGGCAAGTTGGAGAATTAGTGATGAGTGAGTGAGTGAGGGCTTTGCCTTTTATTAGTATAGATAGTAAAGTTTATGCAATTTTTTCTTGTCTGTTGGAATATAAACATGGTATATGCAGAAGTAAATAAGAGTTTAATGTCCACTCACTAAACACTCCAATGAGTGTTTCAAGTAATTTTTTCATAAAAGGGCTTTCAGGTTAGTAATTTTTTCATAAAAGGGCACATTAAGCCTTTGAACAAAGGAGAGAACATTTAACCTACAAATAGATTGCTCTGTACTAATACTTTAAAAGGTCACTATAATCACTCAAACAACTTTACGTTATTTGAGACTACAATTTAAAAGAAGTAAAATGGTGGTACTCCCATATTTATCTGTGCTTGCTTTGTCATTAAATTATTAATGTTTAGTGGGTGCTAACTGTCCCCATCCTCCTTGTAGTATAATAAGTTCTGCACAGCCTCACATGGACACTGTTCTGCTTACACATCTTCCCCTCCCTCACCCTGCCTACTTTTTTTTGTTGATTCTCTTAATTGTTGCAGAAAGTATACTGGCAGGCAGCCAAAGATCCTAGTAAGAGGTCAGGGATGGGGAACTTAATATCATTTCTGCTTCTGGAGTGACCGGTCTTTCCCTGTAAATGCTGTTTCCAATGATGATTTCTCTGAATCTGTAGCTCAGATGTAAAGTAGTTTTTAAATCTTTCACTATCTAAAGGTATAGATAGAGTAAAATTTTTGAATATTAGATTTTTTTAGAGTATAGATTCTCTTTAAATTGACTGCATCCCAATTATTACATTTAAAGAAGATATTTGCTTTGTGCTCTCCCTATATTAATGTAACTGAAAACTTCCCAATCTTTAAGAGTGTGACACGCACATTATACAGGTCTGGTCTGGGATTACAAGTCGGTATTTATTTAATAATAGGTGCAAATCAGATGCTACTTTTTCACTTGTCTACTACATTTAGAAAACATCTGCTATAGATACAGATCACAGGCAATATTTTGCACCTTTTATTAAAGAACCTGTTAGACTAGGGTGTACTCCAATAACTTTAACTACAATGAAACACAATCTGCTAACTAACAGGGAGAAGCTTTTGTGACCTAATGCTATATATATCATTGTTTGAATTGTTAACTCTCTCCATATTTCCCTTTGTTACATTTAGAAAGTGCAATATTGCTTGCTTGAATCACTCTTTATAGGACCATGCACTGCAACTATTTTACCAGTAGATGGGGGCAGTGCTACCTATGAACAGTAAATACAAATATTGTGAGAGAATGTTTCGTGGACCTGTCTGTAAACTCTGGTTTCTATAAATGCTTTTGGCACATTAGTAATATATGTAATGTAAGACACTGTCTGAATGGGGTATAATCAGACAGATTTCAACATAACATTCATGTGATTTAAGTACAATATATAATGAAACCAGCAAGTGTGATTCGACCATGACCTCTATGTAAGCAGGACTGAGCAGTCAGAAAAAACAAAATAGTAAGTAGGGCTGCAGAAATGGGGAAATGCCAGAAACCTGCTGAATTAAAACAAAAACAACTGGTCGGTTAACTGTCCCCAATTCCAACCTATTTATTAAACAAATTTATTAAAATGTATTACTAACCAGATATTTAAGGATAATTTTTGCTCTAATTCTAGCAAAGGGAGCTGGCTCCTCCCTCCATACAGTCAATCAAGTCTGAGACTGCTGATATCACAACCAATTACTGACTGCTCATTCCCCTGCTGTCTCCACTGCACATGCTCAAGCTAATAAAAGCTCATTGAGCAGGGGGAAGAGGCGACAATCTCTGCCATAAAGTAGCAGTTGATGTTAGGGGCAAATAAATTACAAGTGACCAGTTTTTTATTTTGTTATTGATTAGTCTATTGAGGTTTGGTCAGAGGAACATGAAAGAACAGTGCTTTTTTTAGGCCCCTACAATCATTTACAATAGATATGCAGAATTAAATACAATTTGCACATACTGTTTATTTGTAGCTGCAGATTAAGTAGCACAGGCAAAATTGTGTTCCTCTGTGATCTACAGTGGTTAAAATGTTCCCACACACAGCTGATACTGTACATTCCAATAATTATAATAGTACACTGTCACTACGACTATGGGGTAATGCTTGGCCAATGCAATTCTTTATTTCCAGTTAAAGGGTATATATACACTTAAAATTGTCAAATTTTCAAAAATTATTCCTTTTAGATCTCTCTACTTTATAACATTTTTCAGATTTTAAATCTGAGCTGTCGATTTGGAGAAATCGTCATTTGAAATCACAGCATTTATAAGGGAAATACCTGTCACTCCAGAAGCAGAAATAATATTATTTGCCCATTTCTGATCTCTTACTAGAATCTTTGGCTGCCTGCCAGCACACTTTCTGCAGCAATTAAAAGAATCAACAGAGAAAATAAAGCAGGGGGAGGGAGGGGTGTGTGTGTAAGCAGAGCAGTGCCCATAGTGAGGCTGTGCAAAACTTATATTCTACTTATGTAGTATGTAGTGTCGCAGACACTACAAGGAGGCAGTAAGTAAGGGAGAGTGGGGGCAATTAGGAAAACTCTTTAAACATTAAGAATTACATGTACAAGTACAGATAAATATGTGAGTAGCATTATTTTACTTTTCTCAAATTGTAGTTTCAGATAATGTGAGTTGTTTGAGTATAGTGACCCTTCAATATCCTCTAGATAACAACATTCTAGAAAACTCTGTACATGTAACATGTCAAGTCACCCAGTAGTTTCTTAAAAGGCCATAGCAGGGATGGAAAATAAACTTTATTTCTGGGTCCATGACTTACCCCAGAACAGCTGGAAATCTTAAGAATTAAATAGATGATTTTTTGAATGTGCTGCTGATTTCAGAGTTGAGAAATGCAGCTACTTTGATGGTAAGCACAAAACTTCAAAAGCATTTACTCTTTCAAGGAAACAAAGGAAAAGTGTGTGCAATCCACTACGTTCCAAAAGAGAACAATAAGTAGACAAAAACAGGCACAAACCATAGCAAGACATAGTCCAGTGCAACACATGAAACGCATCTAGTGGCACTTTTAATGTGCCCCCACTCCATACCCCCAGACTACCTGTGTAGTGGTAAATTATATTGGGGTTGGAGCATGCTAGTATCCCATCTCATTATACAAAGGAGATTGGTTTGAAATCCAACAACCTTCTTAGGTGGTGCTATCTACAATAATATATATAAAAGAACAGCTAGAATGCCTTAGTATCCCATATAGCACACGTGGATTTTCTAATATCTCTGCTGACTCCCCATATCAACTATTGGGGGGTCAATTATCATATCTCAGCCGATATTATAAGTGCAAAGTTTATTAAAAGACACATCAACAACTTCACCTATCCTATACATCACAAATCCCCCAAAACACCAATAAATCTATAATACATATACCGATAAAAACAACAACAAGCAATTATCAATACAGAGATACATAAGTATATTATAAATAGTTGGAAATAATTAAATATAAAGTGTCCTTGTGCTCAATCAAAGTTCCATAGTTAGTCCCAACGGTATATCTCCTATAAGTTTATCAGCAGAATACATCCAGATAAATTTAAATTAAATGTCTGGGATGCCAATCAGGTCTAAAGTGACTGTTCTAATTAGAGATGGACTAGAACTCGAACCCAAGTTCGAGCCAAACTCGGACTTCTCGAACTATTCCGCACCTGGATTTTTTATATTTTCCGGACCTTCGATAAATATCGAATGTTCGAACATTCGAGGCATGCGAATATGCGAGTAAAATGTCTATTATACCAATACGCAAGTAAATATTGAATTCTCGAATCCGCGAGTAAAATGTCTATTATACCAATACGAGAGCTCATAAGTAGCGTGCGTGAGAATAAAATCGAGTTTTCGAAAATCCTGGATATTCGAACGTGTTCCCCAGACCATTTCCCAGGTCCCACAGCCATGTACATTAAGTTACCATTGATATTTTAATTGTATTTCGTTCGAACTTTTCGAACTATTTGACTCCCATTGACTTTAATGGGATCTTTAGTTCTAATGAAGATATATTATTGTCCCATCACTTTGCTATTAGTTAGTATATGCTGCGTGTGCCTGTTCGGCAGTGTGGATCTTACACCTCTAGAGACCTCCACATTCCCGATTTAACCAGCACACACCGGTAGTTACAAATAGATTTTGAGCAATTGTCTTTCAGGGGACACTTTATGTGGTATCGCTGTATGGTGTATAGTGGTACAGTATTTACCTATATACTCTGCCACATTGTTACACTTCTGTGATATATTTGCTTTATTGGTAAGGCCTCATTTGGAATATGCAGTGCAATTTTGGAATCCTGTGTACAAAAAGGACATCTTTGAAATGGAAAGGGTTCAGAGAAGGGCAACTAAATTAATAAGGGGATTGGGGGAGCTTGAATATGAAGAGAGACTGGAAAAGTTACAATTATGTACGCTGGAGAAAAGGCGCTTGCGTGGGGATATGATTACTGTGTATAAATACATTAACGGGCCATACAATAAACTATCTGGGGCATTGTTCACCAATAGAACATGTCAAAGGACACAAGGACATCCCTTAAGACTTGAAGAAAAAAGGTTTAGGCTTCAAGCTCGGAATGCAAGTTACTGGTATTGATACATAAAGTAGAGTTGATCCAGGGAAATTTCCGATTGCCACTTGGAGTCAGGAAGGAATTTTTTCCCCCTTCATAAATTTGGTGGGGTTTTTTTTGCCTTCCTCTGGATCAACAGTTAGGCAGGAAATGAGGATATTGCTAGATGGGTTGGACTGGATGGACGTATGTCTTTATTCAACCTCAAATACTATACTATTAATTAAGGACAACTATACTGTAAAATCAACCTTTATTTATTATTCCTCACAATATTGTTACACTGAAGAGCTTTAAGGATGTTTGGATATTTCCGACTGTGTCCTTTTCCCTTTAATGATACTGTATGTGGGGTGTGTTTTTAAGGTGATATAACCATTCCTCTCTACTCCCTGTATATTTAATAGAGGAGTTTTTACAATAACTTGGGGTATGCCCATTTTTCCCACTACATCTGTTTATTAGAATTATATATATAGTAATGCATTTATATGGGGCTTATGTACCAAGCGGTGAAAAAGTTTTCCTGTGTCATTAATCTGAAGCAACCATTCAGAGAGTTGGAAAAAATTTAAGGGGAGATGTTTATTGCTTGGGGGGTATGGGTAGGGGAAGGGTTAAAAGCAGAAAATAAAAAATAAATAGTTTAAGATCAAGATCTCTGTAAAAAAAATCATTTTAAAACAACACTTCCATATATTAAAAATCCTTAAACACTCACTTATTTTTTGGTGGCCTATTTTTACTTGAACTCTTGTTGCTCAGGAGGACAGTGTCCTTGGTTGTTCGATAGTTTGGGCACAAGCTAGATGGTTTTGGTACGCAGCAGTAACCAGGGAAACGGTGATTCTGGTCTCTGGGTCTTTAAGATATGCAGGGTTACATTTGTATATACCTTATGAATGTATATTGAATACAGGAGTCTCAAGGGAGGGTGAGGATACCCCATATTCCAACTTTATTTATGGCCCCTCCGCCTTGTTTTACAGTATGTAACGTGTCATGTGTATTATAGAAATAGGTGTTTAAAGGTATGGTGGAATCAGTGATAGGATGTGGTATAGGTTGTCCATTGCAAATAAAGGTTTTTAAAAGGTATTTCCTTTTGCCTTTATGTATATGCATAAACAGCGTGTGTGCCTTAAGGGTAAGAACTGGCTTACCACCAGTCAACTATTTTTATTATTGTGAATTTTTATAGCGCTAACATCTTCCGTAGTGCTTTACAATTACATGTATACATTCACATCAGTCCCTGCCCCGAAGAGCTTACAATCTAAGCACATTTATTT
Organism: Hymenochirus boettgeri; assembly: GCA_019447015.1. Taxonomy (NCBI): domain Eukaryota; kingdom Metazoa; phylum Chordata; class Amphibia; order Anura; family Pipidae; genus Hymenochirus; species Hymenochirus boettgeri. Next base: position 41,514,674 of record CM033471.1, read on the forward strand.
GACACATACAACCTATCAGTATGTCTTTATGATTGTGGGGGAAACCGGAGTGCCCGGAGGAAACCCACATAAGCACAGGGAGAATATACAAACTCCTTGCAGATGTGTCCAAGGGTGGAATCGAACTCAGGACTTCAGCGCTGCAAGGCATCAGTGCTAACCACTGAGCCACCGTGCTGCATCTTTGTTCGTTTTACTCACTTATACCTATCCACCGCTAGGGTATAATACTTACCTCCGCACTCCTCTTCTTGCACGGGTTCCAGTGATGCAGTAATCACTTTGCGTGATTTACTGCATAGCTGGAACCCGGAAGATATGGAGGAAACACCTCAATTTACTAGGCGTTATTTTTCTCACAAAAACTGAGATTTTACATTGGGTGCCTGTGCCGTTAATAATAAACAGCCCTGACCCCAGAAAATAACAATGATATTACATCTGCTTTACCCCATAGCAGATATTACATCCCTGATAGTAAAATCTGATTGGTTGCTACAGATTAAGAGCATGGGCAAACTTTTACACCTCACGGTATATAAGCCCCAATGCATACAATTCCATTTATATTTTTCTTTATTTTAAGTGTTTATATTTCAAGAAGTGTATTAAAAATGGTTTTACACCATTTATTTATAAGTGACATGGTTGCAGTATTTAAAACAAATTCCACCAGTGTCAGTTTAACGCATTATTTCCACATAGCGTCAAGAGCAATTAATACAAAGATAGTCCTCAAAAGTCAAGTGGGGACAAGCTATGTTTGTGGTTTATATACTGATACTGCTCTAAGGTTATTTTTAACCTATAATGAACAAATATGAACCATATTTCCTGCTAAAACTGGTACTTAAAAGAACTGACCATGAGATGGCGATGTTGTTCCTATTAAGTTTAGTTATCTTCTTTAACACATAGGGGCATATTTATAAAAGAGCGAAAAGTGGCGAAATGTTTTCGCATTCGCTTTTCGCATGGGTTTTCGCCAAAAAGACAGTTAACGCTATTTATAAAGGTAGCGTTAACGAATGGCGAAACCGTTTCCGCGAGCTATCGCTAAACCCTTTTCGCCTAACTTCGCAATGGTAATTTTAGCGAAAAAGGAGCAAAAAGGCATAACGCGATTTATAAAAGAGCGAAAGGTGGTTTTTGCGTTAAAAAGAGCGAAAGATTAGCGCGACCCTGAAGGTGGTGAAAAGTCATTGTTTGAGCGAAAAGGCATTCTAATGGGTAATATGCCTTGAAAAAGCGAACGCGCATTAGAAGGGCGATCGCGCATTAGAGTGTAATATGCCTTGGAAAAGCGACATTAGAAAGGCGAACGCGCATTAGAATGTAATATGCCTTGGAAAAGCGACATTAGAAAGGCGATCGCGCATTAGAATGTAATATGCCTTGGAAAAGCGAACGCGCATTAGAAAGGCGAACGCGCATTAGAAAGGCGAACGCACATTATAATGGAATATGCCTTGGAAAAGCGAACACACATTATAATGGAATATGCCTTGGAAAAGCGAACGCGCATTAGAAAGGCGAACGCACATTAGAAAGGCGAACGCGCATTAGAAAGGCGAATGTGCAGTGCAAAAGAAAATTGTATTCCAATTGAGAAATTCTAAGAAGATTGACTAAATAAGACATGGCTGACTTCTTGGTAAATGTGAGGTGGCCATTTTGAACTTGACATCATTTTCTAGTGGGCTTTTCTGGTTTCGATTGGTTTTCACAATGCAGTCTTCTTAGATGCGTTAAGTTTTCGCTGCGATACTTTTCGCTCTTTATCGCGCCCGTTCGCCTTTTTCAGCCGCGAAGTGTGTTTTTTTCGCTTTTTTATAAATAAGGCGAAAAGAAGCCCCAAATGGCGCTATTTTCACTGCGATGTGCTGCGCTAATTATTTGGCGAAAAAGACAATCCTTTATAAATATGCCCCATACTGTACTCTTCCTTAGCCCTCTACAAATGTTCATTGTACTTTCTGCTCAAGCCTTTCCGATCTAATAATATAAACATACAGAAGATGATATATAAGTGAATTGTTTGAAATAGACCTGTCTGTTACTAGATGATCATTACCAGTTGTGCTTTGAGTTGTTTTTTGGTTTTTAATAGGAAGTTTTTACATATTTCTATTCATTTTGTAACTTAAATTATTTGCAAAGACTTGCAGAAAAATAGTAAATGCCTCACCTGCTTCCAGATTATTTCTACATTTTATCACATCTTCCAAGCTAAAGCTGGGTGCTATTTCAAGTTTTTGGAAACTGCACCAGGCACCCAGTGTAAAACACCTATGCAAAGATGCTTGTGAAGGTTCTCATTCATCCAGGTCATGGTATATCTGTTGTATTCAATTAGATCAACTGCACTTGAAATGTAGTCTTCAAGAACTACATTTCAAGTCCAGTTGATCTAATTGAATACAACAGATATACCTATGCAAAGAGTTTTCCATTACAGAAAACATTCCCTATATATTCTGAAAACTGAATTTTGTAATTGAAATTATTATTGTAATTTCAACTGCAAACAATGAGACGGGTGGGAAACACCAAACAAAGGTGTCTGGTAGACATTATGATTGATTTGACATTCATGTCTGATTGAATGCCAAATGGATCAAAAGTAAAGACACTGTTGGGCCAGCATTACTTAGAGCTGTACTAATCAGTCCAATCCTGCTCTGTCCACTCATTTTGTCCAGTAGCTGACCTATGGAAAGACTTGTAGAGCGCATTTTACCATAAGCTGCTTCCTAGTGAGTGGGAGGTTGGGGCAAACTGGACAGACAATTTGTTTTTTTGTTTTGCTTTGTTTGCAAATACTAACACGCTTGGCTTCTTCCATTGCCTTTCTTGTGGTGAATTTCTTTCATGATGCAACCTTTTCAGGAAATAACAAAACTATTATGTATTTTTATGGACTCTTTACTTAATTATAATTATAAAGTGGTAAACAATATCTGCAGGTGTCTATATCTGGGGGCTAGGTAGCTAGGTAACAGACTAATCTGACTCTAGCCATCGTGAGTGCCCGGACCCAGGTGGTCACCTGACGCCTTTTGTGCGTCTGCACTTAATCATAGGTCTCTACCTGTGATTAAGTGCAGGCGCGTGAAACGCGTCAGGTGACCACCTGGGTCCGGGCACTCATGTTTGAATAAAATCGTTTGAATTTTACGAAGTTGGAGTTTTGATCTGTTCAGTGTGCACGCTCCGTCTTTTGGATTTTGAATTTCAAATAAATGTGCTTAGATTATAAGCTCTTTGCAGCAAGGCCTGATGTGTACTGAATGTATCTATGTAATTGTAAAGCGATACGGGAGAAGTTGGCGCTGTAAACCAACAATAATAATAACAACCTATCAAATAATAGGCCATTCCCTGTCACACATGGCCAGTCATTCACCAGACTGGGCCAGGTCACCGGATGTGAACAGGAAATGCTGAAATAAATGGATCTGCTCCTCCCCTGGCAAACCCTCTTTTTCAGCGTTTCCTGTCAAGTGAACAGATGTATCTGCTTACCTTCCAGGCGTAGTTCTCCCAGGGGAAAGGACCCTGTAGTGACCAGGGTTGGACGCCGGCCTTGCCGCATGTATCCAAAGACAGCAGGCTTGGAAAGCGGGCCGTCAGATGAACTTCTTCGCTCGGAGGAAGTCGGGATACTTTGCGGGTCAGTCCTCGCTTCAACAATGAAGTGAGGCCGGCCCTACCTCTAAGAGTGGGAGGAAGACTGTCCCTATTCTCAGAGGTTTGGGCCTCGACAATTTCGGATTCTTGGATAAAGAGAATAATAGCTCAGGGTTATCGCCTGGAGTTCAAGGCATCTCCCCCCAAGAATCCATTTTCTTAAGTCAAGTATTCCAAGTTCAAAGGAAAAAGAACTGGTAGTTTGACAATACATTCAACAGCTGCTAGAGATTGGAGCAGCGGAAGACATTACTGCAAAAGAAAAAAACCAAGGGTTCTATTTTCTTCTTTTTCTGGTAAAGAAGGCCTCTGGAGCTTGGATGCCAGTATTAGATCTGAGGAACCTCAACAGATACATCAACATCAGAAAATTCAAGATGGAGTCCTTAGCCTCGATAAAAAAGGCAGTATACAAAGGTGCATGGCTTGTAAAACTAGATCTAAAAGATGCCTATTTTCACGTTCCCATTCACACGTTCGAAAATGGCTGAGATTTGTGGCTCTGGGATTCCATCTTGAGTTTATATGCCTACCATTCGGCCTAGCGGTCTCTCCTAGAATTTTTACGAATGTCCTAGTTACTCTGATAGCAGAATTAAGACACAGAGGGATACAACTCTACCATTATTTAGACGATATACTGATTGTCGCAGCATCGGAAAGGAAAGCTATAGAAGATCTAGAGGAAGTGGTGCACTTCCTTTCTCTTCATGGATGGCTGATAATCCAGGAGAAGAGTATATTCGTTCCGGCACAAAAGATGACATTTCTAGGGGCGGAATTCGATGCGATAAAAAGTTGTAAAGTTAAGAAAAGAGGTTACACAACTACATAAAGCGAAGTTAGTTACAGTGAGGCAAGTTCTGAGAGTCAGCCTCAATACCTATGGTTCCTTGGGCAAGGTGGCGAATGAGACCGTTGCAAGGGGACTTGCTATCACAAGTGTGAAGACCTCAGGACAACCTGAATCAGAGATTGCTGATAAAGTTCAGAGTGAAAGAGAGAATCGAGAGATCTGTTAGTGGGAAAACTGATAGAAGATCCAGAGTGGATTCCCCTCACCGCGGACGCCTCGTCAATAGGCTGGGGGGCATATATAGGCCCACTGACAGTTCAAGGTTTCTGGTCAGCAGTAAAAATTTCCTCAAATGTGATAGAGCTAAAAGCTATTTTAAAAGCTTTGAAAAATATTCAAGAGAATGTAGAAGGAACCTACGTAAAGATCGTCTCAGACAATTCAACAGCGGTAGCTTATGTAAAAAATCAAGTAGGCACAAAGAGCAAGACATTAAATCTGTTGGCAGACAGAATATTCGGATGGGCAGTAAAACATCTAAAAGGCCTAACAGCGGTACACACTCCAGGGAGAGAGAATGTGATGGCAGATTACTTAAAGGACAATTATACTCACCTTTTCCCCGATCCACTGCAGCATAGTACCCAGGGTGAGGACCTAAAATCGCTAAGTCCTCACCCTGGGTTCTTTCTCTAACTCCTGCACTACTTACCGCAAATCTGCTTCGGCGATCCAGACTGTTCCACCTCTCTCCTACTGTCAGTGACAGTCGCGAGGCAGCCAATTGGAAGACACGCCTCCTTGCAGAGCGTATCTTCCTATTGGCTGCCTCGCGATCTGTCATTGAAGCAGGAAGAGCGGAGGAACGGAGCGATCCGCGAAGCAGATTTGGGGTAAGTAGTGCAGGAGTTAGAGAAAGAACCCAGGGTGAGGACTTAGCGATTTTAGGTCCTCACCCTGGGTACTATGCAGCTATGGAGGAAGAGGAGCGAGGGTGAGGTGAGTATACTTGTCCTTTAAGCAGATATCAACTTGCTCCAGGGGAATGGAGTTTGCATCAGGATATCTTCCAGGAGTTGTGCAAGTGGGGCTATCCAGTCCTGGACCTGATGGCAACTTTTCAGAACCGCAAATGCAGATTTTATTCAAGGTTCCAGTGTCCACAAGCGCTAGCTTCAGATGCCTTAGCCCAGCATTGGACAGAAGGCCTCATGTATGTATTCCCTCCAATTCCGCTTATATGGAGAGTACTGAAAAAAATCAAAAAAGACAAAGTTTTAGTCATTGCAATAATTGGCAACTGGCCTCGCAGACCCTGGTTTCCTCTATTCAAGATGATAGCGAAGGAGAGTCCAGTAAAAATTCGGAGCTTTCCAGGATGGCTATCCCAGGGTCCAGTGCAGATGGAGAAGGATCATCATTTATCGCTGATGGCCTGGTTACTGAAAGGCTGAGACTAAAATCCTAAGGGTTTAGAGGACGACTTAATTAATTTCCTCTTAGCATCAAGGAAGAATTCGACGTCCGAACAATATTTGGGAGCAGTTTGTGAGATTTGCAAACGGGAAAAGATCCAGTGGTTCCAGACTCCAACTTAGTAATAAGTTTCTTATTTTCTGGTTTTAAGATGGATCTTACAGAGAGTACATTAAGAGGGCAAATATCAGCTCTTTCAGCGATGACAGGAATCGTATGGTCAAAAGATCCACTAGTTGATTAGATTCTTCAATGCATTAATAAGTTTTAACTGAGCATCCTTTTGAACCCCTATCAAAAACATCAGACTGGTTTCTAACCCTAAAATAATAATATTAGTGGCAATTAAATATGCTTGCAGAGTGGGAGAATTATCGGCATTATCGGAACCAGATACTGTTATATTCCATGATAGGGTAAGACTTAAACCTGCTTTTAATTTTCTACCGAAGGTATTGTCTAAATATCATATGAGCTTGAGGTGAATTTTCCCTCATTTTGTGAAGATCCAAAGACTGATCTTGAATGGAAATACGTTAGATTTAGTACATACGTTAGATTTAGTACATTTAATAAGATACTATTTGAAGAGAACTTCTACTTGGAGGAGGTCAGACAGATTATTTCTCATTCCTAGAGGCAAGAGAAGAGACCTAGCACCCTCAAAAATAACCATAAGTGCCTGGATTGTGGCGACCATTGTAAAAGACTATCAGATCAGAGGTGAGACGGTACCAAAAGGGTTGAAAGCTCACTCAACAAGAGTACTAGCGACATCTTGGGTGATGCAGTCCAAGACTCCTCTAAAAAAGATTTGTAACGCGGCAAGATGGTCATCTGTAAAAACCTTTTTAAGACAGTACCGTATAGATGTGGCTACTACACAAGAAGCAAGATTCGGAAGAAGGGTCTTGGAGGCAGTTGTGCAATCTTGATTATTTTTTGCTCATTAAATGTTATTTTCTTGCAATGATATTCGGACTCCCTCCCCTGTTGGCTAACTTGGGTAAATCCCAGTCTGGTGAATGACTGGCCAGGTGTGACAGGGAAAACAGGAAATTAAATCGATACATACCATAATTTCTGTTTCCGGTCACTTTTCCTGGACAGCATTCACCAGATTTACTTCCCTCCCATTATTGTTTTGTGTTTATTTGACAAGACTTTAGAAAGAAGAGGGTTTGCCAGGGGAGGAGCAGATCCTTTTATTTCAGCATTTCCTGTTCACATCCGGGGACCTGGCCCAGTCTGATAAATGCTGTCCAAGAAAGGTGACCGGAAACAGAAATTACGGTATGTATCGGTTTAATTTCCTGTTTTGGGGATTATTTTCATGTCTGTTTTATTTTTACTATTGTCAAAGCGAGAGGGAGAAGAATTTGAAGCTCAGATGTCAAATACTAACAGGCCGATGTAGCACTAAAAAATTTACTTCTTACTAGAGATGGCTGAACTTCCTAAAGTTCGGGTTGTTTTCGAACTGCTGAACTTCAGTAAATGGGAGTACAATAGTTCGAAAAGTTTGGATTAAATACCGATAAAATGGCAACAGTAGCTTACTGTAAATGGCTGTGGCACCTGGGAAATGGTATGGGGAACATTCACGATGGGGCAATTGTCGGGTTTCCGCATGCCAATTTGAGAGTTACTGAACAATTCTTTTGAGGGTTACAGAACAGTACATTCGAGGGTTACCGAAATTGAAGGCTACATTTGAGGGTTACCAAAATCAAAGGATATATTAAAGGGTTAGCCATTTGAGAATTCGCTAATTCTCATGAATTTTGGTAAAAAAAATGCATTGGCCCCTAAATATTTAATTTGTAAATATTTTTCTTCTGTTTTCTTAGGTTCTTTACCAAAGTGGGTGGTCAATAAAGTGTCTCAGTTTGTTGCTCCAAAGGTAAGAAATAATCTGCTTACAAAATCTTGCTATGCCAAAAAAATTTTTTTTGCACAGCCAAAGAGGAGGCAGTTTAGCAAGTATTGGTTGTGATGTCACCATAAGGAGTCTTTGGGTTTTAGGGTGTGTGTGTGTGTGCGTGCGTGCGTGCGTGCGTGCGTGTGCGTGTGCAGTGGAGAGTGGTGATATTGACCTTAAAGAATGCAGATTGTTTCTAAATTAAATCAATTGTAACGGCAGGAAAAGCTATTTCTACCTTGACTTAAATTATAAAATATAAATATTTTATGTAACCTTTATCTAAGAATACTTTTTTTTTTTTTATTTTTTAGCAACAATCAATTATAAAAGTTAGAACATTGTGGCACAAATGTGTAATAAAGCAATGAAAGTGGTTAAAACAGTCACTAGTGCTAAAAGAAATGTTCACTAATTGCTAACCAATATTGAATAAGTTAGCGCAAGTTTAACTCCATAATTGCACTGGCTGCACCAGTTTCACAAAAGAAACCCATGCAACCGGCGCAATCTATTTAAAGGGTATGTCCACCCAAAAATAAACTTTTTATATGTTCTTTATATTAATTAGACCAACCTCAAATGCCATGTTCATTTTTCTCAAAATCATTTGCTTTGTCTGATATTTAAGAGATATATATCAGGCTGCACTTCCTCTCCACTTCCACTTTAGATGACCCAAGATCAGCTAGAAAAAAAAAAAAAATCTTGCCTGTGTTTGTGTGTGTCTCTCTCTCTCTCTCTCTCTCTATCTCTCTCTCTCTCTCTATCTCTCTCTCTGGGCTGGCTGGCTGCAGCTGTTGATCCTGGATTTCTTCAGTACACATAACTTTACAGCTGTGATTGGTTGAGAGGGAAAATCCAGGGATCCAGGGGTCAGACCATTACTGATGCAACTTCCTCTGTTCTCACTGCTGGATGCTAAGAGACATGCTCAAGAACATGAAAAGAACAGAGGCAAGGTAATGTAACCTGTCTCTGTTCATCGCTGTATTGGTCCATGTTGCAAGATTAAGCCAGCTACAAAGGTCTGTAACTTTTGAACCACTGGACCGATTTACATGCTGTAAAGTTTGTTTTGGAGCACTTATTTGGGCCAAATAAATATAAAAAGTTAGTTTTGGGGGTGGACTTGCCCTTTAATAAAGGATTTGCACCACTTTTAACTCCACAAATTAAGACTAGCTAATGGCTGGTCTTAAATCCCAAAAGGGATTTTACCCCAGCACCACTTTACTACCATGTGCAAATCCAGTATTAAATACCGGAAGCCATATTTGCCCGGAGCAATTTGCAGCTCTGGGTAAATGAGGCCCACGGTATATAATATTTTCCCTTTTGTAGGGAACCTCCCCAACCCTAAATGCTAGAGTTAAAACTTCAAAAAGTTCCCAGAAATAGACTTACCCGACCTTCGTTCCCTCGGCTCTCAATGACGAGCAGCCGCATCTGTGATTGTCTGACTCTGTTCTTGGAAGTAGCAGTAGACACAGAGGCCGAGGGAACAAAGGTGGGTAAGTCTATTTCTGGGAACTTTTTAAAGTAACCCTAATTACTACACTGCACTACAGAAAATGTTATAATTGAAGGTAGAGATACCCTTTAAATTTGTGATTTGCATGTAGTTTGCAGTAATACCTAAATTTAGGTGAATAACCACAAATTCTTTGCCATAAAACAAGTTGTTTTTCTAGATAAAAGATCAAATGTATTTGATTTATGTATATTACATGAAATGTTAGTTTTACACAATTGTACATGCTGCTTCTTTGATCTTAAAGGGCAAGTTCACCCCTCAAATGAAAACATTTTTCATATATGGTAAATATATGGTATATAGGTAAATCATACCCCAACTTCCAGAAAAGCTGAACATGTTTAATGTAACTTGAAATGCTGCCTGTTAGAAAGCATATTTTTTGCTGTAGTTTTGGGGGGTGATTTACATACAATTTTTTATTTGAGAGCTGAACTTTCCCTTTAAGCCTAGAAGATGTAAAAAAACAGACATACAGTTTTAATGAACTTCAATTTTATATCAATGGGATCATTTGTAAGAGACTCCCCCAATGGATTTTATTTCAATTGAATGTTCACAGGCCATGAAGAAAATATACAAAGCCGGAATCAAGTACCCAGAATGGAAAAGAAAACATGACCCCAACTTCAAACCCTGGGTCTATCCAGAACAAAACACGCTTCCTACTGTTAACTTGGCAGACTTGTCCATCCAAAGGGCAGACGAGTTGGAAAACATAGACGAGAGTGGAGTGGATGAAGAGCGAACACACATCAGTGATGAGGAAGACGGTTTCACTAAGGACTCTTGAATATTAACAATGTATTGTACAACATTAACAATGTTCTTCCACCTTTTTTCCCCTCCCCCTTTGTGTTAGGATTTTCTCGCTGTACTTCCACCTAATGTTCTATTGTCTTCTTGGAGAAGTAATAAATGGTAATAATAACTTAGGTTCAGGTGTTTCCCATATAAAAGCTATATTTTATTTTGTGAAGGAAAGCTATTACTTAAAACGTTAAAACAATCTTGGATGCTGTCTCTTTTTTATAGTTTCCCAGAGTCTTTTGTGGCTAGTGACCTCACCTTTATTCAGATCTCTGAGGTTTGCCAAATCAAGGTTTGGCTGTCAAAAAAGTTTTACTAGCTGCAGAGGAGCTTGGGAAAAAGAATTAGCACCTGTGTAGAACGTCTTTAGGGAAACTACTGTATAGTATAGTCTAAAACATATTTTATCATGGCATAGCCCAGATTAATACGATGCAACTGTTGCCATTCCAAGATATCATTCAACAGGTATAGGAATTGTTTTGGTTAGGAATAAATCAGATCACTCTAATCAGCATTTTCCATTATATAAACCATGATAGAAGTGTTTTAGGCCATAGTTTTCCTTAAAAGCCAATCATACTGTATGGTGGTTCAGGTCCTCAGCTCCTGAACTTAATTTATTATTTAACCTTATTATTTCTGCTTTATCACCAACATTATAAGTTGCTCTTGTAAGAAAATACATTGCACTGATCCCACACATTTAATTCAATTAAAGGGTAATTTACTCCCACCCATTCCTGCCTGTAATCTCTATCTCCTAATATAGTTATTTTAAAATGTATTTTTACAGCATAATGATTAGCACTGTGTCTTCTATAAGGACCCTTCACTGCTAAACGGACAAGACCCATGTTATGTACCTACCCAGTGAAAATCTACTGTCACTGTAAAACAGTGGTGGGCAATTAAATTTCACAGGGGGCCGCATGAGAAACTTGGATTATGGCAAAGGGCCAGACCAATGGGTCAATTCTCACTATAGATATTGCAAGACATCGCTGCTGTGTGCAATTCTCTGTGCAATTTCTTTTTATGCATTGGCTAAATTGTATTGTATTGAGTTGGGTTATCCTGTATATGGGAACAGATCATTAGGTTTTCTGAGGAGATATGGACAGTATCAAGAAGATCTTAGTTATAAAGTAAGCAAAATGACATATATAATGCTGAATAAAATAGCAAATAGGGGGTTTCATTTCCATATAAAATTAACAAGCTTAATCAGAATAAAGTAAGCACTGAGATTTTGAGATGTGTCATACAGTGTTGCCAGATTTCTGGTGCCTCTGAAGGAGGGGCATGGGGCTAACAATGCCACTGGGTGTCAGCAGGAGGCGGGATTAGAGGTGTAACAGGGCAGGGAGTAGATGTTTCTGGCCGGGGATGCCAGTCCCCTCTGTTGGATGGGATTTCAGCTCTGACTGCTGGGCTATGGATTTTGTCCCTGCAGTCTGGCAACCCCATCCAAAAAGGCACTTATCGCAACCCTGGTGGTACATCTAAAGGTTTCTCTGGATAGACTAGCTGGCTTTAGACAGGAGCACAACTTTGCTTAAATTTATATAGATGGAATTATAAGGGCTGACGGTACTAACTAGTCAGCTTTTTTTTTTTTTTTTACTAACTGCATTTTAGAGATAGGTTCCGGGTCCGACACAGAATCCCTCGGTTCCAAAAATCTGAACGTTCCAGATCATTTGCATTTCGGGACTTTGGAACGTATTTTCAAAGGGTTACCGAATGTTCGAGGTTATTTTCAGTAACCCTCGAAAATAACCTTGAATGTTTGACAACCCTCGAAAATACAATCGGAAACAACTTTTGAGTTTTTTTTTTTTGTTTGTTTGTTTTTAGGGTTATTGAACGTTCAAGGTTATTTTGGGGGGTTTACTGAAAATAACTTTGTACGTTCGGTAACCCTCGAAAGTAAAGTTCTGTTTTGGGGTTTTTCCCGAGTTCCATAAATCCAAAAACGGAATGAAACTTCCCTGTTTCGGCCATCTCTACTGCAGTAATATAACATGTGGCTGATTGCTGCAAATTAATAACACAGTCAAACGTTTGCACCTTTTATTGCATCAGCTCCATAGTAAAAAAAAAGCAGTGCATTTCTTTCATGCATTTGCATCCCTTTAAATCCAGTTTTATGTGCATTTCCGTAATGATTATAGGTAAAACTTAGGGTAAATTGCCCTGGTTGACTTCTACAGTATGAATGATCTCCACTTGGTAAAATATCTTGAGCAACTCTGAATGATTCCCAATAACTGTAAATAGCAAGCATTGTAAATACAGCTTGTAGATATAAACATACTGTAGTAATGGAGGTTGAATAAAGATATACGTCCATCTAGTCCAACCTTTATAACCTACGCTTTAAAGGGCATCTATAGTGAAAAACATAAATTTCCCCATTGGGAGGTTAAATTCATGTACTCTGTGCTGCCTTTCTCCTACCTCTGTCAGTGACTCTTTCCATGGTGTCAGATCTCTCTGCAGGACTCCCCCCTTCCCTATTACTTCCTCCATGTCTAAACTCCGGCTATCTGACAAGCTTATCATGTGTAGTAGGAGTTAAAAGAAAAACACACCCATGCACAGTGGCCAATAGAAAGCAAGCTGTCCTGGAGACAAGGAAGAGAAGGGAGAACTGTAGTTTACTGCTACGATATGTTCTCTCTCTTTTGTGACCCATCATCAATCAGTGAAAGCTATCAAGAAGAGGGGTCAAGTGCAGCCTTATCTCTACAGTCAAAACTACCTCTTTCCCCCTGCTAATGTTCTGTTTGTAACAGAGCAGACAGGAGGGAGGGACTTGAGCAGGGAAGAGGGTCACGTCAGAGGGATTTGATTGACAATACAAGTAGGAGTAGAGGAATGCAATCATGCCTTCTTCTAATTTGTGCATCTCAGGACAGAGCGGGAAAGTGAAGACACTCTGGGGGTTGGGGGAATTATAGAACACATGGGAAGAAATAAAAAAAATCATATTCCCACTATAGATGCCCTTTAACCCTACCTAACAGTTGATCCAGAGGGGTAAAAATGCTGAAAAGGGAAAATATTCCTTCCTGACTCGAAATGGCAATCGCAAAGGGTCCCTGGATCAACCAGAACTAATTTTAAAAGCGTGTAAAATTTTGCCAGTGTTCTTTATCAGCAACATCCAATCAAATTTTATCAAATGTTTTCTAACTGCAGTAGACCAGTAAAAAGGTATCATCTGATTGAATGAGGCAAATTAACAGCCTAGGCAAATTTTTGCAGGACACATTAAAAGCTACGTATTTAATGAACTTGCCATCACCACAAAAAAAAGTGAATAGGTTGGACTTGATGGACTTATGTCTTTATTCAACCTCAATTTCTATGTTACTATCTGCTGGAAGACAGTTCCGCAGTTTCACCGTTTTCACTGTAAGGAAACATTTCCTAACCTGATGAAACTTCCTTTCTTCTAGTCTTAAAGGATGTCCTTGTGTCCTCTGATATGACCTATTAGTGAACAATATACCTGAGAGTTTATTGTATGGCCCATTAATATATTTGTATAAAGTGATCATATCCCCACGCAAACATCGCTTCTCCAATGTAAACAGCCCTAACTTGTCTAATCTGCCTGCATAGTCAAGCCACTCCATGGGGCATATTTTTTAACACGGGCATACATTTATGGCTGTGGTCCTGTATTTACGACTGTTCGGCCATACTTATTTAAGCATTATATGAATTTTATTGTTGGGGTGAACGTACCCTTTAAAGTTATTCAAGGCCTGATTTTTTATTGTTTATACTAGTCTTTTAAATATGAAGGAAGTAAAATCTACCACCAGGCACCTATCTGATATTAAAGCCTAAATGTACAGAACCTGGATAACATAACATTCTATTTTTAATATTATATTTTCCTAACAAATATGTAATGCTTTGTGACACGATAAATTAACTTAGACCTAATTTGATTTATCCTTGTTTTACTTTCTGTGGCGCAATAAAATTGTATGAAATCAAAATGTGCTGTTAATTTATTTACAAAATGTGTAAAACTAACCCCAATTTTGTAAACATTTTATACAGTATACAAATCAGTATTTTTATAATGGAGTGCAACAGTGGATTATATAATGGCTAATGTACCACTTATTGTAAATTATAAGGACATTAGAAATCACCACACAGTTTAGTGACCCTATAAAAGCATTAGTCCATGAATCATGGTACTTCAAATGACTCGTGTATATATAAAATTTAAATTAAGGGTAGGATTAGCTGTTAAAATCTACAAGTTTTGTAATATTAACTGTAAGTCGTACCACATGCATTCTCTGCCCTAAACATCGATCCTCATGCCAATGCAGAACTTAAAGATTACCATTATACTTCATTGTAGCAAGCCAATATAAGAATATTATTTAGACTGTCAGTTTGTTAGATTATATAGTGAATAATGTACCCCCTACTGTAAATTAAAAGTATAAGTATCCAAGGAATTCCATGATCATATAAAAGCACAAGGCCACTGGCCGAGTGCTTTAATACAGGGCACATAACTCTGAGGTACTTCTAATATCCTAGTAATTTAGTAGTTAAGCATATATATAATATAACCCACAAAAAACTTTAAATAATACCTATACACTAAAATGAAAAATAAAACCCACAAATAGTTTAAAGCTTATTAACCCTCCACCTTCAACTCACTAGATTTGAACTGGATTTTGAACTATAGATTCAGCTCTCCCCTCCAGCTCTCTCCCCTTTATAGCTCTTCCCCCACCAGCCTTCTCCCCCCATTCCTCTTTACCTTTGTAGTCTCCATGCTTTGCCCCTCCTCCTTTTACATTTCCTGACTTCCTGGTTTACGTTATAATCTCCTTGAAGGCAGCGTAAGTCCGGATGGGGGGGGGAGAAGGGGGATCCTTCAGGTACTCCAATGTGCGTGTTTGGAGAATTCGGTAACCCTCGAATTAGCGATAAACCTCAAACATATAGTTCGGTAACCCTGTAATTTGGCAAGAACCCTTGAATGTACCGAACGCCGCATTCTAAAAAGTCTAAACCCATAAAGTTCGAGTTTAAATGCTAGCCCATCTCTATTGCTGATTGAGTAGAGACTCACATGTCAAATTGAGACAATTGAGAGCTGGTCGATCATAACAGCTCCCACCCCACACACACACCGTTAAAATGACCCAAGGCAGCAGCTAAATAAGTAAAGGAGATTTAGCCAAAAACCAGGGGGGAAGTACCGTATAAACTCGAGTATAAGACAAGGTTTTTAGGTTTTAAAATAAACCTCAAAACCTTACCTCGGCTTATACTCGAGTCAAGGTCCTCCTTACCGCAATCAATGTTGCTAAGACTCTGAATCCAGCCGCCACCCGCAGCTTAAGTCCTGTGGGTTTGCCGGCTGACGTCACTACTTGGCGCCAGGCAGTGAGAGGTGCCAAGTAGTGACGTCAAGTATATACGGTATAAGCAGTTTAGGTCAGTCCTTAGCTACTTGGGGTGGGAGGGTTTTAGTACAGTATAATAGCTCTTTAAAGATAGACTGAATGGTAAGTGTATTTTTAAAAAGGATTGTGCACTCAGCCAATGAACTTGCTTTGAAGAGCAAGTTCACCCCTCAAAATTATACAAATCACCCCCTAAACCCTAAAACGGCAGTAGGTAGAATCTAACCTGAAATGTTCCGTTTCCCCTGTTTTTTTTTTTGTAAGCAGCTGTTGGTCATGGATGTGACAGTTGACATCACTGTCAATGGCTGAATGTTATTCGCATAGCTGCCTTCTCTGAACATGTGCAAGCTTGTAAAAGAGCTTGGACAGTTTGGAGATCAGGCAGAAGCCTGAGGGAAGGTGAAGAACATTTTGCTGCATATCATTGTAGTCCTACATCAGTCAGATTTATAACTATTAATGTTGGGGTAGGGGGCTTTACCTATAAATATAAATTTGTGGGGAGAACATGCTCTTTAATATTGTGATTGTAGTGTTTTTGGTTAAGAATGTCCCAGTAAATATCTCTAAACTATCCCCTGCAACTGTATAACCAGATCTTATTATGCAGTTTGGTTATTACACCCTCCCGCGTGATATAACAGTAAGTCCCATTTGACGTTTAGTTTTCCATTGCTTCTGTTCTACAAAGGTTGCAAGAAAATAACTTAGAACTTAGATGGTGAATCCTTTGATTTAAATAAACCTGAAATACATATACAGTACCTGGGTCAAACCTGTTCCAATAAGCTTTATTTATATATTTTGACCTGAGTTAATTGTATGTATAATGCTGCTTAATTATTTCTCATGTAGCCGTGACGTCTATGATTAAATAAATCATTGTCCGAAGATTTGGAGTCAATAACTGCGCTCTCTAACTTCCTCTCCCTGACTGGGCCTTGACATCCATCTTCCTGAAAGTCTCTGCAGAGGAAAGGGGAAATGCTGTGTAGCATAAGATAACTTAACAGCTGTGAATTATAAGCAAGGATGCAGTGGAACAAAGGGCCTGAAAGCTATTATTCTCTGATTCTGAAAGAATACACAGCACCGTACGCAATGTTCTTCATAAGAACACAAAGCAGCGAGTTCAGAACTGTGGAAGGAACATCCCTGTTATTTATTGTCACTACGATAAATAATTTTACGAGCGACTGTAATTATATAGACAATACAAAACGCCCAGGCACAATGTCAGCCATATTGAGAAGCAACTATGAGCTGGTCCCTACTATTAGCTTTTCTGTGCTTAAGACATTGTTTATTTTTATATTAGGAACATTGGGGATATGAATAATTCATTTTTGCTGTCCAGGAATTCTAACACATTAAATATCATCATAAAAACAATCTTAAAGGAACACTAAACCCAAAAAATTAACTAAGTGGCATCTGTTTCTATTATTCACAGGGAGGTGAGAACACTTATTCTCACCTCCCTGTGAATAATAGGACGATCGGGGGACCTGGAACTTACCTTACACGCCGCTCCACTCGCAGCCGCTCCTGCTCTAACAGCTGTTCTGTCCAGATCGCGCGCCCTATCTTTTGAATTGGCGCGCATGCGCACAAGATAGGGCGCGTGGTCGGGACAGAGCGGCTGTTAGAGCAGGAGCGGCTGCGAGTGGAGCGGCGTGTAAGGTAAGTTCCAGGTCCCCCGATCGTCCTATTATTCACAGGGAGGTGAGAATAAGCTCACCTCCCTGTGAATAATAGAAATGGATGGCACTTAGTTTTTTTTTTATTTAATATGAGTTTAGTGTTCCTTTAAATAACTTTTCGATCTTTGGATCTGATGACTCCTTGATGTTGGAACCCTGGCATGTAGAAAGAACAATACAGCTTTGCAATTGGGTAATAGGAAATGTATTTTAAAAAATTCTTCTAGAGTTTTCGTATCTTGTGATTAACTCGCTTGCGCATTACACATTCTTTGGCCCCTGACTGTTCAATAGAGAAAAGCGAAAATGGTAAGTTTCGTTCAGATGTGGAACCTATTCAATATCTGAAAATCCAATTCAAACCCAACCGAATTGGAATTTTACAGAACATTTTTGCAGTCTAATTTTTTATATTTTACAATTTTTACCATTTCAAGCAACAATTTGATATATACTTCATGCTCTGGTTTGTGAAATGCTTTTAATTTGGCAGTATATTTTCACATGGTTGTCATACTTGGTATTTGGTAATTTAATAAGCCCAAAGCATGAATTTGCATTAAGTAAAACAGAATCAAAGTAAGTAGCACTAATGATAAATTGTATGATGAATAGGGTTAATTAGAAATATGCCATACAATTGACTTACATTTGGTGCAGCAAGAATTAATGGAATAGAAGACGAGCCCAGTGACATCACCATTTACATGCTCTTTAATTGGTAGGTTAAACTGCAAAGAATTGTGATATATTTATCATGTCTCCAACACATAACAAAACATTTACCATAGCATAAATAGTTTATGGCCTCAATATAAACCTGATCCATGGAAATTTGAAAGTATTAAAAATGTTATTACAAAAAAATGTCCTTATTTCAAGTAAATCATGAAGCTGGGTAAAGCTATCAACTATGTTAAAAATAATTAATAATGATTTATTGCAAATTACAGAAACTTTGTGTGTACTCAAAATGGTAGCAACCAATGGTGTCTGAAAGAATATAAAGGAAAATCCATTTAGTCTATGGAAAAATGTAATATCTTTATACTTTAAAAAAATGTAATATCTTTATACTTTACCCTCTAGATATAGGAAAAACAAGAGCCTGTACTAGCTCTGATAACAATAGCAATATAAAGCCTGTACTAGCTCTGCTACTAGTATGTGTGTCAGAGAGACACATTTAAAGTAAAAGGGCAACTGTGGTCTCGAAACAATTTAGGGTTAACTGAAAGCCTGCAGAATTTCTTTTAAAACAAGGCGACAATCACATCTCTAGCTGGAGCCTGTGAGAAATTACATTGGGGTGAATGATCAGACTTCCTGCTTCCAGTAGCTTGAGTGGCATCACCTGACCTCTGCCCCACCTGTCTGTCCCGGGAGAGAAGCATGCTCAGTTAATACTTAAAGGACTCCACTCTCATAAGAACAACTTTTAGAAAGAATGTGTTGATTTATCATAGTTTGTCCTATGAATTCATTACTGTATGCCTGCTATGCTTCTGGATGCCTTGTGGAAACTTAGCAATTTAGAAACCTGTACTGAGCCTGGGCATGCTCAGAAGAGGCAGACGGGATTAACATTCAGTCCTCTTTGTAGTTAGAGGTGCCCAGGTACCGAGGCAAGAAATGCTTGTTCAATTGCCACTATTCTGGATCAAACGTCAATGTAATATATTATTCGATGTAGCATACAACTGCACAGAACTGTTGCTGTGTATAAAAGCTTTTGTAAGACAAAACAGACGCGCAACATGTTTCGGACCCACGGAAACATGTTGCACGCGCGTTTTGTCTAATAAAAGCTTTTATACACAGGAACAGTTCTGTGCAATCGTATGCTACACCGAATAATACATTAGATTAACATTCAGTCATTGGCTGTGATTTCAACTGTCAAATCCATAACTGGCAGTTGGTAACTGGAAGAACCAGGAAGCAGAAACAGGGAAAACAGGACATTGTGATGGGTTTCAGGTTAGATATATATATATTTCAGATTACAAACTATTACCGTTTAGAGGGGTGATTTACCTGTATATAAGTTTTCATTTTGGGTATGGACTTGCCCTTTAATGCTAGGGAAATCAGGAAGTACCTGGGGAAAATTGACAGTTGAGAAGGGGAGCCTATTAATGCAGGCAGAGGCTGGTCACATGGCTGAAAACAGGAAGTGCTTAAGCAGGAAGTAATATTGCTGAACCTTTCCAGCAATAACTTCTCACAAATTTTATCTAGAGATGTGATTTAGATTTTATTTTGAAGGTAAGATGGAAGGCTTTTTATATAATTTTTACTAGTTGAATGATTCAAGACCACAGTTACCCTTGAATCATTGATGTGACCATACACATTGTGATATTACCCCCAGATACCCAGTATCGTATGATGATCATCCATGTATAGTGTCTGTAATTGTCCAACAAAATCATCCATGACAAAAAAATCAGCTGCGATTGGCCGAAAATATTAATGCGTGTATTGTCACCTTTAGAGTACAATCTGCTGTATGTAAACAAGAGAGAGGTAATCATCATTGATTATGCCTGTAAAATGTGTCTATTCAAGTCTTTGGGCAAAGAAAGACTGGGAATTTGCTGATAACTTACACTTTTTTTCTAGTGTAGCACCCACAGTGTGTTTTTCTATTTTGGTAAACTTCCTATTATGTTTTACTGTTTGTCATTAAGTTTGTAGTACTATTTGGAACTGAGACTATTTAGCACTTAGGCCCAAACAGCACGGATTATCATATGTGGGACTGTTTCCTTTTACTACCTCAGTGAGGATTTTCATCATCACTTTGTTCCTTACAAGTTGTTGTGGTTCACACGAGCTCCAACAGGGCCCCACCATTAAGACTAATAGCCACTGGCCATTGAGCAGGGTACAATCATATAGAGTAATATAAGATGTTTAATTCCTGTTATTAGCACTTATCTGTTTGCCATATTTTCACAACTGTTTTACTGCATTCTGTTGCTTGGAAACATAGCACCTCCCTGCCCACTGTGTGTATTGAAATCTGACTCCTCTTACATCGCTGGGAGGTGATCTCACTGTCCATACACTAACTGTGAGATCTGTTTTACACATTTATGGCTGTTGAAATGCTACCCTAGCATGTTGGGGGTTTATAAGTCTGTGGGCTGAATTATAACATAGGAACAAAGCAGGAGGACCCTAGTTAAATTCAGCAGCTCTAAACAGGGTTTGCTACACTAGCTTGAAAACTGTGGGAGAAAATATAATCTAAAATATGGATTAAATACAAGACCTAGTATGTATAAGTTACTGCGGGCAAATTGCATTTACCAGTCACTTTGGGCAGCTTATATGTCCCAGTCACTGTAGGCAATTTATATGTCTCAGTCACTATGGGCAACTTGCATGTACCAGACTGTGTGGGCAACTTAAAGTCATTCTGGGCAAATTATATGTACCAGTCACTGTAGGCAACTTCCATGTACCAGTCTGTGTAGGCAACATATATTTACTTTTTCTGTTCGAGGGCACATACATATCAGCCCTGCAGTCACTGTTTGATCAGACCTCCAAGCTCACCAGCCAGGGCCGTCATCAGGGGGGGTAAAGGGGGTACTCCTTTATGGGACTTTTCAGGGGCCCGGACATTCCAGGGGCCCAGAGAGTGTGAGGGGGAAAAAAAATTTCGCCTGCAATACTGCATTCAGTCTCCATTCCTAGATAGAGAAGACAAACAGGGCGTGTGTCTGCTGCATGGCCCATGACTCAGTCAGTAAGTGGCTTTATTGTCTATGTGGCTCCGCCCCTTCCCTTACCTTGTAGCTGTTCTGTGCTGTGATCTTTATAGAGAGCTTGCTAATAGGGCTACTGGGATATATTACCTACCCTATAGGGGCAGTATGGCAGCTCCACACCATCTCTATCCTGCCTATATACATATCACCATCTCTGTCACATAGCAGTATGGCAGCTCCACACTGAGATGAAGATATGGATATACCCAGGATAGAGATGGTGTCACATAGCAGTATGGAAACTTCACATTCCTATCCTGCCTATATCCAAATTTCTATCTCTATGTCACATTGCAGCATGGCAGCTCCACACCATCTCTATTATCAGTATATAGATAGGATAGAGATGGTGTGGAGCTGCAATCTGACACAGAGATAGAAATATGGAGGACAGAGTGTGGAGCTGCCATGCTGCATAGCAATAGTGGCAGCCTTTTTCAGACAGTGCACAAATAGGTAGGTGTAAGGATTTGAGCATGGAGAATGGGGTGAATATATTAATAGTCAATACGAATTAAATATGTTTTAAGCAACACTGATGCTGAATATAATATGGGGTCTAATATGGGGTCTAATATGGGATCCAGTCTGTGTGGGCTTGGCTTAAAGGTATGTTATATTACCAGTATGTGCCCTCTGGGCATGAGATTAACTCATAGAACCCAGCTGGCAGCACTCTAAACAGGCATCACCCGGTGCGGTCATCCACTGCATTGCCTCCCCGCATCGGCACAGGTTAGGGTAAATCTTTGTCAAAGGATTGGATGCGCTACTCGGGGTATGAGTAAAAATTTCAAAGTTTATTAACATTAAGCTGGACACTGTAGTACAATCATTCTGTCAGCCTGACTGTATGATTGTACTCACGCTGCTGAGAAAGCTGAAGTAGTGAAACGCGTTCAGCGTCCTCTACTGCTTGTTCTGATGTAACGCTGCTGAGAAAGCTGAAGTAGCGAAACACGTTCAGCGTCCTCTACTGCTTGTTCTGATGTGATTCTTGTGCTTGTTACTATTACCACTTGCCTTTTCTCTGCCTCCACTGATGCTGGGATATCCCATGGCGACTTTTGACTGTGACTGAGACTTTCGGACAGATGAGTATATGGGGCTTAGCTTGAAATACAATTATTAGAGTATACGGTACATGTTTGGCTAGAGAAATTCTGGTGACTATAGTTAGTACTCGGAATCCATATATGTGTTTGTATATATGCTTTTAAATGTTTTTATTAGCACTTGATGTTATTCCCAATGCTGCACAATAAAGGGATTGTTTTATAGCTCATACATGGGGTGAGTTTAATGTCTAGTTAATATATAATATTGCAGGCAACAATGTAAAATGGGAATAATGGTCTTTAAAGGGAAAGTCCAGTCCCAAAATGAAAACTTACATACAGGTAAATCACCCTCCAAAACCCTAAACGGTAATAGTTTGAAATCTGAAATATATAAGTCTAACCTGAAATCCTGCACAATGTCCTGTTTCCCCTGTTTCTGCTTCCTGGTTCTTCCAGTTAGCAACTGTGGATTTGACAGTTGAAATCACAGCCAATGACTGAATGTTAATCCCCCGTCTGCCTCTTCTGAGCATGCCCAGGCTCAGTAAAGGCTCAGTTCAGGTTTCTAAATTGCTCAGTTTCCATGAGGCCTCCAGAAGCATAGCAGGCATACAGTAATGAATTTATAGGACAAACTATGATATATCAACATATTTTAAAGAGGCCATTCTTTCTAAAAGATGTTATGAGGGTGGAGTTGTCCTTTAAAATGTCTGTAACCTTAACAAAGTGGGTGTGGTCTTAACAATGTGAGCGTGAGAAAAAAAATCTGCATTCACCGCTTCTCTTCTCCCCATGTGTCCCTCTTTTGTGTTTTAAAATGTTGGGAGGTATGCGTGACGTGTCTGAGTTGGTTTGTGTTATGGGGGGCCCAGAAATGTACTCAGTATGGGGCCCAGAAAAGTCTGATGGCGGCCCTCCCAGCCACTGTTAGGTCAGAACTCCAGTTCGCCAACCACTTCTAGGTCATTCCTCCAGTTCACCAACCACTTCTAGGTCAGTCCTCCAGTTCATCAGGCACAGTTGAGTCAGCCCTCCAGTTCACCAACCACTACTAAGTCAACACTGGCTGCTAAACTGGAGGGCTGACCTAACAGTGGCTTGTAAATTGGACTGCTGACCTTACAATGTCTGCTAAACTAAAGGACTGACCTTACAGTGTTTGCTGAACAGAAGGGCTTCAGGGTTCAGCAGCCACTCTTAGGTCAGCCAGTGTTAGGTCAGACACGACGCTCACCTTTACAACCCATGCCTAAATTTTGCTTTGCATGCCAGAAGAAGAAACAGGGAGGGCATTAAAAAGTTTGGCTCTGGTGCTTTTTTGGGTGCTAAAAGGTCTCGAAGTGCCCCTGGGAGGAGATACAGCCCGCCCCCAAAAACAGATAAATAAATGAATAAAAATGAATTGATTAATTAAATAATGAAGGTTTGGTGTCAATACAAGGCCTGTGGGGTACTGATGGATGGTTCAATGCTAAATTAATATTGCTGCCAAGAAATACTATTTTGTGCTTTCAAAAAAAAAGTTTTTTTAATTTAAAAAGAAATAAAATAACAAATAGTTTCATTTTTTACTAAATGTCACAATATTTCCTATTAAGAAGTATATGAAAAGCTTTTTAACTGAGTTTCTATTGTTTTGGCGCATAATTGCTTTTGTAAATGTTCAAAGGTATTAAGTCTTCCGAGCTATGAAAACAACCACATTAAAATGATAAAGTGCTTTCAATGATATTTTCACTCCAATTTGTTTTCCTAAAGAGGCTGGATTTTCTAGTGTTCCCAAAGAGTAAATTAAAATGGATGATTCATTTATCTCCTTTTTTATAATCCCTTCAAAGCAATACATTAATTCCCCCAATGTCTGACATTTTCAATTAAAAACAAGCTTAATAATGTGTTGTAGCACAGAGCTAGCGCAAGATCTCTGCAAACCAAGTGCTGTAACCACAAAACACAATACGTACAGCAAACAGAATTCTGATTAATGAAAAAGTAATAATAAAGGTGCAATTCCATCTGCAATATGGTATCTACCAATGAGAAAATGTCTGTATTTATTACTGATGCATGGCTGATATAGAATCACTGAGTGTTGGATAGGAATGTCTATTGAAATGGGATTAATGCAGGGGCTGTTAGCTCAGATAAATGACCCAGGGTAACTAGTTGGGATCTTTCATACTGGGATTTACTTTGACATGCTTGAAAGTCTTTTCTTTTTTCTGCACTTTTTTTTTTTTTTTTACAATATTTAACGCCTATATTTTTACTCCTTGCAGTAGCACATATACATATTATAATATTATATTATTAGGAATGTGCTATGATAATCTATTTCTTTTCTTGTTCTAATGTTTTGGTCAGATCAGTAGTAGTTATTTTGCCTAAGGATAGCCCATAGCCCCCTTTGTGTATATAATGTATATAATGAGTTGCTCTGCAGGAAGATAGACCAATGTGATATTAGCACCAGACCTTTTTTGAGGTCTTATGCCTTTGAAACTTAAGGTGGCTATATACTACCACAACATTAATGGAGCAGTTTTTTTACCTGCCGATGTTCCCTGTCCAAATCATGTTTATGATCCTGATTACGATCAATATTAGATTATTCCGAGTTATATAAGAGTTATTCCGAAATCGGTTCCATGAAAATCTTATAATCCAATTCAAACCCAATTGAATCTGAATTTATTTAATTTTCAATTGCAATTTTCAGTTTTTTAATGAATTGAGTTTAAAAGAAATCTGTAAGATCCTCGGATTTTCATAACCAGCCACTCAGGAAAAAACAGGTTGATTTTGAAACCTGGATTCATCACTAATAGAGATGGCCAAACTTGCAAAAATTTGTTCCACTCGTAGATCTGGAGCAGACCCATAAAGTCAATGGGAATTAAAAAATCCCGAAATTCCACCTGCATTTATGGTATAAATAGCAATGGTAACTTACTGTTTATGGCTCAGGGACCTGGGAAATGGTCTGAGGAACATACAGTATATCTATTATGCCCAAATTCTTAACAAATAAACCCCCACAGTCCAGTACCGGAAACGTCATGCGCTTCCTGTTTTGGCATTTTGCATAGTATTTTGAAGCCCCAGAATTCTCAATACCATGGCTAACAGGTCCTTGGCTCTGATAAAAATAGCTGCCATTGGTGAATTTGGGACATGTGGCTTGATAATTTTCAAAAATTTGAGAAAAGATGGAAAATTTGAAAATAGCTGCCTTATAAGTATAGGACATGTATAAAATAATGCCTGTCACAGTTAAAATATATCACAGCATAAACGGTTTTGAGACTTTAGTTCCCTTTTAATTACAGAAGTACAGATAATTTCCACAGCTACATTGGAAATGTTATCTGTATTGCCATATTAGATTACAATGATGCTTGTCTGGTAAGTATCATTTACATAAAGATGGCTTTAAAGATATTAATCCAAATAACAATTTAAATCCTAAGGCTAGGTAGGTAACAGATACTGAAAGGGACACTATTGTACCAATGCCTACATAAGGCTAGCCTTTCATGAGTCGATTTAACTTCTACAGCTATGGGGGTCGCTAGTTGCTTACTAGCGCAAGAGTGATCACATGTACGAGCGTGAGCTGTCAAAATACTGCTCATACTGTGGCTGACAGCTCACTGCTCACTTTACTGTGCAGCCTGAGTGTCTTTCTCCACTATCTATTACACCATGGGAACCTAGGGAGGTGAAAGTAGAATTTCCTACCTCCCTGGTAAACCACTAGTGATCCCCAAAACTTGGGGGCAGGGATAATAAAGTTGAACTTTATATTGGTCAATTTTAAAATTGAACTAAAATTTAATTAAAAGTGAACTAAAAGTGATCACTGTTGAGTATGAAATTGAACCTTTATTGGTCAGTTCAGAAAATTTCAGTTGATTAATCAAGAATCTGTCAGGTTTTTAACATCAGGATCCAATCCTGTTCAATTGTAGTAACATGCATGATAGCATGTAGCGTTTTACCGGCGGAGGACTGCTCGGAAAATGTACACAGAACTTACAATGTGTGCATGTGTGAGTCTGCAATAAATGCAATTTTCTACCTGCCACACAGTAAGTAATTATTTCATTCCTGAGCTACTACATAAAATATTTTGATGTGATAGGTTGGCGTCTCGTCCATTCTTCATCCCACAATATCGCAATGTACTGCCATAGACATCAAAACGCCAACATGGCTATTCGGCACAGGGTCCATAAGGATAATAAGGATAGTACCTGATGCCTTATATCTCGTCACTTCATCAGAGGCCCCATCGAACAAAATTGCGGTTACGCCATACTGTATACACAGCCTTTGTGTTTACATGTGTTCATTAACTTTCTTTTATACTCATAAGAAAATTGTAAGTATTTTGTTTTCAATGCTAAATAAAACAAAGAGATAAAAAAGGTTTCACATTTAGTAAAATACTAACACACACCGTGGCACGCGCACACTCCCCAGCGAACACATTCCCCCCCCGCACACATGTGTGCACCCCCGCCCTGTGTGCTTCGGTTTGATGATGCCACAGGGGCACGCAGATGGTTCCAGCAACAGTGCACATATACATTCAGGGAGATTCAATAAAAGTTCTTATTGTTAAAAATGGTGCTAATTTTGCCCCAACCAATCAGATCTTATTTAACATTTGAAATCTAACATCTGATTGGTTGGTGCAAAATTAGCACCATATTTAACAATAAGAACTTTTAAGAGTCTTTTAGTTTATATGATGTATAATAAGGGAAATAAATCTTTGTTGAGTGTATTCTTTACTTTTTATTTTAAGGACCAACACAAAGAACTGCTAGTTTCTGCTTTACAGATTCAATGGCTGATCTCAGGGTCAAGTTATTTGTAACATTCCAATTTGTGATCTTACATCAGAATATTAACTTCTGTGATCTTGGTTGTGAACTATGTCAATATTCAGTCAGAAAATAGATGAATGAGGATGTTGGGAGCAATAGTCTACAATTATAAATGTGTGGGTTTGACCTTTCTGCTTCACTACATACGGTAAGCCAAGTTTCTACATCTTTGTGGTCAACAGCAATTGCCCAGAATGCTTCCCTATAAACATTTGCATAATTTTTGTAAAATTTACTTAAAGGGCAACTATAGTGAAAAAAAAAATACAATGTATAGATCACTTAGTATAAGCTGCCTTACTTCCATGTTGCTGTGTGGCTTTGTTTCTTCACACTGGCAGAAGTTTGTACCAAGCTGTGTAGTCCCCCTCCCCTCTCTGTCTAGTCCCCCTCAAGCAGTAAAGGGCTGTATAAA
Source organism: Hymenochirus boettgeri (assembly GCA_019447015.1). Lineage (NCBI taxonomy): Eukaryota > Metazoa > Chordata > Amphibia > Anura > Pipidae > Hymenochirus > Hymenochirus boettgeri. Next base: position 41,542,228 of record CM033471.1, read on the forward strand.
GAATCCGAGCATGGTCAGTTGAAAGGACTTTAAATGAAGTGCTGACATCCTGTTGACCCCTCCCTTCCAGAGCTAGACTGCAAGCAAACAAAGTGTGGGAGAAAGTAGCAATATGCTGAAGGGAGGGGCAGAGGGGGAGCGAGGAGGACAAGTGGTGCTGAGATTCTTTACAAGTAAGTTACTGAACTCTGCCTGTTCTCTAATTGTTATTTATTGTTGTACCTAAAGTTCATATCTCTTCCCCTGCTTAGATGAGATCATAATCACTGAAGACAGAGTCAGTGTAGCAGCAGCTATAGTGAGACTGTTAAGAGTTCTCAGGATAAGGCCCCTATGAGACCCTCTGGATGCGGAGTCTAAGTACTGCCGGTCTTCACCAGAGCCTCTAATGGTGAGGATGTTTCGCGGCGGACAGGCACAGGTCGCGGCTCCAGAAGAGAGATCACAAGACCAATCCCACAATGGAGATGCGGGCCGGAGGTAGAAGCTGTGGTAGGTATGCAGGCCGGAGGTAACTGGAGGTAGGAACTGTAGTAGATAGGCAGATTGAGGTAGGAGCGGTGGTAGATATGCAAACCGGAGGTAACTGGTAGGAGCTGGAGTGGAGATCGGACCAGAGGTAGGAGCTGTGGTAGAGACGCAGACCGGAGGTAACTGGTGGTAGGAGCTGGCGTGGAGATGCGGACCGGAGGTAGGAGCAGTGGTAGTTATGCTGACCGGAGTGTAACAGGAGGTAGGAGCTGAAGTGGAGCTGCAGACCGGAGGTGAGCAGTGGTAGTTATGCTGACCGGAGGTAACAGGAGGTAGGAGCTGAAGTGGAGATAAGGACCGGAGGTAGGAGCTGGTAGAAATGCTGACCGGAGGTAACTGGAGGTGGAGCTGGCATGGAGATACGGACCGGAGGTAGGAGCTGTGGTAGAGATGCAGACCGGAGGTAACAGTAGGTAGGAGCTGAAGTGGAGCTGCAGACCGGAGGTAGGAGCAGTGGTAGTTATGCTGACCGGAGGTAACAGGAGATAGGAGCTGAAGTGGAGCTGCAGACCGGAGGTAGGAGCAGGGAAGAAATGCAGGCAGACTGGACACCGGAGACGGGAACAACTGGATCAAAACACTAAAGCTAACCAGGAGCTGGAGTTCGAGCAAACAAACTCTGAACTGGCAGCAAGAGCCAACTGCCAGAGGAGCCTAAATAGGCCCCTGTGACCTCATCCCTGCTGGCCGTGCCGCCCACGTCCTCGCGTCACTGAGGATGCGCGGGCGCGCGAGCGTGCAGCTCGCGTCATCGGCGCGCTCCCGCTCGCGACCGCCAGAGGAGGATCCCAGGCTCGCGGCAAGGTAAGTTCCTGACAGAGACCTTCACAAACACAGTGAAACTGCTTGTTATCCTGATACATTTCATTTGCTTTAGTCTATATATTTCATAGATTGCACTGTATGTCTTGTTTGGTATATCATCTGTATTACTGTATTATATATACTGTATTAGTGTTTCATTTGAGTCACTGGTTTTGTATGTATATAAGATTTTTTTTTGGGAGGGGGAGTTTTATAGTGTGTTATGCTCATATTGCTGGGTTAATGTTTCTTTGATTGTGTTTAGCATTACAGCATTTGACTGTGTTGCACATGGTACTTACAGTATGGGTGAAGGAGTGTGTGACAGTACTGCATGGGAGCTTTGGATTGTGTGGGTGTGTGCCTTTGAGTGACAGATGAGGTGTAGCAGCTCCTACAAATCACAGCATATTCAAAGGCTTATATCTCAGGGACTATGAAGAATTTAAAGAAACTAAAGGTACCCTGGTGGTTGGGATGACTTATAGGATACATTAGAAGGAATTAAAAAAAAATCTTACTATAATTGCCCTTTAATGACCACGTGAAAAAACGATTTAGAAATGTGTAAAGCAGTGCGTGTGTGGGGAGGGTTGCAATTAAGTGAAATAGAAATTATTTAAATTCAATATATCTCCCAGGCACACTGTTGTTTGTGAAAATCAAATCATGCTTTATTCAACGTTTCAACGTCTTCATCAGGACGTCTTCATCAGGACGTCAAAACGTTGAATAAAGCGTGATTTGATTTTCAAATCAAATTATTATTATAAAAAAATAATTACAGACAGCACAATGGCTTAAAGGGTATGTCCACCCTTGAAATACATTTTTGCTATAACAATTCCCCTGTCCCCCTAACCCCAACCGCTATATTTATTTTATTAGAAAGTTCCCCAAAACGTTACTTACCTCCCCTCTTCCTCCACGTGCTGCGGCCTCTGCTTGCGGAGAATGCAGCAGAGGGGAGGGGACCGGCAGTTGCGTCTGTGATTGTGCTGAGCGGCAGCCAATCACGGAACGGCTGCCGGTCATTCAGTGCGGCGGAGGAAGAGGAAAGAGGGGTTGTAATAATGTTGGGGCACTTTCTAATAAAATAAACACGCACAGGGGTTGGGATGGGGGGACAGGGGGATTATTATAGCAAAAGGGTTTTACACTCGGGGGAGGGAATCCTGAGAGGGAGGGAGAGGGAGGGAGAGGGAGGGGGAGGGAGGGGGAGAAGGGCTGCAGTACGCATGCCAAACTTCTCCCGGAGGCCAGGTAGGAGGCCTGGCCTGGCCCTATATGGACTCTGCTATCCTCCTGGTGGGCAGTTTTTGGGACTTTGGCGGGGGAGGCTACAGGAGAACCAGATGGAGCTGGGATGTGAGGTAAGGATTAAACTACACTACAGAATGGGGCCAGTAGTGGGGGGATTATAGTTTTGGGGGTGGACATGCCCTTTAATGTGCTGAATAGCAGTATTGAACAATATAGTAAAAAAAAAGTGATAGTTCCTCTTTTACATATTGCAATTGCCAAGTTTCCAACCACACAATTCTATGTCCTATCTATAAATATAACTAAATGGAACACTGTCGGCCTTGTAGCTCATACAAATAAACAGTTTGTTTGAAATGTTATTCTACCAATACTATATTTCTAAAACATCTCTTTTTTCATTGTACATTATGAAAGTTCATGTTCACCCTGAAAATAGAGGGCAAGAGATAAAGTAGAGAAGGGATAGAAATAAAATAATACAGTTAACAGGGAAAGGTAACAGGGACAGGTAGAGTATAATAAATAATACACATAACAGGGACAGGTAGAGTATAATAAATAATACAGGGACAGGTTGAGGAGAATAAATAATACAGGTAACGGACAGGTAGAGTATAATAAATTATACTAGTAACAGGGAAAGGTAGAGTATAATAAATAATACAGGGACAGGTGGAGGATAATAAATAATACAGGTAACAGGGACAGGAGGAGGATAATAAATAATACACGTAACAGGGACAGGTAGAGTATAATAAATAATACAGGGACAGGTGGAGGAGAATAAATAATACAGGTAACAGACAGGTAGAGTATAATAAATAATACTGGTAACAGCAGGGACAGGTAGAGTATAATAAATAATACAGGGACAGGTGAAGGATAATAAATAATATAGGTAACAGGGACAGGTGGATGAAAATAAATAATACAGGTAACAGGGATAGGTAGAATATAATAAATAATACAAGTAACAGGGACAGGGAGAGTATAATAAATAATACAGGTAACAGGGACAGGTGAAGGATAATAAATAATACAGGTAACAGGAACAAGTAGAGTACAATAAATAATACAGGGGCAGGTAGAGAATAATAAATAATACACGTAACAGGGACAGGAAGATTATAATAAACTAGAAAGGGAAAGTTTAAAGGAGAACCCAGACAACATTTTCCCAATAGACAGAGCACATTCAGAAACACACAACAAGCTGTGTCTCATCTCTCCCTTTGCTGTGGATGCTGGGTGATTTATGAAAATAAGGGCTCATTCACACTACATCAGTTTGTATCCGTTTTTCAAACGCAGGTGCGATTAAAAAAATGGACAGACAGTAAAACCCCATAGGATTTCATAATATTGTTCACACCTGCTGCGTTATAATCCGTTCTGTTCCAGCCATTTAAAAATAAAATCTATGGAATACACATTGTTAAAAAATGTATACAAATGTATGAAAAAAATGGATACAAACTGACCGAAACACATGCTGTGCATTTCTGTCAGTTTCTAGTGTGAACAAGCCCTAACCTATGAGTACAAGGGGTCAGCTCCCCTAATTCACCTTATCTGGGAACACCCCTCTAAGTGTGTGCAGTACACATTTACTGGAAACTGCAGTCTTGCTTCCTGGAAGCTGACAGCCAATCATGTTACAGCTCAGAGATCCCTCCCTCTGACACAGAACACAGATTTCAGTGCAGTTTTTTTCGTAAACACATTACAAATGCTCCTGTCCCTAACAATGATAAATTCCTTTGCTTTTCATACAATAAAGAAAAGTAATCTTTGCAGTGTATGTCTTTGCTAGCATGGATGGCAGAAACAGAACATTTAACATTTCAGCAATAAGTAAGTATAGGAAATCGAACCAACAACCTTCTATACTGCATCTTTCTAAAAAAAAAAAAAAAGCATTCTACCAGTATGCCACAATGGCTAATAAGTAATTGTCTAGTACATGTGGAGTCTTTATCTTTTGCTAGACACATAATAAAAACAAAAATAAAGGGAACATGGGCAATCAAACCTGTGCCCCAATAGTCTATTTTTTTTACTAACGCAGCACTTAAGAACGCGCCACCAGTGAACTTGGTATAGTAAATGTCAGTAAAATCAGTTCACTATTTTGTATTGCTACTGGAAGACTGTCAGCAATTCACACTGGTTGGTAAATAAATAACAGAGCTGCTATATATAAATTTTGTACATATGTAGAAACAAAAAAAGCAATAAAATCAGGCAGTAGACTATGTTATATTGTTTCATAATAAACTTTGGTATTGTGACTTCTTAGTGTTATGTCCTAAAACACAGAATTTACATGGTGCGCCACCAGCAACTCAACTGTGATCACAGATACATTTGAAAACTTTATCTTCGCTAGAAAGAGAAGCTAGAAACTTGTGCATAGAGACAGTGAATACTGGGGTCAAGGGGCGTGAGCTATGAGTTGTACTGGCAACAACAGGAAGCCTCCTTTGTTACCGAATCTATTATTATATCTTACTAAATGCAAATAATGAGAAGAATATTTCAATGTATATGTGTCTGGGTAGAAAAGCTTTCACATTAGGATTTAAAAAAATAAGTTTAGTTCTCTTTAAGTACAGTATAAACTTTGAACTTGGTTAAAAAGGCCACATTTCAGAAGGGAATGTGTGTGTTTGTGCTGCAGATTTTAAAACTCAATAATGCCAATGATGAGGACAATGTTGTTTTTTACTTACCTTTAAAATGTCTCACATGAATTAAAGGTAGGTAACTTGGTGTGTGTACTCGTGTGAGGTTGTGGGATAAAAGACTAACTTTTAAGATTGTCAAAATGTGTTTTTTTTTACTATACTTACCCTTTAAATTGCCACATGAATGAATGTGTGTCAGGTTGGAAGTTAAAAAAACAAACTTTTTTGATTATTGATCAAAATTTATTTTTGATATAGTACCTTAAGTATGTCTGCCACAGTAATGGAGGGATAGGTCAGTAGTGTGTACCTGAGTAAGGTTGGGGAAAAAAAATTGTTGATGATTAGTCAAAATGTGTTTTTTTTTACTGTTACCCTTTAAATAGTGGCCATGAGAATGGAGGGTAGGTGAGTAGGTGTGTGTACATGGATCAGGTTGGAAGTTAAAAAAAAACTAATCTAAATTAATCTAAATTTGTTTTTTGATCTTAGTTACCCTTTAAGTACACAGTAATGGAGGGGCAGTTCAGTAGGTGTGTGCCCCGTGGGGGTAAAAAAAGGTTAAAAAAAAAAAAAATTTTTTGATATTGATCAAAATTAGTTTTTTGAATTTGTTAGCCTTTAAGTATGGCTATCATAAAAATGGAAAGGTGGGTCAATAGGCGTGTGTCGGGTTAGGGGTTAAAAAAACAAATTTGTTAATGATTAGTCAAAATATTTTTTCTATGTTACCCTTTAAATATGGCTGCCTGAAAATGGAAGGGTACCTCAATAGGGGTGTGTACCTTTAAGTATGACTGCCACAGTAATGGATAAGTAAATCGGTAGGTGTGTGTACCTGGGTCTGGTTGAGGGGGGGGTGTCTTTTTTGTGTTTACAACCAAAAAACTATTTTTATTGAGGATAAATAATTAGTTTTTGTGTGGTGTTTACAACCATAAAACTTTTACTTTGTACCTTTAAGTAAGGCCAAGTGAAAGGAAGGGGAGGTCAGTAGGTGTGTGGTACCATGTGAGGTTGGGGGTATGTCTTTTTTTTTTTACAACCATAAAACTAACTTTTATTGGGATATCAAAATTCGTTTTTGACTTTATTTACCCTTTTAGTATAGCTGCCACAGGAATGGAAGGGTAGGTCAGTAGGTGTGTGTACCCATATGAGGTTGGGGGTATGTGTTTTTGCATGTATGACTATATAACTAACTTTCATTGATGTTTGATCAAAATTAGTTTTTGACTATAGTTACGCTTTAAGTATGGCTTCCATGGGAATGGAAAGGTAGGTCAGTAGGTGGGTATACCTATGTCTGTGTGGGTGGTTGGGGGTCTCACCGTTTGTATTTATGGCCATGAAACAAACTGTTTTGAAATATCCACATTTGAGGATTGTTACCATTAGACTGTAGTTCATGGCAAAAAATGTCCAGAAATTCACCGATAACACCGTAACGCTTCAGCGGAATTTCATGTCTCTAGCTCAAAAAATGTGGGAGGAGATACAGTCCAAAAAAGCGGAAGAATAAAACTGAAGAAGAAAAATTTGAAAGAACAGTAAATTGGGTCTTCAAGCCAAATTAATAATATAGGTAACAGGGACAGGTAGAGTATAATAAATAATACAGGTAACAGGGACAGGTAGAGGATAATAAATAATACATGTAACAGTGAAATGTAAAGGATAATAAATAATACATGTAACAGGGACATGTGAAGGATAATAAATAATAAATATTATTACTGGAGATAATTATTTGACCTGTGTTTGTATTATTGAACTGGACTGAGTATTTTATTATAGATATCCAACATCAAATGTTTATATTCTACTATGGGTAGTGAACCTTATGTAAATTAGTTTGTGTGTGAGGGGGGAGATGTGGATATGTGGACAGTGTTTATTAATATCATTGCTTATGTGCCTTTTGGCTACAATTAATCAACCTAAATACGTTTCTTTTACTGAACTATTACGCTTACACAATACCAAACATTGTACTGTACCCTTCCCTGTCGTGCCCCAGACTGACCCCAAATTCATGACACAGAGGACACAGTGCTCAGGATCAGGGATCTGCTGCTGATTTCTTGGCTTGTGAGACAATATGGTCGATAGAAGCTGCTTACACCTCCTAGCAAATTATGGAAACATTTAAAGGGTATGTCCACCCCCCAAACAAAAATTTTGTAGGGAACCACCAAAAACCTCATTCTCACAAGGTTTATATCAGTGAAAGCTGATGTGTTAGCCAATTACTGAAGTGGCTGCTGGTCAAGCCCCTTCTGATTTGAAAAGGCACGGAAGACAAGCAAAAGGCAGCGGGGGAATGAAGGCTGGTAAGCACATTTGGGGACAACTTAAACCGATATAAACCTTGCGATGTTGAGGTTTTTTGGGGTTCCCTACAAAATACTAACAGGGAGATTCAATATAAGTTCTTATTGTTTAAAATGGTGCTAATTTTGCTCCAACCAATCAAATCTTATTTAACATTTGAAACCTAACATCTGATTGGTTGGGGCAAAATTAGCACCAGTTTAAACAATAAGAGCTTTTATTGAATAACCCTGTAAATAGCCGTGTATCTGCATCTTAAGGATAAAGGACATACCTTTGAAGATTGTAATGTTAACATACTGGCGAAGGAACGTGACTGGTTCAAGAGAGGTGTTAAGGAGGCCATTTATGTGAAAATAAAGAAACCAAGCCTAAATAGAGGTGGGGGGGTTCGACACCAACTGTCTGCCATGTACAATGCTGTTTTAACACCTTACTCTGGGCGTTCCTATAACACCTCTTAGCCACTATCTAATCACACCCTTAACACCTGGCTGTGATATGCTAATTGGGATTTTCCAGGGTACATAATTGCCACAGATTCTTGTACAAGTCATTCTGAATTGAGAAAGCCAGTCGGATGACTAGCGAAACGTCTTCAAGAACTACATTTCATGTCCAGTTGATCTAATTGAATACAACAGATAAACCAGTAAAAGTGGAGTAAAGGAGGTGAGGGGGGAGAAGGGCTTCAACTTCGCATGCCCACGAAATCGTCTCGCCGGAGGCCAGGTAGGAGGGCCTGGCCTGGTCCTATATGGACTCTGCATCCTCCTGGTGGGCAGTTTTTGAGACTTTGGGCGGGGGAGGCTACAGGAAACCAGATGGAGCTGGGATGTGAGGTAAGAATTAAACTACACTACAGAATGGGGCCAGTAGTGGGGGGATTATAGTTTTGGGGTGTGGAAACATGCCCTTTAATGTGCTGAATAGCAGTATTGAACAATATAGTAAAAAAAAAGTGATGTTCCTCTTTACATATTGCAATTGCCAGTTTCCAACCACACAATTCTATGTCCTATCTATAATATAACTAAATGGAACACTGTCCGGCCTTGTAGCTCATACAAATAAACAGTTTGTTTGAAATGTTATTCTACCAATACTATATTTCTAAAACATCTCTTTTTTCATGGTACATTATGAAAGTTCATGTTCACCCTGAAAATAGAGGGCAAGAGATAAAGTAGAGAAGGGATAGAAATAAAATATACAGTTACAGAAAGGTAACGGACAGGTAGAGTATAATAATAATACACTAACAGGGACAGGTAGAGTATATAATAAATAATACAGGGACAGGTTGAGGAAATAAATAATACGGTACGGACAGGTAGAGTATAATAAATTATACTAGTAACAGGGAAAGGTAGAGTATAATAAATAATACAGGGACAGGTGGAGGATAATAAATAATCCAGGTACAGGGACAGAGTAGGAAATAAATAATACCAGAACGGACAGGTAGAGTATTAAAAATAAACAGGACAGTGGAGGATAAATAAATAATACAGTACCAACGGTAAGTATATAAATAATACTGGTAACAGGCAGGGACAGGTAGAGTATAATAAATAATACAGGGACAGGTGAGGATAATAAATAATATAGGTAACAGGGACAGGTGGATGAAAATAAATTACAGGTAACAGGGATAGGTAGAATATATAATATCAAGTAACAGGGACAGGGAGAGTATAATAATAATACATGTAACAGGGACGGTGAAGGATATAAATATAAGGTAACAGGAAAGTAGAGTACTAAATATACAGGGGCAGGTAGAGAATAATAAATATACACTAACAGGACAGAAATTATAATAAACTAGAAAGGAAAAGTTTAAGGAGAACCCAGACAACATTTTCCCAATAGACAGAGCACATTCAGAACACACACAAGCTGTGTCTCATCTCTCCCTTTGCTGTGGATGCTGGGTGATTTATGAAATAAGGGCTCATTCACACTACAATCAGTTTGTATCCGTTTTTCAAACGCAGTGCGATTAAAAAAGGGACAGACAGTAAAACCCATAGGATTTTCATAATATTGTTCCACCTGCTGCGTTATAATCCGTTTTCCCAGTCCATTTAAAAAACGCACTGCATGCAGCATTTCTGTCCGTTTTTTCAGGCATTTCTATAGAAATCTATGGATACACATTGTTAAAAAATGTATACAAATGTATGAAAAAAATGGATACAACTGACCGAAACCTGCTGTGCATTTCTGTCAGTTTTCTAGTGTGAACAAGCCCTAACCTGTGAGTACAAGGGGTCAGCTCCCCTAATTCACCTTATCTGGGAACACCCCTCTAAGTGGTGCAGTACCACATTTACTGGAAACTGCAGTCTTGCTTCCTGGAAGCTGACAGCCAATCATGTTACAGCTCAGAGATCCCTCCCTCTGACACAGAACACGATTTCAGTGCAGTTTTTGTTCGTAAACACATTACAAATGCTCCTGTCCCTAACAATGATAAATTCCTTTGCTTTTCATACAATAAAGAAAAGTAATCTTTGCAGTGTATGTCTTGCTAGCATGGATGCAGAAACAGAACATTTAATTTCAGCAAAAAATAAAAGTAAGTATAGGAATCGAACCAACAACCTCATACTGCATCTTTCTAAAAAAAAAAAAAAAGCATTTACACCATTATGCCACAATGGCTAATAGTAATTGTCTAGTACATGTGGAGTCTTATCTTTTGCTAGCACATAATAAAAACAAAAATAAAGGGACATGGGCAATCAAACCTGTGCCCCAATAGTCTATTTTTTTTACTAACGCAGCCTTAAGAACGCGCCACCAGTGGAACTTGGGTATAGTAATGTCAGTAAAATCAGTTTCACTATTTTGTATTGCTACTGGAAAGACTGTCAGCAATTCACACTGGTTTGGTAAATAATAACAGAGCTGCTATATATACATTTTGTACATATGTAGAAACAAAAAAAGCAATAAAATCAGCAGTAGACTATGTTATATTGTTTCATATAGTAAACTTTGGTATTGTGACTTCTTAGTGTTATTGTTCCTAAAACACGAATTTACATGGTGCGCCACCAGCAACTCAACTGTGATCACAGATACATTTAAAACTTTATCTTTCGCTAGAAAGAGAAGCTAGAAACTTTGTGCATAGAGACAGTGAATACTGGGGTCAAGTGGCGTGAGCTATGAGTTGTACTGGCAACAACATGGAAGCCTCCTTTGTTCAGATCTATTACTTATATCTACTAAATGCAAATAACTTGAGAAGAATATTTCAATGTATATGTGTTCTGGGTAGAAAAGCTTTCACATTAGGATTTAAAAAAATAAGTTTAGTTCTCCTTTAAGTACAGTATAAACTTTGAACTTGGTTAAAAGGCCACATTTCAGAAGGGAATTTGTGTGTTTTGTCTGCGATTTTAAAACTCAATAATGCCAATGATGAGGACAAGTTTGTTTTTTACTTACCCTTTAAATATGTCTCACATGAATTAAAGGTAGGTAACTTGGTGTGTGACTCGTGTGAGGTTGTGGGATAAAGACTAACTTTTTTAAGATTGGTCAAAATGTGTTTTTTTTTTTACTTACTACCCTTTAATTGCCACTGAATGAATGTGTTCTGTTGGAAGTTAAAAAAACAAACTTTTTTGATTATTGATCAAAATTGATAATTTTATTTTGTTTAGTTACACCTTTAAGTATGTCTGCCACAGTAATGGAGGGATAGGTCAGTAGTGTGTACCTGAGTAAGGTTGGGGCTTAAAAAAAATTGTTGATGATTAGTCAAAATTGTTTGTTTTTTTTACTAGTTACCCTTTAAATATGGCTGCCATGAGAATGGAAGGGTAGGTGAGTAGGTGTGTGTACATGGATCAGGTTGGAATTTAAAAAAAACTAATCTAAATTAATCAAATTTGTTTTTTTGATCTTAGTTACCCTTTAAGTACACAGTATGGAGGGGCGTTCAGTAGGTGTGTGCCCCGTGGGGGTTAAAAAAGGTTAAAAAAAAAAAAAAATTTTTTGATTATTGATCAATTAGTTTTTTGAATTTTGTTAGCCTTTAAGTATGGCTATCATAAAAATGGAAGGGTGGGTCAATCAGGCGTGTGTGCGGGTTAGGGGTTAAAAAAACAAATTTTGTTAATGATTAGTCAAAATATTTTTTATCTATAGTTACCCTTTAAATATGGCTGCCATAAAATGGAAGGGTACCTCAATAGGGGTGGTACCTTTAAGTATGACTGCCACAGTAATGGATAAGTAAATCAGTAGTGTGTGTACCTGGGTCTGGTGAGGGGGGGGTGTGTCTTTTTTGTGTTTACAACCAAAAACTATCTTTTATTGAGGATAAATCTAATTAGTTTTTTGTGTGTGTGTTTACAACCATAAAACTTTTACTTTAGTTACCTTTAAGTAAGGCCAAGTGAAAGGAAGGGTAGGTCAGTAGGTGTGTGTACCATGTGAGGTTGGGGTATGTCTTTTTTTGTTTTTACACCATAAAACTAACTTTTATTGAGGATATCAAAATTCTTTTTTTGACTTTATTTACCCTTTTAGTATAGCTGCCACAGGAATGGAAGGGTAGTCGTAGGTGTTGTGACCCTATGAGGTTGGGGGTATGTGTTTTTGCATGTATGACTATATAACACTTTCATTGATGTTTGATCAAAATTAGTTTTGACTATAGTTACGCTTTAAGTTGGCTTCCATGGGAATGGAAAGGTAGGTCAGTAGGTGGGTATACCTATGTCTGTGTGGGTGGTTGGGGGTCTCACCGTTTGTTTGTATTTATGGCCATGAAACAAACTGTTTTGAAATATCCACATTTAGGATTGTTACCATTAGACTGTAGTTCATGGCAAAAAATGTCCAGAAATTCACCGATAACACCGTAACGCTAACGCTTCAGCGGAATTTCATGTCTCTAGCTCAAAAAATGTGGGAGGAGATACAGTCCAAAAAAGCGGAAGAAAAAACTGAAGAAGAAAAATTTGAAAGAACAGTAAATTGGGTCTTCAAGCCAAATTAATATATAGGTAACAGGACAGGTAGAGTATAATAATAATACAGGTACAGGACAGGTAGAGTGGAATAAATAATACATGTAACAGTGAAATGTAAAGGATAATAAATAATACATGTAACAGGGACATGTGAAGGATAATAAATAATAAATATTATTACTGGAGATAATTATTTGCCTGTGTTGTATTATTGAACTGGACTGAGTATTTTATTATAGATATCCAACATCAAATGTTTATATTCTCCTATGGGTAGTGAACCTTATGTAAATTAGTTTGTGTGTGTGGGGGGAGATGGTGATATGTGGACAGGTTTATTAATATCATTGCTTATGTGCCTTTTGGCTACAATTAATCAACCTAAATATGTTTCTTTTACTGAACTATTACGCTTACACAATACCAACATTGTACTGTACCCTTCCCTGTCGTGGCCCCAGACTGACCCCAAATTCATGACACAGAGGACACAGTGCTCAGGATCAGGGATCTGCTGCTGATTTCTTGGCTTGTGAGACAATATGGTCGATAGAAGCTGCTTCACACCTCCTAGCAAATTATGGAACATTTAAAGGGTATGTCCACCCCCCAACAAAATTTTGTAGGGAACCACCAAAACCTCAATCTCACAAGGTTTATATCAGTGAAGCTGATGTGTTAGCCAATTACTGAAGTGGCTGCTGGTCAAGCCCCCTTCTGATTTGAAAGGCACGGAAGACAAGCAAAAGGCAACGGGGGAATGAAGGCTGGTAAGCACATTGGGGACAACTTAAACCGATATAAACCTTGCGATGTTGAGTTTTTTGGTTCCCTACAAAATACTAACAGGGAGATTCAATATAAGTTCTTATTGTTTAAATGGTGCTAATTTTGCTCCAACCATCAAATCTTATTTAACATTTGAAACCTAACATCTGATTGGTTGGGGCAAAATTAGCACCAGTTTAACAATAAGAGCTTTTATTGAATAACCCTGTAATAGCCGTGTATCTGCATCTTAAGGATAAGGACATACCTTTGAAGATTGTGTAATGTTAACATACTGGCGAAGGAACGTGACTGGTTCAAGAGAGGTGTTAGGAGGCCATTTATGTGAAAATAGAAACCAAGCCAAATAGAGGTGGGGGGGTTCGACCCACCAACTGTCTGCCATGTACAATGCTGTTTTAAACCCTTACTCTGGGCGTTCCTATAACACCTCTTAGCCACTATCCAATCAACACCCTTAACACCTTGGCAGCGCTGTGTCCCCAAGTGGCGCTATATAAATAAATTATACATACATTCATACATATGTGATCTTTAACAGAATTGAAAATCAATGTTTTATATTTGTCATATTACATATCTAACCATATACTAAATTGCAGAGCACTCACAGGACTTTTCAACTTCAGGAATTTTCAACTTTATTTCATGTGCAAACAAACAGATAGCAACGTTTCGCTCTGTGTCTTAGACCTTTCTCAATATATCTATATATGAAACTAAACTCCTGCCTGTGAAGTTAATATAAGTCTTATATATAAATGGTCAGAAAGTACAAAATTGTAGATTTAATAAAAAATTTGAGTCTTAGAGCCCCAAAGAACTTTTGGGGTGTTTTTCCCCTTTCTCAAAACATGTTTCTCTGTCTAAATTTTTTTATTAAATTTACAATTTTTCAAGTTTATGTTCTGGCTATCTATGTATAAAACTTGTCAAGTTCCGATATACCAAACTGACTCAAAACAACCGAGTGCTATAATAAAATGTCTAACACCGGACTGTTCACACAGCAACGTTTCGGGGTATTCACCCCTTTATCAAGCTGTGAATTCTGAGAATTGTCCAATAGCAAGATGGTGTGCCTTAGAGGGATGTAAACCTGTAGACTCCACCACATTATGTATACATTACACAAAAGACTCCAGGACTCAACTACACATACAATTATAAATCAAAAGGGTAAAAAAAATAGAAAATTAAATACGGATAGCCAAACAAAGCAAGTCCAACCCAAATGTTTTTTTTATTTGTTTTTTTTAAACGTTTTATTTAGAAAAAACAGGTCATAGATATACACAACATCGTCAATTGTTAACAGTGGTTGTAAATAAAATTTATATTACACTGTACATCCATGTCTCGCATTATACTTTTATATACTAACATAAATATATAACTTAACATGGGAGGGAGGGAGGGAGGGAAGGAAGAGGAGGGGAGGGGGAGGGGGGGTTCTTGGTTTGTACAATGTTAATAGATCATCTGTTGATATTCAGTCAGTTATAATACTGTCTCAGCAAAGGTCTCCATCAATCCAGCACATAGAAAATCAAAAAATTTCCCAAACAGACTTTATATTGATTGGGTGTCAAAAAACATGCATTTCTTATATACATCATTAGCAACATGGGCAGGATCTATTCCGTGTGTTGTGGAATGGTCGGGGCAGGCATCCCAAGATTTTCGTACCAAGGTAACCATATTTTGTTGAATTTACTCAGTGTACCTCGACTTAAGTATATTAAGCGAATAAGGGGTAGATCTGATTTGATCATGGCTTTCCATATTCCACACCTGGGCGCCTGGTGGGACATCCAGATGAGTACTATGGAGCGTCTAGCGTAGAAGAGGGAATTACGCAGCAGTTTAAGATGTGCATTTGTCCATCCCCCAGCCTCATCAATCCCCAATATACATAATTCAAGTTTGGACGGTACTGGTATGTGAAGTATTTGTGTCAGGGTTCTGAGAACTTTGTCCCAAAAGGCCGAGACCTTTGGGCAGGTCCAAATCAAATGCCAAAAATCGTCAGACTCCTCGTGGCACTTGGGGCAACATGAGGGGTTGTTGGGTGATATGTGTGCTAGTCTGCGCGGTGTTAAATAGACCTGGTGTAGGATGTAAAATTGTGTAATTCTATGGTTGGCCGATGGGGATACTTGTGTATGTGATTTCTTCCCAGTCGGACTCTCGTAGTGTGGGTATATATTTGTTCCACTTTTGCATCAGAGTCACCTGCATTTCAGTAGTCTTTTGACTGATTAAACATGAGTAAACACGTGAGGTGAGGTGCCTCTCCGTCCGGTCCTTCAGAACTTCAATTATGGGGTGTGGGATGATATGAATATTAAGAGTATGAAATTCGGAGACAAGACAGTACCGGAGCTGAAGATAGCGAAAAAAGGCTGAATGTGTCAGTGAAAATTTCTGCCGCATTTCTGGAAACGACATAAATGAGTCATTGAGAATAATCTGGTGGAAATACAGGACACCCTTGTTTTTCCAGTACTCAGATGCTCCAAAACTAACCAGAACCTGATATCTACTGTTGTGCCATAGAACGGAGTCTCCCAGGACACCCCACACATCTAGATATTTTGTCGTGTCCTGCCTGACCCTACGCATCTGCTTGTGCAAAGCTGTACCTCCAATATTTTTAATACTTTAAAAAAAATATATATATCCCCCTGTGATAACCATATTGAGCAAGTTTACATATTTGTATATGAATGCTTCACATTTTACCTTATTTGTTTCATAGCACTAGCACTTTCGGTGATACTATCCATCCCCTCCTACCTACTTACTCTGGGACCCTATCCGATGATCGTGGCTTTAACTGCAGAAAACAGATTTGTTGCTGTGATTGAACTTTCATATGGACTTGAAATTTACTTACCTTTCACGGACTATATCAGAGAAGGCATTGAGTGAGTGGGAGGCGGGTGGAGAGTTGGGACTTGACATCACGAGGGGAGGGAGTGAACTGGGTAATCACATGGTATTTAATTATTCCGTTTGTAAGGGCATATTGTCTTGAACGGTCCATGCCGGACCGAAACGCGTCAACATCTGTTTGAATAAATTTATTTGCATATCCTAGGAGTGCTCCTTTATTCTATATCTACCTATGCCAGTAACTAAGGAAGCAAGGTGGTCGCATGAGCGGTGAGCCACCGGGTGCACATCAGAGCATATGCAGAGTGTTAAATAACGATAGCACTCACGGGACTTTTTAAATCATTTTCAAAACGATACTTTATTGCACATCACATGATAAATAGATATAGAGAAGAGTAGCAGCACTCACGGGTCTTGATATAAAATATAACTTTTATTGATCAACCATAAAAACGATCTACGCGTTTCAACCCACAGGGGACCGTCATCAGGATCTTACATCAAAGTGACACACCTTCTTTTATATCCCCATGAGAAATAGAAACACCCACAATTAACATATGTGAATTAAAACTTTTTAAAAGGCAATTAAAAACAACTGCTAAAGCTTTCTAACTGTAGATACAAAACTGATCTGAATTGTATGCAGATACAAAGTACAAATACTATGCAGGCATGTTACTAGGTATAAAAACTAGTAACACTATATATATATATGTACAGGAACACAAGGAACCGGTAAATTATAAGAGAATGTTTGAAAGTCAGATACTCACAAGAAACAGTGTAGCATCCACTGTTCATTTAATCCCTTAGGAGTTAATGTTTCCAAACAATGTATCCATCTGGCCTCCTTCTGTAACAGTAACCTGTCTCTATCAATATTGGCATTGAGCTTGACAGCGGTAAGGCCATCAATGATCATACATTTGAGTGAGGCCAGGGGATAAGAGAACTTTTTGAAGTGTTTGGCTACACATAGATAAATCACCATATTTACTAGTGGTACCAGCTGTACCCTCCATGGACAAAGCATGCCTAATTAAGGCCCTGGGGAAACACAACTCCTTGAAAAGGTTTATCATTTGTTCCCACCCCAAAAAATAACTTTTTTCAAACTGGTCTTGTTTAAATTCGAGACAAAACTCAAAGATGTCTTTAAAGGTTCAGATAAGGTTGATAAAGTATATACACCCTTTTAAACAAAAGCACATTGATCCACCTAACATGCCAGCGGCAATAAAAACTTTCCACAACATGGTGAGTGCGGATGTTCAACACATCCAACACTCTGTCTTTAAAAAACTAACAAAAATTTGATAATTTTTCTGTGGTGGAAAGAGAAGGCTTATCCTCACTTAGGAATGATAAGAATTTGATTATACGTCCAGCGGACAAGGGGTGCAATTGTGCTTTGTCAAGGGAATATTATGTTAAAGAGGCATTATCTCAGCTGAATGACACCAGATGTCTATTGTAAATGTAAAGGAAAGGAAACACACACGCACATCAGACTTAATGCCTATGTATTTAACAGTTCATACACAGGATACACAAAAGTGTAACGTTCGGTACATAACCTGTACCTTCATCAGACAATAGATAAAGAATGAAAAGCACAGTGCACCTTATATAGACACGGAAGTATGGCATGAGTGCCATCTAGTGGTAGAAGTGTAAAATTATAAAGAATAAAAGAACAAAATAATGTGGAGAGTAACAAAGTATGTACAAAGTCATCGTTTAGGTAAGAAGCAAGACAAACCCAGGTTGTTGTTCAAACCCTTGGGATGGAGGGCATCAAGGTAAATATCCAAAATGCTTCCCTACACAATAGGAGATTGTGCCTATCCCCCCCTCTTGCTAAAGTGGGTACATGATCAATGACCATGCCTTTAAGATCAGACGTAAGGTGTCTGCATTGGAGAAAATGCATTCTCCAATGCAGACACCTTACGTTAAATACATAGGCATTAAGTCTGATGTGCGTGGTGTGTTTCCTTTCCTTGATATCTGCCCGTCAACCACGGTCTCCCATTTGCACTCAGCGTATGTACCCATTATTGTACCACAGGTGTGTGCAGGACCACAAAGATTCTTGCCTTATTGTAAATGTAATGTGGACCCAACAGGGAAACTTAAAAGTATACTTGATACTAAACTACTTGGCCATGAATAACAACTGGATTACTAAAGAACAATGTGAGTTTCTTATGACTGAGTTCCCTAGGTGCCCGCTGTTTTACACACTGCCCAAGGTGCATAAACATTTGGAAGCTCCACCCAGCAGGCCTATTGTGTCTTCATATGGCTCACTGTTTAGACCCATTGTCCAATTTTTGGATTACCACATGCAGCCTTTGGTGAAATCTATGCCCTCATACCTAAGGGATAGCCAACACTTAATTAATTGTTAGAGGTATTTCTACCCCGTTGGACCAGCTTATCTTTATGACTTGTGACGTTAAAATGTATACACCATCATACCACACATAGCAGTGTCAACACTTGCAGACAAGTGTTTGGTGAGTCCCAACACAGTGGGGCCCCCCGTGGAATTTTGCTGGACTTACTGTACTTCATTTTGTCCAACATTATTTCTGGTTTGAATCTAATTATATAATTCAGAAATCCGGCATAGCTATGGGGTCTAATGTGCTCCAACTCTGGCGAATTTATATGGGCTGGTTCGAACAACGCTTCATATATCCCAGGGCCAAAGAACTATGTGTTCTATAAGCGCTACATAATGATGTTTTTCTTATGCAGGGCTCTAGGGAAAAGGCGGAATGCTTTGTACAAGAACTCAATGATTTGCCCACCCCTGTTAAACTTATTTGCAATGTCGATGAAAATAACATTGAGTTTTTAATCTGTGCATCTTTAAGATGGGTGACCAGTTCGGTACCACGTTATATAGAAAGACCACAGATCGTACTCCATCCTATTTGGCACTAGTTGTCATCCAACGAGCACTAAGAGGGCTGTTGTATACAGTCAATTTCTTCGTAGTTTGCGTAATAACACTGATCCCCATCGAACGGAGATACAGCTTAGTGACATGTACAGCAGGTCACGAAATGGGGATATGATGTACAAACTTTAAACACGCAACTTAACAGAGCCATAGACACTCACTATGTTTTGAACCCCTCTTCTACATCAACTAGTAAATGGTCGAAGCTGCCCAAACAATGGATTTTTGCACTACATTTACTCCACACAGTGCTGAAATTAAACGTAGTTCCAGCTAATACTGGGATTTAATACAAAGGGACTCAACTCTGCCATTTCAAAGTACTAGGATACGTCACACATATAAAAGGGGGGAGAAATCTTGGCAACCAGCTTGTGCACACGGATGTTAAAAAAACAGGTGACAATCGGGTTCCCATCACATTGGGACACCGACGTGTCAGGTGTTTTCTGCCCTAACTGTGTGACGTGGTAGATCCATGTTGGTAGGCAAGGTGTTTACCCACCCTCATAGTGGAAAAAAAGATTTTTATTAAACAGGGCTTTTCCTGTGACAGCAAGTTTGTGGTATTATTATCACTTGTCCATCCGATTTGTACTATGTAGGCAAGACGAAAACCGCATTCAAGGAAATGATGGCGAATCACCGGTCTTCCATTAGGCATGCTTTGTCCATGGAGGGTACAGCTGGTACCACTAGTAAATATGGTGATCTATCTGTAGCCAAACACTTCAAAAAGTTATCTGATCCCTAGGCCTCACTCAAATGTATTCATTGATGGCCTTACCGCTGTCAAGCTCAATGCCAAATATTGATAGACAGGTTACTGTTACAGAGAGGCGCAGATGGATACATTGTTGGAACATTAACTCCTAAGGGATTAAATGAACAGTGGACGCTACACTGTTTCTTGTGAGTATCTGGCTTCCAAATTTTCTTTATAATTTACCGGTTCCTTGTGTTCCTGTACATATATAAGTGTTACTAGTTTTTATACCTAGTAACATGCCTGCATAGTATTTGTACTTTGTATCTGCATACAATTCAGATCAGTTTTGTATCTACAGTTAGAAAGCTTTGCAGTGTGTTTTTAATAACCTTTAATTCACATATGTTAATTGAGGGTGTTTCTATTTCTCATGGGGATATAAAAGAAGGTGTGTCACTTTGATGTAACATCCTGATGACGGCCCCCTGTGGGTTGAAACGCATCGATTGTTTTTATGGTTGATCAATAAAAGTTATATTTTATATCAAGACCCGTGATGCTGCTACTCGTGTTGTGTATATATATATATATATATAAATAACGCTCTATTTTGCCTTCTCAGGATCTGAGGACGGCTAGGATATTAGTCGAAATGCATTGATGTTGCACAAATAATGATTTTTAAGACAAGGCCTGTGAGTGCTCTAGTCGCTGATTTATATATATATATTATTACAAATGAGTCGCACTCCATTCAATGCTGTTCAAAAGGTTTTCTATTATTTTTTATTACATTACACAAGGTAGCACATAACGATTTTTCAAATCTTGTATCTTGCTTACATATATACATATTATATATATATATATATATCATTATCATGTATTATATATATAAAGTCCAAAAGTAAAATAGTGCACACCAGGTCTTTTTAACTTGTGCTAATTATTTTACCTTTTTATATTTGGATGTTGGATAGTAGCACCTAGGCAGATTAATATATAGAGATTATCGCGTGTCTGTACCTGGCCTGTGATTGTATGTGTGTATATATTAACAAATAATATACTTTTTATAGGATTCTAAGGAGTGATCCATTCTTTGTACAAAATACAGTGTCTATTTACTCTTAGCTTTGACTGATTGTGTTGCTGATGCTGTGTTTGCCTTCAAAGGGCAAGTTTCAGGTTCTTATTATTATGAATGAAAGGCAATGAGATGACAAGATTTAGTTCCCCTATGCTATAGTAACAAAGGGGATTTTCATAAGAGGAAGTTACTGACAAGTTAAAGACACCCTGTCATGGGAAAAAAACAGTCAGTTCATGCAGATTATTCCAAATCATTCACTAATTTTCAACGTGTCTCATTTTTCCTCTGAAAATAATTTTACTCATTTTTTGAGGATCTAGCCATAGCCATAAAAGCCATAGGTCATTGGTTGTTTTCCCCCAAAAAGAATTCCTGCCAGGTGGTATGAAAAATAGCCGGGTGGGCCAGGATGGGTTTTATTTATATTATTTTAGCACTCAGACAATAGATGTAATACAATTAAACGTTCAGTAAATGACATTGAGTGCTGAAATTAAATCAAACCTACATACAACTAAATCGCTCTAACCATTACAGCATGTGCCACAACGAAGGGCAAGTAGGTAAAAAAGTAATGATTTGAATCTTTAGGGATAGCATTGAATTCTTATCCAACATTCTTGCTCTTTTGCAAATGAACAGAGAAAGAACTGGACAATTTGAAAAGTACCATCAGTTTCTCAGCAGTTCCTCCTCTGTATGTGAGGGTTCTCCACTACGTTTCAGCATCATTCACAGAAGATTTGCATGGCACTCAACGGTTTGTAACTGGCAAGGAATAAGGCATGCAATGCCAAGCTTGGAATTAATCATTACAATGTGTTTCTAGGATTGCTCTGCTCTGACCTGCACTGTAAAGTTACAGATACAGAGTTTCTTCACAGTATCCAGCAGAGTTCTTAAAATATTTCCATCTATTGAAAGATCTCAACAGCATCGGATACTAATCTCTTTCCATTGCTGGACACACACTGAGATTAAACAGCCGATTAATAAAAGTGAGAAATAATCAAACAAAGAGATGTAGCCAAAATAAAGAGCAGAGCTCTTATTACTTAAGATCAGAGCTCAATCTCATCAAATATTTAAGTGACCCTGATGAAGGAACGATGACATTCCGTTCGCACGAGTTTGCTGTCGTTTCCTGCACTGAGGGTTACAGAACAAACTGGACGAAAGATCCATGAATAATGCACTCCGTCTCTGAACCACTTGATATTGTGGAAGAGTTCAGGTTACTAAGTTCTATGGTTATTATAAGGTACAGCCATGTTCTACTAAAGTTTTTTGGACAGAATATAATGGGCATCTGACCTGAAAATGACCCAGTGAGACTTCTTTTTCGTACTGAACTGTACACTATAAAAAGTTGTTCGTGTATACAGTAGTCTGAACTCTGTAAAATGGAGTAGTGGCTAAAAAATCAAATAAATACTGTACACAGGTTAGGGTATTAAACAGATATGTTAGGTTGATTCTACACACTTCTGTAATCTAATCTTTCTCTTATTTGGGTTCTTTGTCAGTATAGCAATTTATTTATTACAGAAGAATCTAATTGGTCAGTCCTAAGTGTTTTGAAACTTTAACTTTTGTTGGTAGCATTGGTAGTCATCTGAGCATAGTGTCACGAAACATGTAGTTTTTAGTAATGTAGCCCACCCCTAGGGTGTAGCCTATGGTATTCTGAACCACCCCTAGTAAAACCTTATTAATAGACACCTGCAAAGATAATCAATAAAAATTTAAAACGTGTTTTTTGAGTCTGTATAGCAGATAAGTGGAGAAAAGTTGAACACAGTTCTGCTGGAATAATCAAAAGTTATCAAACACTTTAAGTTCCAATAATGCAGGTAGATACCGGTTGCAGCTGAACTTCTGCAACTAAAATCCTGCAGGCTGTAAAGAATTCCCAGCAGGGTTTAAACTTGCAGTATTGTAAGGTTTCCAGTTTACATTCAGAGCAGTGAAAATAATAGTATTAACCACTGCAGGTTAATATAGATAATTATTATAACCAGATAGATAGACAGGTAGGTAGGCAGAGAGACAGACAGAAAGAGATAGACAAATGTATAGGTAGGTAGATATATATTATATTTATTATATATATTTTATATATATATATATATATATATATATATATATATAATGTCCTCTTTTTTGGGGGGTTTATCTTTAATTGGGCATAACCCATGGAAAGTGGGTGTGGTCTGAAAATGGATGTGCCCAAAATTTGTCTTTATGTGCATGACATTTGTCATGTTAGGTGCACGCAATCCAGGTTGTTTCTCATTGATAAGATTGTACAGATGTACTAAGCTTTACTATACTGTCACACCCAATTGTACACAGTTAATAAGTTTAAATGTTATAGGGTGCTGGGGAAGAATTTATTTGATGGCGGATATACTGAATGTTTTCTTGGTCACCATCTCCTATTGTTTTTACCTTTTAAATGAATTGAACGCTGAAAAAACGACTTTCCCTCATTTCAATCTATAAATGAATACATGTAAGTAGCACTTACTCTGAAGCGTTTCTGTTCTGCATGAATTCAATCCGTGCTTGTTTTGCTTAAGCTCAGTCACACAATCCCCCAGCCAGACAATCTGACTTTTCGTGAGAGCAAGCATGCTCAGTAATTCCTATGAGGCAGCATTGGAGAGGGAATTTTCCACATGCAGTTCACATTCCAACTGTCACCATTTCAGCTACAGCAAAACTTTACATAACAAGAGCTTTTGATACAAAGGCACTTGATTGACAACTGAAATGTAAAATGATTCAGACTGGATAGCTAAAGAAATAGGGGACAGATGAACTAAAATTGTACAGTGATAGTTGGGAAAAATTATAGTTTACAGTAATCGCAGTGTATTATCCTTTAAATGATGAATAAAGACATGTTCTTTAAATAGTACAGTAATTAAGAGGAGTCTAGGGGGTTCAAATTCCAAATGAGTTAGAGAAATGTTATAGTGTTGGAATGATGTGAAATAGCAGGCTATTAACACTTTATATATTTCATCGTCCACTTTTGTAAAGTCTGTGTAGCCAGCATCAACAAATTACATTAAGAGAAGAGGAAAAACTTTCATTTTATAAGTTTGATGAAAGCTTCAAAAGATCTAAGGGCTAGGTCCCCTATGTGTGTTGTGTGGTCCAGTTGAGTGCGATTAGGACAATTTATTTGTCCGTGTTCTGGTCCGTTTGCAGGTTAACGGACACACATTTTTCCACGTGTCTGTTTCCCAGTCCATTTGCGTTCCTGTGCATTTATTGGTAATGACAGGAAATATTGAAGAAAACGCAAGTTTATTCATGTATAGCTGTTTTTTTTTATTCCCATCGACTATATTAAAGTGAGATTCTGAGACACAGACCAAAAGTGCACATATCTGATAAAAAAATGGACCAAATAGATTCAGAACGCAAATTATATAGTGGGAACTGATTCTCGCCATTTCCATATTAGTTGAAAATCCATTGCGGTTCTCAAAACAGAAAACGCAAAGCACATAGTGGGACCTAGCCATTAATGGACCTTTAAGCTGGGTACACACCAGGCAATATTTTCCACTACAGTGCCGTGAATCGGTCGGTCGATCGGCCGAAAATATCGGCTGGTGTGGGGCGGGCGGCTGCGACATTTACATTCGTTCAGCCGTATCGGACGAACGAACGATCGGGCATGCTGGAAAATTCCGATCGATTGTGCAGTTCCCTATGGGAATGGACGATTAATCATTCGCAAATTCGGCTGCAGTCGAATTCGCCGCGACCGACACATTTGTCCGGCGAGCGTTCGGTCAGACAAAAAGTCCCTCCATGTGTACCCAGCCTACATTGCCAGATTCCTGAGGACCAATACAGTAGGTACCATTCTAAAGGGATTGATTAGAGCTGCAGATCTCTTTAATTATAAAATTTTTGAAAATTAATCTGGTCGTATGCAGTGGCACAGGTTATCGGAAGTGCACCTCGGATCTTACCTATCAGGACTACACATGAATTTGGAAAATTGGGTGCAGTGAAATATGCCTGTCTGTGTGGGCAATAATGTACACCATTCTGTGTGGACAATTATGTATACCGTCTGTGCGGGCAATAATATATACTATTCTGTGTTGGCACTAATGTATACCATTTGTGTGGACACTTATGTATACCAGTCTGGACAATCATGTATACTAGTCTATGTGGGCAATTATATAAACCACTCTGTGTGTGTGAATTTATATATACCAGTCGGTGTGGGGCAATAATGTTTATTGTTGGTGTGTGCACTATAGACTTTACCAGTCTTTATCTCTCTGTATCTAAATCTACCTATCTACATTTCTGTAATTCTGTGTATCTTTAATATCTACTATCTATCTCTGTCTGTGTTTTTGTCTCTGTCTATCTCTCTATCAAGTCTTTGCCTATGTAAAAATTGTGGTACCAGGGAGTTGCCCATATTTCTCAGATCCTAACTACGCCCTGATTTTAACTATGAAAATAGGCCAGGTAATGTGGGGATGTTAATATAAACTCTCTGGTTTCAATCCACCAAACTATTTTCTATTAGACACTAATATCATCAGATTAGACTTGATATGACAATTGAGACATCTGTATTTTTCTCAACCCTAGAACCACATAACCCCCATCCATTCATTTCTTTTTCAGATGCGCACTCACCTGCAAAGACGTTTCTGCTGAGATTCTGTATGATGTTCTTCATGACACAAGTTATCGCAAAAAGTGGGATTCCAACATGATAGAGACCTATGATATTGGAAGATTGACAGTCAATGCAGACGTAGGATACTACTCTTGTAAGGGAACCAGGTTTTTCTTTCTGTGTGTGTTGATTTGTTTTTTAATATACTGTAGGTCCATGTGGCTAAAAGTTTTCTGCAATTTAATGTAATCTAGCTAAAATTATAAGATCATGATGTGGGAGGGTAGTTGGTGTGTGGGTGTGTGTGTTGTGTGTCTAAAAAAGGCACTCATGTGGAACACATACAATATGCACGCTATTGTATAAATGTATTTATTCACAAAGGTTGATGTAAGAGAGCACAACATCATTGTATAAAGGGAGGTATATTCTGTGTACTTTCAATTGGATTTGCTTTATAATAAGTAAACTATGAATACCTGCTGCTTTAAAATGCACCATGTCTCAGATGTGGCCCCTATCTGATAAAAAAGCCATATAGGGGAGCTCCCGAAACCCATACCCTGATCTGCCTCAATATTTCATTTTTTAAATTTATTTATTTTATTCATTCTGTTTCCAATGACGTACAATAAATGTGGCACATCAATTCCACTTTTGAACATCACATAATCACATGAATACACAGACAGACTAACTCATAGTGAAACTCAGACTGAGGTTCCGAAGAGAAGTAAGCCAACATTAACTGTTGGTACAGTTTTTAGTGACCATAGTAATTAAAGTAATGTTTTAGTTATTTTTCTTTATTTTTAATTAATATTGTTTAACATTCTAATAGTTGCTTGGATGCCAGATACAGATAAAGACAATTTAAAGGGCATGTCCACCCCAACTAAAATTTAACCCCATACTGGCCCCCACTATACAGTTTTAAATAATCCTTACCTTACAATCCTGCTCCTTAAGGTTCTTCTACATCCATGTCCAAAGTCCAGGAAAGTGCAGAGTAGTGGCTGTCTTCCTGTCCTAACGTTGCTGCCCTCTGTCTCTCCTACGGGAGGGATGGTGACATGCGCACAGCCAGGAGCCCTTTCACCCCCCTCTCTCCCTCCCGATCCCTCTCTGCAAACAATTAATGTAGCGTAAAAACCTTCATACCTATTGTAGGGCAAACCCTCCCACCCCCAAACCGCTAAGTTAAAAGTTTTAAAATCTTTTCCGAACACTAGTCTTCACATTGCTGGCAGCCGCGGCTGTGATTGGCTGCCTCTCCAGCCAATCACAGCCGCGGCTGCCGGTCCGCCCCCTGCTAAAGATCCGGCAGGCAGGGAAGCCGGACCAGAGTGACGCTGGAACCAGGAGCTGTAAGTAGTGTGTGGGATTGATTTTTAAGTTTTTAACTTAGCGGTTGTGGGGTGGGAGGGTATGCCCTGAATATAAGGAATGTTGCTATGGGGGTGGACATGCCCTTTAAAATGAATTAAATTCCAAGATGGAAAGAGGATCAGGATCATTCTTCAATCTAATGGAAACATAAAATGATCAAAAACACTTGCCATTTAAAAGAAAATAAAACAGAAATGTTTCATTGCTTTACCTACAAAGGATAATCTAGACCACGAATATGATACCAGCCAAGGTATCCAAGGCTGAATCATAACATCTCTAAATACTGTAGCACTCTCTACATAGCAGTACCAATTAACAGTTGCCCCCCTTTAGACTTAAATTATGGTACAACATTCTATACTAACATATACAAAGCAAAATGCACTCAAAGAACTGAAAGGTTATCATGGTTCCCTACTTCATTTAAGTTGAGAAGCTATTTGAAATGTGTTATGAACAGAGACCCGCACAACCCTGCCCCAAAACAAACTTATTAGCAAACCACAGTCTATTTGTGGAATGGCCATTTATTCCAGGATTGTACAGTAAAGCATCGTACACATTCATTGTGGGCCTGACCCACAATGAATTTTGTGTACGAATGACTGTTTTGTCTGACTATAGGTAAGTGTATGGGCGCTCGGTCGGCATCGTTGATGTATCCGTGGAACATCAATGGTATCTGATCAAACGTCCGTTTTGGCCGACTGAACATCCATACATTGGCCAAAACTACATTACACATTGTGCGTTGCAGGTCAGGTCTCCTCAATTGCACGGTGCCTTCAGAGCTGGACAATATGACAGATGATAAAAGTTATGTGAGGGTGTGTATAACCCCAGACAATTCTGCCCTTTTACAGATCCTCCTAGTTACCACATTATGCGATTTTCTATGTCCCTACCCCCCCCCCATTAAATAAACTGGTTCCTTCCCCCTCCCCTACACTTGGCCTGGGCATGCTCAATGTGTTCCAGAGAAAGATAGCAGTTCTTCAGTCTATGCTAAGGAAAGGGGGTGAGAATTTGTTTTAACTGTTACTTAGTGAAAGATTTTGCTGTGTTTAGTAAGTTTAAGGTAAAGCAATGTAAAGTAATACATGATTTATGCAAAATTTCTATGTTACATGTTAGCCTCAAGATTTTAGTTATTAATTCTCTGTTAAAGAGGGCAAAGAAGAAATCCTATTACCATTTAGGTCTCTATATTAATGGTAGCAGGTAAAACATGGAATGGTTTTTAGATTGCATGTTTTAAAGGCCAAGTGAATTTTGTTAAATTCACAAATATATAATTGTGGAATGTAGAATATATGGCAATGTTCTGACTGAAAGAAACTACTTGTATTTGCAGGGAAGTGTCCCAGTCCTCTTAAGAACAGAGATTTTGTAACCTTAAGATCTTGGCTGCCTCTTGGTAACGATTACATGATCATCAATTACTCCTGTGAAGCATCCGGTAAGGCCTCTTTTGACTTTCAAGTTGATTGTGCATATATAGAGATATGGCTCTGTCTGTCTACTCTAGTCCCGTGTTGCCATTACCCATATTTACTATTGTCTAAATGGTTATACTTTTTTATTTCTGTGAGTTCCCGTGGAATCCCTTTGTATTTAGAGATGAACGAAACTGGCAAATTCTGTTCTCACAGAGGTTTTGCAGAGGTTCTGAAGTTCCAATTAAAATTTTCAATTTTAAAATTTTCAATTTTTCCACAATCATTGTTTAAAAACAGCTGATCATTGGGCCCTCTTGGTCCACGGTTCACCCCGCTGCTGTGGGCTCTGTGGTTACAACACCTGAGTGGGAGATGGATATACAGTGATTGTGTGTTTGCCAGATGAGTTTAGGCATGTCAGGCTACTTGAGATTTAATACGCTGTTAGCATCTAAACTAACCCATTTAGGACATATTGGCAGGTCCAATCGGGGTCCTGATGACGGCCACCAACATCACAAATGCGCAAGTAAAAGTTAGATTGTATACATTTGGACATTGAACTTTTTATTTTGTTTGTTTACCCTTTATAGAAGCACCCTCCAAGAAAAGACATTGTGAGAGCTGTTTCTTTACAGACGGGATATCTAATAAAAGCCAATGGTTCAAACAACTGTATTCTCTCTACTTTAACTCAAGTGACCCTAGAGGTAAAAATCTTTCATTTTTACTTTAATTTAAAAAAAAAATCATAGTTAAAAAACAAATTTCATATATAAGTTACTAGCAAATACCTGCGCTTCGCGCGGAGATGTATTGAAATAACCTTTTTAGTAGAAAGCAATAATATCAAGATTGCTGTAATCACTCGGCACTTGATATATTAAAGAAAGACAATTCAATAAGCTTTAACGATAATGCAACACTCATTAACTTTAATTTAATATTTTATTTTTTATTCAACTACGAAAATTTTGGTGAAAATAAACCCCACCACCCTCCCGTCCGCCCCCAATACCCCCACTATTCCTCTCGTCCACCCTCCAAACCTTCCCCTTACCCTCAGCCAGTCCCCGCACACACCCTGAAATTTTGGTAAAAATCGGTCCAGCCGTTAGTGTGCAGGAGTTCAAAATTCTATCCCCCCCCCCATTCACCCCCACCCTAAAAAAAAATATTTTGTTAACCTTTTACTGGTAAAGGAGTATATGCATACAAAATTTGGTTAAAATCGGACCAACCATAGATTTGTATAGCTTGTAAGCTAGGTAACCATAAGTCTGTACAATGTCAGATACTCACCGTTACAGGTGGAATAAGGTGCAATGTAACATAGTAACATAGTAACATAGTTATTAGGTTGAATAAAGACATTCGTCCATCAAGTCCAACCTATTCACTTTTTTTTTTTTTTTTTTATTTATTTTTTTAACCCTACCTAACAGTTGATCCAGAGGAAGGCAAAAAACCCAGCTAAAAAAGGGGGGAAAAAATTCCTTCCTGACTCCAAACGGCCAATCGGAAAGTATCCCTGGATCAACCAGATCTATATGCATTAATACCAGTAATTCTCAATATTTTTTAGTTTTAGAAACTTATCCAGGCCTTTTTTAAAGTTATTCAATGAACTTGCCATTACCACCTCTGCTGGAAGACAGTTCCACAGTTTCACCGTTCTCACGTAAAGAAACCTCTCCTAACTTGAAGATGAAACTTCTTTTCTTCCAACCTTAAAGGATGTCCACGAGTCCTCTGATATGACCTATTAGTGAACAATGCACAGAGAGTTCACTGTATGGGCCATTTATTATTGTATAAGAGTGTTGTATGAGATGCTGGACATTCCCTTGAGTTCCAAGGCAGGGCTTAGCGTTGCCCATCAATTTACTTACTTTAAATTAAACAAAACATTTCGCCAGGATCTGCACAATAACCACACACCACTAGAACGCGTATTTACACAAGGGGCGTTTATCGGCCACCCATCAAAACGTCGAATGAACACCAAAAAACTAGGTGATTTTTCAGTTATCTGTCGCTGGCAACTTCAGGCTGACATTTTTGACATGAATTGTAGAACTAGATATTATTTAACTGCTTTTAACCCAAAGAGTTTCTGTAATTGTGGCCTTCCTATAAATTTTCTGAGTCAAACAGAGACCCAACCCTGCCTGCATTCCTCAGCCATCTGCTCAATGAGCATATTTATACAAGGCAGGGGGCGTGGCACTCCAAAAAATGGTAAGTAAATATAAAAATTGGCATTAGTTATGTATTACTTGGGGCGGAACGCAATCATTGGTTGTTATGTCGTTGTCACAGGCCCTGATTAGCTGGGCATGTGTGGGGGGGTGGGAGGGCTTTTTTGTTCCCTCCCTTTCTTTACTGCTTTTCTTTTCTCTGCTCCTAATGGGGACATAATTCTCCTTAACTCTCTGGTTCTAGCAGTTACATCATGTGGTTCTCTTTATCAGAAGGTTTAGATAGAACAGAGCACCTGAAACTGACTTTTTATTGTTTTTAAAGGATGGCAGCATCGCCTTTAAAACCTTTTTTTTTTTTGATCTTTTCTAATATTGCTATTACACAATTTACTCAGTTTGTCTCTTTTGAGTATTGTCTATTCCTCAATCTCACATGGCCAACATTTGCACGACAAGTCTCGCAAGATCCTGTTTGTCATGAAAGGTTCTAGTGACCGCTATCCCACCTTTCAATAATCAATGCAAACATGTCTACGTTTTACCGCTGTTTGTTCCTAGGTTATAGGAGGCATCCATCTACTTCCATCCCATTAAATGGAGCTGTGATATGTTCTTTCTCTGTGGCAAAATCATAGCAGGATAGAAATAGCAAAATATTATAATGTTCAAAAATGCATTTATCTCACTGGCCCAATTTTAATTTTGGTAATGTTTCAGTTTAGTTTTGTATTACAATGACAGGTCAGGGGGCATGTTCCTGACCTATAAAAAATCATAGCAGAGGAGCAGAAGCTCCCGCACTGTACAATATTTTATTGTTCTTTTGATAGTCTGATTTAGTCTTTACTGTGATGTAAAAAACAATGATCATTCTTGAATGCCTGTGTGAGATTTTAACCCAACTGGGCATGTTCTTGGCCAAGAATAAAGTCTTTTAGCTAATGTTCATAATGAAATCCATTTAGGAGAAGTGGAAAATTTCTATGTATTGTCGGCTGGATAGTCGAAATCTCGTCAATCAAAAAGCGCCTCGGATCACAGTCTTTAGAGCTCAATAAAGCACTCACGCCACCCCCTCCGCATACTGTTGCAGCTAGAGCTATTCCTTACGCAGTATGCCCAACATTATAGAAAGGATCCTTGTGTTTCGCTTTCAATAGGTTATTAGCAAAACAATGTATCAAACAAATAAAATCGCCTAATAGCAGAAGAATGATCATTCCGTTTCAGTCTCACTTTTTAATAAATCACTGGTGAGGTCCTCATTTGGAATTATGGCGGTGCAGTTTTGGAATCTCCATGGGGGTGCCCGCTACCATAAGCAAACGAACATTTTGCTCAGGGCACGCTCCTCCTGCAGACACTCACTAAAAAGGGCGGTCATTAAAAAAATACTCGGCATTCCTGCAAATGCCACATTTCAACACCATCACAATCAGTGTTAAGTCAGCCCTTCCATCAGTGTAAAGTCAGCCCAAGTCAGTCACTCCAGTTGACTCAGCTTATTGTTAATTCACCGGCACCATACGCCACCTTTCCACATGAGGGGTTCCCATCCCCCCCAGCCATGCCTATGTTCCTGATGAAGCCACACCCCCTTGCGTGTCGCCCCCGTCTGCCGACAACTCTATGAATCACCCTGGGAATCTCAGTCACAAATACAAATAACCTCGTTGTAAATGCACTTTCTCCTAAACGGAGCTCAAGTGGCATATAGATATGTCTCAGATCAATACAGTCTGTGTTACATAGGAAATAGTCAACTGATCATAAATGATAGACTAAACAGGTGGCTTGGAACATCTGGATATCTTGGAAATGGAAGGAAGGGCAACTAAAATAATAAGGGGAATGAGGGGCTTGACTAAGCAGGCAGATTAGACAAGTTAGGGCTGTTTACATTGGAAAAGCAACATTTTTGCTAGGATATGATAGCTTTATACAAATATATTACTGGGCCATATAATAAACTCTCTGGTGCATTGTTCACTAATAGGACTCATGGACATCCTTTAAAGGAACTGTAAACTTAAAAAAATAAGTGTTTGCTAATCGTTTCTATTATTCACAGGGAGGTGAGAACGCTTATTCTCACCTCCCT
The DNA here is from genome assembly GCA_019447015.1 of Hymenochirus boettgeri. NCBI lineage: Eukaryota > Metazoa > Chordata > Amphibia > Anura > Pipidae > Hymenochirus > Hymenochirus boettgeri. The sequence continues at coordinate 41,575,121 of CM033471.1, forward strand.
GTGAATAATAATGTTTGTTGCTCAGTCGGGACACATCCGAACTTACCTTTCCTGGGCGGGCTTCCATCTCCAGGTCTCCTCTCTGATCTGCAGGGGTGTGATATGCTAATTGGGTTGGGTTTCCAGGTACATAATTGCCACAGATTCTTGTACAAGTCATTTGAATTGAGAAAGCCAGTCGGATGACTAGCGAAACGTCTTCAAGAACTACATTTCATGTCCGTTGATCTAATTGAATACAACAGATAACCCTGTAAATCTAAAATTTTAGCCTTTCAAAAAGAAAACAACAAGAAGATTTACCAGAAATTTACATATATAAAGTTTGGTTTAGTGTGCAGGGGGGGGTTATGTGGATATGTGGACAGTTTCTTAGGGATGTAAGGTGAGTCTTTGGGTTTAACAATCCTAGTTCCACCTACACCTAAATGGCTCTGTGTTTCAGTAAGTGAATATTAATTGGAAAATTGTCTTGTACACAGAGGGGAATAGATTCTGACCTTGCCTGTGTCTCTCTGTTCATCCCTGGTATTACATTTGGCTGAATTATCCCATATAGACAGATACCTTGCACTTTAAGTCCTGAGGCAACTGTGCCAGTAAGGCGTGTCAACATCCCAGCTAATTAGGGGTTGGCTATAGGTAAAGAATGTAGTGGAGATGGGGATCTATTGAAAGGATACTTGTGGATTTTGGAGAGTTAAACATTGACAATGGCTTAAAATGATAAAAAAAATGGGTATACACTTTTGCTCCTTCGGTCCATGTTTGCCTGTGCTACTGTATGTTATTTTCAGCAACCAGTAACATTTTAGATTGTTGCTGGTCTTCTACAGTTAGATGTCCTCTTAATAGTGGTTAAGATAAACAGCACAGGCAAACCATTGCAACTTATATTAAATAAGTCCCTACGTGCTGGGGGATGCGACCGCTCCAGGGCCCTTGGCCAAGAAGGGGACCATTTTGTGCTAAGGTTCAAAACTACCAGTCTGTGCCAACTGTTTTACCAGTGGTCTGTGTTCAAAAACATTTTTCCATTGTCTGCGAGCCAAGCATGTAACAGTGTCTGGCTGTGTGCAGTGCAGTTTCCCAACCAGTTTCTAGTGTCTGCATGCTAAGCATTTAACGAGTCTTTGTGCCAACTATTTTTCCAGTGGTTATATACAAATCATTTTACCACTCTCTGTGTGCCAAACATTTTACTAGCGTCAGTTGGTTATTTATTTAGAAGGTTGAGGATCTAAGTTTAGAAATACTGTTTTAATTGACTGAATAGTTTTGCTAGGTGTATGGGGAAAGTATGTTTGTCTTTTTTGAAATGAGTGCCTTTAAAAAAATGTTAATGATGAATTGGATGGAAATGATTATTTGGTTTAGGTGCTGATTTGTGTTTGCGCGTGTTGGGGGTCCCATGCCACAATTTTGCATCAGGGCCCATAAGTCTGTAGCTACACTACTGTATACGTGCATTTTTTTACATCCCTATATTTGAAGGGGAACTTCACCAGACACCATTATGCCAATAGAAGGCTGTAGCGAGTCCTCTATCTAGAAGCTGACAGACAATATGTTACAACAAAAAAAATGATTCCTCTTTTAGGCAGAGATCATTTTCAGCACAGAGATCCTCCCCTCTTAGACACAAAATAGGTTTTTCACTGTGTAGCTTGTTTGCAGTCCTGGATTTACCGTTAGGCAAACTGGCACGCACGTAGGGGGGCCAGTGGTTAGAGGTGCAGCTGTCATTAACTCACCAACCCCTACATAGTTCTATTTTATAGTCTATCCCCTTAAAAATATTAAACTCCTGAGGTTAAATCGCCGCAGCTATCGCAAACATTCTCACCCACTTAATTATATATTTACTATTATCCTATATACTAAAAGAAGTTGTCTATTTGCATGGAAGCTGGACCCACCTGCTTGCACTGGCCATGTGACGTCTTCTAGCCAATGCCCACAGGTGGGTCCGGGAAGCCTGCCAAGGGGAGTGTGTGTTGTTCGTGCAGGGGGACCGTGTAGAGATTAGAGCCAGGAAGCAGTCGGAGATTTATCCTCTAACGGTGGATCACCACGAAGGTAAATTATACTTACCTTCTGCTGCCTGGCTCCTGCTCAATTGATTAAAGAATGGGAAGTACGCGGCATAGCACCTTAACCTCCTGGGCTCAATCAATACATTAAAGGCTATGTCACCCCTAAATAAATTTTTAATATTCTGCTCCCCATGTCCCCCAGCCCCAACCGCATATTTTTTTTTCAGAAGCCCCCCAAACTCTTACTTACTCCCCTCGATCCTCCGCCGCACTGCCGGCCCTCTGCTGCGAGAATGCAAGCAGAGGGGCGGGACCGGCAGTCGCGTCTGTGATTGGCTGAGCGGCAGCCAATCACGACCGGGCTGCCGGTCATTCAGTGCAGCGGAGGAAAGCGGAGAGGTAAGTAAGAGTTTGGACTGTAAATTACTAAAATTTTAGCCTTTCAAAAAGAAAACAAACAAAGAAGATTTACCAGAAATTTACATATATAAGTTTGGTTTAGTGTGCAGGGGGTTATGTGGATATGGGACAGTTTTCTTAGGGAATGTAAGGTGATGCATTTGGTTTAACATCCTAGTTCCACCTACACCATAAATGGCTCTGTGTTTCAGTAGTGAATATTAATTGGAAAATTGTTGTACACAGAGGGGAATAGTTCTGACCTTGCCTGTGTCTCTCTGTTCATCCCTGGTATTACATTGGCTGAATTATCCCATATATGACAGATACCTTGCACTTTAAGTCCTGAGGGCAACTGTGCCCAGTAAGGCGTGTCAAGCTGGAAAATCCCAATTAGCATATCACAGCCAGGTGTTAAGGGTGTGATATGCTAATTGGGATTTTCCAGGGTACATAATTGCCACAGATTCTTGTACAAGTCATTCTGAATTGAGAAAGCCAGTCGGATGACTAGCGAAACGTCTTCAAGAACTACATTTCATGTCCAGTTGATCTAATTGAATACATCAGATATACCCTGTAAATACTAAAATTTTAGCCTTTCAAAAAGAAAACAAACAAAGAAGATTTACCAGAAATTTACATATATAAAGTTTGGTTTAGTGTGCAAGGGGGTTATGTGGATATGTGGACAGTTTCTTAGGGAATGTAAGGTGATGCATTTTGGGTTTAACAATCCTAGTTCCACCTACACCATAAATGGCTCTGTGTTTCAGTAAGTGAATATTAATTGGAAAATTGTCTTGTACACAGAGGGGAATAGATTCTGACCTTGCCTGTGTCTCTCTGTTCATCCCTGGTATTACATTTGGCTGAATTATCCCATATATGACAGATACCTTGCACTTTAAGTCCTGAGGGCAACTGTGCCCAGTAAGGCGTGTCAAGCATCCCAGCTAATTAGGGGTTGGCTATAGGTAAAGAATGTAGTGGAGATTGGGGTATCTATTGAAAGGATACTTGTGGATTTTGGAGAGTTAAACATTGACAATTGGCTTCTAAAATGATAAAAAAAAATGGGGTATACACTTTTTGCTCCTTCGGTCCATGTTTGCCTGTGCTACTGTATTTATTTTCAGCAACCAGTAACATTTTAGATTGTTGCTGGTCTTCTACAGTTAGATGTCCTCTTAATAGTGGTTAAAGATAAACAGCACAGGCAAACCATTGCAACTTATATTAAATAAGTCCCATACGTGCTGGGGGATGCGACCGCTCCAGGGCCCTTGGCCAAGAAGGGGACCCATTTTGTGCTAAGGTTCCAAAACTACCAGTCTGTGTGCCAACTGTTTTACCAGTGGTCTGTGTTCAAAAACATTTTTACCATTGTCTGCGAGCCAAGCATGTAACCAGTGTCTGGCTGTGTGCAGTGCAGTTTCCCAACCAGTTTATCAGTGTCTGCATGCTAAGCATTTAACGAGTCTTTGTGCCAACTATTTTTCCAGTGGTTATATACAAATCATTTTACCACTCTCTGTGTGCCAAACATTTTACTAGCGTCAGTTGGTTATTTATTTTAGAAGGTTTGAGGATCTAAGTTTAGAAATACTGTTTTAATCTGACTGAATAGTTTTGCTAGGTGTATGGGGAAAGTATGTTTGTCTTTTTTGAAATGAGTGCCTTTAAAAAAATGTTAATGATGAATTTGGATGGAAATGATTATTTGGTTTATGGTGCTGATTTGTGTTTGCGGCAGTGTTGGGGGTCCCATGCCCAAATTTTGCATCAGGGCCCATAAGTCTGTAGCTACACTACTGTATACGTGCAATTTTTTTACATCCCTATATTTGAAGGGGAACTTCACCAGACACCATTATGCCAATAGAAGGCTGTAGCGAGTCCTGCTATCTAGAAGCTGACAGACAATAATGTTACAACAAAAAAATGATTCCTCTTTTAGGCAGAGATCATTTTCAGCACAGAGATCCTCCCCTCTTAGACACAAAATAGGTATTTCACTGTGTAGCTTGTTTGCAGTCCTGGATTTACCGTTAGGCAAACTGGCACGCACGTAGGGGGGCCAGTGGTTAGAGGTGCAGCTGTCAATCTCACCAACCCCCTACATAGTCTATTTTATAGTCTATTCCCCTAAAAATATTAAGACTCCTGAGGTATAAATCTGCCGCAGCTATCGCAAACATTCTTCACCACTTAATATATTTACCTATTATCCTATATACTAAAAGAAGGTTGTCTATTTGCATGGAAGCTGGACCCACCTGCTTGCACTGGCCATGTGACGTCTTCTAGCCAATGCCCACAGGTGGGTCCGGGAAGCCTGCCAAGGGGAGTGTGTGTGTGCGTGCAGGGGGACCGTGTAGAGGATTAGAGCCAGGAAGCAGTCGGAGATTTCATCCCTCTAACGGTGGATCACACGAAAGGTAAATTATACTTACCTTCTGCCCTGGCTCCTGCTCAATTGATTAAAGAATGGGAAGTACGGCATAGCACCTTAACCTCCTGGGCTTCAATCAATACATTAAAGGGGTAGTTCAATTTTCTGGTGTAACTATTTCTTTAAGCTTTGTAAAAGGAAAGTATGGGATTAAATCATACCGTACCCTTCAATCCTTTAATAGTTACACAAACAAACGTGATTCAAGGAGAGGGTAATAAGTGAACCTGATCTAGCACAGCTCTGTGCAGCTCTATTTCTCAATAGTGTACCGATTTAAAGGGGATATTGGGTGTATGTATGTGGCAGGTGTAATATATTAACGAAAGGTAGCTGAAAAAAGAAACATTTTAAAATAAAAATCCATGTGACTGTAGTTACCTTTAAGGTGGCCATACATATATTCGATTTTACTTACCCGACCGAGCACTCCCGTGACATTCGATCCAATCCTGCCGAACCACATTTCCTGTTTTTCTATGTGACCAACATGCAATCGCAAATGAATGAGATCTTTGATCACATGTCGGTCATGTAGAAGAACGGGAGGAGAGGTGGTTCCGGCAGGATCGATCGAAAGTCACGGGAGCGCTCGGCGTTGTGTAGTAGTAAAATCGAATATATGTATGGCCACCTTTAAAGTTTCTTTATATATTTTATAAACATAAAACGTGATTCATCACAATTTTTGTGCTGTTGATAACGGACAAATCTTAGAAATTAATCGTGTCTTGTAACTTAAGGAATGTAAACTCAAAAAAACAGTGTTTGCTAATCGTTTCTATTATTCACAGGGAGGTGAGAACGCTTATTCTCACCTCCCTGTGAAAATAGTTTGCTCAGGGGACACAGAGAGAACTTACATTACCTGGTGCTCCACTCGCAGGCCTTCTGATCTGACAGCCGCGATGTAGCTCTACGGGGGGTGGACATGCCCTTTAAAGGGGTAGTTCAATTTTCTGGTGAACTATTTCTTTAAGGCTTTGTAAAAGGAAAGTTATGGGATTAAATACATACCGTACCCTTCAATCCTTTAATAGTTACACAAACAACGTGATTCAAGGAGAGGGTAATAAAGTGAACCTGATCTTAGCACAGCTCTGTGCAGCTCTATTTCTCAATAGTGTACCGATTTAAAGGGGAATATTGGGTGTATGTATGTGGCAGGTGTAAATATATTAAACGAAGGGTAGCTGAAAAAAAGAAACATTTTAAAATAAAAATCCATGTGACTGTAGTTACCTTTAAGGTGGCCATACATATATTCGATTTTACTTACCCGACCGAGCACTCCCGTGACATTCGATCAATCCTGCCGGAACCACCATTTCTGTTCTTCTATGTGACCAACATGCAATCGCAAAATGAATGAGATTCTTTGATCACATGTCGGTCATGTAGAAGAACGGGAGAGGCGGTTCCGGCAGGATCGATCGAAAGTCACGGGAGCGCTCGGTCGTGTAAGTAAAATCGAATATATGTATGGCCACCTTTAAAGTTTCTTTATATTATTTTATAAACATAAAACGTGATTCATCACAATTTTTTGTGCTGTTGATAACGGACAAATCCTTTAGAAATGAATCGTGTCTTGTAACTTTAAAGGAACTGTAAACCCCCCCCCCCCCCCGTTCGCCACTACGGCAGGGTGTAGGGGGGGGTTGGGGGGGGTACATAATTGCCACAGATTCTTGTACAAGTCATTCTGAATTGAGAAAGCCAGTCGGATGACTAGCGAAACGTCTTCAGAAACTATTTCATGTCCAGTTGATCTAATTGAATACATCAGATATACCCTGTAAATTACTAAAAATTTAGCCTTTCAAAAAGAAAACAAACAAAGAAGATTTACCAGAAATTTACATAATAAAGTTTGGTTTAGGTGTGCAAGGGGGTTATGTGGATATGTGGACAGTTTCTTAGGGAATGTAAGGTGATGCATTTTGGGTTTAACATCCTAGTTCCACCTACACCATAAATGGCTTGTGTTTCAGTAGTGAATATTAATTGGAAAAATGTCTTGTACACAAGGGGAATAGATCTGCCTTGCCTGTGTCTCTCTGTTCATCCCTGGTATTACATTTGGCTGAATTATCCCATATATGACAGATACCTTGCACTTTAAGTCCTGAGGGCAACTGTGCCCAGTAAGGCGTGTCAAGCATCCAGCTAATTAGGGGTTGGCTATAGTAAAGAATGTAGTGGAGATTGGGGTATCTATTGAAAGGATATGTGGATTTGGAGAGTTAAACATTGACAATTGGCTTCTAAAATGATAAAAAAAAAGTGGGGTATACACTTTTGCTCCTTCGGTCCATGTTTGCCTGTGCTACTGTTTATTTTCAGCAACCAGTAACATTTTAGATTGTTGCTGGTCTTCTACAGTTAGATGTCCTCTTAATAGTGGTTATAAAGATAAACAGCACAGGACAAACACATTGCAACTTATATTAAATAAGTCCCATACGTGTGGGGGATGCGACCGCTCCAGGGCCCTTGGCCAAGAAGGGGACCCATTTTGTGTAAGGTTTCCAAAAACTACCAGTCTGTGTGCCAACTGTTTTACCAGTGGTCTGTGTTCAAAAACATTTTTACCATTGTCTGCGAGCCAGCAAGCATGTAACCAGTGTCTGGCTGTGGTGCAGTGCAGTTTCCCAACCCGTTTTTCAGTGTCTGCATGCTAAGCATTAACGAGTCTTTGTGCCAACTATTTTTCCAGTGGTAATACAATCATTTTACCAACTCTCTGTGTGCCAAACATTTTACTAGCGTCAGTTGGTTATTTATTTAGAAGGGTTGAGGATCTAAGTTTAGAATACTGTTTTAATCTGACTGAATAGTTTTGCTAGGTGTATGGGGAAAGTTTGTTGTCTTTTTTGAAATGAGTGCCTTTAAAAAAATGTTAATGATGAATTTGTGGAGAAATGATTATTTGGTTTATGGTGCTGATTTGTGTTGCGGCGTAGTGTTGGGGGGTCCCATGCCCAAATTTTGCATCAGGCCCATACCATAAGTCGTGTAGCACACTACTGTATACGTGCAATTTTTACATCCCTATATTTGAAGGGAACTTCACCAGACACCATTATGCCAATAGAAGGCTGTAGCGAGTCTGCTATCTAGAAGCTGACAGACAATAATGTTACAACAAAAAATGATTCCTCTTTTAGGCAGAGATCATTTTCAGCACAGAGATCCTCCCCTCTTAGACACAAAATAGGGGATTTCACTGTGTAGCTTGTTTGCAGTCCTGGATTTACATTAGGCAAACTGGCACCAAGTAGGGGAGCCAGTGGTTAGAGGTGCAGCTGTCAATCTCACCAACCCCCTACATAGTCTATTTTAGAGCTTTCCCCTAAAATATTAAGACTCCTGAGGATATAAATCTGCCGCAGCTATCGCAAACATTCTTCACCACTTAATATATTTACCTATTATCTATATACTAAAAAGAGGTTGTTTATTTGCATGGAAGCTGGACCCACCTGCTTGCACTGGGCATTGTGACGTTCTAGCCAATGCCCACAGGTGGGTCCGGGAAGCCTGCCAAGGGGGGGAGTGTGTGGTGTGCGTGCAGGGGGACCGTGTAGAGGATTAGAGCCAGGAAGCAGTCGGAGAATTTCATCCCTAACGGTGGATCACACGAAAGGTAAATTATACTTACCTTCTGCCCTGGCTCCTGCTCAATTGATTAAAGAATGGGAAGTACGGCATAGCACCTAACCTCTGGGCTTCAATCAATACATTAAAGGGGTAGTTCAATTTTCTGGTGAAAATATTCTCTTTAAGGCTTTGTAAAAGGAAAGTTAGGGATATAATACATACGTACCCTTCAATCCTTTAATAGTTTACACAAACAACGTGATTCAGGAGGGGAATAATAAAGTGAACCTGATCTTAGCACAGCTCTGTGCAGCTCTATTTCTCAATAGTGTACCGATTTAAGGGGAATATTGGGTGTATGTATTTGGCAGGTGTAAATATATTAAACGAAGGGTAGCTGAAAAAAGAAACATTTTAAAATAAAAATCCATGTGACTGAGTTACCTTTAAGGTGGCCATACATATATTCGATTTTACTTACCCGACGAGCACTCCCGTGACATTCGATCAATCCTGCCGGAAACCACTTTCCTGTTCTTCTATGTGACCAAAATGCAATCGCAAAATGAATGAGGATTCTTTGATCACATGTCGGTCATGTAAAGAACGGGAGAGGTGGTTCCGGAGGATCGATCGAAAGTCACGGACGCTCGGGTGTAAGTAAAATCGAATATATGTATGGCCACCTTTAAAGTTTCTTTATATTATTTATAAACATAAAACGTGATTCATCACAATTTTTGTGCTGGTGATAACGGACAAATCCTTTAGAATTAATCGTGTCTTGTAACTTAAAGGAACTGTAAACCCAAAAAAACAAGTGTTTGCTAATCGTTTCTATATTCACAAGGGAGGTGAGAACGCTTATTCTCACCTCCCTGTGAATAATAGTTTGCTCAGGGGACACAGAAGAACTTACATTACTGTGCTCCACTCGCAGGTCCTTTCTGATCTGACAGCCGCGATGCCTGCTCTCCCGATCGCGCGCCTATCTTTGTATTGGCGCTGCGCCCAAAGATAGACGCGTTGGTCGGGAGAGGAGCCACGGGCATGCGGCGTCAGATCAGAAGGACCTGCGAGTGGAGCGCCAGGTAAGGTAAGTTCGGCTGTGTCCCCTGAGCAAAAATATTATTCACAGGAGGTGAGAAAAGCTTCTCACTAGACCTTTAATAAGAATGAATAATAGAAACGATTGGCAAACACTTGTTTTTTTAAGTTTACAGTTCCTTTAATGACAATACAGTAAGTGGGTGACAAGAAGGATCATATGAAAATTAAATCACATTGAATTAAAGTAGACGCAGTCGCCTTCTTTTAGAATAGGCCTAATTTTAGAATTATCCAAAATCAATGTACAGGAAAGAAGAACAGTAAGATCCCAAATGAGTCAGCATGACAGGACAGATTAAAAGGTTCCCTCTTTGTATAGTTTCAATTTTACCTCTAATAATAAAATTACTAGAAACTCAGATTGTACTGTTTCAAAAAACAAATAAGTTTAGACATGCTAACAGAAAACCTTGTCCCATTATTAGGGTCACTATACTCACTGAAACAACTTTACATTTTCTGAAACTACAATATGAGAGAAGTAAAATGGTGGTAACTCACATATTTATCTGTGCTTGGCTTTGACTATGTTTAGTGAGTGCTCCTAATTCCCCCCACCCTCCCTTACTCACTGCCTTCTTGTAGTGTCTGCGACACTTATAAGTTCTGTACAGCCTCATCATGGACACTGCTCTGCTTACACATCCCCCCCTCCCCTTCTCCCCCCCTTTTCTCTGCTGATTCTCTTAAATGTTGCAGAAAGTGTGCAGGCAGGCAGGCAAAGATGTCAGGCATGGGTCACATATTTTAATTTCTTCTTCTGGAGTGACAGGTCTTTCCCTGTAAATGCTCTGTTTTCAAATGATGATTTCTCAGTAAAGATACCCTTTAATTGCAAAACGTTGCCGGTGCTATAAATTTACAGGAACCCATCAAATGTAATTAAACATTTCTAACTGTAGTAGACCAGAAGGTCTAGGCCACACTTGCACGTTTTAAACACGTGATCCGATTGGCCTAAAAAGGTATCATCTGATTGGTTAAGGCAAATGAAAGCACAGGCAAATTTGTGCACCTCTTAAGCCTGATGTGCTGAGTATGCCCTATTTGACAATAACAAAATATTTACAATTGGGGAGGCTGAGCTTATTTAAATATACTTTTTTAAACTAATTGCTTTCATACATCCACAGAGAATGTTATGTAATACGTCGGTGTATAGGGAAGGTTACCAGATAACAGAAAAATATTGTCCTGCAAAAATATTACCGATGGGTTATTCCACCTATCGCGTTTGGGTTTTTTTGCGATTGCGCATGTGATTTTTCTACACAGCAATCACGGCAACACATGTGATTGCGATTCCGTTTGCATTATGCAATTGCATGTGATCACCATTTTAAAGCACAATAGCGTGCGATTTCGTATCCAAATGAAGAAATCACATGCGAAAACGCAGCGGAATTGTGTTTGCGGCGCAGTGTGGCCGTGCCCTTACTCTGGTTGCCGGATCGTGGGATCAGGTAGGGAAACAGTTAATAAAATTCATTAGCAGGGCTGCACAGATTGATTGTTACACTGTTGTGACACGTTTACACAATTACTAGCTTTTGATTTTTTCTCAAAGAAAACGAACAGTAACGCATAGAAAATCCATATAAACGTTGCATGAAAATGCTTAGTGTTATCATGTGTTCACGGCAACTTAAAGTGTGAATTATGCTTAACAACATTACAGTGCTTTTAACTATGCTGTGTGTATAGGCTGTTGTCACATGTCACTAGGAAAGGGGAGGTAAAGGTTATATCAGAGGGTTGTTTGCATTGGCAGAATTATAGCTTGAGAAGGTCTAAGACAACGACCGAAACAGCTGTTTTGTTGCACAATGAAATAAGTTAAGGGTTGTGTCCACCCTTAATTTTTTTTTTTACCAGACATTGCCCCTGTCCCCCAGCCCCAACCGCTATGTTAGTAATCTCAGAAAATGCCCCAAACTTTACTACCTTCCCTTGCCTCCGCCGCGCTGCCGGCCCCTCTGCTTGCAAGAAAATGCAAGCAGAGCAGGGCGGGACCGGCAGTCGCGTCTGTGATTGGCTGAGCGGCAGCCAATCACGGACGCGGCTGCCGGGAGTTCAGTGCGGCGGAGGCAAGAGGGAAGGTAAGTAATGTTCTGGGCATTTTCTGAGATTACTAACATAGCGGTTGAGGCTGGGGGGACAGGGGCAATGTCTGGTAAATGTTTTTTACGGTAGGGGAGGGATCCTAATGCGGAGGGAGAAGGGCTGCAGTACCATGCCAAACTTCTCCAGGAGGCCTGGTAGGTGGCAGAGTCCTATATGGACTCTGCTATCCTCCTGGGGGGCAGTTTTTTGGGACTTTGGGGGGGACTACAGGAGAACCATATGGAGCTGGGATGTGAGGTAAGGATTAAACTACACTACACAATGGGGCCAGTAGTGGGGGGTTATAGTTTTGGGGGTGGACATGCCCTTTAAAGTCCTATGAGTGCTCTGTGGCCTGTTCTACGGTTGGACATGCTGCGTTTATATTAGCTGTTGCCACACTAGCAAGGCACGGAAGCAATGCTCCAAATATTCTGTTGGTGATTGAAAAATGGTGATCAAATGCGCTCCATTAATGTTTTGAGTGCAGTGCAAATAGTGTGCCCATCACATTTGAATGCGATTCTCAGGTGCAACCGGAAGCATGTGAGAATCGCGACAGTGTGGCCTAGTGCGCACATTAAAATGCAGAAGTGTGGCCAAGCCCTTACACATAGCGGTCTAAAGGCTAGGCCACAGATCGCATTCGATTCAGGCAATAAAAAGCGCCAAATGGCCTCCACGCTCTGGTGTATGTTGCGCTGTGGTTGGATTTTTAAAGTGGCCGGTTTAGTCCATTCAGTGTGGCCTCACCCTAAGAGTATTTTTAGCAGAAATTATCTGCAGCTTGTAATCAACATAGCCTTACTAACTGTTAGTAGTCTATGTTGATTACAAGCTGCAGTTATATTAAACATTGGTCTAAATAACTAAAAGTTTGCAATTTAACTGTAATTAGCGATGGTCTGAAACCCCCTAAGACTGCAACACTCCAGATTTTTAAAGATAAACCCAACCGATTTGTATTTTTTCTAACAAAAGTTAACCTGCAGTGGTTAAATAAACAGTCCCCCCCCAGTCATGTTTTACCCACACGCACATTACTAGTAGTCGGTGTAGTAGGAACGTAAGATGAGCAATAGAGGACTGAGAACAAAGCACAGAGGTGAATGAATGGGGAGGGGGTTAATTATCTCTCATCACTGGGACTCTTCCCCCTGCAGCTTCCAGCCAAGCTTTGTAACTGGAGATAAGGGAGGCAGCAGCAGAACTTAGACTGGGTGTGGTGGGTGGGAAGGAGAGAGCAAAGCACAGCTGGAAGACAAGGCTGGGAAATCTGAGCTGCAACTGGGATTTAGCAAAGCAGCACAACGCTGGGGACTCATGTGACTACACTGCAGCAAACCCCTAAGGTGTCCAGCATACTATAGAGTCTATGATTTAAGGTGAGTGCTAATGTGCATAGTTGTGCAATAGGAACCAGGGCAACTGCAAACTCCAGTACTAGGCAGGGTGTTTTAAGACACTTTAAAACAAATTGCTATTGTTGTATTGTATAATGGGGTTCTCTAATGCCTGCAGTTTTGTCTAGGGGATGCTGGGATTTGTAGTTCAGTGTGACCTATGTGATTTAAAAAAATGGTAAGAATGTAATGAAGCCATATAGTTTACTACGCGTTAAATTACCATATAGGAAATGTACCGTGGCATGATGATTGTATGTATGAACTCATGTGGGTTACATTTCCTGATTTCAATATTTTTTTGGTCTTTGCCAAGTGAATATTTATGTTTGAATGAGTAAGTTTCCCCCCATGGATTTGGCTACTGATAAAGCAGTTGCCAGGGTGGGAAAGTCATTTGTTTTGGACTTTATTGGCAAATGATTGTGTCAGGGGAAACCAAGCGATTCCATGAAATGTAGCAAAGCTGCTGAATCTCTCCATAATGTTTTTAAAATTCTATGATACCAGGCGATCTGGATCGTCCAATAATGCACATTGCTGGTATAAAATGCCACTCCCCACTGAGGATATACCACCAACTGTATCTGTATGTCTGCCCACCCACTTAGATTGCAAGCTCTTCAGGGCAAGGGCCTCACCCGTGATACATCAAGAAAACAGCACTAATAATCTTACTGTGGGGGGTGGACATGCATTAATTCATTATCTTAACCTATTTCTGTGACTTTTTATAATTTACTATTACACATAATAATGTGGTTTGCTAGTGCATATATATACATTGCATAGGTACATACATATATATAACTGTCCTAGGTTTTTCTCATGAATCACTTAGATATTTTAATGTTCCTATCCAACTATGAGATCACTACTTGACTGTTTGTATCCAAACTCAGCTGCAAAGACTTGTTGCTGATAATGTGAGCTGTGTGTCTGATGGAGGAAGCTCTGCCTATCACTTTCCATTGAGGGCAACGGAATGCACTTCATTCATGACTCCTTTAGCGGCTATCATATAAATACAGCAGAAATCGGTGTTTCCCGTGATACACTTCTCGCTGTCAGATCTCCGTGATTTTTTCACCTAAATATGAATATTTATTGTAAATTTTATAATAAATAATGATGATGAATATCTCCTTTACAGACAGTGAGATTCAAAAATGCTCTGTACCATGTGTTTTACAGCTGAATATGTGGTAAAGGAATAGTTCACTCAAAAAGTGAACTGTTTCTTTAAATTATTGATTGAGAGCCCAGGAGGTTAAGGTGCTTAAAGAAATAGTTCACTCGAAACGTGAACTATTCCTTAAAGGGACAGTTCAGTGGAAATCATCAATATTGTTAAATTGTTAGTTTGTGTGATGCCTTCTTGTTATTCTACATATTCTCTCCCATTTAAAAAATCAGTTGATTTCATACCCTTTGCTGTTCCCTGCTGTGGACATTAGTAATCGACATTTCAGGTTCTACCGGTCCTTTTCTTCCCGGATGCACCACATCCTTGGGATGTTCCTCTAAGAGTAATTTCTACTGATGGCTGTTGGATGGGTCAAAGATGCTAGATCTCTACTGAGCAACTGAATCAACCCAGGTGCTGGGTTATGGCAAGACCATAACGGTTCTGTTATAGGTCCTGCAAACAGGAAGTCAGTATTTTGGTTGCATTTATTTATATACAAACTAAATGCTGAATTGGCAGATTAAGGCCATTGGGATGAAAAAATACTGCTCTTTTTTCTGAAAAGATATGTATTTGCACTGAACTTCCCCTTTAATGCATTGATAAGGAGCTATGTCTTACTTCTGTTCTTCAATCAAATGAGCAGGAGCCAGGGACAAGGTAAGTATATTACCTTTTGTCTGTCCAGTTCTAACCCTATAGCGCATGTGCACTATAGAGGATTAGAACCAGGAAGCGGTCAGAGATTTTTCTCTCGCAGCGTTGGATCACGTGAAAGTAAATATACTTACCTTTGTACCTGGTTCCGCTCAGTTGATTGAAGACTGAGGTAAGGCATAGTTCCTTATCAATGCATTAAAGGAATAGTTCACCTTTCGAGTGAACTATTTCTTTAAAACCAGTGTAAGGGCCAGGTCCCCATGCAATGCTATTGGAGTGTTCCCACTGGCACTGCATTTGGATCAGTTTTGGGAACACAATGTTGCACGACTTCATGTGCGTATTGTATGCGTTCCAATAGCAGTGACCTGCAGAAAGAGCGCAGAACACATAGCATATATCACACAAATAATCCTACATTTGCTGCCATGTGTGATAGTGGGACCTACCATATTATTCTACCACTATATGTTCTAGTACCTCCCACTGTTTTAATAGTTGCAGATGACCAGATTACGTAATATCAGCAACTGAACAAAGAGCTGATAGTTGATCTGAGAAACAAGAGGGATAAGCAGCCCCTGTCACGTGCGATAAGACAATGGATCTTCCGTATCACGATCTAACTCATCCTGGTTTTTATTATTGACTGATTAACTTTGAGTTTGTTCAGGCAAATAAATGATGAACACACAATGCTTTTGGTTATAGTCTCCATGTGCGTAAAAAGCCTCATTTCTAATTGTTGCAAACCTATATTTGTACCAAATTACTATTCATTTGAGAGGATTAGGTCTAAATGGTGCACAATAAAAATATGCTACAACCTCCATTGACAATCTACCATGCTTACAGGCTCGTACTGACATGTTTTTGATCTGCCCAGTTGGATGTCTAAAGCTGGTACACACACTAGGGATAAAGCCCCACAACTGATTTATCGCGACTGTGTGTAGTGGTTTTCCAGAACGAGCGACCAATCCTGTCATTTTTTTAAAATTGGTCCTGTGTGTACCCACCTTTAACTATGTTAGGAGCTTCCATCCTACTGTGAGAGCCAAAGTATGAATTTTCTATTCTTGGGATGGAAATGCCCTTTAAGCTAAACAGACTGCTAGGCCATTGCTGATCAGCTTGTCTTTTAACAGAAATCATAAATGAAAGCCAAACGAGTCAATGCTCAACCCACACCCATTCTGTTCTGTGCCCAGGGTGCAATTGCCTTTACTTTCGCTGTGTTATCAAGTATAATAAATTACCTTGTACTATTCCATGTGTTAGATTTGTTTTGTTTTTTAAATCTTTGTGGCACCCTCATCCAAGCTGCTATCGAAATAAATGCTAAAATTTGCTTTATTTATTTTTTCTTCATATATATATTTCTAAACCGCTTAATAATTAACAAAGCATAACGGAGAAAGAAAGTAGGACTTCCTAAAATAAACCCACTATTCTTAAACAGGAATCAGATTTAAAGCAAGAAAAAAAGAATGCAACTGTATTTTTCAAGCTTTTGCCTAGAACGCCCATTTGATCCATCACTCCCTTTGACCTCTGCAGGAAAAGTAGCTGCAGATATGTCCTGTCTGCCGTCTCCAGTTATTAACTGTTTGTGAATTTCCCTGCTAAAGGTTAACTTTGCATTTCCCTTAGATTCCATGTGGTTTCGTCTGCCCAAGGATAATTTAATGAAAACTGCTGATTGAGACAAGAAAGGAATTTAAGTGTAAGGCTAAACCCTACTAGGACGCATGATTGCAGTGCAGAGCAATTGTGGCGCGCTTCGTTATGCATGCAACATGCATCCGTCTTTACCTTTGCATGCATATGGGCTAAAAATCAATATTGCATTGCTCCAATAATGCACGAATGCAGCGCATGTAGTAGGTGTGCTCTTCTAATAGGCTTTTACAAGCCTGCACTCCCAGACGCAGTCGGATCACAAACGGATTGTGGGATAGTAGCCTCTTTTTCTCAGTCTAGGAGTAGCTTTGGTAACTTTAAGTAAATGGATTTTGGGGGTCTTTTATCACATACTGAATTATTGCAAGAGGGGTGAACATGCCCTTTAACACATGTACAGCCTTCACTAGGTTTCATTGTTTCCATTTGGAAGAGCTTTTTCAAAAGAGCTGCTATTGTAACAGGGTTTTTTTATACAGTAAACCTCAAATACCATACATTTACTGAACAGTAACATTGAGAGAAAATAACCGAGAGAGATTGCCGCTCTAGGTATTCTCCCCTTCCTGAATTCAATATGGGTTTTGCACCTGTGGTAAATCCCACAGATAATGAACAATTAGCTGGTGTTGCTAAAACTTGAGCATAACGCACATTGAATACATTGCACAAGTGTCTTTTGTGATACCAGCCTAATGAAAGCGTTAAAGTCACGCTAGCAGATATTGAATATGTTAGCACGACTTTAACTCTATTAAAGAGCTCAGCTGCTCTGTTTAAATTTGGCCCTTTATCTATCTTTAATTTGTCCAAACATGTCTGTGACTGTGGCACTGAGAATAAGTTTTCATCCAATTAGCAGTCTGAGGTGCTTATACTGGGGCCATAAAAGAAAATACAACAAACTTGTCTTAAAGGGGAAGTTCAGTGGCAAATACTATGCTTTCAGAAAAAAAAGCAGTTTTTTTCATCCCAATACCTTATTCTGCCAATTCAGCATTGTGTCTGTGTATAAATAAATGCAACTAAATACTGACTTCCTGTTTTGCAGGACCCTAATAGAGACTGTTATGGTCTTGCCCATGACCCAGCGCCTGGGTTGATTAAAGGACAATTATACCCTCCGCTCCTCTTCTTTGTTCTTACCTTTTACCAGGGTGAGGACCTGAACCGCCAGGTCCTCACCCGGTTCCGTAAACTATAAGCAGAGTCTTAGTGCAACGCTGCTCTGGTAGGCTCTGCCCCCTCCTCCCCTCCGCGACAGGCCAATAGGAGGCACGCTCTGCAACAAGCACACGGGAAAATGGGAGGAGGTTGATGATGCTGTGATCCACATCCTTTACACCTGTCTTTCAGTATATAGGGATAAGGGGCAGTCCCACCACGCCTATTTATTTGCTTTCCTATCCGCAATGAAATGTTATTTTAAAGGAAATCCGTGAAACGGCTTCAGCTGTGTGGGTTCAGTTTCTGATCTTTTTTCAATTGCACGTTTTTTTTTGCGACAAGCACATACATGCATTCACACAATAAATTGCCTCTTTTTGTGGCAATGCAGTGGGATCTAGCCCTAGAACTGGCTTTAAATATCGCTATCAGATTAACATGGCCACCGATGGGGTGACATTGGCTCGCAGCACCTTCTGTCCTTTGGTGTTTGCTGTTTGATTGCTGTCACATTCATGCAGCATTTTACTAACTGTGACCAGATATAAATTAAGATCAAAAAGGACCAAGTCTGTGGGCTGTTATTTGTCCCCATGTTCTCTTTATTTGTGTCACATGGACTGCAATACTTCTGACTGATGTTTTTTATGCTCTAAGCAGGACCAGGGTTGCCTCTGTGGCTAATCCATCTCTGACTGTGACAGTTCCTACTGTGCTAAACAGATGCAGTTGATTTTAAAGTGTAAAAGCAAGAGTTAACAAGTTAATACAGCTCAGGGGTAGCGCTATTGACCTGTCACATGTGACATTTATTGTTCTGCAAACTGCCAGGCAATATGGTTCATATAGTCCATCACTGACTGCAAAGAGCATGCCTAGAAATAAAAGATGTATCGAAAGAGCCCACAGCACACTGGGTTAATCCGCAGCAGTCAGTCGGATATTTGGTCGATTGGGGTAAATTAAAACATCGGGGAATTTCCTGTCCTTGGTTGAACATTTGTCCAAAATGGGTGTAAGTTTATACAGACAAGTCGGTAACTTTCAGTGATATATCAGATTCTGCCAACCAGTGGATCTGGGTCAAAATATCACAACATGTAAATGGGGAATTGTCATCCAGCAGATGTTGGTAATGCCAATTTCATTGATAGCTTTAAAATGGGCTAAATAAGACTCTAATATTTCACACGAAAGAGGGCCACAGACGCGTCCCCTAAAAAGTACACCAGTGAAGCAACCACTGTAAAGCAGCGAATGAATATTTATATGCCATACAAGACGCTAAAACCATCATAACTACACCACAATAACATAAACCTAGACTCTAAAACCGGGGGTTCCCCGTTAAACCAATAGGCAAAAGGGTTCTGGGACCCTGCATGGAATTAGGGGAGACACCACCCCCTCCCCATATTCATAAGAGAAGGTAACCAGTGTCCCCCAAGACTAGTCCGTACCAGGTAGATTGATCCTGCGACTCCGGTAGATCAATCCTAAGACTGCTGGGCTGAAAGAAAACAAATCAGTGGCAGTTCACATGGAACACAAGCAGGTAAATACGATCCTGTCTGTTAGGCTTCCCCGGGTCTGTGCCCACACGGCGGGACTTCCGCACCCACAGCTCTCACCAGGGCCGAACGGATGTCATCACTCCTCCCGAACTACCACTCATTGGCACCCCCAGCAGAGCTCCAACTGCCTTCACCGCGAGTCTTGACCCAGTCCCGGTTTAGGGGCTACCGCGCAGGGGACAGCC
This sequence comes from Hymenochirus boettgeri, assembly GCA_019447015.1. NCBI lineage: Eukaryota > Metazoa > Chordata > Amphibia > Anura > Pipidae > Hymenochirus > Hymenochirus boettgeri. Next base: position 41,594,688 of record CM033471.1, read on the forward strand.
TTACCAACGCCTCTCCGACTCCGCCTCCGCTCTGAAAACTCCTTAGGCAACATCTATGTACAGGGAAATTTCCAATGTTGACTATTGACACAAGTGTTTCAAAATGCCCTGTCTCCATCCTGATTACAAAGACAACCAGGTCCCAGCGCCTCCCATACAGGAATCCTTTGCACTTAAGCACGTTTCACCCACGTGGATTAACCCACACCACGGACTTCCTCAGGGTGCACCCTGATTATTGTGGTGTATTTATGATGTTTTTAGCGTCTTCTATGGCATAATAAATATTCATTCGCTGCTTTACATAGTGTGCTTCATGGTGTACTTTTTAGGGGACTGTCTGTGGCCTCTTTTCTGTGTAATATATAGTTGTTTATCACCAGGAGCACGCACCGCCTGAAATGGGCGATTACGGCAGCTTTATTTGGAGCTGTGCAACCGAATACAATATTTGTAAAATAGACTCTAATTACTGGTTTATACATATACTGTAGTTCTAGTTGATCTAGGGATACTTTCCGATTGCTATTGTGTAAGGATGGAATTTGTTGTCCCTTTTCAGGTGTGTTTTTTTGTGTTGGCCTGCCTCTGATCTGGTTGAATGGGTGATCCCCCAGACACTACGTTTATGGGCTATCCTGCTGGATGTCGGGAGATTAAACAGGCTTTCTTGGCCCAGTTTGGTCCTAGTTACCATCCACAATATAATTATCAAGACGCCATGAATCTGAATTAGGATTAAAGGACATCTAGTGGGAAAATTAACTTTTTCCCCTGTCTTTCCATGTGTTCTATAATACCCAATCCCCAGAGTGTCTGTATTTTCTTAAGTTTCTCTCTCTCTTGTCCTGAGATACACAGTTAGAATATGTGATTGCATTCCTCTGACTCCTACTTGTACTGTCAATCAAATCTTGTGACGTGACCCTCTTCCCCTGCTCAAGTCCCTCCCTCCTCCCTCCTTTGTTACAAACATTATACGTGGAAAGGTAGCTTGACTGTAGAGAAAGCCTGACTGACCAACCTTCTTCATGCTTTCGCTGATGCTGATGGGTCACAAAGAGAGAGATCTTATTGCAGCAGTAAACTACTGTTCTCCCTTCTCTTTCATGTCTCCAGGACGCTTGCTTTCTATTGGCCACTGTGCGTGGGTGTGTTTTTCGGATGTGAACTTTTAACTCCTACTACTGCATATGATAAGCTTGTCAGGCAGTCAGAGTTTAGACATGAGAAGGTAACGGGGAAGGGGGGAGTCCTGCAGAGAGATCTGACACCATGAAAAGCAGAGTCACTGACAGAGGTAGGAGAAAGGCACCACGAGTACATGAATTTAACTTGCAATGGGGCAATTTGTGTTTTTCACTTTAGATGGCCTTTAAACTCTTATTTCCTGTACCTTACTGTGCGAGATGGGTTGAAATCAAATGGGGGCCCATTCAGGACTGTGATTTGTGGTCCTATATTTGCTTATAAGTGTTTTGTATGGAATGGACTTCTAAATTTGCACCCTGGTATTCCTAGGCCCTATGCAAGTGCCTAGGTTGCATAACTCACTAGCAGAGACATGATCAGCATCATCTGAATATCTGATATTGTCAGCAGTTATTTGCAGCTTTACAGATTCCTGCTGCACAGAAGAAATTGTAGTGCAGGACATACTGTAAATCTGATCTTGATATTGTTAACACAAACCTGCCTGCCACACAACCACATTCGCTCTACACAACACCCTGCACTAACATCATATCTGTTTGCATAGAAATCTTCCCTGTGGTAGGAAATCTTCCTCTGACAAGTCCCAAACGAGCTTGCTTCTGTGCGCGCATGACCATAAACGCATGCACCCACATTCAAGCTCTTTCGGGGACCTTCAGAGGAATAGTGGGAGCCACAATCTTGGGTAAGTTCTGTATCTTCACTCCAGGGTCCTGAAAATGGGAGGTAAATAGCTATGTCTTATTTTAATTAGCTGAAAAGGTAAGTTTTTTGAGTGGAAATACTTTAAGTTATGTTCCAGTCAGTGCCAATTGAGGCATAATGATAATGCTGTTGGAGCGAGAAAGCAAGTTGATCACCCTTAGTATTCAAACTTATACCAGTCACAGCCTGCCTGTGCACAGAAAATGCTTGGAATCCATGACCGCAAGCCGAGGACCTTTTCTCACAGAGTGTTTTTAAAACCTAGCGAGGTCTAGATTTTGGAGAAATTATGTTCCGGTTTTTATTTTTTCGGGGGGGGGGGTTTGACATGCAAGTAACACTGCCCCTGCCTTTTACTGCCACCATTGTTGGCGTCTTTCCTGCCCCGTTCGTGTTATTTGCTCTATAGTACACAGAGGAGAAAGGTTTGAAATGACTCTTACAATTTATCTATGGAATTAGTCTTGGATAGGCAAGGATGTTTATATCCGCATTTACTTGGCTATAAATGTAAGTCGGAAATAAAGCCGTGTTACAGGACTTACGGTACAAATATTTAAAAATATTATTAATATAGTTTATTTAGTTGAAAAAGCTCCGAGGCTATACCCTCTTCATCAGTTGGAGCAGTACTGATTGTACAAAGTTTAAACAAGTAAAATCTATTTCCAAAAGATAATTAGATAAGCTAAGCAAAACACACAGGGGGGAGAGAATAAAAAACACAGTACTTTTATTTTCAGACATCTACATATTGGAGTAATACGGCACTATAATAAATTTCATGACTTACTATAAATATCTTCCTAAGGCCGAGGCCACACTTTCCAGTGCGCTCGTGCACATGTGCGCAATCGTAGCGCATGCGATTGCCCAAAAAATGCTGATCGCAGCTCACCTAGTGTGGCCACAACAATTGCCCAACACTAGTGTGCGCTTTTCACACACATCGCGATAGGATCGGGTGTTAAAATGCCGTTTGGGGCCTTGGCCCTTATTGAATTATATTGTAATGTGTTTATTATTATCCCCACTGTTGATCCTTCTTCAAGGGCAATGTTTAACAAGTGTGGCCTTTTTCTGTATACCAGATGGATTTAGCCTCACTTCTGACACTAACATTTTTGTAGCATATTTTGCAGGGGCCACGAGACAACCCAACAGAAGGGAAATTAGATACAAATGAATCCTCAGGGCCATGCATGTATACTATATATATATTTCTTCCACAGAAGTAGTCAGTCTATAAAAAATGGCTTTATTGTTTTAAATCATCTACCCATGTTATAGTATAACGATGTTTCGGTAGGCCCTTTCTCAGTTTTAGTACAATGAAACATAGTGTAAGAGTTGATTAAACAATACAAAGCAATTTCTATAGACGTGTGCTGCTGTTCTGGGACGAAGAATGCGGATACATTTGTTTTTTGTCAGCTTTGCACGTTCCTTTCTGATTTAGCTGGTGCTGCGGCACTTTTTTTGCCTATATATGTATAAACAATGAAGGATTGTGGAAAGCCACTCAATAGGCTAAAATTACACACTATACATTTAGAGGAAGTCTGGTCAACATTTATTTACAAACATGAAAAAAGCTAATCAATGCACATCCATTGGGCCCCATAACAATATCATATATGTCTGCACACTGGCATTAAATTATAAACAAAGGGGCTTATATATAACATTACTGTGATCACCGAAATGACTTAAGCCTTTCCAACCACATCAAGGGTAACCCCATCTGGAAGGTCCTAAATTCTACACCTTTTGAAGGTTTACCAGATAACAGAAAATATTGTCCTGCAAAAATATTAACCGATGGGTTATTCCACACTATCGCGTTTTGGGTTTTTTTGCGATTGCGCATGTGATTTTTTCTAACACAGCAATCACGGCAACACATGTGATTGCGATTCCGTTTGCATTATGCAATTGCATGTGATCACCATTTTAAAGCACAATAGCGTGCGATTTCGTATCTCAAATGAAGAAATCACATGCGAAAACGCAGCGGAATTGTGTTTGCGGCGCAGTGTGGCCGTGCCCTTACTCTGGGTTGCCGGATCGTGGGATCAGGTAGGGAAACAGTTAATAAAATTCATTAGCAGGGCTGCACAGATTGATTGTTACACTGTTTGTGACAACGTTTACACAATTACTAGCTTTTGATTTTTTCCTCAAAGAAAAACGAACAGTAACGCATAGAAAATCCATATAAAACGTTGCATGAAAATGCATTAGTGTTATCATGTGTTTCACGGCAACTTAAAGTGTGAATTATGCTTTAACAACATTACAGTGCTTTCTAACTATGCTGTGTGTATAGGCTGTTGTCACATGTCACTAGGAAAGGGGAGGTAAAGGTTATATCAGAGGGTTGTTTGCATTGGCAGAATTATAGCTTGAGAAAGGTCTAAGACACAGACCGAAACAGCTGTTTGTTGCACATGAAATAAAGTTAAAGGGTATGTCCACCCTTAATTTTTTTTGTTTACAAGAACATGCCCCGTCCCCCAGCCCCAACCGCTAGTTAGTAATCTCAGAAAATGCCCCAAACTTTACTTACCTTCCTCTTGCCTCCGCCGCGCTGCCGGCCCTCTGCTTGCAAGAAAATGCAAGCAAGGGCGGGACCGGCAGTCGCGTCTGTGATTGCTGAGCGGCAGCCAATCACGGACGCGGCTGCCGGGAGTTCAGTGCGGCGGAGGCAAGAGGGAAGGTAAGTAATGTCTGGGCATTTTCTGAGATTACTAACATAGGGTTGAGGCTGGGGGGACAGGGGCAATGTCTGGTAAAATGTTTTTTACGGTAGGGGGAGGGAATCCTAATCGGGAGGGGGAGAAGGGCTGCAGTACGCATGCCAAACTTCTCCAGGAGGCCTGGTAGGTGCAGAGTCCTATATGGACTCTGCTATCCTCCTGGTGGGAGTTTTTTGGGACTTTGGGGGGGATACAGGAGAACCATATGGAGCTGGGATGTGAGGTAAGGATTAAACTACACTACACAATGGGGCCAGTAGTGGGGGGATTATAGTTTTGGGGGTGGACATGCCCTTTAAAGTCCTATGAGTGCTCTGTGGCCTGTTCTACGGTTGGACATGCTGCGTTTATATTTAAGCTGTTGCCACACTAGCAAGGCACGGAAGCAATGCTCCAAATATTCTGTTGGTGATTGAAAAATGGTGATCAAATGCGCTCCATTAATGTTTTGGAGTGCAGTGCAAATAGTGTGGCCCATCACATTTGAATGCGATTCTCAGGTGCAACCGGAAGCATGTGAGAATCGCGACAGTGTGGCCTAGTGCGCACATTAAAATGCAGAAGTGTGGCCAAGCCCTTACACATAGCGGTCTAAAGGCTAGGCCACAGCATCGCGATTCGATTCAGGCAATAAAAAGCGCCAAATGGCCTGGCCACGCTCTGGTGTATGTTGCGCTGTGGTTGGATTTTTAAAGTGGCCGGTTTAGTCCATTCTAGTGTGGCCTCACCCTAAGAGTATTTTTAGCAGAAATTATCTGCAGCTTGTAATCAACATAGCCTTACTAACTGTTAGTAAGTCTATGTTGATTACAAGCTGCAGTTAATATTAAACATTGGTCTAAATAACTAAAAGTTTGCAATTTAACTGTAATTAGCGGATGGTCTGAACACCCTAAGACTGCAACACTCCAGATTTTTAAAGATAAACCCAACCGATTTGTATTTTTTCTAACAAAAGTTAAACCTGCAGTGGTTAAAATTAAACAGTCCCCTCCCCAGTCATGTTTTACCCCACGCACATTACTAGTAGTCGGTGTAGTAGGGACGTAAGATGAGCAATAGAGGACTGAGAACAAAGCACAGAGGTGAATGAATGGGGAGGGGGGTTAATTATCTCTCATCACTGGGAATCTTTCCCCTGCAGCTTCCAGCCAAGCTTTGTAACTGGAGATAAGGGAGGGCAGCAGGCAGAACTTAGACTGGGGGTGTGTGGGTGGGGAAGGGAGAGAGCAAAGCACAGCAGTGGAATAGGACAAGGCTGGGAAATCTTGAGCTGCAACTGGGATTTAGCAAAGCAGCCAAACGCTGGGGACTCATGTGACTACACTGCAGCAAACCCCTAAGGTGTCCAGCATACTATAGAGTCTATGATTTAAGGTGAGTGCTAATGTGCATAGTTGTGCAATAGGAATCCAGGGGCAACTGCAAACTCCAGTACTAGGCAGGGTGTTTTAAGACACTTTAAAACAAATTGCTATTGTATGTATTGTATAATGGGGTCTTCTAATGCCTGCAGTTTTGTCTAGGGGATGCTGGGATTTGTAGTTCAGTGTGACCTATGTGATTTTAAAAAAAATGGTAAGAATGTAATGAAGCCATATAGTTTACTGCCGGTTAAATTACCATATAGGAAATGTACCGTGGCATGATGATTGTATGTAATGAACTCATGTGGGTTACATTTCCTGATTTCATAATTTTTTTTGGTCTTTGCCAAGTGGATAATTTATGTTTGAATGAGTAAGTTTCCCCCCATGGATTTGGCTACTGATAAAGCAGTTGCCAGGGTGGGAAATGTCATTTGTTTGTGACTTTTATTGGCAAATGATTGTGTCAAGGGGAAACCAAGCGATTCCATGAAATGTAGCAAAGCTGCTGAATCTCTCCAATAATGTTTTTAAAATTCTATGATACCAGGCGGATCTGGATCGTCCAATAATGCACATTGCTGGTATAAAATGCCACTCCCCACTGAGGATATACCACCAACATGTATCTGTATGTCTGCCCACCCACTTAGATTGCAAGCTCTTCAGGGCAAGGGCCTCACCCGTGATACATCAAAGAAAACAGCACTAATAATCTTACTGTGGGGGGTGGACATGCAATTTAATTCTTATTCTTAACCTATTTCTGTGACTTTTTATAATTTACTATTACACATAATAATGTGGTTTGCTAGTGCATATATAATACATTGCATAGGTACATACACATATATAACTGTCCTAGGTTTTTCTCATGAATACACTTAGATATTTTAGATGTTCCTATTCCAACTATGAGATCACTACTTGACTGTTGTATCCAAACTCAGCTGCAAAGACTTGTTGCTGATAATGTGAGCTGTGTGTCTGATGGAGGAAGCTCTGCCTATCACTTTCCATTGAGGGCAACGGAATGCACTTCATTCATGACTCCTTTAGCGGCTATCATATAAATACAGCAGAAATCGGTGTTTCCCGTGATACACTTCTCGCTGTCAGATCTCCGTGATTTTTTCACCTAAATATGAATATTATTTTCATAATAAATAATGATGATGAATATCTCCTTTAACAGACAGTGAGATTCAAAAATGCTCTGTACCATGTGTTTTACCAGCTGAATATGTGGTAAAGGAATAGTTCACTCAAAAAGTGAACTGTTTCTTTAAATTATTGATTGAAGCCCAGGAGGTTAAGGTGCTTAAAGAAATAGTTCACTCGAAACGTGAACTATTCCTTTAAAGGGACAGTTCAGTGGAAATCATCAATATTTGTTAAATTGTTAGTTTGTGTGATGCCTTCTTAGTTATTCTACATATTCTCTCCCATTTTAAAAAATCAGTTGATTTCATACCCTTTGCTGTTCCCTGCTGTGGACATTAGTAAGCTGACATTTCAGGTTCTACCGGTCCTTTTCTTCCCAGGATGCACCACATCCTTGGGATGTTCCTAAGAGTAATTTCTACTGATTGGCTGTTGGATGGGTCAAAGATGCTCAGATCTCTACTGAGCAACTGAATCAACCCAGGTGCTGGGTTAATGGCAAGACCATAACGGTCTGTTATAGGGGTCCTGCAAACAGGAAGTCAGTATTTTGGTTGCATTTATTTATATACAAACTAAATGCTGAATTGGCAGATTAAGGCCATTGGGATGAAAAAATACTGCTCTTTTTTCTGAAAAGCATATGTATTTGCACTGAACTTCCCCTTTAATGCATTGATAAGGAGCTATGTCTTACCTTCTGTTCTTCAATCAAATGAGCAGGAGCCAGGGACAAAGGTAAGTATATTTACCTTTTGTGCTGTCCAGTTCTAAACCTCTATAGCGCATGTGCACTATAGAGGATTAGAACCAGGAAGCGGTCAGAGATTTTTATCTCTGCAGCGTTGGATCACGTGAAAGGTAAATATACTTACCTTTGTACCTGGTTCCTGCTCAATTGATTGAAGACTGAGGTAAGGCATAGTTCCTTATCAATGCATTAAAGGAATAGTTCACCTTTCGAGTGAACTATTTCTTTAAAACCAGTGTAAGGGCCAGGTCCCCATGCAATGCTATTGGAGTGTTCCCACTGTGCACTGCATTTGGATCAGTTTTGGGAACACATATGTGCACAACTTCATGTGCGTATTGTATGCGTTCCAATAGCAGTGACCTGCAGAAGAGCGCAGAACACATAGCATATCACACAAATAATCCTACATGTGCTGCCATGTGTGATAGTGGGACCTAACCATATTATTCTACCCCTAATGTTCTAGTAACCTCCCACTGTTTTAATAGTTGCAGATGACCAGATTACAGTAATATCAGCAACTGAACAAAGAGCTGAGTAGTTGATCTGAGAAACAAGAGGGAGTAGCAGCCCCTGTCACGTGCAGATAGACAAATGGATCTTCCGTATAAACAGGATCTTAACTCATCCTGGTTTTTATTATTGACTGATTAACTTTGAGTTTGTTCAGGCAAATAAATGATCGAACACACACGATGCTTTTTGGTTATAGTCTCCATGTGCGTAAAAAGCCTCATTTCTAATTGTTGCAAACCTATATTTGTACCAAATTACTATTCATTTGAGAGGATTAGGTCTAAATAGTGCACAATAAAAAGATGCTACAACCTCCATTGACAATCTACCATGCTTACAGGCTCGTACTGACATGTTTTTGATCTGCCCAGTTGGATGTCTAAAGCTAGGTACACACACTAGGGATAAAGCCACCAAACTGATTTATCGCGACTGTGTGTAGTGGTTTTCCAGAACGAGCGACCAATCCTGTCATTTTTTTTAAAAATTGGTCCTGTGTGTACCCACCTTTAACTATGTTAAGGAGCTATCCTACTGTGAGGCAGCAAAGTATGAATTTCTATTCTTGGGATGGAAATGCCCTTTAAGCTAAACAGACTGCTAGGCCATTGCTGATCAGCTTGTCTTTTTACAGAAATCATAAATGAAAGCCAACGAGTCAATGCTCAACCCACCCCATTCTGTTCTAGTGCCCAGGGTGCAATTGCCTTTACTTTCCTGCTGTGTTATCAAGTATAATAAATTACCTTGTACTATTCCATTGTGTTAGATTTGTTTTGTTTTTTTAAATCTTTGTGGCACCTCATCCAAGCTGCTATCGAAATAAATGCTAAATTTGCTTTATTTTATTTTTTCAATCATTAATAATATATTTCTAACATGCTTAATAATTAACAAAGCATAACAGGAGAAAGGAAGAGTAGGACTTCCTAAAATAAACCCACTATTCTTAAAAGGAAATCAGATTTAAAGCAAGAAAAAAAAGAATGCAACTGTATTTTTCAAGCTTTTGCCTAGAACGCCCATTTGATCCATCACTCCCTTTGACCTCTGCAGGAATAGCTGCAGATATGTCCTGTCTGCCGTCTCCAGTTATTAACTGTTTGTGAAATTTCCCTGCTAAAGGTTAACTTTGCAATTCCCTTAGATTCCATGTGGGTTTCGTCTGCCCAAGGATAATTAATGAAAACTGCTGATTGAGACAAGAAAGGAATTTAAGTGTAAAGGCTAAACCCCTAGGACGCATGATTGCAGTGCAGAGCAATTGTGCGCGCTTCTGTATGCATGCAACATGCATCCGTCAATTTACCTTTGCATGCCATATGGGCTAAAAATCATAATTGCATGTGCTCCCATAATGACAGAAGTGCAGCGCAGTGAGTAGTAGGTGTGCTCTAATAGGCTTTACAAGCCTGCACTCCCAAAGCGCAGTCGGATCACAAAACGGATTGTGGGATAGTAACCTCTTTTCTCAGTCTAGGAGTAGCTTTGGTAACTTTAAGTAAAATGGATTTTGGGGGTCTTTTATCACATACTGAATTATTGCAAGAGGGGTGAACATGCCCTTTAACACATGTACAGCCTTCACTAGGTTTCATTGTTTCCATTTGGAAAGATTCTTTGCAAAAGAGTGCTATTGTACAGGGTTTTTTTTTTACAGTAAACCTCAAATACCATACATTTACTGAACAGTAAAATTGAGAGAAATAACCGAGAGAGATTGCCGCTCTAGGTAATCTCCCTTCCTGAATTCAATATGGGTTTTGCACTGTAGGTAAATCCCAAACAGGATATAGACAATTAGCTGGTGTTGCTAAAACTTGAGCATAACGCACATTGAATACATTGCACAAGTGTCTTTGTGAGTACCAGCCTAATGAAAGCGTTAAGTCACGCAGCAGATATTGAATATGTTAGCACGACTTTAACTCTATTAAAGAGCTCAGCTGCTCTGTTTAATTGGGCCTTATCTATCTTTAATTGTCCAAACATGTCTGTGACTGTGGCACTGAGAATAAGTTTATCCAATTAGCAGTCTGAGTGCTAATACTGGGGCATAAAAGAAAATACACAACTTGTCTTAAAGGGGAAGTTCAGTGCAAATACATATGCTTTTCAGAAAAAAGAGCAGTATTTTTTCATCCCAATGACCTTATTCTGCCAATTCAGCATTGTGTCTGTTGTATAAATAAATGCAATGAAATACTGACTTCCTGTTTGCAGGACCCTAATAGAGACTGTTATGGTCTTGCCCATGACCCAGCGCCTGGGGTGATTAAAGGACAATTATACCTCCGCTCCTCTTTTTTGTTCATTACCTTTTACCGGTGAGGACCTGAACCGCCAGCCTCACCCCTGGGTTCGCGTAACTTAAAGCAGAGTCTTAGTGCAACGTGCTCTGGTAGGCTCTGCCCCCTCCTCCCCGTCCGCGACAGGCCAATAGGAAGGCACGCTCTGCAACAAGCACGGAAAATGGGAGGAGGTTGATGATGCTGGTTGCATCCACATCCCTTACACCTGTCTTTCAGTATATAGGATAAGGGGCAGGTCCACCCACCAGATTTATTATTGCTTTCCTATCCGCAATGAAATGTTATTTTAAGGAAATCACGTGAAACGGCTTCAGCTGTGTGGGTTCAGTTCTGATCTTTTTTTCAATTGCAGTTTTTTTCGCAGACAAGCACATACATGCATTCACAAATAAATTGCCTCTTTTTGTGAAGCCGTGGGATCTAGCCCTAGAACTGGCTTTAAATATCTCTATCAGATGGAACATGGCCACCGATGGGGGTGACATTGGCTCGCAGCACCTTCTGTCCTTTGTGTTGCTGTTTGATTGCTGTCACATTCATGAGCATTTTACTAACTGACCAGAGATAAATTAAGATCAAAAAGGACCAAGTCGGGCTGTTATTTGTCCCATGTTCTCTTTATTTGTGTCACATGGACTGCAAACTTCTGACTGATGTTTTTTATGTCTCTAAGCAGGAACCAGGGTTGCCTGTGGCTAAATCCACTCTGACTGTGACAGTTCCTACGTGCAACAAGATGCAGTGATTTTAAGGATGTAAATGCAAGTTAAAAGTTTATCAGCTAAGGGGTAGCGCTATTGACCTGTCACATGTGAATTTATTGTTCTGCAAACTGCAGGCAATATGTTCATAAGTCCATCACTGACTGCAAATGAGCAGCCTAGAAATAAAAATGGTATCGAAAGATGCCCACAGCACACTGGGTTAATCCGCAGCATCAGTCGGATATTGGTCGATTGGGGTAAATTAAAACATCGGGGAATTTTTTCCTGTCCTTGGTTGAACATTTGTCCAAATGGGGTGTAAGTTTATACAGACAAGTCGGTAACTTTCAGTGATATATCAGATTCTGCCAACCAGTGGATCTGGTCAAAATATCACAACATGTAATAGGGAATTGTCATCAGCCAGATGTTGGTAATGCCAAGTTCATTGAATAGCTTAAAAGTGGGCTAAATAAGACTCTAATATTTCACACGAAGAGGGCCACAGACGGTCCCCTAAAAAGTACACCAGTGAACACACCACTGTAAGCAGCGAATGAATATTTTATTATGCCATACAAGACGCTAAAACCATCATAACTACCACCACAATAATAAATAAACACTAGAATCTAAAACCGGGGCGTTCCCCGTTAAACCAATAGGCAAAAGGGTTCTGGGATCCCTGCATGGAATTAGGGGAGACACCACCCCTCCCCATATTCATAAGAGAAGGTAACCAGTGTCCCCCAAGACTAGTCCGTACCAGTAGATTGATCCTGCGACTCCGGTAGATCAATCCTAAGCTGGGCTGAAAGAAAACAAATACATGGCAGTTCACATGGAACCAAAGCAGGTAAATACATGATGTGTGTAGGCTTCCCCCGGGTCTGTGCTCCCCAACGGCGGGACTTCCGCACCTCAGCAGCTTCTCACCAGGGCCGAACGGATGTCACTCCTCCGGAACTACCACTCATTGGCACCTCCACAGCAGAGCTCCAACTGACCTTCACCGCGAGTCTTGACCCAGTCCGGTTTAGGGGCTACCGCGCAGGGGACAGCCTTACCAACAGCCTCTCCGACTCCGCCTCCGCTCTGAAAACTCCTTAGGCAACATCTATGTACAGGGAAATTTCCAATGTTGACTATTGAACACAAGTGTTTCAAAATGCCCAGTGTCTCCATCCTGATTACAAAGACACCAGGTCCAGCGCTCTCCATACAGGAATCCTTTGCACTTAAGCACGTTTCACCCACGTGGATTAACCCACACACGGACTTCCTCAGGGTGCACCCTGATTATTGTGGTGTATTTATGATGTTTTTAGCGTCTTCTATGGCATAATAAAATTTCATTCGCTGCTTTACAGTAGTGTGCTTCAATGGTGTACTTTTTAGGGGACTGTCTGTGGCCCTCTTTTCGTGTAATATATAGTTGTTTATCACCAGGAGCACCGCCTGAAATGGGCGATTACGGCAGCTTATTTGGAGCTGTGCAACTGAATACAATATTGGTAAATAAGACTCTAATTACTGGTTATTAATACATATACTGTAGTTCTAGTTGATCTAGGGATACTTTCCGATTGCTATTGTTAGTAAGGATGGAATTGTTGTCCCTTTTCAGGTGTGTTTTTTGTTTTGCCTGCCTCTGGATCTGGTTGAATGGGTGATCCCCCAGACTACGTTTAGTGGGCTATCCTGCTGGATGTCGGGAGATTAAAACAGGCTTCTTGGCCCAGTTTGGTCCTAGTTACCATCCACAATATAATATCACGCGCCATGAATCTGAATTAGGATTTAAAGGACATCTATAGTGGGAAAATAACTTTTTCCCCTGTCTTTCCATGTGTTCTATAATTACCCAATCCCCAGAGTGTCGTATTTTCTTAAGTTTCTCTCTCGTCCTGAGATACAAAGTTAGAATATGTGATTGCATTCCTCTGACTCCTACTTGTACTGTCAATCAAATCTTTGTGACGTGACCCTCTTCCCTGCTCAAGTCCCTCCCTCCTCCTCCTTTGTTACAAACATTAATCGTGGAAAGGTAGCTTTGACTGTAGAGATAAGGCTGACTTGACCAACCTTCTTCATACTTTCGCTGATTGCTGATGGGTCACAAGAGAGAGATCTTATTGCAGCAAGTAAAACTACTGTTCTCCCTTCTCTTTCATGTCTCCAGGAAGCTTGCTTTCTATTGGCCACTGTGCGTGGGGTGTGTTTTTCAGGATGTTGAACTTTAACTCCCTACTGCATATGAAAGCTTGTCAGCGTAGTCAGAGTTTAGACATGGAGAAGGTAACGGGAAGGGGGGAGTCCTGCAGAGAGATCTGACACCATGAAAAAGCAGAGTCACTGACAGAGGTAGGAGAAAGGCAACAGAGTACATGAATTTAACTTGCAATGGGGCAATTTGTGTTTTTCACTTAGATGGCCTTTAAACCTGTATTTCCTGTACCTTACTGTGCAGAGATGGGTTGAAATCAAATGGGGGCCCTATTCAGGACTGTGATTTGTGGTCCTATTATTTGCTTATAAGTGTTTTGTATGGAATGGACTTCTAAATTTGCCCCTGGTATTTCCTAGGCCCTATGCAAGTGCCTAGGTTGCATAATCTCACTAGCAGAGACATGATCAGCATCATTCTGTATCTGATATTGTCAGCAGTTATTTGCAGCTTTACCGATTCCTGCTGCACAGAAGTAATTGTAGTGCAGGACATACTGTAAATCTGATCTTGATATTGTTAACACCAAAACCTGCCTGCCAGAACAACCACAGTTCGCTCACACAACACCCTGCACTAACATCATATCTGTTTGCATAGAAATCTTCTGTGGTAGGAAATCTTCCTCTGACAAGTCCCAAGGAGCTTGCTCTGTGCGGCATGACCATAACCATGCACCCACATTACAAGCTCTTTCGGGGACCGTCAGAGAAGGAATAGTGGAGAGCACAATCTTGGGTAAGTTCTGTATCTTCACTCCAGGGTCCTGAAGAATGGAGGGTAATAAGCTAGTCTTATAATTAATTAGCTGAAGAAAGGTAAGTTTTTTGAGTGGGAATACCCTTTAAGTTATGTTCCAGTCAGTGCCAATTGGTAGGCATTAATGATAATGCTGTTGGAGCGAGAAAGCAAGTTTGATCACCCTTAGTATTCAAACTTATCACAGTCACAGCTGCCTGTGACAGAAAATGCTTGGAATAACCATAGCCGCAAGCCGAGGGACCTTTGCCTCACAGAGTGTTTTAAACCTAGCGAGGTCTAGATTTTGGAGAAAATTATGTTCCGGTTTTTATTTTTTCGGGGGGGGGGGTTTGACATGCAATGTAAACTACTGCCCCGACCTTTTACTGCCACCAGATTTGGCGTCTTTCCTGCCCGTTCGTGTTATTGCTCTATAGTACACAGAGGAGAAGGGTTTGAAATGACTCTTACAATTTATCTATGGAATTAGTCTTGATAGGCAAGTGATGTTAATCCGCTAGTTACTTGGCTATAAATTGTAAGTCGGGAAATAAAGCGTGTTACAGGACTTACGGTACTAAATATTTAAAAATATTTATAATATAGTTTATTTAGTTGAAAAGCTCGAGGGCTATACCCTCTTCATCAGTTGGAAGCAGTACTGATTGTAACAAAGGTTTAACAAAGTAAAATCTATTTCCAAAAGATAATTAGATAAGCTAAGCAAAACAAAAGGGGGGAGAGAAAAAAAAACACAGTACTTTTATTTTCAGACATCTACATATTGGAGTAATACGGCACTATAAAAATTTCATGACTTCATAAATATACTTCCTAAGGCCGAGGCCACACTTTCAGTGCGCTCGTGCACATGTTGCGCAATCGTAGCGCATGCGATTGCACAAAAAATTGCTGATCGCAGCTCACCTAGTGTGGCCACAACAATTGCCCACACTAGTGTGCGCTTTTCACACAAATCGCGATAGGATCGGGTGTTAAAATGCCTTTGTGGGGCTGGCTTCTAACCGCTTAATAATTAACAAAGCATAACAGGAGAAAGGAAGAGTAGGACTTCCTAAAATAAACCCACTATTCTTTAAACAGGAAATCAGATTTAAAGCAAGAAAAAAAAGAATGCAACTGTATTTTTCAAGCTTTTGCCTAGAACGCCCATTTGATCCATCACTCCCTTTGACCTCTGCAGGAAGTAGCTGCAGATATGTCCTGTCTGCCGTCTCCAGTTATTAACTGTTTGTGAAATTTCCCTGCTAAAGGTTAACTTTGCAATTTCCCTTAGATTCCATGTGGTTTCGTCTGCCCAAGGATAATTTAATGAAAACTGCTGATTGTGACAAGAAAGGAATTTAAGTGTAAAGGCTAAACCCTACTAGGACGCATGATTGCAGTGCAGAGCAATTGTGCGCGCTTCTGTGTGCATGCAACATGCATCCGTCAATTTACCTTTGCATGCAATATGGGCTAAAAATCATAATTGCATGTGCTCCAATAATGCACAGAAGTGCAGCGCATGTAGTAGGTGTGCTCTAATAGGCTTTTACAAGCCTGCACTCCCAAGAGCGCAGTCGGATCACAAAACGGATTGTGGGATAGTAAGCCTCTTTTCTCAGTCTAGGAGTAGCTTTGGTAACTTTAAGTAAAATGGATTTTGGGGGGTCTTCTATCACATACTGAATTATTGCAAGAGGGGTGAACATGCCCTTTAACACATGTACAGCCTTCACTAGGTTTCATTGTTTCCATTTGGAAAGATCTTTTGCAAAAGAGCTGCAATTGTACAGGGTTTTTTTATACAGTAAACCTCAAATACCATACATTTACTGAACAGTAACATTGAGAGAAAATAACCGAGAGAGATTGCCGCTCTAGGTAATTCTCCCTTCCTGAATTCAATATGGGTTTTGCACCTGTAGGTAAATCCCAACGGGATATAGAACAATTAGCTGGTGTTGCTAAAACTTGAGCATAACGCACATTGAATACATTGAACAAGTGTCTTTTGTATCCAGCCTAATGAACCGTTAAGTCAGCTAGCAGATATTGAATATGTAGCACGACTTAACTCTATTAAAGCTCTCTGCTCTGTTTAAATTTGGCCCTTTATTCTTCTTTAATTGTCCAAACATGTCTGTGACTGTGGCACTGAGAATAAGTTTTCATCACAATTAGCAGTCTGAGGTGCTTACCGTATAACTCGAGTATAAACCGACCCGAGTATAACCGAGGTACCCAATTTCAGCTAAAATCCTATAAAAGTTTGTGACTCGAGTATAAACCGAGGGTAAAACTTGGCATTACGATGTTTGGAAAACTACAACTCCAGCTAATAAAGCAGGCTGGGGTTGTAGTTTCCAAACATCTTGATGCCACCCTCACTTGGGCATTCAAGATGTTTTTGGGAACTACAACTCCCAGCATGCTTTATTAGCTGGGAGTTGTAGTTTCCAAACATCTTGAATGCCAAGTGAGGGTGGCATTCAAGATGTTTTGGGAACTACAACTCCCACATGCTTTATTAGCTGGGAGTTGTAGTTTCCAAACACTCTTGAATGCCAAGTGAGGGTGGCATTCAAGATGTTTGGAACTACAACTCCACGCATGCTTTTATTGCTGGGAGTTGTAGTTTCCAAACATCTTGAATGCCCACCCTCACTTGGCATTCAAGATGTTTGGAAACTACAACTCCCAGCTAATACAGCATGCTGGGAGTTGTAGTTCCCAAACTCTTGAATGCCCCCCTCACCCTCCCAACCCAGTTCAGTTTGTACCTGTCTCTTCTCCCTGTGGGCTCGGTCTCTTCTGTGGTCTCCCTGTTGTTCTTCTTCTGTGGGCTCTCCTCCCCCTTCCTGGCAGGTGGCAGTATCCTGAGCATTTCCGGCAGCCGCGCACTCTTTCTGTGCACTGTGCACTGGCGCGCCGGCCTGAGTCACTGCCCGGCGCCAAGCCCGGCGCCGGCAGTGACGTCAGGCCGCGCCCAGTACCAGAGGATCATGCGGCTGCCGGAATGCTCAGTAAGCTAGTGACTCGAGTATAAACGAGTCCGAGTTTTCAGGCTGATTTTTCAGCGAAAAACTCGGTTTTACTCAGTATATACGGTAATACTGGGGCATAAAAGAAAATACACAACTTGTCTTAAAGGGAAGTTCATGCAATAAATATGCTTTTCAGAAAAAAGAGCAGTATTTTTTCATCCCAATGACCTTATTCTGCCAATTCAGCATTGTGTCTGTGTATAAATAAATGCAACTGAAATACTGACTTCCTGTTTGCAGGACCCCTAATAGAGACTGTTATGGTCTTGCCCATGACCCAGCGCCTGGGTTGATTAAAGGACAATTATACCCTCCGCTCCTCTTCTTTGTTCATTACCTTTTACCCAGGGTGAGGACCTGAACCGCCAGGTCCTCACCCCTGGGTTCGCGTAACTTAAAGCAGAGTCTTAGTGCAACGCTGCTCTGGTAGGCTCTGCCCCCTCCTCCCCGTCCGCGACAAGGCCAATAGGAAGGCACGCTCTGCAACAAGCACGGAAAATGGGAGGAGGGTTGATGATGCGGTGATCCACATCCTTTACACCTGTCTTTCAGTATATAGGATAAGGGGCAGGTCCCACCACGCACTTTTTATTTGCTTTCCTATCCGCAATGAAATGTTATTTTTAAAGGAAATCACGTGAAACGGCTTCAGCTGTGTGGGTTCAGTTCTGATCTTTTTTTCAATTGCACGTTTTTTTTCTGCAGACAAGCACATACATGCATTCACAAATAAATTGCCTCTTTTTGTGCAATGCAGTGGGATCTAGCCCTAGAACTGGCTTTAAATATCTCTATCAGATGTGACATGGCCACCGATGGGGTGACATTGGCTCGCAGCACCTTCTGTCCTTTGTGTTGCTGTTTGATTGCTGTCACATTCATGCAGCATTTTACTAACTGTGACCAGAGATAAATTAAGATCAAAAAGGACCCAAGTCTGGGCTGTTATTTTGTCCCCATGTTCTCTTTATTTGTGTCACATGGACTGCAATACTTCTGACTGATGTTTTTTATGCTCTAAGCAGGAACCAGGGTTGCCTTGTGGCTAATCCATCTCTGACTGTGACAGTTCCTACTGTGCTAACAAGATGCAGTTGATTTAAGGTGTAAAGCAAGTTAACATGTTATACAGCTCAGGGGTAGCGCTATTGACCTGTCACATGTGACATTTATTGTTCTGCAAACTGCCAGGCAATATGGTTCATATAGTCCATCACTGACTGCAAATGAGCATGCCTAGAAATAAAAGATGTATCGAAAGATGCCCACAGCACACTGGGTTAATCCGCAGCAGTCAGTCGGATATTTGGTCGATTGGGGTAAATTAAAACAATCGGGGAATTTTTTCCTGTCCTTGGTTGAACATTTGTCCAAAATGGGTGTAAGTTTATACAGACAAGTCGGTAACTTTCAGTGATATATCAGATTCTGCCAACCAGTGGATCTGGTCAAAATATCACAACATGTAATAGGGAATTGTCATCCAGCAGATGTGGTAATGCCAAGTTCATTGAATAGCTTTAAAAGTGGGCTAAATAAGACTCTAATATTTCACACGAAAAGAGGGCCACAGACGGTCCCCTAAAAAGTACACCAGTGAAGCACACTACTGTAAAGCAGCGAATGAATATTTTATTATGCCATACAAGACGCTAAAACCATCATAACTACACCACAATAATCAATAAACACTAGACTCTAAAACCGGGGCGTTCCCCGTTAAACCAATAGGCAAAAGGGTTCTGGGATCCCTGCATGGAATTAGGGGAGACACCACCCCCTCCCCATATTCATAAGAGAAGGTAACCAGTGTCCCCCAAGACTAGTCCGTACCAGGTAGATTGATCCTGCGACTCCGGTAGATCAATCCTAAATGCTGGGCTGAAAGAAAACAAATACAGTGGCAGTTCACATGGAACACAAGCAGGTAAATATACTACCCGATCCTGTCTGTAGGCTTCCCCCGGGTCTGTGCTCCCCAACGGCGGGACTTCCGCACCTCAGCAGCTTCTCACCAGGGCCGAACCAGATGTCACTCCTCCCGGAACTACCACTCCATTGGCACCTCCCAGCAGAGCTCCAACTGCCTTCACCGCGAGTCTTGACCCAGTCCGGTTTAGGGGCTACCGCGCAGGGGACAGCCTTACCAACAGCCTCTCCGACTCCGCCTCCGCTCTGAAAACTCCTTAGGCAACAATCTATGTACAGGGAAATTTCCAATGTTGACTATTGAACACAAGTGTTTCAAAATGCCCAGTGTCTCCATCCTGATTTACAAAGACACCAGGTCCCAGCGCTCTCCATACAGGAATCCTTTGCACTTAAGCACGTTTCACCCACGTGGATTAACCCACACACGGACTTCCTCAGGGTGCACCCTGATTATTGTGGTGTATTTATGATGTTTTTAGCGTCTTCTATGGCATAATAAAATATTCATTCGCTGCTTTACAGTAGTGTGCTTCAATGGTGTACTTTTTAGGGGACTGTCTGTGGCCCTCTTTTCGTGTAATATATAGTTGTTTATCACCAGGAGCACCGCCTGAAATGGGCGATTACGGCAGCTTTATTTGGAGCTGTGCAACCTGAATACAATATTTGGTAAATAAGACTCTAATTACTGGTATTAATACATATACTGTAGTTCTAGTTGATCTAGGGATACTTTCCGATTGCTATTTGTAGTAAGGATGGAATTTGTTCCTTTTCAGGTGTGTTTTTTTGTTTTGCCTTCCTCTGGATCTGGTTGAATGGGTGATCCCCCAGACTACGTTTAGTGGGCTATCCTGCTGGATGTCGGGAGATTAAAACAGGCTTTCTTGGCCCAGTTTGGTCCTTAGTTACCATCCACAATATAATTATCAAGACGCCATGAATCTGAATTAGGATTTAAAGGACATCTATAGTGGGAAAATTAACTTTTTCCCCTGTCTTTCCATGTGTTCTATAATTACCCCCAATCCCCAGAGTGTCTGTATTTTCTTAAGTTTCTCTCTCTGTCCTGAGATACACAAGTTAGAATATGTGATTGCATTCCTCTACTCCTACTTGTACTGTCAATCAAATCTTTGTGACGTGACCCCCTTACCTGCTCAAGTCCCTCCCTCCTCCCTGCTTTGTTACAAACATTAATACGTGGAAAGGTAGCTTTGACTGTAGAGATAAGGCTGCACTTGACCAACCTTCTTCATAGCTTTCGCTGATTGCTGATGGGTCACAAAGAGAGAGATCCTATTGCAGCAGTAAACTACTGTTCTCCCTTCTCTTTCATGTCTCCAGGACAGCTTGCTTTCTATTGGCCACTGTGCGTGGGTGTGTTTTTCAGGATGTTGAACTTTTAACCCCTACTGCATATGATAAGCTTGTCAGGCAGTCAGAGTTTAGACATGGAGAAGGTAACGGGGAAGGGGGGAGTCCTGCAGAGAGATCTGACACCATGAAAAAGCAGAGTCACTGACAGAGGTAGGAGAAAGGCAACACAGAGTACATGAATTTAACTTTGCAATGGGGCAATTTGTGTTTTTCACTTTAGATGGCCTTTAAACCTGTATTTCCTGTACCTTACTTGTGCAGAGATGGGTTGAAATCAAATGGGGGCCCTATTCAGGACTGTGATTTGTGGTCCTATTATTTGCTTATAAGTGTTTTGTATGGAATGGACTTCTAAATTTGCACCCTGGTATTTCCTAGGCCCTATGCAAGTGCCTAGGTTGCATAATCTCACTAGCAGAGACAATGATCAGCATCATCTGAATATCTGATATTGTCAGCAGTTATTTGCAGCTTTACAGATTCCTGCTGCACAGAAGATAAATTGTAGTGCAGGACATACTGTAAATCTGATCTTGTATGATTGTTAACAAAAACCTGCCTGCCAGACACACCACAGTTCGCTCACACACACCCTGCACTAACATCATATCTGTTTGCATAGAAATCTTCCTGTGGTAGGAAATCTTCCTCTGACAAGTCCCAACGGAGCTTGCTCTGTGCGCGCATGACCATAACGCATGCACCCACATTACAAGCTCTTTCGGGGACCTGTCAGAGGAATAGTGGAGGAGCACAATCTTGGGTAAGTTCTGTATCTTCACTCCAGGGTCCTGAAGAATGGGAGGTAAATAAGCTATGTCTTATTAATTAATTAAGCTGAAGAAAGGTAAGTTTTTTGAGTGGAAATACCCTTTAAGTTATGTTCCAGTCAGTGCCAATTGTAGGCATTATATGATAATGCTGTTGGAGCGAGAAAGCAAGTTTGATCACCCTTAGTATTCAAACTTATCACAGTCACAGCTGCCTGTGCACAGAAAATGCTCGGAATAACCATAGCCGCAAGCCGAGGGAACTTTGCCTCACAGAGTGTTTTAAACCTAGCGAGGTCTAGATTTTGGAGAAAATTATGTTCCGTTTTTATTTTTTTCGGGGGGGGGGGGGTTGACATGCAATGTAAACTACTGCCCCTGCCTTTTACTGCCACCAGATTTGGCGTCTTTCCTGCCCCCGTTCGTGTTATTTGCTCTATAGTACACAGAGGAGAAAGGGTTTGAAATGACTCTTACAATTTATCTATGGAATTAGTCTTGGATAGGCAAGTGATGTTAATCCGCAGTTACTTGGCTATAAATTGTAAGTCGGAAAATAAAGCCGTGTTACAGGACTTACGGTACTAAATATTTAAAAATATTTATTAATATAGTTTATTTAGTTGAAAAGCTTCCGAGGGCTATACCCTCTTCATCAGGTTGGAGCAGTACTGATTGTAACAAAGGTTTAACAAAGTAAAAATCTATTTCCAAAAGATAATTAGATAAGCTAAGCAAAACAACAAGGGGGGAGAGAATAAAAAAACACAGTACTTTTATTTTCAAACATCTACATATTGGAGTAATACGGCACTATAATAAATTTCATGACTTACTATAAATATACTTCCTAAGGCCGAGGCCACACTTTCCAGTGCGCTCGTGCACATGTTGCGCAATCGTAGCGCATGCGATTGCACAAAAAATTGCTGATCGCAGCTCACCTAGTGTGGCCACAACAATTGCCCAACACTAGTGTGCGCTTTTCAACACAATCGCGATAGGATCGGGTGTTAAAATGCCTTTGTGGGGCCTGGCCCTTATTGAATTATATTGTAATGTGTTTATTATTATCCCCACTGTGATCCTGTCTTCAAGGGCATAGTTAACAAGTGTGGCCTTTTTCTGTATACCAGATGGATTTAGCCTCACTTCTGACACTAACAATTTTTGTAGCATATTTTGCAGGGGAGCACAGAGAAACCAAAACAGAAGGGAAATTAGATACAAAAATGAATCCTCAGGGCCATGCATGTATAATATATTATATATTTCTTCCACAGAAGTAGCAGTCTATAAAAAATTGCTTTTATTGTTTAAATCAATCTTACACCATGTTCATAGTATAACGATGTTTCGGGTAAGGCCCCTTTCTCAAGTTCTTAGTACAATGAACATGGTGTAAGATTGATTTAAACAATAAAAGCAATTTCTTATAGACTGTGCTGCTGCTTCTGTGGAAGAATGTATGGATACATTTGTTTTTGCAGCTTTGCACGTTACTTCTGATTTTCAGCTGGTGCTGCGGCCTTTTTGGACTATATATGTACATAAAATAGAAGGATTGTGGAAGCACTCCATAGGCTAAATTACACTTACATTTAGTGGAAGTCTGGTCAAACATTTATACAAACATAAAAAAGCTAATCAATGCACATCCCTGGGCCCCATACAATATCATATTATCTGCACACTGGCATACATTATAAACAAAGGGGCTTTATTATACATTACTGTGATCACATGAATTAAAAGCCTTCCAACCACATCAAGGTAACCCCAGTCTGGAAGGTCCTAACTTCTAACCTTTTTTACTTCAATTACCATTAGCAAACTTTTGCATTTCTCATAGTTGCGCACTGGATCCATATAATAGGCTTTCTCACTTCCCTCCAGCCCTTTGGCTTTGTAAAATGAGGGAAAAGGCCATCCATCCAGTGCTTTATATTAAAGGCATAGGACCTCCCGTTACATTAAAGGGCATGTCCACCCCCAAAACTATAATCCCCCCCATCACCTATCCATAGAGGAATGCACTCATCACCTATCCATAGAGGAATGCACTCATCACCTATCCATAGAGGAATTTATACATCATCTATTAATAGAAAAATGCACTCATCAGTCTATCCATAGAGGAACGCACTCATCACTGTCACGAACAGGAGTGCAATGTAAACTCCCATAGAGACTATCTGGAATTGCACTCATAATTTTCAAATTACCTCACTTTATTGGCATGTCAAGCAGTATGGTAGCTCCAATATTGTTTAACTGGCAGGCAATCACAGGGTTAAATTCCTACCTAGCCATTTGTAAACTCTGAGCTTCGCTCCCATAGCAATCTCCATTTGGTGTGTGTTCAAACTAGCATGGGGCCTGACTTCAAAGGGGCATAAGTGTGGAACCTCCCTGACAAAGCTAGAGATTGTGGCAGGAGAACAGCATATGTCTTCTAGTTTAGAACTGATACAAAAATCAAATGGCAGTTCAAAGGTAATTCATATTCCTTAATAATTCAGGGTACAGTATTAGTTCATATTTTCAGAAATATTCACAGTTTATACTAGAATTTAATCTGTATTTATAGATACCTTGTAAGCGATTATATACCGTAGGAATCCTGAGATATTATACTTCTTATTCATACCAACTCCAATATGTGTCATGTTTGGTATCATTCTATTGTGTAAAATTAGTTAATGACAACCAGGGCAATATTGTGAATGTGACAGAAGAAAGGATAAATTGGGAGTATGGACTCAGCCCCGGAGTTCGTCATACCATCTTAAGGAACATCTAGCCAATCGTACGGACCATATATTGGCTTCAATCAGGGACTATCAATTTGGAATCTGTCACTCTTTTTCCACATTGGATTTACAAGTATCTTGGACTATGTTCACGGATGTTTCAGATGCCATTTATCCCTAAGTATTCTTTCTTTTACCACATTCTACCCTCACCTGTTTGTCACCGTTTATGTTCAGTAAGTTAACATAGTTTTTCTGTATATTGTTATCTTTTAATAAATTATATAAAATCATTTATAGGCTAATTGTCCTATTTTGAGTATATCCCAAAAGGAAACCTGTGTCTTTGAAGTTACGCTACTATAGAAGAAGTATTGTTTAGCCATATATATATATACAGATCTGTAACCCTGAGGACAGCCCTGTGATAATGGGCTGAAACGCGTAGGTTCTCTGCCTACATTGTTGTTGGTAATAAATCTGTTACAAGACCCAGGAGTGCTCCGTTTGATCTCTGATATAAATATATATATACATACTGTGTATAGAATAATAGGGGTGGATAACCTTTTCTTACAGGTAGTTATAATTTAGGGGTGTGGATAACCCCATAGATAGGTTTAACAGGTCATTCCGCTGTTTTTCGGAATGTGGTGGCAGCAAGTATAGAGATATTAAGAAATATTAAATGTGTGATATAGAGTTTTGTTCGCTAACCCCTCCTAGCCTGTTCTGTTTTATCGACCTATCTATAGAGGAATGCACTCATCATCTCTCCATAGAGGAATGCACCCATCACCTATCCATAGAGGAATGCACCCATCACCTATCTATAAAGGAATTTATGCATCACCTATCCATAGAGAAATGCACTTGCCACCTATCCATAGAGGAATGCACCCATCACCTATCTATAGAGGAATTTACGCATCACCTATACATAGAGGAATGCACCCATCATCTACATATATATATATATGTGTGTGTGTGATATGTTTGTCAGTATAATCAGTAGTTGCAGTATAATCAGGTTGCAGGCCTTATAACATTACTGAAAAACTGTACATTTGTAAACAGTAAGACTGCCCTGATTATTTGTAAATTTCTCTCTGTTTGCCCAACTTGCTAGCCATTTATATGTATAGCTGTAATATCCTGTGCATATTACCCAATTTACATAAATCTCTCCCTGTGGCATTAAAATGTCTGACACCTACAGGGTCATGTTTTATAGATTAAAAACAGATACTAAATTACATGCTTTAAGGTATGAAAAGGTCATTGTTGACTGCTCATCCAACATTCAATACCCCTTGTAAAATATGTGATCTCCACATATATAATTTCCTTTTTACTTTTTTTTCCTTCTTGACTTGGTTTCCTCTTTACAGTAAATGATAAATGTGTTTTATATGTATAATTCACTAAAGCAATTAAATTACCTATGCACATGAATAAGGGTCATTGCCAGGCTGTTAATAACATGAGAATAATATATAGCTTGGTCTCATTAAAAGGCATATATCACAGCATACTCTACTGCCAGCTACACAGTTCAAAGTAAACCAGTGACAAAATTAAATTGACACTTAAACAGAAGCGCGGCATAACTTATACAATGTAGCTCCTAAAGGGGAAGTATGAACTTCATATAACATTATTAGTTCTTTTCACTCTTTTAAAAACAAAACCAACGTGGTAAAAGTGAATATAAGAAATGGCTTGCCTAACTGTCCAAACAGGGAATGTCTTCCTTGAAAAATGTTCCATTGGGACATGTTTAGATAAGTTCTATACGGAAAACAAAGCAAATTCAGGTGTGATAATCAATTAACAATCTGTTAATATGTCTTTAAACCAAAGTGTGCAGAGACTGTGGGAGTATGGGAAGAGATGCTGCCACAAGCCTAATTACCAGAGGCTGCCCGGCTGTGCGCAAGTACATATTTAACGCCAGCTGATAGCTGGCATTTTACTCTTATGTGAAGGTGGTATTCACCCAGAGCAGAACAGCCTCTTGTAAATCTGGTTTTATTTACCTAACTGTCATTATTTTACACTACAGTTGTTATTTTACATTACTATCAGTTATTTTACAGAAACTGACCCAATTTAACCATAGCAGATGTTAAAGGGCAGTATTTCCTTTAAAATGAGTCGACAATCACATCTCTGGCTGGAGCATGTGAGAAATTACATTGGGGTGGATGTTCAAACTTCCTGCTTCCAGTAGGTTGAGTGACATCACCTGACCTCTGCCCGCCCCTCCACCCCAGGGGAGAAGCATACCCTGTTAAGACTTAATGCTGGGAAAATCCTAAAGTCCCTGGGGAAAAAATTGACAGTTGAGAATGGGAGCCTATTAATGCAGACAGGCTGGTCACATGGCTGAATACAGTAAGTGTCCAAGCAGGAAGTAATATAGCTGAACCTTTCCAGCAATAACTTCTCACAAATGTTATTTTGAAGGTATGATGGAAGAGTTTTTTTATAATCCTTACTAATTTGGAAAAATTCAAGACCATGGTTACCCTTTAAAGTTAACTTTTTAGAAATTAAAAGTACCTGTGTCAGGGAGGTAGGATTAATCATTCCTTGTTTCCTTGAGGAGCTACAGCACATACAGTTTTCATATGCCAGGTTATGGACCTTGGACCTGGGCCTTTCTGTATTAAAGATAGTGCTGAAGCACTCATGAAGCCTATCAAAAACAGTTTTCTTCATGCTGCTGCTGTTTTCTTCATGCTGCTGCTCCTCATAAAAATGCTATTGGGAGATAGAAAGTAGCAACCCTACCCTCCTGCCAACAGGTACTTTTTATATATTTTTTTGAAAAAAGTTTATACCCACTTTGGTTTTCCTTTAATGTATGACAAATCTGCATTGTAAAATAATGTTGACAATCATTATTTTTTACGTCCACACAGTAAAATTAATAAAAAATTTTTTTTTACACTGATGATAATGATTTTTATTTAACATTTGCATTGTAAAATGTTAATGCATAAAGTATCATTATTTTATTAAGATTTATAATTATGGCCCCGGATATGCAATCACTGTTTCAGGGACATTATTTTGATTTAAACATTTTCTTGCAGTTCCAGTTCTTGCAGTTCCATGTATGATAAGGGGAAATGACAGCATAGAATTTTGAATCCATGTTGGATCCATGCTTTCCTGGCCAAAATACACTTTATACGTAAAGGCATTGAGCCCCACCCTTTATCATAAAATGTAGGTGTTGAATTCAGACCTTTTGCAACAGGTTTATAAAATCAAGCACCTAGCAATGCAGTCAGGTTAACAAACATTTGTGAAAGAATGGCACATCCTTCAAAGCTCAGAAAACTCAAGTGATGTACAGTATACCATCCCATGTGCTGGGGTACAGAGTGCATAAATGTTACCAATGCTCTGTTACATCAAAAGGTTGAAAAATTTCTCTGGCATTAACTGTCGGCAAAACTGCCCCAGGAGCTTCATGGAATGGAAATGGGTTCCTTAAAGTTCATGGCTTGGTGCCCAAATGTGAATAGTGCAGAAAAAAGTATAGTTGACTTTCTGCATGTGGTTTCCCTATGGGGGTTCAAACTTGCTATTTAAACTCATAATTTATCAGCATAACATATTTAGCTATAAGAGCAAAACTTTTTCCCTTTTTTTCTTTTTAACAGATAAGTTTCATAGAATGCATTTACTAAATGACAGGTTTTCTTCTTAATAATGATCTATTTCAGATGCTTTTTAGTAGAGTTGAAAATTTTGAACTACAATTTACCATAGAGAATGACATGGCTTTGACAGATAACTGCAATTTTACCAGCTGGTCAGAAAGAAAAATAGCTTTAGATGAGTCAAGACTAAAATTTTGAATTCATTTAGGGTAAGTACACAGTGGCCTTTTAAGAGTATGTTTTTTTTCCTGAAAATTCTCTTAAAATGGTGACATAAGGGGTACTGAAAAGCTGGGGTACATACTTAGAAATGTGGGTTTGTATTTTCTTTAAAAAAGAAGCTCACATGAGTTTTCCATGCAAAGAGGACTTAACACTATCAGGTCTATTCAATAAAAGTTCTTATCGTTAAAAATTGTGACATCTGATTAGTTGGGGCAAAATTAGCACCATTTTTAACTATAAGAATTTAAATTGAATTTCCCTGTATATTTATTAAACCTGAAAAACGTTATGTAGCTGTGCAGGTTCCTATAACAAAGGGATCATTTAAAGAAAGATGGTGCTAAAAGAATATTTACCACGGTTTTCATTACATGCATTATAAATTGTAATTAGAACTTTTTCAGGGTTATTCAATAAAAGTTCTTATCGTTTAAAATGGTGCTAATTTTGCTCCAACCAATCAGATCTTATTTAACATTTGAAAGCTAACATCTGATTGGTTGGGGCAAAATTAGCACCATTTTAAACAATAAGAACTTTTATTGAATAACCTTGTTAAGTACAGTGAAAGAACTTGTTTTGTGTGTGTACAGAGAACATTCATTTCCAATGTATTTGCATTTAAAGCTTTACAAGGAAACAGCCAATAATGACATCTATTCATCAGAAGCAATAACACTAATCTGCTCCTGTCTCAAGAGAATTTATCCGTTTTAGGTCTCCATACACATAGAGATTTTGTTTGTCACAAAAGCAGCTTCTGTTAAACAATTATCATTCATAATACTAATCAGTTGGAGCTCTGTCCATTATTTAAGATATAAAAGTCATTTAGTGTTTTGTTTTGTTTTTTGCAGGTGAGATCTTTTGCAGGTCAGATCCCTAGTAACTGCTGACCCATCTGAAGGTTTTCATGCAGACCTTGATTATCCCCCAGGCAGATCAATTGGTTGTGGAATCATAAATATAATGCAGTTTCAATATGTTTCCTTATTTAGCATAAAATGACTTCTGATGAGTGACATGGCTGCCCTCAATAGATTATTTTAAACAGTAAAAACTTTTATTGAATCTCCCTGATAGTGAGCTACACGTATAGGATACTTTAAAATGGTGCTTTTATTGAATCATCATAAAATCAATCGCTGGAGTCCAGCTATACACAGTAAACAAACGAAGGAGGGGAGTCTAAACCGAGGCATCGCCATACGAGTTTCGTGACTCCAATGTCACTTCCTCAGAGGCAATGTGCCACTCCTCTGACACTCCCTTAAATACACCAAACCCAAATGAAAGGGTGGAAAAACTTTGGGAAGGGATAGCAAAATATATTGTGTATATTGGATACATAATAACTAGAGATGTAATGTGGGTTCGATTAGAACCCAGTTTCAAATTGAATCTGAGGGTTTCGAAGTCCCGACAAAACTTTCGGAACTCCCGAATTTCACGGAACCAGAATTTTTAGAATTTTTGATTTTTAGCAAAAATTTAAAAGCGAAAGTAGATAATTATTGAAAATCAAAAATCCAAAGTAGATGATTTTCAAAAAATCGAAAGTAGACTATTTTCGAAAATCGTCTACTTTCGATTTTTCGAAAATCGGAACTCGAACTTTCGAAAATTCAGTTAATATATTATAATATATATAATGTACGATCTAGCTTTCAAATGGTACATAACATCTGATTGGTTGGGGCAAAATTAGCACTATTTTTACAATAAGAACTTTTATTACATAAGCCTGTTAGTTCTTTAGCTGAATAATGACTTCCACAATTTTCCAAATAGGTTGAAATTTCAACTGTTATGCTAATTGTGGATCTCCTTACCAATATTAATACAGTATTTCCTGAACTATTCTTGCTGTCTTATTTGGCCTTAGTACTTAGTGGATAGGTGACCCTGAAAGTACCACTGCGTGATTTCTGAGTAACCTTCCTAGTTTTTTCTGCTGGTGTACTGTGTGGTGGTACCTACTGGTACACCTTCTCAAGTGTTCCCGCTGAAACTAATGCAGGGCATTTTAACTCTTCAAGGGACTTCTACAGCTAATTGAAGTCAATGGGGTTCAGTGACATTATTTATGTGAAACAGCTAGTAGAATTAAACTTTGTTTCGTTCTTCTCTAGTTAAGAAAACTAACAAGATATCCTATATCAGCAAATATCTCTCAACAAATATCTTAATCATAAAACAGTATTCAATTCTTGCAGTATCATTTAAATATTTTTTTTAAGAAACTGCAGATAGAAAAGGCATAAAATTCCTAGCATGCTCTTTACGTGCTTAACTAAATAATGCAGTGTGTAAATATGGATGTAAAAAATCCTCAGTCAGGCAGAATTTATTGTGTCATTTTTTCCATTGAATGTATTTTAAGAGATTTATTGTCAACCCCTGATAAAATAACTTATATCAAGTTAAGTACATTAACGGTGCACTTCTCAATGGGATTTTTGGGCTTTACTCTCTTGAGAAATAAGTCTGTTGTTAATTTATCTAACTGAATGCACTGGTCTCCAATAGTAATGGACCCTTACCCGAACTTTATTAGTTTGGGTATACTTAAACTATCCATGTTCGAACAAGTTCGGTTTTCTGAACTCACAGACTTTTTGATAATTACTGAAAATTCAGTGATTATCGAATGTAACGTTCAAATTCGGGTTACCCTCAAATGTATTGTTTGGTAACCCGCAAATGTAATATTTGATTTTCGATAACCCTTGAATGTAGTCTTCCATTTCGGTAACCCTCAAATGTAGCCTTCGATTTCTTTAACCCACTAATGTAGTGTTCAGTAACCCTCAAATGTTGAGTCCAATGTTGCGTAACCCTCAAATATATAGTTTGGTAACCCTCGAATGTAATGTTGGATTTTATATAACCCTCCGAATTAGATTTTTGATAACCCTCGAATGTAGCCTTCAAATTTGATTTTCGATAACCCTCAACTGTATCATTCGGTAACCCTCAAATGTAATTTCCATTTTCATCAACCCCCAAATCTCGAATGTAGCCTTCAAATTCGGTAACCCTCGATATTTTAACATTTTCGATAACCCTCAAATGTAGCCACTGAATTTGAATTTTGATAACCCTCAAATGTTGCCTTCTAGTTCGATTTTCGATAACCCCTGTATATAGCCTTCGAGTTCGGTAACCCTCGAATGTAATGTTCGATTTTCAACAACCCTCGAATGTATCATTTGGCAATTTGGAAACCCGACAATTGCCCGATCATGAAGAAAAGGGTTTTAACAAGTTTGTATGATAGGTGCATGTTCCCCGGACAATTTCCCAGGTGCCACAACCATTTACAGTAAGTTACCATTGTTATTTTATCTGTTATTTATGACTTCAATGGGTTAGTTTCTGAACCTCCTTACATCCGAACTTTTGCTGAAACATCAGTTTGCTGAAACATCTCTAGTCTCCAAAATCATTTGATAATACACTATAACAAAATGTCCAAGAGTAAACTGTTCTCTTAAAGTCAATGTTAATCTTTAATTGAACCCTGTCCAATAGGGAAGGATTCATAAAAATTTTAAAATTGGAAGCAAGAACTTCCATATTAAAGACATAAAAACTGAAAAAATGATGTGCTGTGCTGGTGTTTAAAAAAAGATTTGTCAATGTATTTAATCCTACCCATAGATATTAATAGATAGATAATAAATTTATTAGCACTTTTACAATACTTTTTTTTTTTGTGCAAAATTTTAACAGCAGCCACGTCGTTAAATTTTCAGCTATTTACCATATGAATGCAACTGCCATATTGAATCCATTGAAGTGTAAAGGTTCGTACACACGTGCGATCGTGAATGCCGACCCATGACACACGATGTGTACGAAATCTTGTTCAGAAATCCTCCAAGCAGATTGGGCAATGATCCCCGAACGAGCATCCGTTTGGGGCAATAAAGTGCCCATACACTGGTCGATTATCGGTCAAAACGGCTGTTCTTACATATCATGCGTCACTGATTGGCACCCATGATCGCACATGTGTACGAACCTTAAGTTAACCTTATTGTGTTTTAAGGAATATATAAGGAAGCAAATGATATAGCTTTGAACTTAGCCTTTATCATTAATTTGTTTAAGGCGATTCAAGATCCATATATAAGTGGATCCGAGTATAAGTGAAGGTACCTATTTCTACCTGAAAAATGTGTAAAGACTGACTCGAGTATAAGCTGAGGGTAGAAATTAGTTGCCCTTTAAATGGACAGCAGAATTCCCATACATGAATCCCATACAGTAATAGCCAAATCCAGTACCAGTAACCCTCAATTCCTTGGCACTCCAGATGTTTGGAAACTACAACTCCCAGCATGCTTTGTTGCTGGGAGTTGCAGTTTCTAAACAGGTGGAGTGGCAAGGTTCAGTAATCTTTTAATTAAGCTTACCATCATTTACTATTCTCCTGACCCCCATATAGTAAAGGGCACTCGGACCCCCATATAGTAAAGCGCACTCGGACCCCCATATAGTAAAGGGCAATCTGACCCCCATATAGTAAAGGACTCTCTGACTCCCATATAGTAAAAGACTCTCTGACCCCCATATAGTAAAGGACTCTCTGACCCCAATAGTTAAAAATGTCACCTGAGAGTTGTAGTTTCAAGCTGTCATTTGCACTGTACTAGCAGCAGTTTTTTGAGGAGACCCAAAAGATTTACAGCATCCAGATGAGCAGTGACAGGAAGGAGTGTAAAGGCAGATCAGCTCCTGTAACTTTCTATGCAGGTTAACATAGTGCCACCTACAGGTTACTATCTGCAATTGCAGAATTTGGATCTAAATTAGGATTTGACCCGAGTATAAGTCGAGGTTAGGTTTTCAGGCTAACTTTAAAACCTGAAAAATTCAACTTATACTCGAGTATATACGGTATTATTTTTTTATTTAATTATTTTTTAATGAGTTATCTTGTCTCTTTAACCCCTTAAATTTGTGGCAAATGTGTGAAGCAAAGTCAGTGGAATGTAACGGAATTTTATTAATTTATTTATTTTATTTATGGACTATTTATAGCCATCTGCTGACACATTTCTGTAGAAATTTCCTCCGGCCTATTACCCTAGCGTAATGTGCGTTCATTTGAAGACATTTAAACATGTGCGCTAATTAATTTGGTCCTTCATGCCTTGTATAAATCTATGCTTCATACGTGTAAAATATTTAACAATTTGATAACGGGCTTAAATCAACTTCATATCCTATATAGGTCACATTATAATTATCATAAAAGCAATAACATATTTAAGTCACAAATGCTCCATTTTTTGAGGCATTTCAGGGTCATGCTTATTAAGTTCAATTTCTCCAGCACTTTTATTAAACAAACACCATGCCGGTCTTTGTTTGATTTTTTTTATTTTTAATCTCTATTCAGGGGAGTTTTATCATATCATTTGCAATGTATGTTTAGGTTTTCTTTACATCCGCTGAATCCTTTATAATAAAAAATATCAAATACAATGAAAGGTCAATGTTTGGGGGGCACATAACAGGGAGTTATTTTTACGGTGATGCTCATTCTCCGTTCCCCAATGTTTAGATTTTAAAGTTTGTTTCTTTATCATTGCATCTTTGCATACTAATTTGATGGCTTTATTTCAGGTCTGAACAACATATTTTATATATTTTATCCCATAGGGACTGTTAACTGGGGTTTCTATTACCCCAGTGACACTAAAATCCAGGTCTTGTTTATTAATATAATAACTAAATATCTAGGGGCATATTTTAATAGCAGTGCTGTCTTTCTGTCTTTTTTAAGTTAATGTTTTTTATAAAGCAGCTGAATTTCCCGCTATTAAAGATAAGCATCCCAAAAAGCAAATTTGCCACATATCACAATTTAAAAACAATGTGCAAATGCAGGATTTATAAAGCAATGTTAAAATATTTTGATGGCATGATGGCAGCAATATAAAAAAAAGGCCATGGAAATGTGACAACAGAAAATTGGTTATAAAGGAAAAAAGCCTCCCAAATAATGGACTCCCCAAGCCCTACCAGGAATACCTCCTCTGAGATTCTTGTGTCCATTTAATGTGTCTTTAGGGATTAGGAGTCCTGCATCTTCACCAGGACCTCAACCCCAGATCTTACAAGAGCCCTTGTGTAGGTCTTGCAGCTCAAAACTAGACTTATATGGGGTCAATGTGGTATGGAGGTACTGCAGCTCAAAACTAGGCTCACTGTAGCAAGTTATAAGCCAAGGAGCAGCCCCTGTTCTATGTTGATCCTGTTGTCATCTTATTTGCTTTCTCAATCATCTTCTTACTTGATCTCAGTATCTACTTGTCCATAATTTTCTTGCTTGATCCAACAGTTTTTCTCTCCACTGTCTTAATACCAAAGTATTTCCTTTTAAATATTCTCATGTATTCTGAGCCTTTGTCCATGTTCCCAGTTATATATCAAGAAAATCTGAAGGACCCAGACCTCGAAGAGGATATGATAATGATCTGACTGAAAATGTGCAGATCTTGGTGGAACATTTAAACTTTCTGCTCCCATTGAATATAATTACAATTTTGGGTTTTGTGACATTCTAACACATTCCATGGAACACAACTCACCAGTTTTGTTAATTTCTTGTGCCAATATCTAATTCTAAAGAGTCAACCTCTATTCTAATATGAGAGCTTTCTTGTTTAAGAGTTTAGAATGTTTCTAGTTTTTAGAATACAGTATTGCTTTATATTAAAGACAATGCAGAACAAATACTGAATAGCACAATTTCTATTCCATTCTACCTGAATAGAATAAATGTATGACAAATTCACTTCTTTCTTATTCTGTAATATTCTGTAAATATATAACTGGCTACTATATTTTAAAAAAGAAAAACAATATGATATGAAATGGCTAATTTATAACAAACCCAATATCATTGCTTTTTTTAAATCTAGCCTCTCCATACAAAGAGAGAAAATATTTAAACAAATCATTACACATTATTTTGATTATGATGACCCTGAAGTAATTTTAAAGGTAGGAATGCGCTCTTTTTAATAAAGGTCACTTGTATGGAGACCACAGTTACCCATTAACTTAACTTCAAGGTAGTTAAAGAGCAATAGATACAGAGTTAAAGATTTTAAAAGATTCAAAGAAGCATCAGGCTGTTGCAGAGAGTCTTGGCAATTAATAATCTTCTATAACCTTTGAACTATCTTGTTACTACAGGAATCCTCAAACTATTGCCCTCCAGGCATTTTGAAAGTTGGATGGAAATAATTGGAGGATTCCAGATCTAGTCGTTTGTTTATAATTTTGCCTGATTAATCTTAGTAGAAGAGAAGGTGTAACATGTTTCATACTGTGGATACTGAAAGGATCAAATGTATTACCACTCACTTCCAAACGAAACTCTACAGAATCTGATCTAAAATTGAATTTTCATATTATGGAGGGACACTCCAGTATGTGTGTCCATAAGGGCTTGGGGCATGTTCTAATTAACGATTTCATGTGGGTAAGACAAACAGACAAGACTAAAGCCACATACACAGGCTTGATAATTGTTGAATGAAGTGCAAGAGAATGACAATCCAGTATATGCACAGACACCACCTGCCATTGTTTCGTTATCGCTCTTGCCGGATATTTAACAGTGTTGGGAATGTGTTCTTTGTTTTCTCTTGCCGTGGAGGGTCTGTCAATAGTTTCTACTTCCCGTCTACATAGAATACAACATGCTGGTTGGCAACTGTTGAGCAGCCCATCTGTTAAATGATGGTTAAATTGCCTTTTTAGTTTTCGCAATCCTTCCAAGTGACGATTGTAAAGTGTGTATATAGCTTTAGTTGCTTTCATAACAGAGAGACAAAATGAAAAGCAAACTAAAGCTAAAAATAATAATAATAAAAGATATATGTTACAAAAAGGGAAATTCAATGTAAGGAAAAATAAGCACAAAACCCATGCAACCCAGGAATCCTGCCCCCCCCCTGCAAGTTTGAAAGCCAGGGGGTCCTGACATACACCCCTTCCCAGCAGCACCAGGATCATCTTCTTTTTAAAAACAGTTAATTGCGGGCCCTCTTAGTTCCCCCGTCCACTATTTTTTGACATTGATTTTCGACTTTTCGATTTCATCTGTGATTTTTTTTAATTGTGCGTGGGATTTTTGACTTTTTCGGTCAAAATTTTTGAAAATGTTTATACTTTTGATATTTTGTTTTTTCTTTTTGTAGAATGAACACAAGTTTCTTCTCTCTACTTTAGTAAACTGTTTTTGCTTTTTCCCTGTTTTTTAACAGCTTATAATTTTGTTCATAAATGATATTTATTTATTTATTTAAACGGGAAAGATTAGGAAGAAATTAAACTAGCAAAAAAAAAAAAAAAAAATCCGACCCTGCAGCAGTTTAGAATAAAATAAAATGAAACTAAAGCAGGTTTAGTTTGTGTGTTTCACCAGGGTGGCAAGTGGAAAGTTCTAGAAAACTTTTGACTGATTAGGAAGCAATTAAGTAGATTGACAGGAGCTGTGAGGTGCCCTAGAGCCCTGAAAAGAAATATCTGCAAAAAAAAAAATGCAATAATTTTGTGCTTAAAATCCGATATATGAATCCTGGGACTGGAGTGCCTTACAAGTTTAGACAACAAGACAAGTATAAAAATCCGACATGTAAAAATCAGCATCCTTAGCCATGCTGAATAATTAGCTATGTACCAAAGGTTTTTTGATATACAGAACATCGGAGATTCAGAGACAGCCAAAACTACATAATTTTCTGTTTTCGTATTTTCATCTCCAAACCCAATTAAAGTCAATAGGAGTTTGAATTTTCATAGTCTTTAAAGTAATTTCCTAAAATAAATAGCTATAAAAGCTGGGCATTTATCTCTTAAATCACGCTGACCGAATACCATCACTCCATTTAACTTAGAAAACATAATACAGCAGCAGGAACAAATAGGTAAGCAACCTAAATAGAAGTTGCTTGCAGAAGAAGGATATCCAGCTTGAAGTTCATTCTGTGAAGTGCAAGGAAGATATAATAAGCAAAATATATATACTAGCAAAAGTGTGCCCGTTGGTGCACAGTGGAAATTATATGTATGTTTTTCTATGTGTAGGTACAGTGTCTATAAAATCTTTTTACAGGGATATTTTAAACTGTTATTCAACAGTCTGTTATCTGTTAACTGATATCAACCAGTCATCAGCTTCCAGGGGAACTTTCAGGGAATCCAAATAGGATTAACCTGCAGGTCTTAGAGTAGGCCTAGGCAATCTTGCCACAACGTGCCGTTCAACTTCAACAGCACCATTAGGCAACCCAAGACCCTAAACAGTATCCAAATTAACATGCTAGGTTCATACTTATTAGTATTTACCACTGCAAGTTCCAGATTTACAGTAACTAACTCACTTTATAGTGTGGTTAAAAGAGCTAAAAGCTTGCCAGGTGTTATAGAGCAGGGGTGTTGAACTTGGGACCCTTCAAATGTTTGAAAACTACAACTCTCAGGACTCTCTGTTTGCAGTAAGTTTCTTCTTAATGTCCTGTAGCTAAGGCATGTGTCCAGATGAATTACTGCCTAATGGTATAGAGTAGGGGTGTTGAACTTCTGACCTTTCACATGTTTGAAAACTACAAATCCCAGCATTCTCTGTTTGCAGTAAGTTTTTTCTTAATGTCCTGTAGCTCAGGCATATGTCCAGATGTTTTATAGACTAATTGTATAGAGCAGGGGTGTTGATCTTGGGACCTTTCAAATGTTTGAAAACTACAACTCTCAGGATTATCTGTTTGCAGTAAGTTTCTTCTTAATGTCCCATATCTAAGGCATGTGTCCAGATATAATACAGCCTAATAGTATAGAGCAGGGGTGTTGAACTTGTGACCTTTCACATGTTCCCATTACAAATGCCAGCATTCTCTGTTTGCAGTAAGTGTCTTATCTGTGTCCATTGGTTAATGATTATATACGGATGCAATGCAGCCCATGATTTAGAGCATATGTGTTTAATTTCTCATGAAGGAGCTCATCGTATATATATATATATATATATATATATATATATATATATATATACATACATACATACAATACAAGGATTGTGGAAGCACTCCAATTAGGCTAATTTACAACTACATATAGCGGAAGTGCTACTGATCTGGTCGAACATTTATACAAACATAGAAAAGATAATCAATGCACATTCCTAGGCCCCATACAATATCATATTATCTGCACACTGGCATACTTTATAAACAAAGGGGTTTTAGTATACATTACTGTGATCGCATGAATGAAAAGCCTTCCAACCACGTCAAGGTAACCCCAGTCTGGAAGGTCATAGATTCTAACCTTTTTAAAATTTATTTTACTTCAATTACGATTAGCAAACTTTGTATTTCTCATTCTTACACACTGGATCCATTTAACAGGCTCTCTCACTTCCCTCCAGCCCTTTGGCTTTTTAAAATGAGGGAAGAGGCCATCCAGTGCTTTATATTAAAGGCATAGGACCTCCCATAAAAGGGGCGCTTCCGCTAAAAGTAGTTGTAAATTAGCCTAATTGGAGTGCTTCCACAATCCTTGTATTGTATGTATTTATTGGGAGGCTTGGTCGAGCCTTCATTTGGTAATAGCACCCCCAACACGCCCCTTTTATGGGAGGTCCTA
The DNA here is from genome assembly GCA_019447015.1 of Hymenochirus boettgeri. Lineage (NCBI taxonomy): Eukaryota > Metazoa > Chordata > Amphibia > Anura > Pipidae > Hymenochirus > Hymenochirus boettgeri. Next base: position 41,633,610 of record CM033471.1, read on the forward strand.
TGCCTTTAATATAAAGCACTGTATGTCCTCTTCCCTCATTTTAAAAAGCCAAAGGGCTGGGGGGGAAAGTGAGAAAGCCTGTTATATGGATCCAGTGTGTATGAATGCAAAAGTTTGCTAATTTGCTAATCGTAATTAGTATAGTATAGTATAGTAAAGTATTTGAGGTTGAATAAAGACATACGTCCATCCAGTTCAACCCATCTAGCAATATCCTTATTTCCTGCCTAACTGTTGATCCAGAGGAAGGCAAAAAAAAAACACCAAATTTATGAAGGGGGAAAAAATTCCTTCCTGACTCCAAGTGGCAATCGGAAATTTCCCTGGATCAACTCTACTTTATGTATCAATACCAGTAACTTGCAACATTCCTTGTTTGCAGAAACTCATCCTGCTTTTTTTTTAAACTGACCAATGAACCTGCCATAACAACATCCACTGGAAGACAGTTCCATAGCTTTACCGTTCTGACAGTGAAAAACCCTTTCCGAGCTTGAATAATTGAAGTAAAAGACATTCTGCCTACATTGTTGTTGGTAATAAATCTGTTACAAGACCCAGGAGTGCTCCGTTTGTTCTCTGATGTTTATCTACCCACCGGTAGCACACGGGCAGCTGTTATATATATATATATACACACACACACACACTTCTACTTCCCATGTTCACAGGCTTATTCTGTGAAATTAGTTAATGTAAACTTCTCACATGATGACTTAAAAAAAACTTCTTAGACGCCCCTCAAGTAAGTCTAGTAATTTAAATAAACTGGCACAGTTTCAAGGGCAATTGTATTATTCAAAAAAGGTACCATTGTCCTTTACAGCTGGGTAATTACAGACCTGTGAGGTTAACTTCTGTGGTGGGGAAGATACTGCAAAGTTTGATACAGGATAGTATTTTGAAAGGGATGACCTTATACGTAGTGATCAGCATGGATTTATGTGGAACAGATTGTGCTAAACAAACTTGCTTGGTTTTAATGAGGAAGTGAGTAGGAATTTGGCAATGTAGTAGATGTGGTATACTTGGATTTTGCTAAAGCTTTTGATACAGTCCCCTATAGGTGAATTGTGTATAAGCTAAGTTCTGTTGGGTTGAAGTGAATGGATAAGTTGCAATTATGTATGCTAGAGAAAAGGCGCTTGCATGGGGATATGATAACTGTGTATAAATACATTAACAGCCATACAATAAACTGGGGCATTGTTTACCAACATATCAGAGGACCTATCAGAGGACACACGGCCAACCCCTTCACTAAAAAAAGTTTAGTGAAGGGGGTTTTCACTGTGAAAATGGTAAAACCATGGAACTTCCATTAGACATGGCGATGACCGGTTCATTGAATAGTTTTAAAGCTGGTTAAGTTTCTGTTGCATGTTACTCGTATTGATACATAGAGTTGGAGTTGATCCAGGGATAATTCCAATTGCCAGAGTCTTGGATGTACTGGTAATATAGGAATGGTTCACATACAGACAATTGTGTGGCCACCTAGTCAGAATGGACATCATTTGGGCATCTCAATTATCGCTAAAGCCACAGCACCCTGAGGGCTCACTACAAAAAAAAAAACACCACTGAAGGTTCACCCATGATTAAACTCTCTGTTAAAGTTCAGACAATCCCTTCTTGGTTTGCTTCAGTTAGATAATGACTATTTGTTTGTGGGGTATCCCAGAGACCATGTAATCGTCCTTGGAGCCATCCATTAAGCAGTAAACACTGATCATTAAGTCATTATTTTCAGCATCAGTTTGGGATTCTGTGAAACTCATTGAAGCTTAATTTCTCATGAACCATTACTGTCTGGTGTCATTTATCTTATCAAATAGGGAAAACCATGGAATTTATTGGTGAAGTCCAGGCAGATGTTGCACCCCTCCCTTGTGATGGAACTTGTAACTAATAAACTGTGTCAGACAGGAAAGATTTGTAATGCACTGGGGATTAATAAATAATAAATAATGAACTATGTTGTGGTTGACCAGGATTCAAACCAGTCAGGATATATGCGGTACTGTAGGATTTTAGAAAAGTCTTTGATTTTTGAATTATATATAAATAATGTTCATGGAGGCCTGACTGTGCCGTGATTGGACAGCAGGATATACAATAACTGAAATGCCCCACATTAGCTTTAGGGTGGGGTGTAAAGCCAGCTTGTAGAATATTAATTACTGTATTCATATTCATAATAAACATTTTATCCAACCGGGAGCAATCCATTTCTAAATAATTATAATTATCAAAGTGGAGGAAAGGGTTAAAGGTACACTAAACTCGCTAAACTATGTAGTTGCTGCCAAGCAGTAGGGTGGCTTCTTCCTACTTCCCAATGTACAGTAGAACTCAATACAGGGTTAAACGTGCCTGCCAGGTATTCACTTGCGGGTTCTGAGCAGCTAATGGTGCTTTCTGTGCTTTCCTACCTTCAATCTTATACACATGTGGACTTACAGTATAAGAAAGATAGGAGGGAGATCCAGACAGCGTTCCAATCAGTTGTTCAGATAGGTAGGTAGGAATACGCTCTTCTACCTACCTGTGAATTTAAAATCCACCTGGCAGTTGTTTAAATAGTACACACTTTAAATTTGGAACTAAAGTCTAAAGGTCAACATACACGCTCAAATATATGATTACAGCATCATACGGTCAGTAATAATGCAATAAAAAATGGTGGGATAGGGAAGAATTTCATATGAAAATAGTACGAAATTCGTACGAATGGCCATACGCGGCCCAGCGCTGCTATGATATCTTAATTTAGGATGACGGTGATTGGTGTGCGTGTATGCGCCCCTTTAACGTTTGCTTGATGTGGAAATGATCTGCAACAGATTTCAAATGAAGGGATCCAAACCAAAAATATGCAATATGGCCACAGAGATTCCAAAGTTTTGCTAGTGAGTTAAGGTTTCTATACATTTAGCTTACCTGCAGACCAATCCCACCGCATTCAATCATTTTCGGAGGAACAGCCTTTCTGGATTTTCTTTGCTACCGACATACGATCACAAAATGAGTGGTAAAGGCGGGACCTCACGATCATATCTCAGCCACAAGAAAGATCCAGAAAGGTGGTTCCTACAAAATTGATTGAATGTCGCAGGATCAGTCTGCAGGTAAGCTGTAATGTATGGGCACCTTTAGGGACGTATACGTTTTAGGGAAGGTTGTTGGAAGGAAATTCTTTGCTTTTAATCTGTGTCACATTCACACAGAAATGTAGAACAGTAGGAGCAATATAGGAGATGGTTCTTTTGTGCTGATTGTTTTCATACAAGCCATAGTATAGTAGCACATGAAGCAGAATCCTGTGCACTGCAGTCAAGGGTGGAAACACGTCACACAGTTTAATTTTATTTGGGCAGTAGTTCCAGTAACCAGGTCATACGTATTTAATCTTAGTCTTACTGACTTGGTTGATATAATGAGACGCTTCGTTGATTCAATAGCTAAGTGGTGATCCTGGTGCATATTGCAATTCACTATATGTACACACTTTTTTTTTTTTTGTACTACTTACTGCCTTGAATAATGTGTGGAGGATTAGTTGAGTAACTCAAAGCACTGAGCATTACTTAAAACAAATGATTGTGTTTAAAAAACAACAGTTACCTGAATGAGACGCGCGACCGGCTGGTAGCGAGCGACAAAGGAAAGGGTTTTCTTTTTTTCTCTCTCTCTCTGATAGGAGCGGGTGTAGTATATAATGTTGGTTTAAATTGGCTGGGCCTGTTGGCTGTCTGGTTGGTTTTGAACCTCAATTTGAAGGCCTTTCCCATGAGCGATGTAGATACCTGAGCGATTTCGTTATTAAAGAGATTGTTCTGTTGTTTTTAAGAGAAAATCCTCTCAGCTTACATCGGGAAGCGTGCGGTTGCGTAGCGGACATGATACCTATACAAATATATTTGCAGGGCCCATCAAGTGAACTACTATGGTGCATTGTCATCTACAAGGTACATATCAGAGGACTCGTGGACATTCCTTAAGGTTGCGAAAGAAAAGAGAGTTATCATCATTCAAAGTTAGGAAGGTTTCTGTTACAGTGAGAACGAGTGAAACTGGGGAACTGTGCTACCAGCCAGACGGTGTAATGGCAAGCTTCATGTTGAATATAACTTTAAAAAAAGGCCTGGGATAAGTTTCTCACTAAAACTAAAATATTGAGAATTAAAAATAAAACATGGTATAATGCATATAGATCTGAGTTGATCCGGGAGAACTTCCGATTAGCCGTATTGGCGTAGGAAGAATTATGTCCCCCCTTTGGCTGGGTTTTTTGCCAATTCCTCATGGATCAACTGTTAGGTAGGGTTAAAAAAAAAAGTGAATAGGTTGGACTTGATGGACGAATGTCTTTATTCTACCTTAATAATTACTATTACTATATTACTATGTGTTCTGAGAAATTCTTAAACATACTTTTAAAGGAGAACTAAACATTTTTTTTAAACCTAATGTGAACACCTATAAATTGTATAATTCGTCTCCAGTAAGATGCACTTAGAACATATGAGTAAAAATAGATACTGTAACTAAGATGGCTTCCATGTTGTTGCCAGTACAACTCATGGCTCTTGTAGTCCTTAAAGAGCCTTGAAAATGTGTACACCTATTAGCCATAACCCCTAACCCCAGTATTCACTGTCACTATACATATTTTGTATACAGATATCTCCACACCGACTGGTATTGTTGCTCTGCAGTATATTTTCCAGCCAGTGTTCATTACTGACTGTCAGGAACAATACAAAATAGCAAAATATAAACAGGGAGATTCAATAAAAGTTCTTATGGTTTAAAATGGTGCTAAATTTGCCCAAACCAATAAGATATTATTTAACATTTGAAAGCTAACATCTGATTGGTTGGGGCAAAATTAGCACAATTTTAAACGATAAGAACTTTTATTGAATAACCCTGAAAGTTTCTGAATGTACCTATTTTATTTGTGGTAGCTCTGGTGGCTCAAAATACAAATGCTTCGTTTTTAGAAACACATGTTACAGGTTCAAATCCCCCAGACATATTTTTATTTTATTACCGAAACGTTAATATTCTGTTTTTTACATCCATGTTAGGTAAATAAACTGCAATGATTACTTTTTTTATGAAATGCAAAGGAATTTTTCATTTAATTTTTAGAAAAAAAACTGCACTGAAATCCCCGTTCTGTGTCAGAGGGAGGGATTTAGTTCTAATTTTTTCTGTATAGAAAGAAAACATCGCTAAAAAAGGCTATGTCCACCCTAAAATATAAAATTTATATCATGCTCCCCATGTCCCCAGCCCCAACCGCATGTTTATTTTTTTAAAAGCCCCCCAAACTCTACTTACCCTCCCCTCGATCCTCCGCCGCACTGCCGGCCCTCTGTTGCGAGAATGCAAGCAGAGGGGCGGGACCGGCAGTCGCGTCTGTGATTGCTGAGCGGCAGCCAATCAGGACGCGGCTGCCGGTCATTCATGCGCGGAGGAAAGCGGAGAGGTAAGTAAGAGTTGGGGAGCTTTTTAAAAAAAAAAAACATGCGGTTGGGGGCGGGGGACATGGGGGAGCAGAATTAAGGGGGTTTATGCTAGGGGGAGGTGATAGTAGACGAGAGGAGGGAGGGAGGGGAGGGAGGGGGGAGAAGCCTGCAGCACGCATGGCAGGAATCTCCGGAGGCCAGGTAGCAGCAGTGTCCTATATGGACCTTCTGCCTCCTGGTGGGCAGTTTTGGAACTTTGGGGGGGGACTCAGGAGAACCAGATGGAGTTGGGATGTGAGGTAAGGATTAAACTACACTACATGGTGGGGCCAGTAGTTGGGGGGATTATAGTTTTGGGGGTGGACATGCCCCTTTAATGGGATATAACCCCCACCCTTCCTTTTGATGTACCCAGGGTGAGGACATAAAATGCTACAGAAAGTCACCCCAGAACCTGCTGCCTCTTTGAGGTCCTAGCCTATAAGAAGATGCGGTCTGCATAAATCAGCAGTATTGGTCCTGCTTACAAATGGCATCCGCCTGTGTTATAGATTTGGGTGTTAGTGGTAGATAACGACCTAGCTGTAGCAAACAATGACCCAGGTAGCAACAGACTAGAGCATAGCAAGATCTTGTCTTGCTATAAAGAGTGGGAATGGGAATCAAGAGAGAGAAAATATTATTTCTCCTCTTTACAAGGCACGTGTAGGCCACATTTGGAATATGCGGTGCATTTTGAATCCCAGCTATACAAAGGACCATCTTGGAAATTAGGCAGTTCAAGAAGGGCAATAAATTAAATAAGGGGACGGAGGGCTTGAATATGCAGGCAGATTAAAACAGTTAGGGCTGTTTACATGGAGAAGCGGCGGTTGCGTGGGGACATGATAACCTTATACAATATATTATGGCCCATACAGTGACTCTCTGGTGGCATTGTTCCTAATAGGTCATATCAGAGGACTCGTGGAACATCTCTTAAGGGTGGAAGAAAAGAAGTTTCATCTTCAAGTTAGGAGAGGTTTCTTTACAGTGAGAACGGTGAACTGTGGAACTGTCTTCCAGCAGAGGTGGTAATGCAATTCATTGACTAACTTTAAAAAAGGCCTGATAAGTTTCTAAAACTAAAAAATTTGAGAATTACTGGTATTAATGCATATAGATCTGGTTGATCCAGGGATACTTTCCGATTGCGTTTGGAGTCAGGAAGGAATTTTTTCCCCCTTTTTTAGCTGGGGTTTTTTGCCTTCCTCTGGATCACTGTTAGGTAGGGTTAAAAAAAAAAAAAAAAAGTGAAGGTTGGACTTGATGGACGAATGTCTTTATTCAACCTTAATTACTATGTTACTATGTATAGTAGATCATTGTATTAAAATATCTAATCTTTTCATCGTAATATTACAAGCAGCAGAGCCGTTTCTAAATTTTTCCTGCTTTCAATAGGAAGGTGTATATATTTAAATACAACAAAAACCTTTAACCCACTCTGCTCCCAAGTATCCAGGGTGAGCACATAAATCGCTAGTTTCTTATCCATGGTTATACTTGTCTACACCATATATATAATATTATAAATGTACAGCCACACAACCTAGAGTGCCCCTTAATCTGGGGCCTGTCAAATAGAAATACACAAGCGTCTTCACATTGATCAGGTCTTGGACATTAGCAGGGGCAGACCGAACCTGCATTTTAAGTGTACAGTAGTTAAGTATTACATGCCATCTAGGAAAAACCCAGGGGTATGGACCTACCAGTAGGGATGGCCGGTTCACGGATCCGAACCCGGATCCGCCGCAGATTTATCCTGTTCGCGAACGGCGGATTTTTCCGGATTTTCTGCCTTCTGAACCGCGGATCTCTCGTATTTTCGAAGTTACGAGGATTTCTCGTATTTTCGAAAATACGAATTTTTGAAAATTTTTGAAATTACGAGGATTTCTCGTATTTTCGAGGATTTTTTTCATTTTAATGGGTCCAGTCGCGGATTTTCGAATTTTTTCGAAAATTCGCGGATCCTCGAGCGGACCGGATTTTGCAAAGTTCGGACATCTCTACCTACCAGTTTAGGTCCTCGTCCTGGTTACTTTTAATGAGAGGTGTGGGTGGGTTAAAATGGAATATGGTAGTTGTTACAGCCTCTTTATTTTCTCCTCACTTATGAATTGTGAATGGCTGGTTTATAGTCCAGGTAACAGTTTGGAGAACACAATATATAAGACAATACTTGTGCGGAACCATTGCTCTGTTAGGTACCAATATATATTATTAATCTTTCATGGGGCTAAAGTATTTGCTCAAAGCTGTAGGTTATTAGATTAGACTCATAAATTATTTCCAAGAGTCGAAGATAAATCAGGCCAGATATGTTTTTTGCATAGCATTTACTAGGAGTGGTATATCATTTTTACAATTCCAATAATTTGCCCAAGAAATGCTGCAAATTATCCCATCCAGCCAGTATTTGGATTCTGATCCCTTTGGGTTCTAAATATGTTGTTTTGTTGCTGAGTGAAAGATAAGCATTTTCTTCAAATTCCAAAAATGTAGATTAATAGAATACAACTAAAACAGTATATAAAAACTAGAAAAAAACATATATTCTTTTATTAAAGGAGAAGAGCATTATACCGATTTTCCCCACCTTTAAAAATCCCCAGGGTGAGGACCAAAACCACTAGATACCATTTTGGTTTACAGTAAATTACCTGGAATACTTGCTTACACATTCCCTCGCCAGTACAGCATGATCCCTTCTTCACTTGACTAATCTGATGGAACATGAGATGAGATCTGACTAATAGGAAATAGGTCTTGTCACCAACTGAGTGAGGAGGTGGAACGGAAGTATACCAGCTGATCTACCATAAACCTAGCAGTTTAGGTCCTTATCCAGTGTACTTTTAAAGGCCAGGGTGGGTGGAGGTAGATATTTACTTTAAACTGTGGTCTCCATACAAGTGACCTTTATTAATTATACCCTCTTCCCCATCGCTCCCCTTTCTCCACTGCTGCAAAGTATCCAGGGTGAGGACCTAAAAGTTGTCACCTTTTATGTACTTGACCTAAACCCTGCAATACTTACTAGAAAAGTACCCAGAGGTGAGGACTTGGTGATTTAGGTCTTCACCCTGGGTACTTTGCAGCAGTGGATTATGGAATAGCTGAGTAAAATTGTCCTTTTTAAAAGGGGCACACTCCTACCTTTAAAGGGCATGTCCACCCCTTTTGAAAACTTTGGGTATGTGGTAGGGCATGCTCCCCCAGCCCCAACCGCATTAATATTATTGTTAGAAAGTCCCCTGATTCCTACTTACCTTCCCTATTTCCTCCGCCGCACTGTACAGGCCCTCTGCTTGCATGGAATTGCAAGCAGGGGGCGGGACCGGCAGCCGCGTTCGTGATTGGCTGAGAGGCAGCCAATCACGGTCGCGGCTGCCGGGAGTTCTGAACAGCGGAGGAGAGAGGGAAGGTAAATAAAGATTGGGGGACTTTTTAACAATAATAATGCGGTTGGGGCTGGGGGAGCATGCCCTACTGCATACCCAAAGGTTTTAATGTTAGGGGGAGGGAGAGAAAAACAGGAGGTGGGGGAGGGCTGCACTGAGCATGCCTCAAACCTTGACGAGGTTGAGTCAGACTCAGGCACAACATGAGTCACACACTGCTCCTACACAGCAGTTTCCTGAACTTTGGAGGGGCACAGCAGGGGGAACCATTTTGAGCAGAAATGTAAGGTAATGCTTGTTTTAAACTTCTTAATGTGGCCAGTAAGGGGTTAAATTTTAGTTTTGGGGGTGGACATGCCCTTTAAAATGATTTTGGGATCATGCTTCAAGCTGCAGTCTATCCAAAGTTACAGCAGTGTAAAAGTTGTTTTTTTCTGCTAGCACTGTGACCTGTGACATCACCAGCACTTGGGGTCTACCTTCATGTTTAAGGTTGGAGCATGCCCACAGCACAGAGAGTCATCAAGCCAAAAGACTGAAAATAGTTATTTCTCTCCCTAAGGTCCTAAAGGACTGAACATGATTACAAATCTATAACTAGCTTCAGCAAAGATCGATTTTTAGGATTGGGGCTTATGAGGTAGCTTTTAACATATACCTGTCACAGAGACCCACACAGACAGGGCAGTCTGGAAAGTGTAAATTTACAAGCCTATAGCTTCAGATCCTGAGATCTGCTTAACACCCGGAGCCAGAAGAGCTGACGGAGGTGGTGTTGGTGCTCGTGAGTCAGAATTCTGCAGGTAAAGTCAAAATGATGACACCACGTGCACAGGGAATTGTGTTTTATGCTGCACTGAGCTGAGGACAAGAACAGGGGGGGTGGGGCCTACCAGGAAATCTGAGAGCAAGTGCCCACCAAGACGAGTTAAGGGGCCCACCTAAATTTTCATATCTCTATTGTCACTCATTTATATATCTATCCAACTCCTACTGACTCCTATTGTTTATTAAAATACATTTCTTACTGTCCCTTTGGCTCTGTATTTATATTTTAGCAGTTTTCTCTAGTTTCTTGGGTGAATGGGCTGTGGGTCCACTGGGGGATTCGAATGTAATCCAGTCCATCACTGAACATGTTTCCTTAATAAGATTGTTTGTGGTGTTGGTTGTGTGTATTACAGAAAGAGTGAGGACTCCAGGTTTGCATTTCAGCCAGGTAATTTCTTAAGCCACTGATGAAGGGGTGGATGTTTAATAAATAATGTACCCTTTTTTGTAAAGGATATGGATATTGGAAGTTAACCTATATGGCCATGGAACTCCTCTGTGACTTCCAATATCATTATAATTTACAGCAGGGGGTACATTTTTCACTTTATAATGTGTCTATTCTAAAGTCAATGTAAAAATTGTCAAATGGTGAGTCCAGCAGCAAGTGCTTTTCATTAATGGATAATGGCCTTAGTGTGTTTCACTTTTGGCCCTCTGTAAGTGCACCCTAGAGTGACAATGTGTTGTTTAATACACTATACATCCCCCAGCTTCACAAAGAAGAAAGGGCAGGAGAGGGGGATATACTGTGATACCCACAGTCACTTTGAGGGGAAACGCTGCCTGGACAGTAGTGGGAAAAAGGGGACCCATTCAGCCATTTCAAGTATCTGAGTTAATGTTTCTGATGTTACAAAATTTACAAGTATAGTAAATTAAGACACAGACTTGTTGTTAACCATCTAAGCTTGAATACCAACCTCTGTGTTAACAAACTTCATAAAACAGGGATGTGAGGGAGGGATGATTTGTTCCCTGGTCACAAACAGAAAAGAAAATGTCTCTGGTAACTGTGTGGAACCACCCCTTTAAGCTAGGTACACACCTAGCGATTTTTCCTCCTGACCGACCGTTCGATACTTTTGACCGGTCGGCCAGGAGGAAGGACTGTCGGTCGCGGCAAAAGCAGCCGCGTCCTACAGTTACCGCGACCGATCGTGCGGTCCATAGAGGACCGCACGATCGGACGAGGTTTTCCACCATGTCCGATCGTCCTTTCGTCCGATTCGGACGAACGATCGGTCGGACATGGCTGCATTCGGATGCGATAATTTCGGTCCGATCGACCGATACACTACACTGTCGGTCGATCGGACCGAAATATCTCATCGTATGTACCCAGCTTTAAGGGAAGCAACGCATATGACGTTGCATCTTGCGGACTCACTATGGATGGCTTGGTAAGCTGCTCTCCACTCCCCTGGTGCTGCCTGTTATTTTGTTAATCCCCTTATGGTCGGCAGCCCCATCCCCTATGCGTGGCGGAGCTCAGAAAACGACCTCTGGGCCTCCCCCCTTGCCTGTGTTTTTTTGTTTTTTTTTTTTGCAGTTGCTTAGGCAGTTTTATTGTAATTACAGTTCATGCAACTTTAAAATTCCCTACATTTTATTTAATAGTATTTACATTTTTTTTTTTTTTTACTGTATTCATTTTTTTTTTTTTTAAACCGCTAATGAGTCATGATCATGTCTAGATATGCACTAGCTACACCTGGTCTGTCTAGGGTTGCCACCTCCCAGGCTAATAGATATGTCATGGATGGGGTGTGGTGCTGAACAGCCTCATAAATAGGACCCCAGACAGTATGTTAAATGTTTTATAGGTATACAGTAACAAAGGTATAATATTTTTCCATTCTGTTTAGCAATGTACATCGAGTGCTACCTTTTTAACTACATGCTTCTGGTCTCTTCACATTAAGAAGAAACAGGTGACATGGTCCAAGGAAATCTCTTCTGTGCAATTTCAATTTATTTTGTAAAAGAGAACTAAAACCCAAATATGAATGAACCTGCATGAATTATTTTATCACATCTAAAGTCAGCAGGAGGATTTTAGCTTTTTCTTAGTAGATTTTACAAAGTTGGATTTTCCATTGCAGCTGACTAAACCTTTTCAAAACCAATATGATGAGATCTAAAAGTTGAATTGGGATGACTGTGCAAGCTTACACTATGAGTAAGACTGAACGTGTATTATTCGAGAGCGATAAATCAGGTTTTTATGTTTAGACTGAAAGAGCACACAGTGCAGCATTTGGCGTAGGAGTGAAATTCAAAGTCTGTTCTTAGGGGGAGAGGAAAAGCAACAAGACATGTCATTGTGTGACTGAGGATTAAGTGGGTTTGGTATTAAGCACCTAGACTTGGAGGAGTTGTAATGAGAACTGCCAACAACAGTGTTTTTCATTTGTTTTAACTATTTATGTTGTTTCCATACAAAATAATATGGTGCTTTGTTCATTAGTGTGCAGATTTACCACTGTGTAGTGTTGGTACAGAAAGTTTTAGAAACGTTTTTATTGTATACTTGAAAAAAAGTTTTTAGTTTCTTTAGGGACAACCGGTTGGGGGAGAAGTGTTTGTAATATAAAGTGCTGTGCTTTAAGACTGAGCCAGCCTCTAGTCACAGGTTGAGTTGATACATTGTTGTGCTTAGTGCTGTAAGTGTTGGACTCCATTTTGTTTCGTGTGCTCTCTTGCTGTTTAGAAGTTCTATGTTAGTAAAGCCTGTTCTTCAGAATACAGTTCCTGTGTTTTCTTGTAACCTGGTTCACCAATTACCCACAAGCTCCAGTAATACAGTCAAAAGACAAGACATGGTGTCAGAAGTTGGAGTGCAACCAGATCACTGCTAGAATCAGACCACAGAACTGTGAGTAACTGAAGCAAACTGTGCTGTTTATCAGAAGGGACTGGAACACAGATTGGTGTGTGTGCTTAATAATAACATGGAGCAGTTTAAACCTCCCAATGCTTTACTATTCTCTGGAAATCTCAGTGAAAACTGGAGGAGATGGGAGCAAAAATTACAGTTATACCTGACAGCAACTGGTGCTAGCAAGTTCCCAGAGGATCAGAAAATAGCCATCTTGCTGCACACTATAGGGGAAGAAGGTTTAGAGTTGTATAATACTATGAACATTAGGTATGAGGATCCTGATGCCCCTACAATGAATGAGCTATTGGAAAGCTTAAGAAATCACTGCAACCCCAGAAAAAACAGTGTGTTTGAGAGAGATCAGTTCTGGACTCACCCCATGCCAGACAGTGGAGGGATAGACAGATTTGTCACAGAGGAATGGAAAGCAATTCTTCACCATTTTAGATGAAAATGATGGCTAGTGGCAGGTAGTTCTGGATGAGCAATCTTCACAACTGTGCACATTTAACACACCATGGGGCCACTACAAATTCAATCGGCTACCATTTGGAATTAAGTCTGCTAGTGAAGTGTTTCAACAAAAAAATGCAGAGGCTTTTGGAGACATTGAAGGCATCCACATTATAGCTGATGACATGAACATGGCTGCTTCTACTAAAGAGGAACATGATAACACTCTGAGACAAGTGATGGCAACCTTAACTGCACCTCTGAGACTGCTATTAAAGAAAGATACTGTGTGGCAGTGGGGGCCAGAACAAGATATAGCCCTAAATTCATTAAAACTCTGTCTGACAAAAGCTCCAGCTCTCAGTTAATACTTCAGTAAAGCCTGTTCTTCAGAATACAGTTCCTGTGTTTTCTTGTAACCTGGTTCACCAATTACCCACAAGCTCCAGTAATACAGTCAAAAGACAAGACAGTGTTAGTACCTTAAGGTTCAACTGTGGCCATACACCCATTGATATTGGCCAATCACAGATAATATTGATCGTTCAAAATTTTGCCTGGTCCATTTAATGAAACTGGGAAGATTTTGTCAGCCCAATTTTGTCCATTGACTCCATATAATGGACGATTATCGCCCAATACCAGGCAATGGCCACCTTAACAGACACCCCCCCTCATATACACACACACACCTTTTTTTTTTTTCTACACACTAAGGCCAAAACCTTTTTTTTTTTATGCATTTTGTGGCGAAAATTTTTGAAAAGTCAGGTGGCGTGAATACATTTTTGGATCTTTTCAAAGTTGTTAATAATTACCCTTAGCACATGAAGGATGACATGACTAACATTACTATTGCTAAAAAATGGCCATGGTGTGTTACACTATTAACCTACAGTAACTATGCTGAAGGTTAGTTATAGTGTGTTAGCCATACTTTCCAACATCAGGACACCAGGAGTCCAGGGCAGCGCCTTTCTAAGTGCCTCCCAGCCTGGACCACCCAACTTCTCCCCAATTCTTTTTTAAGCAGAGCAGTACAACATACTGTAGAAGATAGACATGGGTCCTTCCGCCTGACAGTTGCCCAGTCTGTCTCCCATACACTCTTCTATAGAAGCTAGGTGTGGGGACGGTCTAGATACAAGGTTAAACGTTTGAACAACTGAGAAAAATGTAGATGGAAATTTTAAATAGGCGCATTAATGTTTTCTAATGTACCTCTATCTTATAATTCCTGGTTAACCCCAACACCCCAGTCTAACTCCGTAGACCACATTTTAGCTGAGTAGATGACTGGCCTCCTTTGGGATTTTTAGGACATAACTTGGAACTCCTGAAGCATCACCTGGAGGGTTTTACTACCACTTCTTGTCCACTTCATGTCCACCTTTTAAAAAAAAAAAAAAAAAAGGGGGGGGGTCAACTTGCCCACAACTCCAACTGATATATTTTGCACTTTATTACCTGCATTGCTTACCAGATATTTAATGATAATTATTGTCCCCATTCTACCAGAGTAAGCTAGCTCTTACCTCCCATGAAGTCGATTAAGAATGTGACAACTGACATCCCAGCCAATGATTACATGCTGCCTCCTCTGCACATGCTCAAGTTTATAAAAAGCTTGTTGAGCAGAGGAAGTTACTACTACTATTTATACCTTAAAGGGCATGTCCACCCCCAAAACTATAATACCCCCACTAATGGCTATATATATATATATTAAGCAAAAGTGTGGCCGCTGGTATTATGTGGAAATTATGTGCTTGTATGTTTTGCTATGTGTGGATATAGTGGATATAGATTCTTTACACAGGTATATTTTAAACTGTTACTCAGACAGTCACCGGCTTTCAGAGGAACCAAATAGGGTAATCCTGCAGGTCTGAGAGTACACCCAGGCAATCCTGCCACACTGTGTGGTTGAAACTAAACATGCTAGATTAATACTTATTAGTATTCACCACGGCAAGTGGTGATGGTACCTTATATATTATAACAGAAGGTACCTCACAGCATTATGTTATTATAATAGCATTGCCCTAATAATCTAACGTATAAACAAACATTTCTCATTCCCAGTTTACCTAAAGAAATGGATTTATCCTTTATATACTCTTTTATACAGATCTAATTGAAAAAAAAATAGCTTCAGAGCAATTTTTAATAACTGATAACTGCTTTTTATTTCAGTATTACAGTAAATCCTTGGTATACCTGCCTGTCTTTACGACTAAGCAAAGGCTAAGGACTTGCAAGCGAGCACCTTCATCCCAACCATTAATAGTGGCTGCCAATTCAAATAGTTCTAGCCAATCGGTCCACTCCCTAGTTACCCTATCAAATGGATCAGGCTTTAAAGGGTAACTGTGGTCCAAAAATGACTTTAGGTAAATTGACAGGAATTGCTTTCCCCAAGAATTTTTGCAATTTACTTTCATTTTTTATTTTACATAGTTTTGAAGATATTTACATTTATATGTGTCATATGGTTGCAGCATCACCAGATCCCCTGCACTTCCTGCACTGAAACCATGTGACAGTCCCTCTTCCGTGTTTCCTCCTCCTTGTGGGCCCCCCATGGCCCCTCCCCTTGCAGCCCTTTGGGCCTTTCCCTTGCAGCCTCCCATAGCCCCTCCCACTCATGTGCTCTGGGGCCCCTCCCACTCATGGCTCTGGGGCCCCTCCCACTTGCAAGCCCTGGGGCCCCTCCCACTTGTGGGCCCCTCCTACTTGCAGGCTCCGGGGCCCTTCCCACTCCCACTTGTGGGTCCACTCCCTCTTGTGGGCCCTGGGGCCCCTCCCACTTGTAGGCCCCCTCCAACTCAGGAGCCCCAGGGCCCCACCCACTTGCAGGCCCTGGGGCCCCTCCCTCTTGTGGGCCCCTCCCACTTGGGGGCCCTAGGGGCAATTGAGGGGGGCATTAAAAAAAGCAGTGCTGTGGGCTGTGCTGTTGTCCCCACCCCCCTCCTACCATTCAGTCATGCACTGAGCATGTGCCAACCACAGATTAGAGGAGGCAATAGTATTTCTGACCGCAGATTCAGAGCCTCCCACCCCTTAACTTTCTGATCAGTGATTTCTTCATATTTTGGGCTGTGCAGCACGTAGAGAGGTGGTTGATGGCTCGTTTTAAAGGTATGAACCTGGCCTTTAATTTAAAATAAACTTGTTTGGAGACCACAGTTCCCCTTTAAAATAGGTTTGGCAATTGGGCCTGGTAGAGTTACTGAGTCTAATTGGGTAATTTCATCTGCAGGTACAAGGACAAGAGGATTTAAATCAATACAATCAGTAGCAGCCTCCATAGCTTAATACAGAGAACAAATATACAAAGAAAACAGGGAGAATAAATGGTATTACCATCACCGCTGCCACCAATTTGTACCAGATCACTGCTTTATGGAAGGATTATGGGTAGCATGGCACACAGTGTGTTACTCTGGTGGTCTGGCACAAAACAGCAGACAGTGCACATAAACAGGTTCCCCACATAACATGTGCAGTAATCAGGGGTGTCCCTGTCTATGGTGCACCACTTTATATATTGACCAGGCCTGTATATTGTGTGTCCTTGTAAGTTGGTGTATACCGGTTTCCTCAGAGTTTGTATCCAATAAGGTAAATTGTCTGTCCAATAATCTCTCCTCCCAACAGGTGGTAACAGTATCTTATACACAGGGTCTTATACACAGGATCTTGTGTTGCAGTGAGTCAATATCACTCCAAAGCACACACCACAATCTACTTTGACTTTCTATCCTCCTAGCCATAGAGAGCGGAGATGTCTTGTCTTTTATCACTCACTGACACCACCTGCAGGCTGGAGGTGGTATATAAGGAGCCTTGGTGTATATGTCCATTACAGTTCACATGGAGCAGACACGGGGGTGTGGTTTAAGCTGCCATTTGACCATTCCATGGTCAAATTGGAATCTCAGCTCTGTAAGTAAGTTTATGTATTTTGTATATTTTGTGTTGTATAAGTCGGTGCTATACATTATATACATTTACTGAGGTTCATTTAAATGGTAATAGTGAGATAGTACACACATGCCTATATACTTTCCTATATGTAATATCATATACCCCTTACTAATTGGTAACTAGTTGGTAGGGGGTACCAGCTCTGTAAGTACTTTTATAACTTTATATATTTTTTTTTGTACTTAATATAAGTTAGTACTATACTTTATATACATACGTATATTTATGTTAATAGTGAGAAATTATACACATACATAGAAACATTTTCTATATGTAATATTATATAACCCCCACCCCACCCCCACTTCATTGGTAGCTCCTAAAAACTTAATCAATCTCCTATAAACTTATAAATGATGTTACACTTTAGGAAGGACATATAAATGGAAAGAGAGATACCTTTGTGCTGTGAAGCCTTTACACTGTTAATGATTAGTGATGGGTTCAAAAATTTGTAAATTAGATTGAAAAATCGATAATTCAAATTAAAAACATGAAAATTGCGATTAAAAAGTTGTTGCAATTTACCTTATTCTATGCAAAGAGACTAATTGCTCAAACCTTGATTCAACCAACTTCACTGGTAAGATGGAAAACCTCCATCAACGCAACTCTCCCTTAAAATTTGTATACACCCACTGGGGCTGCCCCACTAAATACGATAAAATTAGGTCTAGATGGGAATCCTCCTCCCACACATGCAATGACTGAATATCCAAGTCAAGGTAAATGAACGGCAATGGCTAAACGTCCACTTTTCAGTTTTATCCCTTAGGGTTATAAATAATTCACAAGGCAGAATGTTTTTTAGTTCGAGTTTTTTAATGTTTATAAATACAATGGAAAAACATACACTGAAACAGAACAGAGAGTTATTTTCAGGGTTATTCAATAAAAGTTCTTATCGTTTAAAGGGTATGTCCACCCTAAAATAAATTTTTTAATATAAGATTCCCCCTGCCAGCCCAGCCCCAACCACTATATTTATATGTTTAGAAAGCTGCCCAAACTCTACTTACCTCCCCTCTTTCCTCCGCCGCGCTCCTGGCCCTCTGCTTGCGAGAAAATGCAAGCAGAGGGGTGGGACCGGCAGTCGCGTCTGTGATTGGCTGAGCGGTAGCCAATCACGGACATGGCTGCCGGCAGCTCATTTCGGCGGAGGAAAGAGGAGAGGTAAGTAAAGTTTGGGGAGCTTTATAAATATAGCAGTTGGGGCTGGGCTGGCAGGGGCAATACTATATATTAAGGGATTTATGCTAGGGGGAGGGAATCCTGAGAGGGAGGGAGAGGGAGGGGGAGGGAGGGGGAGAAGGGCTGCAGTACGCATGCCAAACTTCTCCCGGAGGCCAGGTAGGAGGCAGAGTCCTATATGGACTCTGCTATCCTCCTGTTGGCCATTTTTTTGGACTTTGGGGGGGATTACAGGAGAACCATATGGAGCTGGGATGTGAGGTAAGGATTAAAGTACACTACATGATGGGGCCAGTAGTTGGGGGGATTATAGTTTTGGGGGTGGACATGCCCTTTAAAATGGTGATAATTTTGCCCCAACCAATCAGATGTTAGCTTTCAAATGGTAAATAAGATCTGATTGGTTGGGGCAAAATTAGCACCATTTTAAACGAGAAGAACTTTTATTGAATAACCCTGAAAATAACTACACGCCCTTTAATGAATATAATTGAACACTGTGCACACTATAATAACCATGACTATCTCTGTAATATATTTGTTACTTAGGTTCTTTTAATTATATTATTAATAAAATTCCTCCATTAGGAAGGAATGTAAAAAAAAAAAAAAAAAGATGCAATTTGGTTCAAATCGGATTTTTGTAAGTTTATTAGGTTCCGCCAAACTGCTATCAGAATCTGTTTCCTTCATCTCTATTAATGAGTTGTTTAGTCGGCTATTTTACATAAAAACTAAACTAATATCCCAGGTGACGTTTAGCTCCATCTTGATCTTTTCTTAGTTTGAAATCCAGTTCTAGTCCTTAGATCCGTTAGGCTGTGTACACACCATGCAATTTTTTGGCATGATCGACCAATAGTCTGAAAAACCATGTACGATCATGCGTTCATCAATAAACCGCATGCTCTGTCACGATGAACTGTCGGCCACTGTTACTTTTGCCACAACATTCACTACTGGCTGACTGGTCAAAAGTGCTGCACGGTCGGTCCAGACGAAGAATTGCAAGAGGTGTACGCACCATGCAATTTTTATCGTTGAGTAGCTACAGCACGTACAGTTTTCATTTGCCAGGTTATGGACTATTGCTGTATTAAAGATAGTATTGAAGCCAGGAGGAAGACTGGCAGAATCAGTTTTTCTTTGGGCTGGTGCTCCTCACAGAAACAATATTGGGAGGTCAGAATTACCAGTCCTATATCCCTGTCCCAAGTGTTTTTCATTTTAACTGTTTTTTTACAAATAACTTTATACACCCGATATTTCTACATTAAAGGGCATGTCCACCCCCAAAACTATAATCCCCCCCACTAAAGGCCCCACCCAGTAGTGTAATAAAATCCTTACCTCACCCCCCAGCTCCATATGGTTCTCCTGTAGTGCCCCCCCCCCCCCTAAAGGCACAAAAACTGCCCACCAGGAGGATAGCAGAGTCCATATAGGACTCTGCCTCCTACCTGGCCTCCGGTAGAAGTTTGCCATGCGTACTGCAGCCCTTCTCCCCCTCCCTCCCCCTCCCTCTCGTTTTGCTATCCCTCCCCCTACCATAAAACCCCTTGTCCATGTATTAGTATATCTTCCCCCATTCCCAACCGCATAAAAATAATTTTAAGAAAGTCCCCAGAACTGTACTTACCTTCCCTCTCTCCACCGGCATTCTGAGAAGCCGGCAGCTGCGTCCGTGATTGGCTGCCTCTCAGCCAATCACGGATGCGGCTGCCAGTCCCGCCCCCTGCTTGCAGTGTCTTGCAAGCAGAAGGCCGGGCGTCGGAGGAGAGAGGCAAGGTAAGTAAACATCGGGGCACTTTCTTAAAACTTTTTTATAGCGGTTGGGGCTGGGGGAACCTATTCTATCATATGCCAAAAGTTTAAAATAGGGGTGGACATGCCCATTAAGGACTATCCCAGGGATTCCAGTCCATGATGATTTCTTTATAAGTGAGTTTTCGGACAACATTAATGATGTGCTGTCTTTCTGTCAATACTATTTATACGGATATTGTATTCACTTACTGTATGTGGAAAGGCAAGCTTGAATGGGGGAACTGGCCATTCGTTTGTCTTACTGTCTTTTAATCATTGCCAATACCAAAGAATAAAGTCAACCGCCTGTCTTGCTTCTCTGTCCAACTTTCAAATCCACAAAAAAAAAAAAAGATCCAGGATGACTGTGATCTCCGTCTTTATAGACACATCGTTCTGTTTGAAGATCATTTCTTAGCTGTTTTTTTAATCCATGCTATGATGTGTCAGTCTGTGTGTGTAAAAGCAATTAAATTAGTGACTGGTGCCTGAAAATGGAGTTAAAAAATAAACTTTCTGTGAGCATTGTTACCTCTAAGGATAAGATCACTTGAATGGGGTTTTGTTTTTGCGTGAAGACCATGAGACCTGGCCCTCAAGCATGCTTAAAATATTTTAAGGAAAAAATGTTGCAAAAGATTTGCAAAAACGTTTGTAATTTGATGCTATTGCCCTTTAAGTGGCTTAACGTGGCTTAAAGGGCACGTCCACCCCAAAATCTAAAATTTGCCCAAGTGCTGGCCCCTCTGTATAGTTTTAAAAAATCTTTACTTTACCATCCTGCTCCTTATGGTTCTCCTGAAATCCATGTCCAAAGTCCAGGAAACTGAAGAGTAGTGGCTGTCTTCCTGTCCAATGGTCACTGCCTTCTGTGTTGCCTCCAGGAGGGATGCTGACATGCACAGGGGAGCCCTTTCCCCCCAACCTCCCTTCCTCCAGATCCCATCTGGCTGCCACTTCTCCTAGCTTTAATATATTATGATCCTTAGGGTTGCCGCCCCCGACCGCCATAATAATACTGATAAAAAACTTTCCATTATTTACTTACAGACCTTCACTCCCAGGTCTATCTTCACAGCCGCGTCTGTGATTGGCTGACTGCCAGCCAATCACAGATGCGGCTGCCGGTCTGGCCCCTCTCTGCTGTTTGGCGGTTGGGGGTGGATATGCCCTTTATTTTCAAACACTGCTGTGAAGCCGCTGGGTGATTAACCACCATTTTGCACTATTTCTAGGCTACTCTCCTATAATGCACCCAAATGACTGCTAAAATATGTCTATCCTACTTGCTGTCTATATTCCTTGCTGGGATATTTAACAGAATAAATAGCCCATCTCTAGTTATTTGTGAGGTCTAGCACAGGGAGTCTGAAAACCGGTGTAACAATAAGGTTTTGCATGATCAGCTATTTTAAATACTTTCAATACCAGTGTTTTAAACAGCTGATTGGGTAAGTAACCTGTAAGTAGCAGATTGGGGGGGTGTCGGGCCACAAAACTTTCAGGGGGGCCTTTGCAGTTTTGCTACTGAAAACTACTATTCTACCAGCATTCCCTGGTTGCACTCTGCTGGGAATTAGACTTAGACAATAAAACCAAGTCCCCAGTAGGTGTTAAATATGAAGAACAAATACAGCATGATTTTTAAGCACGATGTGTCTTCAATTCTGAAAAGGTGCTAAATTATCGCTATTGAAAATTGCTCCACTTTTCATAGTAAGAACTCTCCATGAATGACCCCGTATATGTATTAAAACCTGTAACTTTCAATATTTACTGGTCAAGTTATCTTAGTTTTTCCAATATTACTTTGATTTGCTTCCTTCGACGCAGTCGTACCCCAGTCTAAACCTTATCCACGTTTGTACTGATATTGAACGCACTTGTTCCTGTTTGTTTTTCATTTAAGGTGCGGCAGTGACATTAGAAATACCCCGCAGCGGAGTGAGAACTTTCGTTCGTAGATTTTTTTATTTTTAATTTTTATGTTGTTTGGAAAGCGAGGGGGGAGGGGAAGAACGAGCGCTGACCTTTCCACAAATCAAACACTGAATCTCGTGGTGCGTACCGAGCGGCATCCGCGCATAGGTGCATTAAATTGTCTCTGATCGCTCGCATAGTAGGAAGGTCAACTTAGCAGACAGAAATGTTAATCAGAAAGTAATTACAAGTGAGGGCTTTGCAGTCATTGTGAATAACGAGCATGTCTAATCATATAGACCGAAGGACGGCACATTGCTCGCTGCTTTATGTTCCATCGTCTTAATTGAGTTTAATCCTTATATAAAGCAATGGGGGGGATAAACTTGTTTTGTATTATTTCATGGTTTCACCCATCGTTAATAGCCATGTAGCGGGGAAGGAGCGTAAGGAACATTTTAATGGAAATCATTTGCTGAGAGCGGTAAAGGGATCGGAATGGAGTCTAAGGAACTTGTATTTCTATATATGGATTGGAGAATATTAAACAGTTCTTGAAGAGCTTACAGTCAAGAACCCTGCTAAACATGAACAGTGTGTGAAGGAAACCCCTGCAAGCTTGGGAAGAAGATACCAACTCCTTGCAGAAGGAGAAAAGATTGGATTTCAACCCAGGACTCGGCTCTGCAAGGAACTATTGCTGACCACTGAGCCTCCGTACTGCCCCTATATAGAGGACAGTTGGGCCCTCTTCAGTTTGAAGAGAAACTGTGGTCTCTATACAAGTGGCCTTTATAATTACATTAGAATTTATACTTATATTACTCCAGGATCATGCTTCTAGCCGCAGTCTGTCCAAAGTTACAGTAGTATAAAAATTTTTTTTACCTGCTAGAACTGTGATTTTTGACATCACCAGCACTTGTAGTCGGCCTCCAAGTTGCCCATTGCTGGGACAGAGCATCATCAGCTACATCATAAGCCACACCCAGAAATTCTGAAAGGTTAGCCATAAGCATGGAAAAGCCATAGGCTTTTGGACAGAAGGAATGGACAGAGAATGGTCTGTAAGTAGCTTTAGAAAAGATTGTTTTTTGGGGGTGGGACTTATGACAGCTTATAACACAAGCCTGTCACAGAAACACAGAAACAGGGCAATCTGGAAAGTGTAACTTTACAAGCCTATAACTTAAGATCCAGTGAAGCTAGAGACATCACCAAAGGCAAGATAGAGCTTAAACAGTTAGGTTCTCATCCTTGGGTTTGCCGTAAATCATACTCTATAGACTCCTAATATAAATGTGAATATGGAGGTAAAGTATAGTATGGCTGGGTGAGATCCCCTTTAATGGAATTGAGCTGGGAATCCCTCCTTCTTCCCAACCTTTCCAACAACTTGGCCAAACTAATTCCCTGTTTGAATGTATTGATACTGGTCATGGTAAATAAAACACATTTCCTTGTGACTCCCATTCGGCATCATTGACCAATTACGCTTGGTGAGTTGTCTCATTAGTAAAGGAAGGTAGAGCAGTTAGAAATGGTAGCGCTTTCAGCTTCTGGGTCCCTTAAAATGATTTATAGAAATCCAGATGACGGCAGGTGAGAAGTAATCGTCGGGAAACACAGACATTAATCCTCCAACAACTTCTCTGCATCTGGAAAAAGCTTCTTGCTGAATACACAGTTAAATTTAGGATTTAAAAGTCTCTTAGAAGGGTATAGCATTTTCTTAAGTTACTGTGGTAACGTGAAAACTACCCTAAAGTCTCACCTTATTTGCACATGAGAACTTTCCCTATCTTACTAGATTCCTTAATGATGTGCAGTAGTTGGTCTCTTTCTATGCACAAGAGCCCTTTTCTACAATTGATCATTTGCCGCCTACTGTAAATTATAATGATATTAAAGGACAACTATTTATGTAACCCAAATCACTCCCCTCCCTTAATAGTATCCAGGTAGTGGACTTAAACCCCTGGGGTTGCCCTAAATCTGTTAGACCGAAGTCCAGATCGCAATGCTGGTCTAGAATCTGAACTGTGAGTTGTGACTGGAATACTCCATGTTCTGTTAAGTCCAGAGCAAATAGTTCCCACCCCTATTCCTCAGAATGATCTGTTTATTCACATCACACAAACGAACAACGTTTCGGAGAACGTTGTGTCTTCGTCGGGTGACACCTGATGAAGGAGACATAGCGTTCTCCGAAACGTCACCCGCTGGATCCATACCACTGGATCCGGCAGGTGAAGTCCGAGGAGACCTGCCGAGATGAGTGGCGGAGTGTAACGGTATGAAGAGCAGTCCTGTGTTACATCGGGGAGGTGTGTTCTTGTCTTAGTCCCGCCGGATACCAGTACAAACCCGTGGGCGGCTGATCGTCCAGATTGGTAATATGCTCTTTTTCTATTGAGGCCATTTCGTTTGCTATCACTGCTTGTTACAGAGGGACTTAGGATATATCCCTTGGGAATTTCTACTCCTGATTTAAACGGGGGGTTTTTATGACTTTGGTGCGGGATACATTGTATATGGTGTATTTATGGGAATTTTATTGGTATTTTGGTATGTGGTTTTATATGGCTGAATAAACCATTCTATTATAGTTGTTTTTCAGTGTTGGGCTCCGTTGTGGCGTACTTGGGGATGGGATTTATTGTTCCCTGCTTGTTAGATATTTTGGATGTGTATTCTACACCAGGAGCACCACCCTTAGAAGGGTATCACACAACAGCTTTTTTACAGTGAGCTGTGCGACTGGGATACAATATTTATTACTAGTATTAGTATTTTCTTGGTCTTTTACTGCTGTTTAACCTGCTGCCTCCTCTGCACATGCTCAAGCTTATAAAAAGCTCATTGAGCAGAGGGAGAAGTCAGCTAGATACCTTTTTCAGAATGGAATAGAACTTAGGAGGAAGCCCTACAGTACCCCAAAGGGGTTTTATTTTAGGGGGAGGGAGGGGGTGGGCAGGGCTGCTTTGAGCAAGCCAAAAACCTCTGAGAGGAAGCCTCAGAGGCGGTTTTTTGGGACTTTACAGGGACATTACAGGAGAACCATTTGGAGCTGGGATGTAAGGTAAGGATTTTATTACACAACAGTGGGGCCAGCAGTGGGTTAAATTCTAGTTTTGTTCTCCCTACCCCTAGTGTAAAAACCCTTTCCCACATATTAGGGATAGTTCCCTCATCCCCAACTGCTATAATATATTTGTAAGAAAGTCCCCTGATCTTTACTTACCTTCCCTCTCTCCTCCGGCGTTCTGAACTGCCGGCAGCCGTGTCTGTGATTGGCTGCCTCTCAGCCAATGACAGACGCAGCTGCCTGTTCGGCCCCCTGCTTGCAGTTCCTTGCAAGCAGAAGGCCGGGCATTGCGGCGGAGGAGAGGGGGAGGGTAAGTAACAATTGGGGGACTTTCTTATAAATATAATATAGCGGTTGGGGCTGGGGGAACTAGCCCTACAACATATTAAAAAATATCAAAAGGGTGGACATGCCCTTTAAATGGTGTACCATTTTTCACTTTAATTGCATTTCACACCGGGCAATATTTATAATGTATTTAAACTGGGAGTTTAATTGCCCTTTAGCAGTACAGTATAGTGTCCATTTAACATAAATTGTTGAGTGTATGAGTGTTACTATTGGTGCCAAGCTACACTGTTGGGTAAAGGGCAAATAATATTCATTTCCTTCATATTTTGATGTTACCATTGGTGGAGGAGGCTTCCATGTCCATCACACACCGAGTAGTAAGGGGGGTGAAGAATAAAGTCCTGTTGCAGAAATGCGGCGGACGGAGTGTTTAGGGTTCAATGTTCCATTGCAAAGCAGCTGGTGTAAAACACAAGGTCGTCCAAGCAGGAAAGGCATCAGCTGCTGGATTGGGAGATGAGAGGAGCAAATGCAGTCAATGTTAATTACCGGAACCAGACAGAAAGCTAAATTAGGGACAATGATTGGTTGGTATATTAACCTCTCCTGCACATACATAAATAATGGGAGTGCGTGTATGTGTATATATATATATATATAATACACATCATTTGCTTGTATATTCCACTTCCGTCTCCCAGTGTTCAGTCATCTCGGTGGACTCTTAGCTTGTAATGTGAGAAAATCATAGCAGAATGCAGTGGTTGGGGGGGGGGGTGTTGGAAGTAAATGAATTGTTTGTCATGTTAACTGAGCAATGCAAATTGCAAAGCCTTGTGTTTAGATCAATGGAAGGAGTTCCAGTGCTCGCCATATTCAGACACCCTGGACATTCCCTATTAGCATGCGGTTGTAGCGGGTTGTAGCGACAGCAGACAGAAATAATAGGCGAGTTAATGAGCTGCTGAAATTTGGTGTCCATATGGCAGCACCAGCTTAGTAAATTAATGCAAAGGTGTAATTGCTGTAACTGTAACAAGCTTCACCGACTAACCCATTGTGTATCAAATTTCATATAAGTGAACCAGTGAAGGCAAAACATCCATAAATGTTAGGAGTCTCAAATGAATATAGACTCCACCTACCGGTCTTGTCATATTGAAACATCTTGTGAGTGTGAAAACACTCTCGTTATCTTTCAAGAGCCTATTATTTACTTTGACTTAAAGGGCAAATCTGCCCCTCAAATGGAAAATTGTATATAAGTAAATCACGCTTCAAAACTGCAACTGTTAGAAATCTGAGAGGTGTAAGACTAACCTGTGCTGCCCAAAGTTCTTTTAGCCCTCCTTTTGCTTCCTGGTTCATCTATCTATTTATATATCTATCTATGTTTGTATCTATCTCTCCCCCCCCTTGTTTTTGCACTTAGTCCACAAAAAATGTGTTCCCCTTTAAATCACTGGATGCCCCTTTTAATTCTCAGTGCATGTGTACAGCCCTTAAGCCTGGACATTTCAGCAGTGATCAAGAGATTTCACAGATGCCCATTAGATGTGACATTCTTAATGCTTCAATCTACTCAGCAAAAAATGCAACGCTCCAGAGAAAGAGAAATCTACAGAACGATCCTTTATCTCTGCGGCTTCAAAATAGACAGAGCTGAGATACCGAATTTAAAATGGGGGAATTTACGTTCTTTTTTTCCCTGTCTTTCTCAGCCTGGCAGTCTAGTCTAGTCTGAGCAAAACGTATAATTACAAATCTGTTATGGAAGACTTATCTTCACAGTACTGCGTCCCAAAGCTCAGCTGGTAATAAATTGTATAGTATACAATGCAAACAGTGTTCGCTTTTCACCCTGTAGCAGTGGGGGGGGAGAGCGTCATATGGATAAAGGCAGATGGTACAGGATCTGGGAACTGTCTTTTACTGTATGCCATTCTTACCAAAAATAGAATGACGTAGATATATTTAGGATCTTCCAATACTTCATACATAATTGTCTATAGAAATAGCATTGCAGCTACACAGGACATATTGGGCACATGTAAAAAACAAAGTGAGCCTTTACCCTCTCCTATTTGATTATATAAGTGATAATGCACCACTTACAGTGTAATATAAGGATATTACATCACCGATGAGTTCCTGGACCACATATAAGCACAAGCCCGCATAGTGAATACTTTTATAAAGGGCAGGGAACTCCAAGGTAACGTTATATCCTTATATTATAATGTGAAGGGGCACATTATTTCTTAAACTGACCGTGATTTATTTTCTATTGCCATCCTCAGATCAACCAGGATTAATTCTACATTACTCACTGATAGTTTTACTTTTGTTAAATCTGTTATGGGGTTGGAACAGCGGATGGCCAGAAAGGTAAGGGAGCTGCAGTGGAACATTTTCTTGTAATAATTACTCTTTGACACAGTTGAATGGGTATTATAATTATAACCACTGCTCCCATTATAATTTGAGCTTCCTATGTATTATATAGTAAATCTAATGTAAAAAGTACATTAGATGTTACGTGACCATATAAAAGCTTAGAATGTAAGCTCTTTGTGACAGGGACCTCACTCACTAATGCGTCAAGCCTTAAGCTGGCCATACACTACCTTAACATTCCAACAATTAGACATTACATGTTAGATAATTGTCGTGTAGTGCAGCTGTTTCATCTGCCTATTTCCTCAGGCAGATAATCTTTATGATTGAGATTATTATTGCAATAAGTTAGTAGTGTATGCCCAGTCTTTAAAAGGAAAGTTCAATGGAAAAAACCCTTTTGTATTATGTATACCTAGTTATTCTAGATATTCTCTTCTATTAATTCTATTCTATTTAAAAAAAAAAAAAAAAAGGTTGAATTTATACCCCTTGCTATTTTCTGCTGTTGGCAATAGTGAGCTGACATTTTAGGTTCTGTAATGGTCTTTCTTCCCAGAATGCACTCTACCTAGGAATGTTCCTTAAAGTAATTTCTACTGATTGGCTGTTGGATGGGTCAAACATGCTCAGATTTCTACTGAGCAACTGAATCAACCCAGGCGCTGGGTCAAGGGCAAGACCATAACGGTCTCTATTAGGGATCCTGCAAGCAGGAAATCTCTTTTTTGTTAAAAATATGTATTTGCACTGAACTTCCACTTTAAAAGTTGTTTTTTGTGTTTTAATGTTCTGCTATGAGATATCACTAGTGTTCTTGGAAAATCTATATTAAATGAGAATTATAGTTGCAGTATGCAGTAACAGACTTTTTTTTGGGCTCCTCCCACAGTCATTGTCAGTGACGACCCATCTCTGACTTTACAGAGCATTGTCACCAACGATTGTTCGGTCTCTGACTTTGGAGAACATATTTTAATAAAGGAAGGAGCTGTAAATGGTCCGAATTCAGTCAGTTATATATAGTCCTTTTCTATGAATAAATAGAAGGAAATTGGTTTACAAAGTGGCCATTTCATAATAAGCTCAGTCACCACATCATGGATAAGGATATTTATAGATTCCCTGGCTCTGCATGCTGAGTCCTTGCATCACTATCTGAACACAGGATCATACAGCAAAGTCATTAGGTATTCTGTTCCTCTTGGCTATTAGAGGATAGGTGTTTATATTTTCAAGCTGTGTTACCCTGTCTAAAGCATGCCTAATACTAGACTACCTGTTGTGGGTATTTGTCCAGTATGTTTTGTTAAATCAGCAATAAACGTGAGAAATTCCCTGTTGTAGTTTGGGAATATTTCTTGCTTTATGTAAATGGAATATTTCTTCCTACTTTGGCTTCTGCAAAGGGAAATATGTCTATTCTCTAAATATCATTAATCACGCCCCCTAGAGGTCAAAAAGAGATGGTGTTTCTGGTGCATTGTGTAAATTTGACTAGCTATGGAAGGTGCTACTAATGTATAAAGTCAAATAGATGAAATAAAGTGAACATGAGATCATTTATTCTCGATATGGTAACGTAAATAAAGGGAGCCTGGTAAATATGTTATATTGTCATTGAGTGCCATTGAGGGTTTGTTGATTGCTGGACACTTACTGTATATACTCGAGTATAAGTCGAATTTTTCAGGCTTTAAAGTTAGCCTGAAAACCTAACCTCAACTTATTCGGGTCAAGTCCTAATTTAGATCCAAATTCTGCAATTGCGGATAGTAACCAGTAGGTGGCGCTGTGTTAACCTGCATAGAAAGTTACAGGAGCTGATCTGCCTTTACAATCCTTCCTGCTTCATGTAGTCTGGTTGCTGGACTCACTGGATGCTGTAAATCTGATGGGTCTCCTCAGTTTGGGGCAAAAAACTGCTGCTAGTTCAGTGCAAATGACAGCTTGAAACTACAACTCTCAGGTGACATTTTTAACTATTGGGATCAGAGAGTCCTTTACTATATGGGGGTCAGAGTGCCCTTTACTATATGGGGGTCAGGGGAAGGTAAGTAAACATTGGGGCACTTTCTTAAAACTTTTTTATAGCGGTTGGGGCTGGGGGAACCTATTCTATCATATGCCAAAAGTTTAAAATAAGGGTGGACATGCCCTTTAATTTTAGGTGGAACTTTCAGATTTTTTTTAAACTCCCATTGACTTCAATTGGTCCACGAATCTGGAAGTGTAATGGATTTCAGTGAGTTCGGCCATCTCTTCTAGAGGGTTGTTTTTCAGGTAGCATTGTAATTGCTATGGCTCTCTCATGTATTTTATTTTTACTTTTCATGAAATAAAATGCCCTATCACAACTTGCATCCATTCTTTCCTGTGATGTATTAAACTGTTTGCAACCATAAATCCACTGTGGGAATGAGGATGGCAAGTTAGAATCTTTTGCAAGGCTTTAAAACTCTGATTGGGGGGTGCCCAACCTGGCTCCAGCTGAGGGCACACTAGTGGTGTAACTAGGAATCAATGCCCCCCCCCCCGCAAAATCATCATGGGGCCCCTCTTCCTGCTTAATCTACAGTGGTTTTCTATGAGGAGGCTGTACCTGTCTTTAGGAAAATAGAAAGATATGGCTCCCCTGGTAGTTACACCCCTGGGACACAACAGCGGTACCCCAGACAGAAATGGCATAGTCAATGCAAAATGAGTATAAAATTCAATTAATAGCCTCAGGGTTGGACTGACCTACTGGGGTAGTGGGGAAAATCCTAGGTAGGCCTAGCCTTAGTGGGCCCTTCTACATCCCTGCACCTTTGAATGAGGGCCCCAGCAAAATAATTTTACCAGGATCTCTTAAGCCTTGCTTCTTCTCTCAGCCATAGGGTTGCAGCCTGGGGGGCACCCACAAGGGCTGCTGGCATGGTCACCAGCCATGTGATCACGCACGAATGGCGTTGTCCATCAGCAAAACAACAGGGACCCAAGCCCCTCTGCAAATTTCTAACCTGGGCCCAGTCACCCCCACTCCCCAGTGGTTAGGTTCCGTGAGCAGCTATTTTTAAACCACTTCTCGCACATATGTAGTGAAGGTACTCTCTGTATAGGGAGAGTAGGTATATAGTCTAGATGGGCTTAACAGGTTTTGTTTTATGTAATGGTATTTTGTAGTTGGCCATGTTAGGTATCAGGGGGAGTTGGTGGGGTCATGATGGGCATCATGGGGGGTGTTGGGGTGTTGTGTCAGGTTTCATGAAGGGCATCTCACTATACTTACCTTTTGTGCTTGTAAAATGCCCATGGACCTCCATATAACAGCAAGGGGTCAGGGATCTCTATTTAGCAGCAAGGTATCTGGGATTACCTGAAGGAAAGGTGTTGATTGCATTGTAGCTAAGGGGTTTTGTTAAAACTGTCCAGGGTAATGTGCCAAAACAGCATTGTGCATGGCAGACAATTGGTGTTGAACCCCCCACTTGTAATCAGGCTTGGTTGACATTACAGTTAACCACTTGAGTCCTGAGCCAAGGAATTGGCTCTATTATTCTGAGCCATACATTGGTCTTTTGAATCCACATACAAATCAGAGCACTCTTCACTGCATAAAAATGGTGTGCTATATACAATGCTGATTTACACCGTTTCTGTCGGTAAACAGGAATTCTGTTTTGTACCATGATAAGTATCCCAAGATAGAATGCAGGATTAATAATTCTTTAGTTTAGGTCAAGGCATGAGTAGCCCTTCAGATGTTTTGAAAACTACAAATCCCAGCATTCCCTTGCTCAGGGGAATTACTTACACGGTAGCAGAGCCCACAGGGGGGACCACAAGCTAGGGGGCCCTTCTTATTTTCCCTATGGCAGATATAGCCTTCTCCCAGAAGTACACTGTAGATGGAGCAGGGAGAGGGCCCCCATCATAGTTTTGCTGGGGGTTAGGGGGGGCAGTGATTCCTAGTCAAACCACTGCCCTTGCTGCACTGTGCTTGTAGGGGAATGCTGGGAGTTATTACTATTTATAGCACTTTTTGGCCTGAGAGACTTCAGATCTGTCACTCCAGCGCTGCAGAGAGACTCCGACGCG
Organism: Hymenochirus boettgeri; assembly: GCA_019447015.1. NCBI lineage: Eukaryota > Metazoa > Chordata > Amphibia > Anura > Pipidae > Hymenochirus > Hymenochirus boettgeri. The sequence goes on from CM033471.1 coordinate 41,665,470, forward strand.
GCTGACATGCGCACACAGTGTGAAGGAGCGTGGACGCGTTGGAGCTATCCGCGGGTAAGTTTCTCCTGCTCTCCTGCAAGATTTACTGAAAAACGGGAGGTAAGAGTGCATTTACCTCCAGTTGGTGGGCCCCTGGCACAAGATTTTCTGGTGGGTCCCAGATTCCCAGTTTGACACAGGATAGCAAATAGAGATGGACTGGATTGCGGATCGGAACCTGGATCTGAGGTGGATTTCTGAGATCTGCACATCGTGGGATTTTCCGAGCCGCGTTAGAGTATTTTCCGAAATTGTTGAAAATTCATAGAAATTTGAAGAATTTTCGATTTCGCAAATTTGAAATTTATAGAATTTTTTTAAAAAATTTGAAAATACTATGCAGAATGCCAAAACAGGAAGCTTATAGTGTTTGGGGTCGGGGTCTGGTGTTTTTTTTGGGGGGGGGGGGTTTCAAGATTTTAGGCATTGATATGTGTTTTAAGCCATTTTCAATAAGTTATCATTGCTATTTATACCTTAATTTTAGGTGGACATTTTCTGGGTTTTTGTTCCATTGACTTTAATAGTTCCTTCTGCAATTTTTTTTTTTTTTTTAAATCCGCGAATCATCATGCGGGAATGGATTTTAGGAAGTTCAACCATCTCTTATAGCAATCTTTATATTGCATGTCCCCTAAAGAGGAATTGAATAATAATGTATAGTTTCTGTTGATTTAAAATGTTATTCTAGCTAAAGAATGTAAGATCTCTTCCAGAAACCGTTTTTTAGAAGTCCCTTTAATCATAGGCCTGTATCAGGATACTGCCAGCAAAGTCCATTTTGTGGTTGAACTTTTGCCTGAAAAGCCTTTGTATTTTTTGCCTATTCCAGTTGGGCCTTTAATCCGGCTAGGGGCAGAGCAATGAAATTAGGGCTATTTGTGGCTGAGAAGCAGTGAGAACGCTTGTTGTTCTTTTCTTGGAGGGAGAGGGAATGAGCGCGTGGGAGATCTGCAGAGAGGAAGGAAGTCTGAATATTAACAATAGCTGGAAACTAGTAAAAAATGGAAACTAGCTGCTAGCAAAATACAGGCACTAACACAACTGTTACATTAGGGGGGTACAGTCTACTTTAAAAGAATAACGTGGCAATACCTACTGATCTTAGTGCATTGTAAAATTTCTACTTTTTTATGATGTTAAAGAGGAAATTAAGATTTATTTTTTATGTTTGAAAGCTCTGAAAACCCCTTTTCATTTTATAATATTCTGCATTAGTATGCCAATGGAAAGGATCCCATATCAGAGTTTCAAACAATTATTTTGCACACCAAACAACACCACTAGCTGGAATTAGACCGAGACATGGGGTGTGTCTTTTCTAACTCCACCTACCTAATGCCTTTGAGCATGAGCCAGCAACGCTATTCCATCAGAATGGGGTAGTGGCGATAACTACCCTGAATATATATTTGTTAAAGATATCCCCCCCAAAAAAACCCAACAAAAAACACATTTTTTTTTCTAAGGCACGTCCAAGGGGAATTACAGGGCTGTCCTGCAGCTTAGAGGTTGCGGCCGTCACTCAAAGCCATAACTGAGACCTCATGGCCCATGTACAACCTCCTTAGAAAGTGATCGGAGTGGATAAAAAATATATACTGCGCCTGCAGTATCTTACAAAGATTCTGCTAAATATCTGTATTGTGTATACCCAGCTTTAGTTGTTGCCTTCTTCTGTATACATTGTTAGGAAGTCAAAATTGGTAGGTTAAAAAGGTGGGACTAGATAGACGTATGTCTTATTCAATCTCCAATCTGATGTTAAAGGGCAACTGTGGTCTCCAAACAAGTTAGGGTTAAATGGAAGCCTGCAGTATTTTCTTTATAATGAGTCGACAAACACCTCTCTGGCTTCACCCTGTGAGAAATGATATTGAGGTGAATGTTCAAACTTCCTGCTTTCAGTAGGTTGAGTGAAATCACCTGAACTCTGCTAGCCCCTCTGCCCCGGGGGAGAAGCATGCTCAGTAAAGACTTAATGCTGGGGAAATCAGGAAGTACCTGGGGGGAAAATTGACAGTTGAGAAGGGGAGCCTATTAATGCAGACAGGCTGGTCACATGCTTGTCACATGGCTGAAAACAGGAAGTGTTCAAGCAGGAAGTAATATTGCTGAACCTTTCCAGCAATTACTTCTCACAAGTTTTATCTAGAGATGTGATTTAGGTTTTATTTTGAAGGTATGATGGAAGGCTTTTTATATAATCCTTTCTAGTTTGGAAGAATTGGAGACCACAGTAACCCTTTAATTATAACGCACCTGGAATCACCCTTCTATCATTAAAGTGAGTATCACAGAATCGATCATTTCCAATGCAGATTAATGTTCACCATCGGAATCGGGAACGTTCTTATTTACTGGGCTGCCACCACGTTAAAGTGGGTGTGGCTTTGTAGGCGTGGCTTTGTTGGTGGGCGTGGCTAGGTTTTTACGGTTTTGAACTTCCTATCACATAGGTATTTAAACACTTGCGCAGACAGTCAATTAGCAATAATGTAAATTACTAGAAACAGATGTTACATCCCTTTCTCAAACAGCTTGTGTTGCCACTACCATATTGTTCCTTTCAGGTTTTTGTTGCTCAAATCAAAATAAATTATGTTATAGCCTGTGCTATACATGTTGGTTCGACTGTTACAATACATTAGAAATGCCGTACTTTCTGTAGTATAAAAGATTTAAGCCAAAAGATTTGTAAACCTGCCACCACATCAAGGTAGACTCTCAGCAGGGCCTTTACAGTTCACTGGTGTTCTTGGGGGGGATGTTCTCAGACTATATAGTATAACAATTTCAGTTTAGTTTTAGTCTTTAAACTTATAACATTCTGTTCATCTAATGGAGGTAAAGACAGCAAGCAGTTAGACAACATGGGGCAACATTTCAGACCGATCAACTGATTGCAGCATTTGACAGCTGCCATCAACATACAGGCGATGCACCGAGAGTTGCTATTGGTAACCCGGTGTAAACAGACTGGTGATGTTATATGCCATTAGCAGCTCTCGGAACATCGATATCTGCTGTTTTCCTATTTCGCCACTATTACCTGGGGTTAAAAGTACCGCAATAGAATGGCGGTTTAGGCATATAACATCGCTTGTGGTGGCTGCGCGGCTATCTTTCGCGTTAGCCACACAGCCGCCGCAATGAAGGAGTTATAACATCGGTTAGCATGACTTAAACTCCAGAACAGGAGCGTTGCACCCATTGGTGCATCGCCCTGATAGAATGTTATTAAAGGGCATTAAAATATCTAACAGCAATATTCTGAGATGGAAAAGACAGGCACCCAGCAAGGCCCAGACCACCCAGCAATGCCCAGCACACCACCCCAAAGGCTCCCAAATACTCACTGACCCACAGAAAAGGCACATTTTTTGTCACACAAAAACGCAGTCTGCAGACATCCCACCCTGCCACTTCGTCCTTCCGGGCAAGGGGGCGTGGCTACACCATGTGATGTTGTTGACGTCACACAGTGGGCGGGGCATACATGCTAAGGGGTGGGGGAGATGGGGTTAGGGGTGTGGTGTGGGCGGTCCAGGGGCATGACACACATAAAGGGGGCGTAACAGGGAGGAGATTCAGGACTCATCTCCAATGCGGGAGATCGGGGGGGGGGGTCTCACAGGAGCGCGGGAGACCACCCCTATTTGTGGGAGACTCCCAGAAGATCCGGGAGTAGTGGGATACCTGAATCTGTCACATTGTCATTGTCACAGTAGTAGGCAAAGGCTCAGTCTGATCTCTCTGTAACATTCACACTGCCACTGTGCCACACCAGCCCCTCCCTCTCTCTATTGGCTGCTGCTGGACAGTTAATCACCTGCTGACACGAGAGGAGCCTCAGAGCACCAATAGGCAGCAAGGAATGAATAGTGCTGTGCACTTCGGGAGCGTTTTGATTGGTTCCACTGTCTGAATTCCTTCCTTGACTAGGAGCCGTACCTTATACTGAGCAGCAGGGTGTGTTTCCTGACTCTGACTCTCTTAATAAGCAGAAGGAGAGTTGAAGCAACTCCAAAGTACCATGTATTTTTTCTATACCGCAATGGTATTCTACTGTATGGGTGTTTGTTAATCTACGACCGCTATTGTATATTTCCAATTGCAAAAGACCGGTACCACGCCTTTATAGATATAGCCTTATTAATCATACAAAATATTTATATATAAAAGTGCTCAAGTATTAAGCGCTTTTGAAATACATGGGGTAAATATACATAAAGTACAACTTGCACGTAGATGAATATAAGATAAGGCAGACATTATCCGTGTTATATTTGTTGTATTACTATCACTGTTTTATCTATTTGTCTGATGAATTTATAGAGATTTAAACCCAGGGTTTTGGGTTCTTTTGATATATTAATAATATAGAGTGTTATAGGTCAGTCCAAACACCACAGCGTAATATAACTGCTGTGCAGAGCTTAAATATATCATCTCCCACAGAGCATACAAAGTGAAATGGAGCCTTCTTACAACAGAAGGTACTTCACAGCCTCATTCTATTAATATATTAATATTGGAAAAAGGGAAAAACTGTCCATTTCTGCTTACAATAGTGTAGCAGGGCACTAGCTTAAATGCAAAACCCAAGTGGGCAAGGTGCTACTCTATAAACATACATATGATTCACAAGGAGAAAAAAAGGATAAAGTGCACACTATTATCCAAAAGATAAAATTCCTTTATTATAGAGGAAAAACAGGTTAAAAACATCTAAAAACACACATATACCATGGTGGAAAAAATGCAGAGCAATATAGTGTCTAACAATAAAACAACCTAAAGCTCTATGATGGTAAAAAGATAACGTATAAGCACTGCAAAGTCCACTGTCTTCCCGGTAACCAGAATAGAGGCTGTAATCGCTGCTACACACCATGGAAGAGAGCAACCGCCAAGATGCGTTTCGTCTAAAGAGACTTCCTCAGTTGGCTGACCATTTCTCTCAGAATGCTGGGTAGTTTGAGACATGCAAAGTCATTTTTATCATAAAACAGACATCACTTCCTGTTAGGCAAACATAAAATGGATTGTCTCTCCTAATGGAGGTGGTAATTCTTTCTATGGAGATTAGAGATTGCCAGTTCGCGGATCCGAAACCGGATCCGCGGCAGATTCTCGCAGATTTTCCGAAATTTCGCTTTCCAAATTTTTTCCGAACTCCGTTAAAAATTTTTCGAAAAATCAGGAAATCTCAAAAATTCAAGAAATTTCGAATATTCTAGAAAATTCAAATTTTTAAAGAATTTTCAAAAATTTGGCAAAAATGATACAGTAACTTGCTGTAAAGGGCCCTGGGAAATGGTCTGGGGAACTTTCTAAAAGAATCCTATTCTGATTAGTTACAATTAGAATTTTCAGAAAGAATCTGATTGGTATACCAACCAATCACATTCTTTTCCCATCAGAATTGGTTACAATTAGATTCTAATCTTATTGTAACCAATTCTGATTGGCATACTAACTAGAGATGGACCGGATTGTGGAACCAAACCTGGTTCCATGGCAGATCTCTGAGATCTGCCAATCCGCGGATTTTCTAAACCCACCTTTGAACATTTTCGAAGATTTTCATGTATCAAATTCACCAATGCCAGCTGTTTTTACCCGTGCCAACCCCCTGGGTATAAAAGGCAGCTAGACAGGTGCCACTTTGTCAGTGTGTTAAAGTGAGTTTAGTGGAGAACTGACAGTGTAGGGGTTATAGAGTTTTTTCCATGCTTTTGAAGCTTACTGTGTGTGAATTTTAGTGTGGTGGATTAGCACTTGTTAACCACTCCAGTATTCACACAATTTGGGCCCAAAAGTCCTTTTGAGGACTAACACCCCCCCCCATAAGTTTTTTGGACAAATTTAGTGTTAGGCCTTTTAGAGGTCTACTGGCCCCGTTTAAAAACACAGTATTGCAGTTTAGCGATACCGTGCATTATCGATAATGTACAACCGTGGCCGTAAATTAACGCTGAACGTTCTTTAATTAACATAAGGAGAATATAAGGATGGACACATACACCTCTGTGGTCGTGAGGTGTTGGAAGCGTGTGAGCGCCACCATACAGTGCAGGGGTAGAGCGCCTTTGAGTATGTATCTACCTTAACCCTATGTTTTGGTTTCGTTCTTTAATTAACAAACCAATTCTGGAGGACCAAGACAGTGATATGGATGTCAAAATGATGCGCCAGCCAGTGCTATGTAGCCCCTCCATTATAGTGCACTTCTAGCGCTGTACGTGCCTTTTGCCTATTGGAATGCTCTAAATCCAGGGGCAAGCGCAGGATTGTTAAGGGGGGGGGATTTCTGAAGAAGCACAGTAGGAAGTTCATGACTAGAGATGGACTAGACCCAAACTTGAACACACAAATTTGAACGTTCGATAATTATCGAATGTTCAAATTCATGTTCCCAGACTTTAGCGCTCCTATACAGAAAATAGAGGAGTGGTCACCTAACCCCTCAGTTAGCGGAGCTCCACGTCAGCGGCCTTTCAGCATGTCCTTGAAAACATATACACTGCAAATAACAGGCTTCAAGCTTTAGGGTTTTAAAAGTTTACCTTTATTTGTAAGCAATTCTGATTGGATACATTAAAATTATTTTAGAAAGAATATGTATATTAACCAATAAGATTCTTTTTCAATCAGAATTGGTTACAATCAGATTGGTATGTTCCCCAGACCATTTCTGAGGTCCCAGAGCCATTTACAGTAAGTTACTGCATCATTTTTTGCAAAATTTTTGAAAACTCGAAAATTCGAAAAATATCGAACGCGGCTCAAAAATAGAACGCGGAAGCTCGAAAAAAGGTTCAATCGTGAGGAAAGTTTTTTTTTTTTTACGCTCTTAGTTCTGGGCATTGGTACTTGTTCCCCAGACCATTTCCCAGGTCCCACAGCCATGTACAGTAAGTTACCATTGCTGTTTTACCTTATATTTAGGCGGATCTGTGCAGATTTTTTTCTCCCATTGACTTTAATGGGGTTAACGTGGATTTTCGAATTTTCAAATTTTTCCGAAAATCCACGAATCCACAGGCGGAACGGATTTTAGCAGTTTTGGCCATCTTTAATGGAGATGTATGAGTCTTAAGAATTTGTTAAATGGCTAAGACTATTGTGTGTTTTACAAACGGCACATAATTGGGTGTAATATAGGAACTTCCTTACACTTCCTGTCTTGTCATGTACAATGCCTTAGAGAATTGTTTGATTTGCTAACAGTGGCACATGTAATGTAAGTTAGGAAAATTCCACTTCCTTCCATATGGACACTTTAGCACTCTTAAGGTGAGCATACACGGTCCAATATCCTTCCAATTGGGTTTGCGATTGAAAGAACTGATCGAATATCCCCACCTTGCACCAGCAATCTTCCATTGATTTCAGCTTGAAAACCATGGATGGTCTGGTTCTGGTAGATGGGGTAGATGGAAAATTTTCCATCTTGCCCTATCAGATTTTTTTCGATAGACCAATCAATATCGCTGATCGGTCTATCAAAAACCCGGAAAAGTGTCTTTGATAATCAGATCAATTCAGTCGTATTGTTTGAATCGATCAGAATATTGATGCCGTGTATGCCCATCTTTAGAGGTGTGGCTTAACCTACAACTTTGAGTTTTCCATTCAGACTTAGGAGTGTCAAGTAAAGTAAGTATACTTTAATTGTTTGTTTGTTTTATAATAAAAATATGTCAGTAGTAGCTCTATACTTTGTATAGTGGTATTTGTTACGGTGAATTTAATTAAATAGTAATAATTACACACATACATATAGACCTTTCCTATATGTAATAGTGTTATATAACCCTACCTTAATAGTACCTCCTAAAAACTCAATGTATTCCCCTATGAGCTTATAAAAATATTTATACAATATAAATGATAAAGGATATAACATACAAAAAGTGCTACATAGTACAGTAAATACAGATACATATAATACACTAAACAATGTAGATTTAATAGGGGTGTAAGATGGGTCTCCCCTGCAAAAGAAAAAAAACTTGTATGCTGTAGCCCCTCACCTCTGTCTGCATTTAAACAATAATGACATTTAGAAGGATAATTTCTACCATTGAAGGCAATTATCCTTGTAAACAATATCATTGAACTTGTCTTAGCATTTAATACGGGAAGCCTAATTTGTGGATAAATAAGGCTTCCGGTAGACCGTAACCTATGTAACATTAGTTAGTACTAATAACGCTTTGCCATGTCCTTAATGTTTAATTGATTATTTTAAGAGCATTTTGACAACTGTTTTTACTATCTAGTTGACCTCATAAAAACACAATTTTTGACCTACAGCAAAAATTTGTGTTGCTTTCCATGTTTACCATAATATTTACCATAATATTTGGCTTCCAGTACTTTAAACACAAGCACATTTTAAGAGGGTATCACAATATATTTGTGATATGTGTTTGTAAACGCTACAGTTTTTAAGGGAATACTATGCTTATCAACTCGTCACTCATGCACACATGCATTTAAAGTACCCAAGGTGAGGACCTGAACTGCTAGGTCCTCAACCCTGGGTTGTTTTTTTTAGATGAGTTTTTTTCTCTTAACGTTCCTTTTTTGCTCCGGCCGGCTTCGCCCTTCTCAGTTGTCGGCAACAAAGCCAATGAGAAGACATTCTTTGCAAAAAGCATGTTTCCTATTGGCCACATCATGGAGACAGAAAGGACTGCAGCGGTGAAGGAAAATTTAGGCAAGCTACTTTACTGATCTAAAAAGAACCCAGGGTAAGTACCTAGTGGTTTAGCGTCTCACCCTGGGTACTTCACACTGAAGGAAGAAAAGGAGCAGGGGGAGCAAGAATAGCTCTCCTTTAATGTATCAGAATAATGCAATGTGATAGCCTCTCTGTGCATCATCCAGTTTTTGTTGGTTCTGCCTTCCTTAAAGGCTCACTATACTCACTGAAACAACTTTACATTATCTGAAACTACAATTTGAGACAAGTAAAATGGTAGTACCCACATATTATTTATCTTTATTTATCATTATCTTTATCATTATCTGTGCTTGCTTTGTCACTTAATTATTAAAGGATAAGTACACTGTAAAAACAAGTCAAGTGTAATTGGAAGCTGCAGCTTCAACTAATCATATCCCCTTTTTTTGTTTCTGAGCCTACCTGTGCTAATGTAAAGTTTCTGCCATCTTGGATCTTCATTGTAGTCTTATTAGCTCTGCCCCCCGAGACTTCCTGGATCTCCTTCTTATGTAGTCCAAAAATGCACAGTCCGTTTGCTCCGTGCGCGCACGCGTGATGTCATGGCACACATGCGATGCGTTGTCAGTGCGTGCTCGGATGGGTGCACGTGTGACATCATTGTGCCACGACTTGCTGTTATAAGCATGGCAAGGCACAATGACCTCACATGCGTCCATGCGCCGTAACATCATGCGCACGGAGCAAACCGACTATGCATTTTTGGACTACACAAGGAGATCCAGTAAGTCTCGGGTGGCGCTAAGAAGACAAGAATGTAGATCCAAGATGTCAGGAACTTTACATCAGCACAGGTAGGCTCAAAAGGGACCTAGAAACAAAAAAAGGGGAGATGATTAATTAAAGCTGCAGCTTCCAATTAAACTTGTTTTTACAGTGTACTTATCCTTTTAATGTCTAGTGAGTGCTCTTAATTCCCCCACCCACACTTATTCACTGCTTTCTTGTAGTGTCTGCACAGCCTCAACATGGACACTGCTCTGATTACACATCTCCCCTTCCCTCCCCCCTTTTCTTCTTTTTTTCTGCCGATTCACTTAAATGTTGCATAAAGTGTGCTGGCAGGCAGGCAAAGAGGTCAGGCATGGGTCACATATTATAACTTTTGCTTCTGGAGTGTCAGGTCTTTCCCTGTAAATGCTGTGATTTCAAATGATAATTTCTCAGAACCTACAGAGCTGTGGGATCTTGATACCCTTTAAAAGTATTAAATAGAAACTTTTCCATAACTGGCCTTTTATTGTAAATAGAAAAATATTCCTATACACAACATTTCTGTGGCTTTAGTGCTAGATCATACAGTACTGGAAAGTATATAGAGGTATGGTGAGAAATAAGCAACATTTAAATTGTTCTGAATGGCTAGGTGCTGTCGGTGATAAACTCTGTTAGCGATATTATCAGCCTGGTGGTCAGTGTTTACAGTTTACTTCTACCGTCACTTCCCTTTCCTTTTCCTCTTGTGCGAGAGTCCTGATTCATTTTTACAAGAAAGAAAAGATGACCCGGCAGGGAGAACGCCCAGTACTCAACCACCAAACTTGGCAGCATTTCTCTGTAAAATAAGATTTGAGAGTGAAGCTGATCCCACTGGGTATCCCTAGACCAGCCATTCAGGTAAATGCACAATGTTAGATCAGTGGGGTTGTTTCTATAGATGGAAGTGCAGTTTTTTTTCTGCTCTTCTCCGTATTTTTTTAAATGCAATTTCAAGGATCAATTGTCTTAGATAGAAAAATGTGTCACTTATTTTTCACACCTTCCTGTGGCAAATATATTTATAAAGGTAAACTGCAGTCAAAAGTTGTTCTTACAGGAATGTGTTTATAAACCTTTTTTTTTTTTTTTTTTAATAGCTGAATAAAATAGATTCCTATTTCTAATACTTATTTCTTGGGATGGTTAACAAACTGACTATAGCATGCAAATATTTTAAAGGAGAACTAAAGATTACATAAATGTTTATCGCCCAATTTGACACCCAAAAAAGCTATAAAAAGACACATTCATTTCAACTAATCATTGACTCTTCCTTGAAATGAAGTGGGGGTCATGTCAGCAGCTGCAGATGGCAACGGTCCAGTAAATTAACATGAACAATCAGACTGTTCCTTTTATACGTTACTGGACTTTTAATGCTTGTTAATTATAAACCAGTTTCCTTTAAATATTATATAGCATGTATTCACAACAAATTTTGCTTTCATGAAATCCACATATTGTACAATATATATCAATAGCTTAGAACATCTCCCTGTACTGCTAAATCTATATTTATGTCACAGGAAGAAAGGATGATGAGAGGATTCTATATACGGTAAGAAGATCCACTGCTATATATACAACACCAATTACATTCCAACAAGCTGGCTTACTAACAGCAATGGCACAGATATTTCTTATGGTGGCCATAGATGCTACAATCTGATCGTACGATTCACAAGTCGTACGATCGGATTGCTGATCGGCCAAAAACTTTACCACTGGCCTGATAGGGGGAAATTATTGGACAATTGTTGAACGATCATCCATACACCATCTGATGGAATATCCCAATATCATACGGCCGGGAACTTAGCGTCACTGGCCACCATAATTTTTTTTTTCTCACAACAGAGTAGAAACCACTTAGGATAGGTTTCTATATTGTTTTACCAATCAAGGAACTGACCCTCAAAAACTGAAAGATGTGAGAGCTTTTAATTAGGCTACACTAACTACACACTGTATCTCTCTGACACAAACACACACAACTACACAAATATGCACACAATTTAAAAATGTCCTAACATGTATACAATAAAGGCACAATAATAAAAACATGTAAAGGATGTATGGTGTTTGATTTAGGTATGAGATTTATTTTTATAGCAGGGATGTCCATCCTGTGGTCCTCCAGACGTTTGCAAGAAAGACATCTTTCTTATGGTCACAAAACCAAAAACACATTCCCCAGCCTGACACAGGTACACACACCTACTGTACTGATACATCCTCACAACCGAACCTACCCCTCCATGGCAACCATACTGTACCTATATCAGAAAAAAAATTAGTCTTATGGTCTAAAATGCAAAAACATACTGCCTAACCAGACACACAGGTGCACACCCCTACTAATACACCCTCACAACACAACCTACCCTTCCCTTTTTATGGCAACCATACCTTTATCATAAAAATTTAGTTTTATGGTCTGAAATGCAAAAACATACCCCCTAACCCTACACATACACAGGTATAAACACTCACAGATACACCTTTACATCCAAACCTACCCTTCCATTTCCATGGCAAACATACTTAACCTTCAAAAATGTTAGTTCTACAGTCATAAACTCAAAAACATACTCTCTAACACCCCACAAATACAGGTAAAAGCATCTACTGATATACTCCAATACCTGCCCCAACCTTTGTTTCCATGGCAACCATACACACAATAATGCAAATATATGTAATTAATAAAAATTGAATGATGAAATGTACGCATCCTTTTTCATTGCCATAGCAAGGTTATTGAAATTTAAAACTTGGAGCACAGACACACATATTCCTTTTCAAAATGCAGCCTTTAAAGCAGAATTCAAATATTATAAACTTTCCCTTTCTCATTTTAATAAAAAAAAAAAAATCCCTGTCTATAAGTAAGGGGAAACTGTTGTTAGATTCTGCCGGCAGTGGCATGGGAGAGGGCAGGGCAGAGCATGGAGAGTAGGTATGTCAGTGGTGGGGACTTCCAGTCCCACTCAAGGCTGAGTTTCAGCCCCGACTGTGGGACTTGGGATTTTGTCCCTGCAATTGGGGCAATCCTGTCCAAATTAGAATATCTGGCAACCTGTCTGTGTACAACCCAAACATAAACATCTACTTGCTTTCACCAAAGTCTATGGAAATCCCAGATGCTCTACCTTAAAGGGACACTATACTGAAAAAATGACTTTATACTCGAGTATATACGGAACATGTATTCAATTATAGATTAAGATGAGACAAACAGTGTAAAAACAGCCTGAAAACTGAACCTCGACTTGTACTCGGGTCAGTCACTTACTTGAATGAGGAATCCGGCTTCCGCATCCACCGATGGTCGCAACCACTGATGTCACTACTCGGCGCCAAGAAACGAGACCGGCGCCGAGTAGTGACGTCGGTGGATGTGACCATCAGTGGATGCGGCAGCCTGATTCCTACTCCAAGTGAGTGATGTCGGCTGCGCACATCAGCGCATCGAGGCCCGGACTCAATTGCAACTATTACTGCTTGCCCCACAGCACCAGAGTTGGGGGGGAGACAGGATAGTTTGTTTTGGGGTTGTAAACAATGTTCAGTGTGTGCAGTTCCACTACAGATGTTTGTAAACTACAACTCCCTAACCCAACTATATGCAACTAAAGCATGCTGGGAGTTGTAGTTTCCAAACATCTGAAGTGCCAATGAATTGGGGATTACTGTTAATTTAAAGGGCAACTAATGCCTGAAAACAATACTGAGGATGGCACCTATTGTTAAATAGATTGCCTTCTGATTCTGTATTGTTTTGAGGCTTTAGTTGCCCTTTAAATGGACAGCAGAATTCCCCTTCCATAAGGGCCATACTGGATTTGGCTATTACTGTATGGGACTACTATATGGGAATGCTGCTGTCCATTTAAAGGGCAACTAAACCCTCAAAACAATACAGAATCAAAAGGCAGTAGTGGCCATAATTTCTACCCTCGACTTATACTTGAATCAATCAGATTTTGCTCATTTTTGAGGTAAAAATAGGTACTTCGACTAATTCTCAGGGTGACTTATATTCCAGTATATACGGTAAGTAGCACTTACTCTGATTTGTGTGTGTTGCTGCATGCCTTCAATCCAGCACACATTTTGTTTAGGAGCAGTATCCCCCCCCCCTCTTTATCCACTCCCACTTCCATCTGACCTGACTTTTTTCCCACAAACCAACTGTCAAGCCTGCAATTTTGCTGAAAGGAGAGTTTCAAAGCCTTTATTCTCTCCCTATCCTGTTTAATTTATTGGTGACGTCGGTCTATAGGTGCTTCACACTGCAAAACCAGAGTCCTCCACTACACTGATAATGGCTCAATAAAGCGGTCTGTAGTTGGTGCTCTGGTTTGCATTTAGCGTGTGGAATGCTGTAAAAGTCTTTTTAAAGATATAGTTTTCCTAAGAGCTTCCATGGTAAATTCCCAGAAGTCTTTGTTCCTTATATGCATATTGCTTAAAGGGGAATTTCAAAGCCTTTCTTCTCTCCCTATCCTATTTAATTTATTGGTGACGACAAGGAAACTTATGGAATACAGTGAATGCTTAAAGAAGGGGGCTTCACTGTAGTTATGGTTCTTGATGATAGCAAATGCAGATTATGGTAATTTAAGGAAATTTCAGCAAGGACTTCCTTAGGGTTGTGTGACCAGTCACCATTCCAACACCATACCAGACACCCCTACTCTCATTGATGCGTGATGCCATATGCATAACTTCACTATACTGCCAATTGGTTGGTCTAGTATTTTTGAATATATATCAGGTTTATCTGTAGTATTAGTTAGATTAACTGGACTTGAAGTTTAGTTCTTGAAGATGATTCGCTAGTCATCCAACTGTCTTTCTTAATTCAGATTCTGAATTAAGAAAGCCATTTGGAAGGCTATTGAAAAGAACTAAACTTCAAGTCTGGTTGATCTAACTGAATACCACAGATAAACTTGTCCACCATAAAGTGCAGATAATGACTTGTCTTCTCTGTAATTTTTTCATAAAATAAAGCATTTAAAAGTCAGGAATTTTTTTGGTAAAGTTAACAGTGCAGACACCTTCTCATCCGCCTTCCCTAAGCACACAGATATTAATTAACGTATCTGATTTGAGAGCGCCCCTCTCTCCCAAGATGTGGAACACCGAGTATGTTTAGGCCATGAAGCATTGAAGGGGGAAGACACCAGGGGTTTTGTTTACTTGTAAACAAGATAAATATTATGATTCTGTAAGTGTTGGTTATTTGTAGGCATTTCTCATTTTCCATACCTCTTTATTCTGGGGATTAGATCAAAGATAGCATCATACAAGAGCACATCCTGTAATCACTAATGGGTAAAGTAATTTCCATCCTACTTGCTGTACTCAAGGTGAATACGTAACTCAGCCATGGAAGTTCAGCATATATTGAAAACTTGCCTGCAAAGTGATGCTCTGATCCTGCCTCACTCTTATTTCCCCTTGTAGCTACAGGTTAAATAGTAGCTATATGGGAGCTATTCATAGGAAATGCGGTGGTTTTAATACTGACAAGCTATTAGCAGTTCGGATTAGTTTATTTTGTTATTTGCAACTTTATTACTGTAGATACTATGAAATTATTCAAAACAGACTTGTGCTTTTTGTAACCAAACTGTAATAAACACTGGTCTTTTATTTTCCAATGCACAATATTATGCATTGAGTACTTTATTTGTAAACAGGCAGGCTGCTTTGGGTGTTTATTTTTCCTCCATGTTTCATCTTCAGTTTAGGAAAGGTTTCTTTACAGTGAGAACGGTGAAACTGTGGAACTGTCTTCCAGCAGATGTGGTAATGACAAGTTCATTGAATAGCTTTAAAAGTGGCCTAGATAAGTTTCTAAAACTAAAAAATATTGATAATTACTGGTATTAATACATATACTGTAGATCTGGTTGGTACAGGGATACTATATAATATTGAGAATTACTAATATTAATACATATACTGTAGTTCTGGTTGGTACAGGGATACTATATAATAAGAATTACAGGTATTAAAACATATACTGTAGTTCTAGTTGGTACGGGGATACTATATAATATTGAGAATTACTGGTATTAAAACATACTGTAGTTCTAGTTGGTACGGGGATACTATATAATATTGAGAATTACTGGTATTAATACATATACTGTACTGTAGATCTGGTTGATCCAGGGATTCTTTGTGATTGCCATTTGGAGTTGGGAAGGAATTTTTCTGCCCTTTTTAGCTGGGTTTTTTGCCTTTCTCTGGATCAACTGTTAGGTAGGGTTAAAAAGGAGGGTGAAAAAGGTTGGACTAGATGGACCTATGTCTTTATTCAACCTCAATTGCTATGTTACAGTACTATAGTCATCAGTTAACAAGGGTTATCTCACACTCCAAGTACCATCTATGCAGCATTTTCATAAAATTTTATATCTTTATTGGAATAAACATAAAAAATAGAGCTTCACGCTCCCTCCCCATAACTTCATAGGCTATGACTAAGGGAGCGCGTTACTTCTTGAAATGCATTAGGCAGTTCTAAGTTTTTAATGTTTATTCCAATAAAGATGTAAAATTTTATGAAACTTCCACGTAGATTGTACTTGGAGTGTGAGATAACCCTTGATAATGGATGACTATTGGGTGGGCTGAGCAAAGGGTCCGGGGTTTCGAAGCACCTGGACCACCACAATGAAGCAGTGAGTCCAATCTTTTTCTGTGGGACGTTGTTTGATTTTACTAAGGGGGGTGTCCGATAACGCAGCAAGCGAATAGGTCCAGGGAATGGAACACCTGGACCTCCCCATAGATGATAGTCGATACCCAGCGACATAATCCAAGCAGCAGAGTGAACACCAGTGATTAAACACGTCAGGTGTACATAGTAGTGTGCACCCACAGAACAGCAGTACACACACAGTCTGAGTTACTTGATTACTGCTTAACTATTTTTGTGTTATGTTTTTTTTTTTTGTTTTTTTTTTTAAATCAAAATTTTGTTTTTTCCTGATGCCTAATATATCACCTGGTTAATTCCTTCTGAAGCAGAATGTTTTTTCCCATTCAACCTCCTTTGAACGTAGCTTTGAATTCTATTATTTTTTTCTTTTTGTAGATTTCATATGGTTTATACTACAGAAATGGTCTTTTCCTAATTTTTGATGAGGAACTTGCTTAGCGGCCACATGGGCCATGTCGTCTGTTGACCAAGAAAACCAGGATATTGGTGATTGGCTTGCTGCAATCCATCTAGAGAGGTACCAGGAAAGCTTTAAGAAGCATGGCTATAAAAAAGTCAGTGACATCCTTTTGCTTGGTAATAAAGAACTTCAACAAATTGGCATTGGTGCCACAGGCCACAGAAAAAGAATAATAAGTCGCCTGAGACACGGATCTGGAGAAGCTTGGCAGTGTAAATCAGACAGTTTGGAGAGGGCAGATTCTCAAGAATTTCTGTGTCGAGATGACAATGAAACAGATAATAATACTCCACAAAAAAGTTTTAATGGAGAAACCATCAATAAGGACATTTTACAAAATGACAAAAAAACATTTATTGAACCTGCTGCAAAGCCAGTACCAAAACCGAGAACAGTGTTTAATAAGAATACCGCACCAATACATAATGCACATCTTGCGTCACCATATACAATAGCACCAGTGGTATACCCTACTTCTTTAGAAAACTATACAAATGTTGCTGGAAACATTTTTCAACAGGAAAATTTTGCTCCAAGAGGAAGTAGCTTGGATTCAGAGGTCTATAACTCATTTACAGAGCAACAGCCAGTTAGGGTGGAGTTGGAGGCTGGAACACGAAAATCTTCATCCGCTAAGGCTGGGAAAGCTTTTCATCCTATTCCATCCCTCCCTGTGCGACAGAACAAAAGAACTTCTCTGCCTGGATCTTTAGACCTCAGAAACTTGCAACAGATGGAAGCTGATATCACACAGTGTTCTCTACCAACTTTGCCTTCCTTTGCTGGAAATGGAGAGGAAGTCACCTCTTTCTCAACCAGCCCTCCTTCTTCCCAGGAAATGCTAACGGTATCCAATGAAATTTATTCTGGGTTTGATCCCTCGACTGCTGCTCTCAGCTGCACAACAGACCTTGACTCTTCAAGGACCAATCTGGTTTTAAAACCTCCAGACATAAGAGAGCACGAAGAAACTTTAGCACTTGAAAGAATAAAGTAAGTCTGTTTTATAATCATTTTGTTAATGTTTTAAGCAATTAAGACTGAAATCACAAGACAGCAGATCTGTTAATTATTATAAAAATGAAGGTTTATTTATTGTATTACAGCAGTCATTAATTTTGCTAATGATAAATTTGATCAATCCATATGTTAAAATTATTCTTGCACCACCTGTACCATGTCTCTTGTGTTTTTTTCATTTGTTACATTACTTAAAATATAAATAATGTAGTTTAAAGTAGTGTACATGTCATCCATTAGTGGCCTATTAAATAAGTAGATGCCCACCCCCCATTCTATAAAATTTGTAAAAATCTTCCAGCGCAGGTTTTATACAGTTAATCCATTTTTTGAGGCTGAGAACAAGGGTATCCTAAAGATAAGTGAACAGAGGGAGCCAAGGATGGAAGTCTTGGATCGCTTCCTGGAGCCACTGTTAGAGGAAAGGGTGGAGGATATTGTACAGCTGCATTTAGACAATGGTAGGAAGTCTTGACCTTGCTGAAATTATTTAATGGCTTTACATAATGTGTTAATGGCAAAAAGCACACACAAGCAATGCCTTAGTGAGCAAATACTGCATTTTCTGAAGTTGAAAAAAGAAATAGAAGCTTCTCTTTAGTCATATGCCTTCTATGTATGGATATTAGATACAGCGACAGGATCAATGTGGATGCATATTATTGCTTCATCGTGACTAGCATTTAAAGCTGATTAGTGGCTGCTTCATTTAGATCACCAAGGATGAGGAAGTCTACTTCTCTAAAACCAACCCAAATGAGGAACACACCATCACCGATGCAAGGATGGAAAAGAGATGGTATTTCATCAAGGCCTGCACCAATAGGGAATTCTGATTCACCAGAAGTATCACGGGCAAAGTATTCAGCTTCTGTGAGACCACTTCCAGTAGGTAACAACGCTCATCTAACTTCAAATCAAAGGAGAACTGTTATATCACAGACTGTGACAGTAACACCCATGTCGTGCATTGCAGCCTCATTGAGACCAACTCCACTAGGGGATTCTGGTTCCCCAAGACTACCTAAAAAAATGCATTCTGCTTTTCCCAGGCCGCCTCCAATTGGTCATTCTGATTCTCCTAGACTACCTCGTGTAAACATCTCTTCTACCAATGGGGCAGACCACACCAAGTGCAATGGTCTTACTGTATCACCTAATCATACATCAGTTAAGCTTGTAAACAAGAAACCGTCTACAGCAAAGCATGAAACACTAAAAAATACATCTCTTCTAAGGCAAAAAAACATCAACAAAAACACTACTTCTATGGATGACCTAAGAGGTTCATCTGGTGCACCTGCCTCATTGAACAGGGAAATTGCAGAGAGACCAAATCCTGTAGGAAACATTTGCTCACAGAATCCATCAACAGCTAATAAGGCACAACAAAAGTCATCTACAATGAGATATACCATGCTACCCAAGTCTGGCATCTTCAAAAAGGTTTCTACAACATACTCTTTTCCTATAAAGACAGAGTGTTCCTCTAGATTAGATAAAGCAGAACCAGAATACTCAACTCTTGCAGTCAAACCAGAAAACATTTCAACACGTCCCACTCCTGTGGGAGTTTCCCCATCATCAACACTTAAAAAATCATTTATTAGGAAACCTACAATAAAAGCACCAACATCAACTCTACCACCAATCAAGAATTCCCTTACACCCAAACTAAATTTAGAAGGTCTGAATTCATCTAATCAGCGAACACTTGACATTACTGTACCTAAAGTGAAACCAAAGGCATTTGTGCCAAGGACTACATTTTCAGGTAATGTTACCACACAAAAACTAAAAGAGACAAAAAATGATTTGGAAGTAGAACTTTGCCCAAAAGAAAGGAAAAAAGTAGCTTTGAATAAGTTTTCTTTAAAACAAAAGCCGGGAGAAAAACACGATTTATCAATGCAAAAATCTGCAGGAAGTGGGACTTTACAGATGCCAAAGCAAGCAGGAAATGCTAGTTTGCAGTTGCCAAAATGCAAGAACACTGTGTTAACTACAAATGCTACAAATTCAGGCATTCGTTTTTCAGGACCAAAGGGTCATTCTGATACTACCAAATCTGTAGGTAGCATTTCTTCCTCATTGTCAAAAGTCATCAAAAACATCCCCTCTGCCAAATTAATCCAAAAGGACAATGTTCCATCTTTAAAGGCAAAGTCAGTACCTAACAAACCTTATCCATGTCCACCACTCTCAGGACAGTTTGCACCTTTAAGCAGGAAAATCTCATTAGATGGTGGAAAACAAGTGGGAATGCATAACCGGGGCCAGCAGAAAACAGTGGGCAGCCAGATTTTGCCAAGGTTACCATTTATGCAGAAAAAAGTGTCAACAAAAACATTGCTTGTGCAGGATTCCTTAAAATCTGGGGGAAATGATTATCTTCTTTCTTGTCCAGGGAGATCAAATGTAAATCTAGAGGATATAATGGAGTCAGAGGATTGTAATTTAATCAATAATCAAAAATCTTCTTTGGTACCAAATGTCAAGGGCAACAATGAACTGCAACAGTATGAAGACCCTTCATGGAGTTTAACAGATGCTTCCTTACAATCCGCACTTTTAGCAAATGCCTCTGCATTTAAACCAATTCGGAGTGAACATTTGGTACTCGTAAGGCCTAGGATAATGGGGTCACATTTAAACGAGCAGATCCTCGACCAACTCTATAGGACTTCAAAAACAAATGAGAAATGTTAATCGTTGGTTTTAAACAGATATAATGATTTCAGTACCACTGTGATCTATACAATTACACACAGATAAACATTTATATGCAGTGGGAGATTAAACATAGCACTTGTTTGTGTGGTCGGGAGAATCACAATTAATTAGGTTTATTTTTGCACTTTTTGGGAAAAAATATCAATATAAATAAGATCTATTTTACAGCATCGGCAGTAATAAACTTGTCTTCTGTGTTTCAGCTATTTCCTTTTGCACCTATTTTTGGAGATTCAGACTCAACTATTAACTGTATAAAAATTTAATGACACTTATAATATCGCAAACTGATACTAACATTTGGTATCTAGCATGTTTTCTTTTATTGAAATTTCATTAGTTCCTATTCCTTATGCTCCTTTATACCTTTGGGACATAAGATTATAAGCATAATCTTGACTTGGATTCTCAGTCTCTAACTGAATGGGCAATAATGTTCACCTGAGAAATTCTAAATATGGTCTTAATTAATATTTATCATCTCTTTTCAAGCATAAACTAATGTGGAATATACTGCACTGGAAACAATCTGTATTTTTGATAAACCGCCTTTGAAGCTGGTTGGCATTATATGATAAGCTCACTAAAGTGCTAGAAAACATATATAATTCAGGTTTGAAATACCTTTCAGGATTTCATAAAATATGATGGTTCCCTTCAGCTTGCCATACAAGGTTGCTACAGCTAGACAACTCAAACACAGAACCATGGGAAACACAGGAATCGATATTGAATTATTTAACTTATATTGTACTTTATTAATGTAATTCTTCTTCCACTGATTATTCAACATGTGCAAATGCTTGTTTAAAGGGATAGTTCAGTGGAAAATATTTTTAAAATTGAGTTTATAATATGCATACCTAGTTATTCTACATATTCTCTTTCATTTAAAAAAAATGGTTAAATTTATACCCCTTGCTATTTCCTGCTGTTGACATTAGTAAGCTGACATTTCAGATTCTGTAACAATTTTTCTTCCCAGAATGCACACTAACATGGAACAGCAATTTCTACTGATTGGCTGGGTCAAACATGCTCAGATCTCTACTGAGCAACTGAATCAACCCAGGCACTGCGTCAAGGGCAAGACCATAACGGTCTCTACTAGGGGTCCTGCAAACAGGATGTCAGTATTTTAGAAACAGTAATTTATACACAGGCAAAAAAAATCTTAATATATGTATTTGCACTGAACTTCCCCTTTAAATGATCAACTAATCAAATTTAAACATCATCCCACATATGGTTAGTTCAACCTTAAAAATAATTCTAAATGTGTATAAAGACACATACACACACCCCTTAACTTCCCCTGGAAGGTACTAGTTCATCAAGAACTGTATTTATCTCTGTGTATTATTGGTTTATACTGGATCAACACATTATGTTTGAATATAAATAAACATGGTGGAACATAGCATAACCTTGTCTTTTTGAATGACTGATCATGATCACAAAAAGTACATCGGCTTCAATCTAGTTTTTCTCATTGGAAACTTCTGCAAAATCTAAAATACCAACAAGTACAGGATCTACTAAATGATAATGTTGCATTAAGAGGAAATGGTGCAACTGAAAGTTTTGTGTTATTTTCTTTTTTGTATGGCATGTAGGGGGAATCTGAAATGCAAGGTTCCTGTAATGTCAAGCAATGGTTAAGTGCTAATAAAAAGGAAAGTCCTGTTAAGGTTTTAAGTGCAGAAGTGAATAATATACTTGTTAAGATGTCATTGGTGGTAACCGTAAAATAGTAGTAATTGAGGTTGAATCAGGACATATATCCATCCAGTCCAACCTTTTCACCCTGCCTAACAGTTGATCTAGAGGAAGGCAAAATTGGTTTATGATTGTGAAAGAAATTGCCTTTAGAAAATAATCTGTACCCCATTTTTATACCAGAGAACTCGAGTTAAAAAGTGACTGTAGGCAGAAAACAGAAACTGAAGGCAGAAATCCAACACTCCACACATTCCTGTGTCACGCAGTTCAGTAACCTTTGCAGAAGCCATAGTTTGGTATACAGGTTTTTGTTCTTATCGAACTTTATTGTTTATCAATGCTATTTCATTATAGCATTCTTCAATTATGGTCATATAATGCAAAACCCACAGTTGTAAATTAAACTTTCCTATTCATGGTGAATAAAAGATGACTAGCTGCTTGTAGAAAGATTTGGGTTGAAATTGATCCCCATTTACCTTGCCAATTGATACAAACTACATTAATATGTTGTTTGTATCATCGAGCATAAAGGTCAACTTCAGATTGAGCCCCACTGTCTACCTCTACCCCAAGGGAGAGTTGTAACTAAACAATATACATTTTCAAAATGATCCAATTGAAAGTGCAAATATCCTGATACCTTCTGAATGCTGAAAAACATACCCTGCTGCAGTATTCTTTTAAATTTCTTGTCAATAATGGAATTATTCCACTTTTGTCTAATCTTAAGAGCCTATAGATCACAGGTTATGTAAATCTTAAAGGGCATGTCCACCCCCAAAACTATAATTCCCCCCACTACTGGCCCCACTCTGTAGCGTATAAAAATCCTTACCTCACTTCCCAGATCCATTTGATTCTTCTGTAGTCCCCCCAAAGTCCCAAAAACTGCCCAGAAGTTTTTTTCTCTCCTCCAGGAGAAGTTTGGCATGTGCACTGCAGCCATTTTTCCTCTCCCTCCCGTTTTGGACTGCCTCCCCCTAGCTCAAAATCCCTTTAATATCTTGTTCTGCTTCGACCCCCAGCCCCAACCGCAATATTTTTATTGCCAGAAAGAGGGAATGTAAGTAATGTTTGGGGAAGTTTCTGGCAATAAAAATATTGCGGTTGGGGTGGGGGGACGAAGCAGAACATTATATTAAAAGTTAAGAAGGGCGGACATACCCTCTAATAAACTGCAACATAATAATGACATATACTGGAAATGTGTAACCGGAATACAGTTCTCTCAACTCCTATTATGCTAAATGTATAAACAGAGACTCCAGATCTCTAGCCTTACCATGCATGCTCCCTGATCATCGCAATAGAGAATCCATGCTTTTTTTATGTATACTCGACTTTAGTAGTACTGGTCAATCTCAAGCTTTGTTTTAATTCCTGCCTGTATGGGAAAATCCCAACCAGATAAACCTACCATTAATCTTTAATCTCATGTATTTGTAAGCTTTCAAAAAAGCTCCAAAGAGTCAAATAATCAGTTTGTTGTATAATAATTTTTTTACTGTTTTATTGTCTAGAATTCAGTATTTGTAGCTGAAACATTGGATGATTGTGGAAACTTTTCTTTTAAGATCAGGTGATCTACCCTGGAAACGAAAACTGTTTTCATGTGGGAATATTTTCTTCTTGCCAACATTCATTTAATTGCATGACTATTGAAGTTTAGGATTTTCTGCTTATTAGGTATTTACCATATATAGACGTGACCTGATAGACATTCATCATTTTAAGCTTTTGTTTTCACAGCTCCGGATTTTCAAAATTGGATGTGCCTGTTGTTCCTGAAAGACCAAGCTCGTCCCTTGGTAAGAGACACAGATTATTTTTCTGCAATTCACTAGGTTGCTTATCATCTAGTTTTACCTAATTTGTGCAAATCATATTTACGGTACAAACATCTGGCAGAATATTATGTAAATATCTTTGTTTTGCTCCTGTTTTTCATTTCATCAGGCTTATCATATAAGCTGACACTGGTAAAACCAGGATTATCAACACAAGAAACGTATGGGGGAGCGCACTACATAAAGGTGAATTCACAAAAGTTTATTGGAACCACACATACAACGTTTTGGGACGCCCTGTCCCTTCCTCGGGTATAACGTTGTCCCAAAATGTTGTATGTGTGGTTCTAATAAACTTTTGTGAATTCACCTTTATGTAGTGTGCTCCCCCATACTTTTCTTGTGTTGAAGATTCAGTTGTCCCTTTGTGGAGTGGAGGGCCAGGAGGATTGCACCTACTCACCTGTCTGGCATACAAGCCAACAGCGGTGTGCTGGAGTTCTCCTTTTGACTGTATTTAAAACCAGGATTATCCAGAGATGAATTACAGTAAACAAAGTACAGTAGAAGCCACACATGGTATATATTATTTATTGCAGACCACATCATATGTACTACATTGAGGCAATGTTTCCCTTCCTCTGGCGTTTTTAGAATTACACAGAGCAATGTTATGTTTTAAAGTATTTCGAGTGCAACTCTAACATATACGATTCCTATGCCTAAAATGTGCCCCCTATATGATTCACTAGTTTGCACTAATCTTATTGGCCAACATTTGTTTAAGAACATAAAACAGTTTTTAGGGTTGCTAAAATCAATGTAATTTTTTGATAACAAGCAACTAAAATTTTAGACTTGTTTCATACCATGCGTCATCGGCACGTTTCATCCCATGCTAGGCCATCATCAGGAAGCCAGCCTAGGATAGGCTGAAAAGCATCAATCATGTCCCTTAAATTTTAGTATTACATGGTTAACTCCACCCTCATAAGAAAATCTTTTAGAAAGAATGGCCTCTTTAAAATATGTTGATATATCATACTTTGTCCTATGACAAAGTATGCCTGCTATGCTTCTGGATGCCTTTATGGAAACTGAGCAATTTAGAAACCAGTACTGAGCATGCTCAGAAGAGGTAGACAGGGGATTAACATTCAGTCATTGGCTGTGATGTTAACTGTCAAATCCATAGCTGACAGTTGCTAACTGGAAGAACCAGGAAGCAGAAACAGGAAACAGGACATTGTGCAGGATTTCATGTTAGGCTTATATATTTCAGATTTCAAAATATTACCGTTTAGGGTTTTGGGGGGTGATTTACCTATATGTAAGTTTTCATTTTGGGGCTGGACTTTTTTTAAAGAAATCCTATGATACCTATGATATATGGACATGGCAAGTTTTGCCTTCTATTCATAAAAATATCATATATGAGAAATGTTCACTAATGTATGGGCACCATTAAATCCCTGGAGCTAGTTATTTAAATTTGTATTAATGAATTGTTATCTTGTTATAGCTGCACAGCACCAAACATTATTGCACGGGAGCACCCTCTGGAATGTATACTTCATTCAGTAATGCTCAGGGTGCTTTTATAATGCCCGCACAGCTGGGGCAAGTGAGGAGTTAAAATAGTGTTTACCTATTTAATAGCGGATAGCTCAACTTTAACCACTTATTTTAAAATGGTGCCTGGTGGTATATAAAGCCTTAAAGGGACACTAAAGTCCCATACACTAAAGTCCCATAATCCAGAAAATCATTTCTATTATTCACAGGGAGGTGAGAACGCTTATTCTCACCTCCCTGTGAATAATAGGACACTCGGAGGACCTGGAACTTACCTTACCGCCGCTCCTTCACTGACAGCCGCTCTGTCCCGACCGCGATCGGGAGAGAACAGCTGTTCAGTGAAGGAGCGGCTGCGAGTGGAGCGGCAGTATGGTAATTTCCAGGTCCAAACGATTCTGTAATATTGGAGTCGCACACCTTCGTAGAATTCAAAGTGTTTATTGAAAACCACACATCAAAATACAACGTTTCGGGGGAACGTGCCCCCTTCTTCAGGTGATGCAATCGCAACAAACAGTGGTGGTGAAATACCCAACCTTCTACATAAGACCACTCCCCTTGGGAGTGGCTAAAGTGCATAATTACTAAAATATCCATAAAATCCACATATACCTCATGGTGTATAAAACCCTAAAAAGCTGTGAATCAATAAAAATACTTAGCTGGTCGATGTGAATGAATAAAAAATACACAGCTGGTCACTAAAATAGACAGTGAGTAGCTCCTCTTTATACATAGTGTAATATACAGAGGCATGTGCAGGTGAGTAAACCCTCAACACGGATGGTGTGTCATATAAGAGTAAAATCTGGTAATAAAAACAATCATAATAATACAAAGTGTAAATAAAAGAAGGAAATTCTTATCTGGCTCAGATGTGGCTAAAGTGCTGAAGTGGAAAGAGTGCTGAAGATGCTGAGAAAAGGGTTAAAAAGTCCATATTCCATGGATATCCTGTAGAGGGAGTAAGTGCCTCTCTGTAGAATAGTGAAGATACATATTAACGAAGTTCCCTAAACAATGTTGCAACTGAAGGAAGCTACTCTCGGCCGTCTGCAATATAACGATAGGAAACTATATAATGACAGATATAAAATATGAATCAAGAAACAGATAAAAACGCAGGATGCATAGTAGTAAACTCTACAATACTAAATAGATTATTCCAACAATATGTGTTATAAAAAGCATGACCAATTAATTTTCGGGAGATCAGCACCCATTTTGGGTTTGTGTGCATAAGGACACTTTATACCATTATTCGAAGTTCCAGGTCCCCCGAGCGTCCTATTATTCACAGGGAGGTGAGAATAAGCGTTCTCACCTCCCTGTTAATAATAGAAACAAATGGCACAGAGTTGATTTTCTGGGTTTAGTGTTCCTTTAAATGTTCATATTTTACACATAAGTAGTGAACTTAAGTTTGTGTGTGTGGATATGTAGAAAGTGTTATAGTTATTTTGGGTACTCTCTGTAGTGCATGGGACATTATGAAACACCATTAGGCCTTGTTCACACTATGCTGTGTTTGGTGCTAAATTCATGCAGGGAATTTGCACTAAAATGCATAGGCAACAGAAGTGAACAGTACCGTTGACCCTTGACTGCACGCTCCACATGCAGCAGTTTTGTGCGGTACTGCATGTCGATGATGTTAAAATAATTGACACCGCTATGCAATAACACAGGGGAACACTGCACTACATTGCAAGTTGTTAACCATAGGGCTAGTGTGGATAAAGCCTAACTAAACATATTTACTTATGGCAGAGAGTTTAGGATTCGGTTGAGAGGGGGTTGGGGCTATATGTGGGTATGTGTACAATCTTTATAAATATTATTATTGGAGATTTTTATTTGGCTTGTATTTATATTACTGAACTGGACTGAGCATTGTATTACAGTTGCATAACACCATCAAGGAGATTTATGCAAACCCCCAATAGCTCTGCGTAAATCTCTGTTGGAACAATTATCATCTGCTTTACCCACAGTGCGACTATAAACGGCAATTAGCTGATGTTAAATATTAGCGTGAAAGCATAATGGGGTGTACCACTGATACCTAACAGACATTAACGTTTCTTTAGGTTTAATTGATCGAAACACATGCCGACATTTTAGTACTGATAGGTGTGGCTAGACCTTCCACTTTGACTATTCCATTTAAAATAGGGGTACCAGCTCTGTAAATACTTAGATAAATTTAGATATTTTGCCTTGTACCCTAATAAGTTATTCCTAGGCCCCATACAATATCACATTATCTGCACACTGGCATACATTCTAAACAAAGGGGTTTTTGTATACATTACTGTGATCACAAGAATGAAAAGCCTTACAACCACGTCAAGGTAACCCCAGTCTGGAAGGTCCTAACGTCTCCACCTTTTTCACTTCAATTACCATTAGCAAACTTTTGCATTCCTCACACTTGCCCACTGGATAAAAAAATAAATAAATGAGCAGGCTTTCTCACCCCCAGCCGATTGGCTTTTTAAAATGAGGGAAGAGGCCATCCATCCAGTGCTTTATATTAAAGGCATATGACCTCCCATTAAAGGGCTGTGTTGGGGGTGCTATCACCACATGGAAGCTTGACTATGCTACCTAATAAATACATAAAATAGGAGGACTGTGTAAGCACAGCTTAGGCTAAATTACAATATTTTGCGGATGTGCGACTGATCTGGTCAAACATTTATACAAACAGAAAAGATAATCAATGCACATTCCTACAATATTCTATTATCTTCACACTGGCATATATATATATATATATATATATATATTTATATATTATATATATATATATCATAATATATATATATACTATCCCCCCACCTCATCGGTAGATCCAAATAACATAATGCAATCTCCTATGAACTTTTAAATTATCTTACACTATTAGAAGGATAAAAGCACTAGATTCTATAAAGATTCAAAGGAACTGTAAACCAAAAAAAACAAGTGTTTGCCAATGTTTCTATTATTCACAGGGAGGTGGAAACGCTTATTCTCACTCCCTTGAATAATGTTTGCACAGGGGACACGCCGAGCTTACCTTACCTGGCGCTCCACTCGCTCCTTCTGATCTGACAGCCCGTTGCCCCTGTCTCCCGACCACGCGTCTATCTTTGGGAGCATGCGCGCCAATACAAAAGATAGGCGCGCGATCGGGAGAGCAAGACAGCGCGGCTGTCAGTTCAGAAGGACTGCGAGTGGAGCGCCAGGTAAGGTAAGTTCGGCTGTGTCCCCTGAGCAAACTATTATACACAGGGATGGTTGAGAATAAGCATTCTCACCTCCCTGTGAATAATAGAAACCATTGGCAAACACTTGAGTTTACAGTTCCTTTAAGAAAGTATTTTAAACTGTTTATTTCCCTTTAGCAAAATCCAACTTGGAAATTACTTTTCCAGTACTGTCAAAATGGAAAACATTATCATGGAAGTACAGGAGCATTTGTTCCATTTGTGTTCCAGTCTGCACCTAGACTCCTACAATATGAATTTTAAACATGGTCTTACTTTTACATTTGTCTTCCTGTGTCCATTCCCATTTAGTAACTGCTGAATCAAACAATCCATACTGTGAGGCAGTCTTCAATCGGTACCCACAAACTCAAGACACCAAGGTAAGACGTGTAGGTATGGAGTCCGTGAATGCACGCTCAGGGCGATGCACCAATGGGCACTGCTTCTATTTTGGAGTTTAAGTAACGCTATACTGTATATTATATGCTGAAAGCGGCATTCTATTGTGACACTTAAATTATTATTATTGTATTGATTTATATAGCACCAACATCTTCCATAGCGCTTCACTATTGCATGTATCCATTTACATCACATTCACAAATGCTAGCTAAGAGCTGGCTTTAAAAGTGCCTTAATAGTAAAACACCAGTTAGCAATGCACCAAGAGCCAGCTGTTTGCACCGGGTTGCTGATAGCGGCTCTCAGTGCAGTGTAGTATCCCTCACCCTCTCCCAAGTGAAGTCCCTATAGACACGTCTATCTTCATAGATAATACTTTTATCGATTTTCATTTGTTTAGAATAGCTGCTAAGTTATCTGTTAAATACACAAATCTAGAAATCCTCAAATTAAAATGCTTTGCTTGCTCAACCTCTGTTGTTGTTACCCTTACATAATGTAAAGTATTGAGTAACACAGGGTATTGCTGAAGTTTAAGTCAGGTTGTTACTATGTATGATGTGCAGAACATCATATATTTTGATTTGCAAAGCAAGTACGGCTTGTTTGTCATTATTTGACAGTATTATCAGACCGTATTGGTTATATTCCTGAACTTATACAGAAAAGAGACCTTGGTCACACATAGTGCATAATTACGTATGCATATTCAGACATCCCACCCTGCCCTTTCAGGCTTCCGGGCAGGGTGGGAAAGGGTGCAGGATGAGGTGGGTGTGATGTCATGTGGAGGCAGGGATAGCCTTCTAGGGGTGGTTGGAGGCAGGTTAGGGAGGAGTAAGGGCTTTTCTAAGGCGTGGCCCTCAAAGGTGACGTGAATGAGGAGGACACTAGAGTCTCCTCTCAGTTGTGGGAGTCTGGGGTGATCTTGCAGGAGACCACCCTAGAATAAGGGAGACTCCCGGACAATCTGGGAGAGGTGGGATACCTGCATATTAAATATCTGTTGCAATTGGTCACCAGGAAGAGAACATGGTTCATGAATGGTATTGTTTTAGTAGGGAATAGGGTATTAATATTTGGGATTTGCTGCATCACAAACAACTGCTGTAACAATATATGGTTTACTCAGACTCTTGCAAATTTTTTTATTTAGTGGGTATTTAAATCTCCATAAAAAAGAAAATGGTCAGTCTGTGGATGGGGAATTCTACTGGTAAAGTGATTTATTAGTTTATTTTTCCTTTGCAGGATGGCAAGAATGCAAAAATACGGACGTGTAGCACAATGCTTATGTTTACACCAGGAGAGGAGAAAAGCCAGCCCAGGTATAAATATTAATGTTCTAGTATTCAGATTGCGGCTTTTTCAACTTTATTGTACAATATATGTTAACAAACCAAATTATAGTTGAATTCACAAGACTTTCCCATTAATTTCACTACCATGAAAATAGAACATTGGTCCTTTTTCTTATACCTCCCAAAACATGCCTCCCTCCAACATATAAGGGGATGCGCTTAACCTCTAACACCAACTACATTGTGTGTTTTTGTATGTGTTGCAGTTACTTCTGTTGACTGTCAAAATGTGGAGAGAAAATGGCTTCTCTACATTTAGACTTAAAAATAAAAGAACTATAATGTGCAAATGCTTTCTGAGTATACTAGCAAACCCTGCGGCACTTGCACCTCACACGTGCACCCCCCCCGCGCATCCATCTGTGCGCACTCATCGCATCCGCCCACATTGTGACGCGGAGCTCGAGCAAATGTGTTCGTGCATATTTACAGCCCTAGGTTAGTATATAAGATAAAGGCAATACAATAACTTTTTTTAAAGAAAGGTAAAAAAAGTATCTTTTTAGGAGCAGCTGTGATACTGCGAAGGAGAAGAAAGTGATGATGAAGAGGGAAAGATGCAGAGAATCAACCAGATTGAGCAAGATGAACAAGAAGGTTACTCCACTGTTGACGCTCCTCCAGCTAGCAACAGGTTCAGTCTGCCATCTCATTTATACAAAGATGAGGTCTCAGATGACCTGACAATCTCACCTTATGCCAGCTTTACTTCCCTGTCGAACCGTTCTAGGCCAGTGCTAAGTGGATGCTGGACAACTTTCACCACAAGGGTAGGTTGTATAATGGAAATAGTTTGTAAACACCTGGTTCAGATGCTGACTGGAAATCAAATTTACATTTTTCATTGCATAATTCTTACTTTTCACCTGTTACTAGAAACTCACCGCCCATCTTTTTATTTGCCTTTCTATCTTGTCTAAAACAATCATTTTCTCTACATATTGTCTTCTGCCATTCTCCTCCACTCCATTTGTATACCCCATGGTTTTCTGATTTTTTTCTGCCTCCTTTTTTTTTTTTTTGTATTAGCTTGCTCTTCATTTTGATGAACTTTACCCTCTTCTCCACTTCCTCCACTGCTTTTGTGCTCCACTTTCCTCCACTTTCTCTCCTATTTTGTTTCACTTGTTTTCAGCATTTAATTTAAGGATTTTATGCTGCTTTTTTACATGCAACAAGTTTCTTTAGTGCTTAAAGGGTAACTGATCATGCATCTATCTAAAGTTACAGCAGTATAAAGGGGGGTGTTTCCAACTAGCACTTGACCAACACCATAGCTCTGCCCCCAGTGCCAGAGGCACTGAGCATGCCCATTTGTATACTGCTGGCTTTCTGAATATAACTTTAAAAGCTTATAACTTAAAGGGTAACTGTGGTCTCCAAACAAGTTGCGTTTAAATGAAGGCCAGTGGGAGGCTGACTTGTGACATTCCTGAGGCTTCTCCTGCACAGTGCCGCTGGCAATCACAGCCTCAGACTCCCTCGGTGTGTGAGGGATACAGGAAGTCCCTCCTACTCTCTGCTGTGTGAAGTCCTGACAGAGAAGGTAAGGGAAACTACAGCCCTTCTCTTTCACTGTGTGAAAACAGCCTTTTCAGGCAGAGTTCTCACTGTAGGGGGGGCTGAGTAACCCACGGCACCTGCGAGTGGGCGGGGCCACGGTACCCACAAGTGGGCAGGGCTTAGGCACCCACAAGTGGGTGGGGCCACAGCACCCGTGAGTGGACGGGGCCACAACACCCTCGAATGTACCTGTAAAAGGGTAACTGTGGTCTCCAAACAAGTTGCGTTTAAATGAAGGCCATGGGAGGCTGACTTGTGACATCCTGAGCGTCTCCTGCACAGTGCCGCTGGCAATCACAGCCTCAGACTCCCTCGGTGTGTGAGGGATACAGGAAGTCCCTCCTACTCTCTGCTGTGTGAAGTCCGGACAGAGAAGGTAAGGGAAACTACAGCCCTTCTCTTTCACTGTGTGAAAACAGCCTTTTCAGGCAGAGTTCTCACTGTAGGGGGGCTGAGTAACCCACGGCACCTGCGAGTGGGCGGGGCCACGGTACCCACAAGTGGGCAGCTTAGGCACCCACAAGTGGGTGGGGCCACAGCACCCGTGAGTGGACGGGGCCACAACACCCTCGAATGGGCGGGGCCACGACACCCGTGAGTGGGCGGGGCCACATGGGCTGTAAAATAGGACAGATTGACTGACCATTTCAGAGCAAGAAGCAGGAAGTGCAGGGGACCTGGTGATGCTGCTGCCATATCACACACAAAAATGTAAATATCTTCAAAACTATGCAAAATAAACAATGAAATAAATTGCAAAAATTCTCAGGGGATCAATTCCTATAAATTTACCTAAAGTCATTTTTGGACAACAGTTCCCCATTAAGGAAGCTAGAGACATCATCATAGGCTTGTTTAAAAAGTATGAGATGGCTCTTTTATGGAGAACAGTTACCCTTTTTAATCTACATCACCTTCAGGTACAAGTGACCTATTAAGCCTAATTATCACAATCTAATATCATATGTTCGAAGGTTTGGAACTTTCAAAGGAGCTGGGATCATAATTGTTTTGTGGGGGTCATATGATTCCTATTTATTTCTCTGGTGCAGATACAACAGATTCAAAGAAACCTTTGCATCAGTTACATCTAAACCTTATTGTATCTGCACACAATGTTATGCCTGCTGATTCTACAATTTTATATTTATGTACTTTATGGCATATGACCAATTTACAAATCAGGCTGTTAACGTATAGGCGAGAGCAATCTGGTTATGCTTCCAAACTCACTGCTAAGATGAGCCATATAAAAGCTTGCTGAGTTTGGAAGCATAACCAGATTGGTCTTACCTGTTTGATTGTTCTTACCTTAAAGGGTATCTCCACCATAGAAACTGACTTTGGGGATTACAATTTAATTAAAGAATGGGAGGTAAAGGAGCCTACCACCCATTCTTCATTAAAACCTGCAGAACAGAAGTTTCAGAAGAAAAAGAGATAACTGTGACAGTTATCTCTTTTACCTTCTGGCTCCTGCAGGTTTTATTGAAAAACGGGAGGTAAGACACCGCTCCTTTACCTCCTTCAATAAAACTGAAACCACCAAAGTCAATTTCTCTGGAGGAGATTCCCTTTAAGGAACAATTTGTTAGTATGCAAAAGAACAGCTTTGTAGAAATAGGAGTGTCTCCCGTTAGGGTAGATACAAACTGTGAACATGTTTAACTGTTTAGTAATATAAAAGAGATCTATAGGAAAGGAGTTTCTAATGATTATAGATTATTATAAAACTGTTACCGTATATCATGAGATAACACTTCATTTGATCTAGTTTTCTGTTCATTTCTTTTAGTAACTATGTTTTTCAAAGAAGATTTGTGAGGTTTGATGGCCAAAATCTAACGTATTTCAGCAATGACAAGGTAATTTTTTAACATAACTATTTTATTACCTGTTTTCCTTGTTACACTTTTCCTTCTGCTAAATCATCTTTAACTTTCTTTCCTTTTCTTTTACCTGCTAACTCTGTGGAGCTGGGTCCTTGAAGATAATACAGTGGGTAAATAGGAAAGGTTCACCATGTTAAACATGGCTATCAGTTTGGTGACAGAAAAAAAAAAAATAGTTTCATTCCATCTGCACTAACCTCGTGTCCTATACGTGTTCATCTTAGAAAAGAATACAGACATTTCAACCTGTGGATTAATCCAAAAACCAAAGAGTTCTTGGGACAACCTGAGTGGTTTCCAAATCTTTTCTTTAATATAACTTGTCAAATGTTGACAAGTTATTAAAAAAAGCAATTTAGAAAAAAATATAGCTATCTAGAGTGTTCTCTTTATTTTTCTTTAAAAAAAATATCTTTAATCCTGGTTTATTTTATGGTGTGTGTTTATTTATATTTGATAAATATTAAGAACGGAAGATGCAAATCAGACTAAAGTTCGATCTGATCTGTTCGTAAATTTTTGGCAGATTGTGCAGTGTTCTATGGACATTGGGGGTGGCAACCAGGCAATAGGCTCAAAATATTACATTGTGTGTACTTAGCCTAAAGGACATTTGATAAACTCCCATAGATGCAAATGTGGGTTTGGTGCAGGTGTCTTTCCGGGAAGCATGTCCAGATTTGCAGGCCTCCCTTTGAGATAAACTTTAAATGCCTACTATATCTAAGATATAAACAGGGGAGGACTGGGACCTTTTGGCCTGGGGGGAAAATAGAGCCAAGTGGCCATTTAACGGTTGCAACGCCCACTTTGCTTAGGTCAGACACTTTGTTTAGGTTACACCAATTTTTAAGACCACTATTCCCATTTTACATTGTTGCCTGCTACTTTTTGATGTGGTTAAAGGACAATTATAGTCCTAAAATCTTCCCCCTCCCCCTTACAAGAACCCAGGATTATGACCTGAATTGCTAAGTTCTCACCCGGGTAGATTTTCTAGTTCAAATTATACTTACCCAAAATTTCCCTTGCCCCTAATGTACTGGAGCGCTGACTAACACTGGCTAATGAACTGAAGTGCTGTCTAACACCAGCTAATGAACTGGAGGGCTGACAAACACTGAATAATAATCTGGGGGGCTGACTTTCACTGGCTAATGAGCTGGAAGGCTGACAACACTGCTAATGAGCTAGAGGGCTAACTTAAACTGGCTAACGATCTGAAGGACTGACAACACTGGCTCATGAACTGGAGGGCTGACAATACTGGCTCATGAACTGGAGGGCTGACGACATTGGCTAAAGAACTGGATGGTTGACTTACACTAGATAATTATCTGAAGGACTGACAAAGCTGTCTAATGATCTCAACGGGTGACAACACTAGCTAATGAACTGGAGGGCTGACAATACTGGATAATAAACTGGATGGCTGACTTACACTGGCTAACAATCTGAAGGACTGACAACATTGTCTAATGATCTCAAAGGCTGACAACTAATTAGAGGCCAGCCTGGGGGGCATTTGCCCCTCAGCCTACTGGGACAGCCTTCCTCTGGATATAAATGGATTCTGTGTGATGGATACACACACACACAAAAGGATTTAAAGGCACATCCACCCTTTAAAAAAAAAAAAAAAAAAAACCTGGTCAGTTGTCATATATTTTGCACTTTATTACCTGCATTACTAACCAGATATGTAAGGATTGGCCTGTCAGAGTAAGCTGGCCTCTCTCTCCATTCAGTCAATTAAGATTGTGGCAACTGAGATCACAGCCAATGATGGATTGTTGTTTCACCTGCTGCCTCCTCTGCACATGCTCAAGCTCATAAAAATTTCATTGAGCAGAGGGAGAGGGCAGATACCAGAAGTGAATAAAACCTATCATTAAATGTCTGGCTACAAATGCATGTAATAAACTGGTAAAAATAGCAGTTGGGATTGCAGGGAGATATCTGACCAACCACTTTTTAGTTTAAGGGTGGACATGCCCTTGAAAGTGATCAGAATTTAAATTTGCCCCAAAACAGTTTGCATGCTCTTGAAGAATGTGTGTATGTAATACATGGTTTGAATGGAGAATATTATAAGACTGAAGGATACATAATTTTTCATTTAGTAGAAATATTTTCTGTTCCGTCCGTTTCGTAGATTCAGTGATTCAGTTCCTATTCAGTGGTCAGCCTATCATATGTAGGTCTTTTCTTTGTAATTCTAGGAGCTGTACTCTAAAGGCGTGATCCCTCTTTCCTCTATTGAAATGGCTCGATCAACCAAAGACAATAAGTTTGAAGTTGTTACTAAACACAGGATTTTTGTGTTCAGAGCTGAAAGTGAAGGTAATTTAAATTTTCAATGTTTGTTAGTTTGGGTAATATATCAAGCTGTCACTTGTGACTACATGGTGCCAGTTTATAAACCATAAAGGAAGCTTTTTAGGTAAGTAAGGACATGGTTGGCGTAACTGTGAATGGTCTTTGCAGTGGGCAATGCTTTAATAATGTTATTTCTTCTCCAATACAGTAAAGTGACAGCAGCTCGGTTGGTGTGATATTGTCTAGGTACACTTAACATTTGTAGCAGATAATTAAAAAAATCCGCAAATTGGGTCAGGAATGTGTACTTCCCAATCTTCCAATAGGGAGCAGATAGCAACCAATGGAAATTATGGATCACAACAAGCTGATCACTGTGGCTTATGGGAATAATTGATTTGTTGTGGGTTCCACCAATTTGTCACTACACACATGGCTGATAATCTGCAAATTGACAGGATTTGTCTTTTATTGGGTTGTGTCTGTACTCTGCATGGCAATAAAGAAATAAAGAATAAAGAAATGATTGCATAGTTTAGCCTGGCTTTAAAAGGGAAGCATTTTGTAATTTCAAGGACCATTTAGCAATTGTCAGGTTACTGACTCTCTGTTTGCAGGATCCCTAATAGTGTCTTAGCATGTTTGGCCCACCCAAAAGCCAATTGCTGATATTACTCTCAGAAACATTCCAAGAAAGGGTGAAGAAAGACTGTTGCAGAACCTAAAATGGCAGCTCACTACTGATACAACAAATCATAGCAAAGAGTATGAAATCAAAACTGAAGACAGTGTGTAGAATACTTAGGTGCAATGTGTAACCTAGGTAAATAATAAAATATTTTTTTTATTTGCTGAACTTCCCTTTTAGGACTGGATTTTGCCATAGAGCATTTTGGTGTGTCATGCTGATGTTTTTAAATGTCTGTGTTTATAAAGTGAATAATGTACCCCCTACTGTAAATTCTAAGGATATTAGAGGCATTCTGTGACCATAAAAAAACACAAGGCCACAGGCCGAGTGCTTTTATAGAGGGCATGGAACTCTGGGGTATCTTCTAATATGCTTATAATATTTAGTAGGGAGTGCATTATTTATTATAATTCACCCCAGTATAGCACCTTTTTGGAGTATCCTCACTGGCCCCCCTGCCTCCTACTTTCACTTACCTCTTGCCATTGCTTCAACCATAACTCCAAGTGCAGTCACCAAACCCTCACTTCTCGTAGCCTCCTCTGTCATCAACCCCCCCCCCCCCCAATTTGCTGTGCAACACTCGTGTACCTTCCCCGGCAGCTGCAACATTCTAAAACCGTAAGTGTGCAGCTGCAGGTGGCTTTTTCATAAAGTAATTTTCTGGCAGTGGAGGGGATGTTTGCTCTGTTCTGTAGGTTTCTTAAGCAGCTGAGGCTTACTTATACAGTTGGATAGTAAGACAAGAGCAGCTTATCCAGTGAGTGTTAGTAACAGTGAGAAGCTACAACAAAACAGTTACAAAAGATTGAAAAACATGTCTAAAAATAGCAAGGCTAATGTGAAGTGTACGTATTTATCTATATTGTGAGCTGGGCTAATTATGCACTACACACCAATGTAGCCTAATTATTATTACCACTCCTCCCATATAGCTTAATACTTACATTGCCATCCAAGATAACCCAAACCTTTCTTACCTGTGAGGCTTTCCAAACCAAGATACTTATCCTGTACTCTGCTCTATATTCCATGGTCCTCCATCTTTTGCCTGGCTGCAGCAGTTATTCATGGCCCTGGCAGATAATGTCATGGCCAATAAATGACTGCTGCAGACTGGGCCGTGTCCCTTGCACATATGCAAGCTCATAACAACTTCACACAAAGGAGGTGACAATAACTGGGGAAGAGGACAATGGAGGGCAGAGTGAGTATCTCAGTTCAGTAATGCTGGTGGAGGGAAATATGTTTTTTTGAGGTCACGGTTATCAGTGGTGAAGTAAGTATACAATTTTGTGGGGTATAGAAATGCCATCAGTTTCTGAAGAATTGATCTGTTTGTTGTGCTGCTCCTCCTCTTCTACCCAAACTCCTCTGCTTCTGTTAGCACCTTCATGTGAGTCAGATCTTTATTTG
The DNA here is from genome assembly GCA_019447015.1 of Hymenochirus boettgeri. Taxonomy (NCBI): domain Eukaryota; kingdom Metazoa; phylum Chordata; class Amphibia; order Anura; family Pipidae; genus Hymenochirus; species Hymenochirus boettgeri. The sequence goes on from CM033471.1 coordinate 41,703,972, forward strand.
GCACCAGCCCCATAGACCTAAATGAAGAATCACATTATCGGTAACAAAGAACCACAGGAAACAGAGTTTTTAATATTTCCATTGTTCTTTTGGTTTCCCTCAGTTTTAAGGAGTGAGTGGTGCTCCACCATCCAGAACAGAGTTAAAGAGCACAGAATGATATTCCCACGTCCACGCTTTGGCTGCCACATGTCATGTCAAAGATCTGGTTACCTGGAGCTGAAAGGCTATAAATCCAGGATCTTTGCTGTTCTGACAACTGATGAACTGTGGATACACAAAAATGAACAGGTCAGTTTATCAGATTTATTAAAAATTAAAGATTTACATTATAATATGGTGGTCCGGGGATGAAGGGGACTCCCTGGTCCGGTGATCACCTGTTTAAAACAGCTTGCCAGTTCACAAGGAAGGGGGAGGAGCAGGGATCCAGGTCAGGGAGATCTTTGTGGGGATGGCTATTTAGTTACTGATTCTAAATATATTTACACTTTGCATCTTTCCTGTCAGCCAGGTAAACAATATTGCAAAAAGAAAATTTGTAACAACATTTTGAGGGGTTTGTTCCAGTGTCCTGGACAACCGGCATTTCTCCCATGTTTGGCAAAGCTTGGGTGGCAAGAAGGGCCATAAATATACCACGCCCATGCACTGTTCCTAGCTGCCCCTAAAAAATGAACCAATTTCAGACAATTGCAGAGCTACAAAAACAAGCAGTGATTGTTCTTAAACCATATTGCATTTCCCTGTTTGCAGCTCTTCAAAATGGGCATTGGAATGTTTGTGATTGCAGTGCACGGAACCACAATAAGAGATGTACGTAACAAAAACTTTGAACTTGTCACCATGCAGAAAATCTTCAGGTAACTACCATTGTCCTAGATAACTGAAAGGTCCATAAAACACTGTACAGCCTTCAAACAATCTTTAGATTAAATAAAAACTAACCATTAAGGTAAAGGTACACACAGCAAAGATTTTTGAAAAATGACAGACATTATCTGCAAGATCCTGTCTGTAATTTTTCAAAGATAGAGATACACACAGTCCCTATGCACAGTTTTGCTAGGTACCCACAGTACTGATAAAGCCTCGATACTGTCGGATCCGATGGTATCGGAGCTTTATGGGCACTGTGTGTGGGCTCTTTTCTGAATGAGTGTGCGGCTGCAGAACATTTAGCAAAGTCAGTAAATTTCCCTCAGCCGCGGTAAATTCCCTATAGAAGAGCACATGGAGAGCGCTCGGGACTTTGTGTAGTCTGATCTTGCAGATCCTGTCTGTCCTTTTCCAAAAATCTTTGCTGTGTAAGGGCTTTGTGTATGTGAGACAGACCAGAGATTTTATCTTGAGGATAATGAAAAGCTAAGATACAGTAAGTAGAGACCCCCTATAAACGACTAAAACTCATGACTATTACAAATGTAATGGGGTTCAAGGACAACACTAAAACTTTCATGAATTGAATAATTTATTTTCTTCATACACATTAGAAACAAAATCAGGATTATTTACGGAGAGCTGCAATGTCTCAGCTTCGCTTCTCCTAAGGGGTTAAACCCTTAGGGGCTGCATGAGTATCCCTAGAGACACTTAAAACACTTGTGAAAAAAAACTGTGCAGCCTTTGGTAAATAGATTGCGTGGCTCTTTTGAGCAAGTGTTTTAATGCCAGTTGATAGCTACTTACGAGAGGGTGAGATTCACAAAGAGCCATACAGCCTCTGATAAATCGCTTCTGGGAGATTTGCCCAGAGGAAGTGCGGCTCTGGGTGAATCTCCCTCTATAGGTTGTGTTAGTAAACTTGACTACCGCCCAACATACTGGGCCTTTTTAATAAGAAGTGCAACCGGTCGGCGATTGATCAGTGTGACTTTAGCCAGTCCCTGTAAAGAGGGCTGATGGTAATTAACACTCAAATACTTAAAGAGCTCCCTCTTTTATAATTTAATTCAACTGGACAAAGAATAAACCGTAAGCAAAGAAATTCCATCATCTAATATTTTAACAGAAAACTAACATCAGGAGTTGTCTGTTTAAAGCAAGAATGACAACTTGATATACAATTTGCTATTTATGTTGTATTGGTTGCTGTAATTATTATTATTATTGTGGATTTGTATAGCGCCAACATCTTCCGCAGCGCTTTACAATTGCATATATACATTCACATCAGGCCCTGCCCCGAAGAGCTTAAAATCTAAGCACATTTATTTGATACATACAACCTATCAGTATGTCTTTATGATTGTGGGGGAAACCAGGGTGCCCAGAGGAAACCCACGCAAGCACAGGAAGAACATACAAACTCCTTGCAGATGTGTCCCAAGGGCGGATTCGAACTCAGGACTTCAGTGCTGCAAGGCACCGTGAGCCACAGTGCTGCCCCATTTTTGGTATAAAAGCAGAAAATATACAGGGAGATTTAATAAAAGATCTTATCGCTTAAAATGGTGCTAATTTTGCCCTAACCAATCAGATCTTATTTAACATTTGAAAGCTAACATCTGATTGGTTGGGGCAAAATTAGCACCATTTTAAACGATAAGAACTTTTATTGAATAACCCTGATAGAAACTTATTTATGAGCATTAGATTTTGTTTTTAATACCAATAAAATTATATTGGCAAAATGGTAATAGGCATGTGTAATTGCAAAAATTACATCCGTAAAAGTAGTAAAGTTGCATAGCCCTGTGGGTGTGGGAATTAGAAGAAATGCAGAGATGGCAGATGCTCCTTTTACTAGATAATTTTCCTTATGTTGACAAACTGTATGGAGAGAATTAGATGAAATATCAAGGCATTGTTTAATTCAGCTAAACCGTATGGATCAGCCATAGCTTTGTCCCTATCTTGGTGTGGGGGCAAAACCACCAGTTTATTTGGGCACAAAACTAGTTAAAATTTTAAAAATCTAAATCCAGTTTCAACATCCGTTTAGCGTCTCGACCATCAAACTTGCATTTCTTGGTTTCTAGCATCCCTACTAAACAGAAGCAATGCACAGAGAAATGATTTCAGCCTTTGTTTCCCCTTCAAAGCTGGTAATGTTATAGACCATAGTTTTGGACATTAGCAATGCTGAATGTGCTGTTGGTCAGTTTCACTGCAGAATCTGAGAGAGAGAAGAAGGAATGGATGGAGGCCTTGTTAGAATGCATCTCCGAGTCACTATCGGACTATGAAGTGGCTGAAAAGATTTGGTCTAATAGAGCCAATAAAAGCTGCGCAGACTGCAAAGCTTCCAACCCTGACTGGGCTTCCATTAACCTGTGTGTGATCATATGTAAACAGTGTGCAGGTAAATATTTATTATTTACAACCAAACAGTAGTTTGCATATATTAGCAAGGCTATAGCCAAGCCATAGAGTACGGGCCATGTTAGAAATACATGCACTATGATACAGTATCATTAATGGAATCTTAAAAAAGCTTTATTTTATGGAATAACTATGCAGGAAATAAGAATGCACAGACATAATACAAACACTAATTATTAGTAGGAGGCGATTAACCCTGTTATCTGTACTTCAGTCACCATATTTGTTTTTAATTATCTCCATAGGTGTGCACAGGAGCCTTGGGACAAACATTTCCAAAGTGCAGAGCCTTAAGTTAGACACAAGCATCTGGAGCAATGAGATTGTGCAGGTCTGAGAAATTCTGATCTTCTTTAGTTAAAGGAGAAGTAAAATCAAGTCCACCCCTTAAATGAAAAATTGTATATAGGTAACCCCCCCCCCCCACAAACCCCCAATAGTTTCAAAGCTTGGAGGTTTAAGACTAACCTGAAACAATGTCCTGTTACCAGAGACACTTGTGCAGCCGCCACACCCTATTCACCAGAAGCTGGGCTACTCTCACTATTAATTAAATACTTACAGGGAAATTAAATTCACCCAAAGCTGCACAGGCTATGATGAATTTCATATGGGAGATTTACCCAGAGCGTCTGTGGCTCTGGGTGAATTTCCCTATATATGACTAAATACTATTCCTAAGCTGCCTTCTTTTTTTTGCAAACTTGCAAAATGCTTGAGGAGGAGGTGGACCTTTTTAAGAGGCAGAGGGAAGGAAGAGAAGAACAATTTGCTGCATAACTAGTCGGTCCGACCTCTGTCAGCTGGTTAAGTTGTGGGGTTGGGGGTGATTTACTTGTATAATTTTTCATTTGAAGGGTTAACATGCCTTTTAAAATTGATACTACATGTCTTAACCCTCATTATGCATGGAATTCACCAGAAATTTAATTTAAACTATATAATGAACATGGCCCACATTGGTATTCATGGTAAATATACAATGCTTATTTATTTTAAACTAATAAAGTTTTTACCATTTGCAGCTTTTCACAATGTTGGGCAATGACAGAGCAAACCATTTTTGGGCAGCAAGACTTTCACCTTTAGAGGTATTACATACAGAGGATAACATAGAACTCAGACGAGACTTTATAACTCAGAAGTACCGGGACGGCAAATTCAGAGGGTCACACCCTCATCTAAACACACAAGAAGAGGTACTAAAGGTAATACACAGCTATATAAAATCATATAATCTACATACATAGTTCCTGATCTAATTCTTATTAGTATTAAAATTTAAGTCCTGTAATCCCTATATGTTCTATCTATCCCAGGTGCTCTATGCAGCTGTTACAGGACCAAATGTATTAAAGTCAGTAATGCAGTTCTTCCTGGATGCTGAAACATTTACAGATCTAATTGGTATGGACCATTCAGTGCTCCCTTCCCAGGCTGCTGAGAAATGGAGATCCAGCATTACCAGTATAAATGGTAAATCATTTGTAGATTACCAGCCCCACCCTGACTTCACAACTGTGCCCGTCAATCTTACTAAGAAAAGAAAATGATTTATGGCCAAAGACCATTGTTTTGAAATTAAATTGTAGACAGGTGACATATTGTTGAAGACCCCCGACATTTGATCTTCTCGTAGAGCTTTCCTGCCCATGCATGACAATGACGTTATGTGACCAACTGATATCTGAAGAACATAAAACAGAGATGACCCATGTTCCCTTGCCTTTAGGGCATTCTCTGCTACAATGTAAGATAAAGTGAAATATGGTTTTAGAATTTATATAAAAAGCAATAAAACACATGGACAGTAGTGGAAATAGGCTTATTTGGGCCTCATTTACCCAGAGTCTTTGGGCAAATACATGGAGACTTTAGCTCCATATTATGCGCGGGTTACGCAAAAATTAGCCACGCATCCGACTCTCGCGATTTGATATTGCGTTTTGGATTTTAACGCTAGCAAATAGTTAAAATCCCTTCCACATTCACAAATGCGATATTAAATCCTGGAAGAAGTATTTACCTAGCCCTATAGTGGCTCTGGGAAAATGAGCCCTATAGGTTTATAATATAAAAAGGCATAGACAACCTGTTAGTGTATTAATTCCCCATGGGTGCCATCACCAATTTAAAATGCAAAGCCACATGCTAAGAAAAGTTAAGCCAGGGCATATTTTAACAAAATAAAATACTAGGGCACATCCAATTAAATTTGCATTGCATACATGCTATATTCCTATTGGATTTCCTATTGGAAGATCCTCATTCAGTAACGGAGAAACTGACCGATCTCTATCTCCCCCCAAGGATATTATTTACAGAATATTCATCGCTTTTGTGTTTTATAAACTGTAATTAATGGTGTCAGCAGTTAATATGAATGCTTTTGTGCTGTCATGTTTTTACATGTGTGTCGTAGTTCTGTTGTGCATGATACATCTCGGTACTGAAACTAACTTGGCCTTTCTAACAAAGTTGGCAGTGTAGTTCTCTAACTTGATCAGCATATATATATATTTTTACATGTTTTGCAGAAGTGGCATAATGTAGCTATTTACTTCATACTTCCTTTTAATAGACTTCTTTGTTTGCCTAGTAAATATTGTTTATGTGTAAACGATAAGCAACATAAAGTACCACTGTCTTAGCTAAGATCTTCAGATTTTAAGGCCTGTAGACTAAAAGGTCTAGATGAGGCTTTATGAGATTAATCCTTTTCTTAATGTAGCCATTCGCTAAGATATTAAAGGGCATGTACACCTCCAAAACTAAAATTTAGCCCACTGCTGGCCACACTGTGTAGTGTTAAAAAAAATCCTTTGTCCTCTGCTCCAAATGGTTGTCCTGCAGTACCAATCCAAAGTCCAGGAAACTGAAGCCTTCAGAGCCTCCCTGTGTGTAAAATGTCTTTTCCAATTCCCTGTCCCCCTGTAGGAATCTGGCATGCGCAGGGGAGCACTTCCTGTGTTTCCCATGGTTTAAATGTAAAAAAAAAAGTGGCAGGAAACTTACTTACCAAACTGTGTTCCTTCAGCTGTTTCAATACCCCGCAGTCGTGTCTGTGATTGAGAGCATCTCCACTAATCACAAACAAGGCTACCGGTCCAGCCCCTTATATTACTTTGTTACTTTGTTTATGAGATTTATTATTATACGATAATCTTATTGTACATTACAATCCATCTTAAAAGGTCAACAATGATCAAATTGGTCCTTTCAGCCTATCAGACATGTGGGCACATTTGTATTGGTGTATTGCATATCTCAAACCCCTTGCCATCTTTAATTTAATGCATTGTAAATCTGAATATTTTCTGCAGCTGAAAGCCCTGGACTAGAGGAAGAAAATCAAGCCAGGGTATATGATGAAATCCTGCAGCCTGTGGTGCATTCTGGGTATCTAAACAAGACGGCTGTGTTGAGCAAACTGTTCTCAACTAAGAAATCAAAAGATGGTGAGGAAGTTGGGGGTGTTGGTTTCCAGAGAAATGAAAGCAGCAAACTGGGTAGATTACAAAATGAAATAGAGAAGTAGAAGTATAAATAGTACCAACATCATTAATTTTAAGGGGGGGTGGGGTGAGGTGTAAACAAAGACACTTAAGGTGTTATATTACAGTTTATATAACTTTTTTTTTTATTTAAAAGATTGTTGTTTGTTGGGTTGTTGATGGTTGTTGGGTTTAGTAAAACAGTTGAAACATCCAAAAAAATGCACCATACAAAATACCAATTTGCAAGAATACCCTATTAAATACACACAAAAACAGGCATGTTGGGAGCAGACACTCACCAAAAAACCATGGACAGAGCTACAGCCCAAAAGAAGGGATCCTCACCACGGTGCCGCGGCAGTAAGTTCCAATAGCAGAAGAAAAGTTAGGCTAGCTACACGTCCCTGATAAAAAACTATTTTATTGTAGCATTTAAAAACATCATTTCTTACCCCTGCCATGCCAGTGTACACCATGGGGGTTAACTCCACCCACTTCAGAGGCAGGCCAAGAACTTAAAAGTGGTTCCCAGACTCATCACCCTCAGTTGTTCTTGTACTGCCACCGGAGGTGGACTATACGCTGTTTAGCTTGATGACTCACCTGCTGAGTATAGGGGCTGTGTTGGATGACAACCCCACTGTTAGAGGCTATGGATGTTGCTGGATTGTGGCCCCGTCAGTTCAGATTTGGATTGTGCCATTACGAGCGCCAAATTGGCGCCGAAAAACAGCTTAGTCCTGCGAGATCCGGACTGCTGACGTCACGGTCTCAGGGAGCGCGCCTTAGAAAAGTGGAAGTGAGGGAGAGATTCTCTCCCTCGTAGCTGATGGCAGACAGTTACTGGCATCCTACCTTGACCCCATTGTGTGTTTGAGACTGGTGGGCGAGTTATCGATGCCTTGTTATTGGTTCTGGTTTCCTTTTCACTACAATTAAGGATTGATTATATTAATTTGTTTATTTCAGCCTATTATGTCTCAAGCCTGTCCTGATGCTGCCTCTATGGCAGAATCTCCTTTTTCTGAGGATGTTAAATCCAAATCCAAAACCAAATCTGGTAAAAAAGTTTTAATGAAATCTAAACATTTAGTATGTTCCAACTGTGAATCTCCTATAGATTCGGGAAAATGTTGTGCTTCTTGTATTAATAAGACTGTTAAAGAAAAGACTTCTAGTTCTATGTCTGAATTTTTTGATTGGTCTAAAGCTTCTATGATTGATACATGCAATGCTATAAAGGATGATGTTACTAGGTCATCTAAGAAACGTAAAACTGTGGATAGTTCCAATAGCCCACTTAATAAAGAATTATCTGATGCAGAGGAAGGTCAAGTATCATCCTCCTCTATAGATAGTTCAGATTCAAAACCTGTTACTGGAGATTCTCAACATTTTGATCTGGTTCTTATGGATTCTTTACTTAAAAAAATATATGTAACCTTTGGTTTGGAAGTGCCTAAACCTGAAGAGGGTATTATGGCTAAAATATTTAAAGCTAATAGAAAATCAGCCTTTTGTCTTTCAGTGCATGATTCCATCATTGGCTCTATAGAGGCTGAATGGGAATATCCAGATAAAAGCGTTAGTCCCCTTCCTGGTTTCAATAAGAGATATTCATTCAATAATGCATTTAAGAGAAGATGGGAAAATCTACCAGTGGATTTAGCTGTGGCGAGAATTTCTAAAACAACTGCTATTGCCATGGAAGGATCCTCATCTTCTAAAGATCCCATGGACACCAAACTCGAATCGGTGTTTAAACTGAGTGTTTAAAGGGCATGTCCACCCCCCAAAACTATAATCCCCCCCCCCACTAATGGTCCCACCATGTAGTGTAATAAATACTTACCTCAGATCCCAGCTCCATATGTCTCCTGTAGTCCCCCCCCCCCCCCCCAAGTCCCAAAAACTGCCCACCAGGAGGATAGCAGGATACCATATACCATATAGGACTCTGCCTCCTGTCTTGCCTCTGGGAGAAGTTTGGCATGCGTACTGCAGCCCTTCTCCCCCTCCCTCTCCCTCCAGTTTTGCGATCCCTCCCCCTACCATAAAACCCCTTGCCCATATCATAGTATATCTTCCCCCAGCCCCAACCGCTAAAAAATAATTTTAAGAAAGACCCCCGAACTCTACTTACCTTCCCTCACTCCCCCGGCATTCTGAGAAGCCGGCAGCCGGTCCCGCCCCCTGCTTGCAGTGTGTTGCAAGCAGAAGGCCGGGCCGGGGCATCGGAGGAGAGAGGGAAGGTAAACATCGGGGCAATTTCTTAAATTTATTTTTATCGGTTGGGGCTGGGGGAAGATATACTATGATATGGGGGAAATTTTTTATAAGGGTGGACATGCCCTTTAATCAGTGATCATGTTTAAAACTTCTTATCCCTCAAACCTTTTCAGAGGGGTAATTTTTCTTCCTTTTGGGGAGAGAATCGTAAATCCTTTAGGAGAGGATTCCAAAACAAAAAGTTTTCCTTCTGAAGGTTTGGGGACCATTTCTCTGCAAGTAGGTACTCGCGTACCTCATTTTGCAGAGGAATGGTCCCTAATTACCACAGACAGGTGGATTTTAAATGTGGTATCCGTAGGTCTGAGGTTGAAATTTGTAAAAAAAAAACTCCAAGGAGGCTATTTTCTTCAAGGGTTCCAAAGAACCATGTGAAGAGAATGGCCTTATTGGGGGTGGTAAAACAGTTAAAGGAAAAAGGAATTATTTTCTTAGTTCCTACAGCCTCAAGGCTTTTATTCAAACCTTTTTGTGGCACTAAAAAGAGATGGCTCCTTTCGTCCAGTTCTTGATTTAAAGCTTCTAAATTCTTATATGTTAAAAGAAAGATTTAAAATGGAGACACTTGAGATCAATTTTGGATTTTCTAGAAAAGGAAATTGGGTAATTTCTTTGGATTTAAAAGACGCCTATCTACATATCCATTTTCGAACCTCATCAACAAATTGTAAGATTTGAAGTGGAAGGAAAACATGACAGTTCAAAGCAATGCCCTTCAGGCTAACATCAGCCTCTCGGGTGTTCACAAAATCGCAGCGGCATTAAAGGGTATCTCCACTGGTTTTGTTAAGTTTTTGAATCCAGTCTATTGAAGAACGGGAGGTAAAGGAGCTGTGCCTTACCTTCGTTCTTCAATAGAACACAGGAGCCAGGAGAGAGGTAAGAACTTGCCGCTACGCTCCCCCGGCGCTTGGTCTGACAGGTCCCGCAATCTATGCGCATAGAAGACAAGGTCCGTCGGGACCTGTCAGACTACACGCCGGGGGAGCGAGCGAGCGGGTAAGTTCTTACCGTCTCTCCTGGCTCCTGTGTGTTCTATTGAAGAACGGAAGGTAAGGCACAGCTCCTTTACCTCCCGTTCTTCAATAGAAATGGATTCAAAAAACTTACAAAAACCAGTGGAGATACCCTTTAAGATTAGAAGGAGTCAGACTTGCGCCATATCAAGACGATTGGATCATTTGGGGGAATTCTATGGCCGAGACCAAAAGGTCATTAAATTTAACACAAATATGTTTAAGAAAGCTAGGTTGGTTAATAAATACAAGCAAAAGCGTTTTCATTCCAACTCAAAGATTAAGTCACTTGGGTTTAATAATAGATATATCTGTGGGAAAAATCTTTTTACAGGAAAAGAAAAGGATCAAATTAGTAAATCTGATCAAAAGTATAACTCAGGCACAATGTGTTCCAGCAGAGACGTGCATGGAACTATTAGGCCTATTGACGGCATCAATAGATGTGGTTCCTTGGACCTTGTTTCATTTAAGAGTATTCCAGATCAATTTTCTTCATCAATGGAACAGGGATTGTGTAAATCTATTTCAACAGATTTTTCATTCCATTAAAAGTAATACATTCCCTAAAATGGTGGAAGTCGGTAAAAAATCTTGAACAAGGAAAAAGTTTTGTGTTCTCAGAACCTCTGGTTATGTTTTCAGATGCCAGCCTTTTTGGCTGGGGTGCTCATATAGGAAAGCATCCAATTCAAGGGTCATATAAATGTCCTAGAGTTAAAAGCCATAAGAATAGCACTTGCTTATTTTTCTCTAAGATTAAACAAAAGACATGTAAAAATAATGTGCAACAGTCTTACCGCTTACATAAACAGGCAAGGCGGAACAAAAAGCCAAAGCTGTTGGGCAGAAACAAAATTAATTTTAAATTGGGCAGAAAAGGCTTCAGTAATGCTTCCTGCATTTTTTATTCCAGGAAAAGAAAACATTCTGGCAGATTCTAAGCAGAGGAAGTATAAGAACAGGGGAATGGTCATTAAATTTAAACGTTTATCAGATGGTCATTCAAAGGTTTTAGTTTTCCAAATTGCGATCTAATGGCAAGTCATGTAAATGCAAAGTGTCTAAAGTATTTCTTATCAGACAAAGATCCCAAGGCCTTAGGAATAGATGCCTTGTCTCACCAGTGGGAGTTTGATCTATATTATTGTTTTCCTCCAATCCCAATGATTTCCAAAACAATTCAAAAACTGAGATCGCAACCCACAAAATTAATTCTGATAGTTCCAGATTGGCCCAGGAGAACCTGGTATTCGGAAATAATAATTTGTTGAGTCAAGGGCCCGTCTTCTTTCCAAATCCAGAAAGCTTAAAATTGACAGCCTGGCTTTTGGAAGGGAGCAATTAAAAGCCCTGGGTTTTTCTGATACGGTTGTGAAAACATTAATGAATGCAAGAAAATTGTCCACATCCAAAATTTACCATTGTATTTGGAATAAATTCCTAGATTTTGCAGAACGTGAAGGAATGATTGAGGTGTGGCCTTTGTCTTTACTCTTAAAATTCCTTCAATCAGAAATTGATAAAGCTTTATCGCTCAATTGAATTCAAGTCCAAATTTCAGCATTATCTTGGTTAATTTCTAGGGATTTGGCTTCAGAACTGTTTGTAAAACAGTTTCTTCGGGGCATTAGGAGATTGAATCCTATTTACGTTTCACCTATAGCTCTCTGGAATCTAAATGTGGTTCTTTTAATGCCTTGTTCTCTCCTCCATTTGAGCCTATAGAATCGGTGGACATTAAGTGGGTCTCGATGAAAGAGGCCTTTTTTGATTGCTATAGTTTCTGAAAGGAGAGTTAGTGAATTGACTTCATTAAGAGTGGACAAACCAATTTGTTCATTGTTCACTCCTCCAGGGTTTATACCCAAAGTAGTATCTAAATTTCATATTAAAGGATATGTACACCTAAAAAATCACTTCAAATTATTTGCTATCTGGGGCTGTAAGCTGTGGATGCCTCCCCCCCTATTCCCTTCCCAACCCCTTCCCTGTGAAGTGTCTAGCTTTCTCCTTCATGTTGAATGGGCTTGTTGGTCCGCCCCCACAAAATCTGACAGGCCCTTCCCATCTCTATGGTCTAAGCAGGTGGTTGCCGGCGTTGGTGCGCTCCCGGTGACACCATGATGCATGTGAGGCGCACCCCGGTCACGTCATGACGCACGCACCCCTGTGATGTCATGACATACGCACCCCCGTGCACAGATGCGGTTACGTCACCAGGGGTGCACGCCGCACGTGCCATGATGTCACTGGGAGCACGCAAACGCCGGCAACGAAAGTCAGGGCTCACTCTGCAAGAGTTATGGCTGCGTCATGGGCATTTCAGAATGATGTTTTTATTGTAAAGCTGCTACATGGGCTTCCCCGTCTACATTTTTTATACATTATAAGTTGGATATAGGGACATTGCCTGGAACTACCTTTGGGGGAAGGGTTCTTCAGGCAGAAGTTCCCACCCAGTAAATTTTACTCTTGGACATCCCCATGGTGCACACTGGCATGGCAGGGGGAAAAATGTTTGAATTATGCTTACCGTTAATTCCCTTTCTTCTCTTCTGCCATGACAGTGTGCAGAGCTTCCCTCCTTTTTTATTAGTAACCATTAAAGTGATAAATAACTTTTATGCCTTTTTATTTTTATCTAAACTTTTTTGTGTTATGGTTTTGGATTTGGTTTTCATTTCTCATTTATCAAGCCAAATTTTAGACTAGGTTCCTATTCAGTCATCACTCTAAATTACTTTCATTTGGAAGAAGATTGATGAATTATTACTCGGATTCCTTGGCTAGAAAAGGTCAACTGAGGGTGATGAGTCTGGAAACCACTTTTAAGTTCTTGTCCTGCCTCCGAAGTGGGTGGAGTTAACCCCCATGGTGCACACTGTCATGGCAGGGGGAAGAAAGGGAATTTAATGGTAAGCATAGCTCAAACTCTCCTGCTATACATTTTCAATACACAAAGAAGGGAAGGGAGGTCCACACCGAGGCTCCGCCTTACGCGTTTCGTGACTCCGATGTCACTTCATCAGAGGCATAGAGGCACTCCTCCGCAACTCCCTTAAATAGCCGTAATGAGATGTACAGCTGATAAAACACCAAAAGGCTAATAATAAAATAGAAGCAAGGGAGGAGGGGAGAAAGAAAGGTGGGAGGGAAAGAAGAGGGAGAAGGAGAGAATCGCAAAAAACAAGTAAAAGGTAAGTATCAAGTAAAAGGTATTTCAGAGGTATTAAGGAGTGCCTCTATGCCTCTGAGGAAGTGACATCGGAGTCACGAAACACGTAAGGTGGAGCCTCGGTGTTGACCTCCCTCCCCTTCTTTGTGTATTGAAAATGTATAGCAAGAATACCCCATTAACAGCTAAAGATCAACCAAACCAGTCCTTCACCAGGACCCTCTTTACAACATCTATCTGTGCTCTGAAATTAGATTATGGACTTTTATGCAAACACTTACACTTAAAGGGTATCTATACTTCCAAAAATTTAATTTTCAAAAAATTTAATTTTCAAAAATCATATCTCTACATAGTATAATGGCCCTACTACTCCAACACATTTTTCAGATTTAAAATCCCAGCTGTAGATTTTCATAAATCTTCATTTTAAATAACAGCATGTACAGGGAAAGACCTGTCACTCAAACCAGGTATGCTAATTTGTGTCCCTCCAGTGACCTCTGCCTAGGATCTCTCAAAACATGTCAAAACATTTGTTTATACAACCCCAAATATAATGAGTGATTAATCATATTGGTCTCCCGTCTATCTATCTCTCTGTCTAATCTATCTGTCCATCTTTCTGTCTATCTATCTGTCTGTCTGTATCTATGTGTCTGCCTTTCTGTGTATCTATCTAACCATAGTATAATTGCAAAGCACTTTTGGGTCTTATGTTTTAATTACAGTGTAACAGACAGCAACGGTCTTCCATTAGGGTCTTTATCAAGCCATAAGTCTGCAAACCTCCCCCCCTAAAATGTGACATCAAACTTGTTAATTGTAAAGTGCTAAGTGCCTAATGTTCCATACACAAATTAACTTAGATTCCTCTGACAGGATAAAATAGTGATAAACATAGTCCTAAAAGGTCATAAACATTATAATATAAGACCATTATAATGGTCATTCAAGTGGTAATCTAAAATTCCCATATTAACAGTGTAATCAATAAAAATTGTAATCCATGAGAATAAATAGTAAATACTGATAAATGAGTAGTTCAAAAAATTTTAAAATATTACTCTATAACAACTTATCAAAAAGACACTTAAGGTTCGTACACACGTGGGATCGCGGGTCCCGACCCGTGACGCACGATGTGTATGAACGTTCGTTTAGGCCGATAATGGGCCCTTTATTGGCCGTTCGGTCGGGGATCATTGCCCGACCGACCGGGCAGATCTCCGAACGACCGGCCTTTTCGTCCGATAACGGGCCCATACACGGGCTGATTATCGACCAAAACGAATGTTCGTACACATCGTGCGTTGCGGGTCGGGACCCACGATCGCACGTGAGTACGAACCTTAAAACTCAATAGGATATACAGCTTAATCAGATATATAACTAAATCAATCCATGATAAAATAGATAAATATTAAAGTATATATAAGAAAAGCCTTGAATAACCCCTGTCTATAGCAGCATCAATTTACTTTATCTGTCTTTCAAAAAGCATTTAAATAAGCATTGATCATTTAAACCATATGGCTTAAGGGAGTGTATTAATCCAAAATACCTCACGCTGTAAGAGGAATTTGGATCTATCTCCTCCTCTGTACGGAATCGGGACATAATCAATAGCAACAAAATTAAGGTCTGCAATTTTATGGCCCTTCTCTAAAAAGTGTTTCACAACAGGTTTACTAGATCTACCATCTCTGTAGGCTACATTAATATTGGACCTCAACATTAGATCAGTCTTACCCACATAGGTTACTTTGCAGCGGCATGTCCATAGGTATATTACAAAAGTGGTTGTGCATGAACTAAAGTGTCTAATCTGATATATTCTATCACATTGTGGGTGTTAAAATGTTTTACTGGGCAACATATTTATACCCAGTACACATTTTTGATTATTGACATCCTAATAGAAGACTGAAACATTGCTGTCTGTTACACTGTAATAAAAACATTTGTTGTACAAGACCCAAGAGTGCTTTGCAATTATAATATGGTTAGAAAGATAGATCGATAGATAGATCGATAGAGACAGAAATATAGAGACAGTTTGAGCAGATAGGCAATTATACTATGGTTTGATATTACGAGTCTAGCATAAGCACCTGGGCAACCAAGAATTGCATTGAAACGTGTTGAAAGGCTGAGTGCACACACATTGGACAATTATCTTTCTATCTATCTCTATCTGTCGGAGTGTGTTACAGGAGGTCACTTAGAGGAGCCCCCCCAGCATGTCTGCTTGCTTGTTAGAAGGGAGAAGTGTCTCACATAGCAGCAGCAGCCCTCAGCCACCCACTTTCAGCAGCATGTACTTGCCTGTTAGAAAAGTGAAAGTGTCTAAAAGTAGCTTCCCCACCCACTATCAGCAATGGGCAGTGACTAATGGAGGGGGGAGGCAGTTAGGAGCAGTTATTAAACATAGATAATTCACAAACAAAAATACCCTAACATTGTACTTTCAGATTATACAAAGTTGTTTCAGTGAATATAGTGACCCTTTTAAACACATACAGTACATATACTATACAGCGCTAGGTTGTGTAACCACCCATTTTCTCTGATGGATACAGTGTCATTAATGTTTAACAGAATTCCACAAACACTGGTGCGTTTTGGAAAGGTCTCTAACATTCTATGAGAATGACAAGAGTACAGAACCAACTGGAAGGATTAAACCAGCAGAGGTTGTTTGTATGGGAGTGAACAAGCAGGAAGCATCTAACAGTCCAGCTCCATTTGAAAGGTATTACATATATGACCTGCCAAATGTACAGTATTTAAATTTATATTTACATGAAAATTCTTCATATGTATAAGAAAACTAAGAGCTGAAACGTGAAGCATTATTTTCAAATAAATAAGTAATTTAGTGATAATACTTAGTGGGTCACTGAAGGAAAATTATACCCGCCTTCCGCTCTCTCCTCTACTTGCACCTAGGGTGAGGACCTAAGTATAAGTTCTCACCCCTGTGAACTTCAGATCAGCTTTAAGGTTCCCCACATCACTCCAATCATCTTCTTGATTCTGCCTGTAGACCATGATGTAGCCAATGGGAAGACTTGCTTTGCAAAGAAGCGTGTCTTCCCATTACCCAGATTGTGGACTGTCAGTAGCTGAGGAACAGAGCGGACAGGAGCAGCAAGGGAATTTTCATGTAACTATTCCAGCTGTCTATTAAAGTACCCAGGGTAATAACTTGGGGTTTAAGTCCTCACTCTGGGTACCATTCAGTTGTGGGGTATAGGAAAAGGTGAGTATAATTGTCTTTTAAAATGCAAGGCAGATTTTTAGAATGGTAAGACATACCTACTTTCCAATTTTACTTTCAAGTGCCAATATTCCTAGTCAAAGATGATGGCTTTCCTGTACATCCCAGCCTCCTTTTTTGTCATATGGTTTATGCACTTCCATGTCTTAGATGGGAGGTATGTCATTGTGTCTGGAGGGGAAGTGACAGATAGCTGTCAGCTACAATAGGATCAGCAAGGTTTGACTAGGGATATTGAAACTTGAAAGAAAAAATATGAGTTTGGAATCGGGTGTTTATTAAAAAGTGGTACTTTTAAATAATTCCCTGTTTAATTCTCAGTTAATAAATTGCAACTATCACCAAAGTGGACTTTTAAAAAGTTCTGCCAATCGTTTTAAATAATTTTGACCTGTGTTGTTTCCTGTGATTTTAGGTTTCGATACATGTTTGAGATATTCTTGTCTTCGGAAAAGGTTCACCAGTTTGGGACAGATGCAGCTGACACACTACAGACTTGGACTAGTGCTATTGGAAAGGTACATTTCTATTAAAGAAATGTTTTTGTGGTTAATAGAATTTAAGAAGCTTGTAGCTTAGATTATTCGTCTTCTGACAACCGTCTCTATATGCAGTGGTTTACTCCATTGAGCTGTCACTGCCTGGTAGGACATGAGTTTCAGCGAGTTGGGAAAATGCGATACAAGGCAATGCTTAACCCAGATCAGTGGATGGAAGGCTACTTCCTCTTAAAGAAATCTCACCTCTTTATTTGTCCTGAAGACCAGAGTGCAACGGAAGACAGTGTCAATCTGCGTCAACTCCAGGAACTCAGTAAGTCTTACTGTTTCAGTAATATCTATCTTCAGTCACATTTTTATATAGATGGGGACAAGTTTAGATTTACTAACTATAAAAGTATTCTTAAGGGTATCTTTACCCTTTTAAAAGTATGTACCTTTAGAAACAGCAAAATCCCACTGCTCCAAAACTTTTTAGTTTTTCAGATTTTAAATCTGAGCTGTAGATTCTGAGAAATCATCATTTGAAATTGAATCACAGCATTACAGAGAAAGACCTTCACTCCATAAGCAGAAATTGTAATATGTGACCCATGCCTGATCTCTTTGGCTGCGCCAGCACACTTTATAACATTTAAGAGAATCAACAGAGAGAAGAAAAAAAGAGGAGAGAAGTGGGAGATATGTAAGCAGTGCGTGTCCAGTGTTGAGGCTGTGCAGAAACTTATAAGTGTCACAGACATAACAAGAAGGCAGTGAGTAAGGGAGGGTGGAGGGAATTAGGAGCACTTACTAAACATTAAAAATGTAATGAAAAAGCAAGAACAGATAAATGTGAGTACTAGTATAATGTTTTTCCCCCGCACTCTCTTCTTACTATAGGTGCTGCTCCCTTTACAGCTTACCACCCGCTTCTTATCTTACAACTTGCTTGGTTGAAGACGCACACATTGAACTTCATGCTTTTTAATATTTATTCAGTGACAGCTTGCACAACGTTCGGGGAGTGTCCCCTTCCTCAGGTGCATCTGAGGAAGGGGACACTCCCCGAAACGTTGTGCAAGCATGTACTGAATAAATATTAAAAAGCATGAAGTTCAATAGTGTGCGTTCTTCAACCAAGTACAAGTTGTAAAATGTGAGTTACTACCATTTTACTTGCTCAAATTGTAGTTTCAGAAAAAGTTGTCAGTGAGTATAGTGATCTTTAAATCTTTTTGTTGTAGTTGTGCTTTTGAATTGTATTAATGTTTGCCCATTTCTCTCATCCCTTATCAATTGTAAGAAATTGATTATAACACAATAGCTAGTAGATGTGGTCAGAATAGGATTTTGATAGCATTTAGATAGTAGAATGTTTTAAAGGTCAGCTAGAATGTGTGCTCATCTCACCCTGTTGATATAGGTATATTTTGGGTGTGTGCCTAGAAACATGTTCAACAAATCTATACGGCACTGTGTCATCATTTCACTGACTTTAAAGGGTCACTATACTCACTGAAACAACTTTACATTTTCCGAGACTACAATTTGAGATGGTTTATGATTAAAATGGTGGTATTAACATATTTATCTGTGCTTGCTTTGTCATTAAATTATAATGTTTAGTGAGTGCTCCTAATCCCCCACCTCCCTTACTCACTGCCTTCTGTAATGTCTGTGACACTTATAAGTTCTGCACAGCCTCATCATGGACACTGCTCTGCTTACACATCTCCTCCTCCCTCCCCTGCTGTCTTTTCTCTGCTGATTTTCTTAAATGTTGCAGAAAGTGTGCTAGCAGGCAGGCAAAGAGGTCAAGCATGGGTCAACACTTACAATTACTGTTCGGAGTGACAGGTCTTCCCTGTAAATCCGTGATTTCAAATGATGATTTCTCAGAATCACAGCTCAGATTTAAAATCTGAAAAACTAAAAAGTTTTGGAGCAGGGCGATCTTGCTGTATCTAAAGATACCCTTTAAAGGCTATGTCCACCCCTAAAATAAAAAATTATATCATGCTCCCCCATGTCCCCCAGCCCCAACCGCATGTTTTTTTTTAAAAAGCCCCCCAAACTCTTACTTACCTCCCCTCGATCCTCCGCCGCACTCCGGCCCTCTGCTTGCAGAATGCAAGCAGGGGGCGGGACCGGCAGTCGCGTCTGTGATTGGCTGAGCGGCAGCCAATCACGGACGCGGCTGCGGTCATTCAGTGCACGGAGGAAAGCGGAGAGGTAAGTAAGAGTATGGGGAGCTTTTAAAAAAAAAAAAATGCGGTTGGGGCTGGGGGACATGGGGGAGCACAATATTAAGGGGGATTTGTGCTAGGGTAGGGATAGTAGAACGGGAGGGGAGGGAGGGGGAGGGAGGGGGGAGAAGGGCTGCAGCACGCATGGCAGGAATCTCCAGGAGGCCAGGTAGCAGGCAGTGTCCTATATGGACCTGCTAGCCTCCTGGTGGGCAGTTTTTGGACTTTGGGGGGGGACTACAGGAGAACCAGATGGAGTTGGGATGTGAGGTAAGGATTAAACTACACTACATGGTGGGGCCAGTAGTTGTGGGGGGATTATAGTTTTGGGGGTGGACATGCCCTTTAATAATAGTGCATATAAATGTGGTGCCCTTAAAAGAACATGAACCCTAAAGTCCCGGACTAATATCCCTGCATACAACTTTGTTCCATTTTGTGTAACTGGATTGGGGACAGTTGGTGTGCGTGATTGCATGGTGGGAAATTCCCTCTCCAATTGCTGGCTCATAGAGATTACTGAGCATGCTTGAATCTTAGAAAGTCATGTCAGATGGAAGTCGGTTAGAGAGAGATAATGCTTGGATTGACAGCATGCAGACACATGCCTCAGCGTAAGGGCTACTGCAATATTTATTTATAGATTAAGATGAGGCAAAGTCCTTTTTTCAGTTTAGTGCCCTTAAAGAATGTTAGAAGCCACTAAGTTATATCACTTGTATAAAACACCCAGTCTTGTTATTGTTGATTTTTTAATACTCATACATTTTGCAGTAGGGCAGTGCACTAGTTATTGTAAATCCATAGAAATTTAGTTAATTTCTTTATCTTTATTAGCTGTATCACCTGCATCAGAAAATGCGAGAGAAGAAAGATATCCTGTACTTGTTGAGAAGGAAGGTATGTGGTCTCCCTCTTCTGAAATATGCTTTTTTTCCCCTATCAGAAATGTTTATTATCTATTTATGGGAATCTTGTGACATCTACTGGCTAAAATGCAGATTGAACCATGGGTTATTTCTGGTTGTTCATTGTAACTGAATGGTTCATTAGAAAATGTATTGTAAAATATGGCAATTCTGTGCCATCTAGTGGACATTTGAAAGAATGCAAGCTAATAGTGGTGCTTAAGAAATTACCTTTTTCCAAACATGTAGCACAAGTGTTTCTTAAATAAAACTCCTTTGTTGCACAGCTCTAGTCCTGTGGTATCGTATGCACACCTACATCTATTTTGTGTATTACTTATCTGGAACGGTGGAAACGTAGGTGTGAGGCATACTGGAATTTCCAGCTACTACACCTGGATAGCCTAACTTTCCAAAACAATGCAAGCTAAAATCACAAGAAGGGAGGACAAAATATTTGTGTGGTCATTGGATGGAGGGCTGCCCAGTAATGAATGCAATGTCTGTTCCCATAACTGTAGAAAATACATGCGTCTACATTCATATGTTGTGTAAGTTATGGGTCATAAGACATCACTCACATAGGAATAGATTGGTATTTATTATACAAAACATATAATTGGCAGCTTACAATATTCAAATAAAATAAAAGAATAAAGTAGTGGTGGAATGAATTAGTGTAGGAGAGAGAGAGGAGAGAGAGAGAGGAGAGAGAGAGAGATGAATGAATGTAGGAATGTGTAAGTGTGTGTCCGTGTGTGGTGAGAGAGCAAGAGAGAGCCCCCTTGACCTTCCTTGTCTTGGAATTTATGCAGTTTACTAAGTGGGCTGCAACATCCCCTCCCTAATATATCCATATAAGGTGAGTTAGGTACACACAGTCACCTTTGATTATTTAGGATCAGGTTGCTTTCAAACATACAAAATAAATGGATATTGACAAGAAGAGGTGCATATGGATGTGGAAATAATAGAAACTCACAATAATCATTTTTAACAATAAACCTGTTCATAAAAGTAATGACAAATAAACAACTACATATAAACTTCCAAATTCCTGCAAAATATTTGTGCAAAGTCATTTCTAGACACATCGTTATGCTGGGAACATTTTTCTGTGGCTCATACAGCAATTGTATGTGTGTAGAGTGTTAATGGTAATAACCCTTTCTAATAAGCAGCAGCAAAGAAATCTTGAGCATCCGTCTTATTCCTTTCCTGGTAACCGAGGATGGAAGGCAAAGGGCTCTCTTGCCTTCCATCCTCCAGTTAACGAGCACCACATTGCAAATTACTTGGACTCTTTGACTCAGGATTGTGTTTGTTACAGATGTACTACGATACGGTATAGTTATACCCAATACCTGACTCTCTTTACTTGTACAGTGACTGCATGCCATAATCTATACCAGTTACAGGTGGGGTTAGTAAGGCAGAATACATGTTTTTATATTTTGTATCCCAGTTTATTATTAAAGGATTTTTTACTTTTTATCAATAGAGTGTTGCAGTTGGCTAATTCTATTAGTAAATTATTTCTTTTTGAGGATTTAACATTAAGACCTGTTGCAGGCACAATAAAACCTCCCTCTTGATTGCATTGACTGTGAGCAGACCTAATCAGTGCTGATGACTGATGATTGCCGTGCCCGAGGCATAGATTTAGAACTCACAGCACACACAGACATTATAATAATATAGCTTGTGCAGCTTCAAGCAAAATTCAAAGTTTATACTTACGGGGAGATTCAATTTGTGAGTCGCATTACTTACCTAAGCCCGATCCCGCGATACAATAACTGACGTAAACGAGATTACGTCGGTTATTGATCGGGGATCAGGCTAAGATAAGAGCGTGGGTTAACGCCTCCCACACAGTACCGTTAAGTGGCGCGCTACTATGTAGCGCAAAACTTAACGGTAGGGGTTTACATCTATAGCACGGCGCTGTTCCAAAAACATTTGGAAATGGCGCTGTGCCTAAAATCCGTCTAAAACCCACGTTAACCCGAAATTTCTGGGTTAACATGGGTTTTAGACGAAAAGCCTATATTGAATCTCCCACTATCTTTCTTTCCCTAGGTTCATTTTCTTACAATTCCAACAGATAATGTTAAACCAGTCGGGAGCCTTTCTGGACAGTATATTTCTTAAATCTCTTTCAGGACTTTGTACCTTCAAGGTGTCACCCGAACAGATTTTCTTGCTTGGAGTGCTGATATACAGCTGCAGCTTGTTGCAGTGGAAACATTTTACGCGATCAACAGCTTAGCAGGAATGACATCCCATTCATTGTGGACAGTTGCATGCATTTCTAACCCAATATGGTGGAGGGGTTTCTTCTTTTTATTATTATATTATATATATAAGTTATAGGAACACTTAGTAAGGTACTGTATGTTTTTTAATGTTTTAATATCTTTACAACGGGATCCAAAAACCAACAGGACAAATTTGGGACAGGAATCTAAAGGGATTCCTTATTCTGGCCATAGAAGTGGTCTCTTCCGTGTATTCCCCATTCACGAGTATTCCCCCATATTAATTCACAAAAAGCTATTAATACATGTTTGTGACATGCCAGTTTATAAGGAGATTAATATATATATATAGCATGTGGAACGTAATTGTGGTAAATGCAATAACAGTTAGTATAGACCAAATATTGGTTAAAGGGAAAGCTCAGTGGAAAATATCACTTCCTCCATTTTGAAAAATACAGAATTTTATACACAAAATGCAAACTACCTTGGAATGTTCCTAACAGTAACTTCTACTGGTGGCTGTTGGAGGGCTATAAAACTATTCATAACAGAAGAGTTTATGAATTTAGGGCTATGAACTGAGAGCCAGTATCGCCCTCTATTGCCTCTTCTAAGCAATGCACTGAGCCAATAGCGTCTCTCAGTGCATAGCAAATGGGGTTTTCCCATTCCGAATCTCAACGCCAGCTATCTGCTGGGTTAAAGATTCAGGCTTAAGAGCCGTTGATGGCTTGGTACATACCTTGCGGCGGTTGTGGAGACACAGTTTTTGCATACTGCTGCAACTGCCGTAAGTTATATCTTATTCACGTTAACCCTGGTACATGAGTAATGTGTTTTTAAAATGGAAAAAGCCATACGGCTCTCTGTACATAGTAGATGTACAGAGATGTAATAGACGACTCTCTGTACATATCTCTATAAGGCACTTGATTGACTGCTGAAATGCAAGGTGTTTCAGACTGGATATCTAAAAAATAGGGGATAGATCAACAAACAAATGCCACAGTGGTAGTTAGGAAGAATTATAGTTTCTAGTAATGGGGAAAGTTTTTTTTTATAAATGAATTTCCATATCATTTAATAAATGTCTTATTGGAATTTTCCATTGGACTTCAAGCATTTAGCTTACTAGGTCATATACAGTACAGGATGAGGACACAGAGATTCTTCAGATACTTAACAGGCAAGCGGTATAATCTATTGTCCATATAAGCCTGGAATGAATCGTGCTTTGCATTATCATCATGGGGTTTAGGGACTTCATAAAAATGCCCATCATCTTAAGTTGCCCTTCATATTTCTGTAATGTTTGCTATGTTTTTATATTTGTTAGTGCCCAGATTTAGTTTTATTTAGTTTTTATTACTTATTTTTCTAGAGAATATAAATGTAATATATACATTTGTTATGTATGGAATAATTAACCCTAAAAGTCCAATTCGTCTCAACTTTTCTGTAGGACTTCGCCATGAAGGAATCTACCGCAAAAATGGGGCAAAGTCGCGAATTAACATGCTGATGGATGAGTTCCGCAAGGATGCGCGCAACGTCAAACTTCGAATTAGCGACAACTTTATTGAGGATGTAACAGACGTGCTCAAAAGGTTTTTCCGAGAACTAGTGATCCAATTTTTACCACAGAGCTGCACCCTCGATGGAACAAGCTGCAGGTACAGTAACTGTTCTTGATCTTACAGGGGTTAGGGATTGTGCAGTAGGTTTGTTACAGAACTTATATGGATTCTTGAACCCATAACTTGCTGATAGCTGGGTACTCTTGCCTCAGCAGCTGTTGGAAAAACACAGTATTGTGGAGCAATAATCAGAATTTCTGCAGCCCCTTACTAGGGATAACAGTTGGTTTCAAGGGCGTAACTACCAGGGGAGGAGAAGGGTAGCTCTACCATGAAGCAAATGGAAACATTTGTGTGGTCAGGGGAGAAATGTAAGTTTAGTTACTCTTCTGTATGCGTGTCTGTCTGTCTGTTTCTTTGCATGTTTGTGCCTGTCTGAATACGTTATCTATGCATGCAAGTGTATCTGTATGTGTCTGTGGCATGATTCATGCATATGTGCCATCCTGTATGCATGTGTGCCATTCTGTATTGTGGGCATATTTATCAGTTCAGCCAGTGTAAAGTCAGCCCTCAGTCCACCAGCCAGTGCTAAGGGCCCACCCACAAGCCTCACCCATTTCCTAAATGAAGTCATGCTCACTTTGCTGTGGTGCTTTGCACGCGCCACGTCTGCCTATTCAAAAGTTGTTAGGTGCAAAAACCCTAGGAACAATCCTGCAAGGGGCCCCCATCTTCTTATTATGACAGATGTAGCCTTCCCAGAAAACCGCATGTATGATGCACAGATAGGAGCTTGTCACTTTTGCAGGGGGGAGCCAGTGATTCTTAGTTACACCACTAATTGGTTTTCTTACTGCTCAGTCTTGATTACAGAGAATGTGCTGGGCCCAGGACCCACTGATAAGATGATTTTCTCTAAATGTTGCTGATATAAAGGTGAAGGAAAAAAAAGCAGTTTCTGTTAGGCAATTGTTCGTTTCCATACAGGGTATTTATATTTTTTACTCCATATAAGATCTTGGTTCTAAGTTAAGTTAGTACAAATGAAACTGTTTTAGTCTTGACTGTTTCATTGGTTGTGATCTTTCCGATTAATATTTTTCCCACCAGATAATTCGGATAAATCGAAACGCCTTAGAAATACATGGAGCTAATTAATTGCCTTCCAAGAGTCAACCGAGCTCATTAGTTGCTCTGATGTACCTTTACAGGTAATTTATTGAAATGTCATCCTCTATTTTCTTTGTTCAATCACCGATATTTTAACACTATCTGTGATAGTCATGGGTCAAAATATCGGACCATTGTATCCCCCATAAGTGATCAATACACATAATTAAAGATTAACAAATGTAAATTGTTTACTTTGAGGTTTAAAGCTGCATATAACACAAGCATTGCTCCTTTTAAATTTCTTAAAAATTTTAATAATGAAAAATCCTTACCTTCGTTCCTGAACACCAGTGCACAGAAAGCCGGATGTAATGTCACCAGTCTTCTCCCTTCTTCAGCATTGGTCCCGGCAGTAGTTGCGGGGTGCTGATTGTACATGCCCAGGATGTTGTATTTTTAGTAGGAATCTTGTTACTTGTATGTTCATTGGGATCTTAGACAACTTTATGGTTGTTGCACCAGCTCCATTTAGGCCCAGGGTCTAACCAATGGGAAGAAACATTGCTAGCAGTGCTTCTTCCATTGATTAGATCCAGACTGAGGTGGGGACAGAGCTTAGACAATTCAGTTGTCCTTTGTTTGGGTTATTTAAGTTAAATGTATATATAATAATTGATGTGCAGTTTACAGTCAATATAGAGACATGTTTGTGTTAATAATTAAAATGTGTGGAAACCTCAACTCTCCATTTCTCTTTCTGCAAATAGATAAATAGTGACTTTTATTAGCTGTTTGTTATTTATTTGTAGCACAGTATTGCAAGCATTGTTTGTTCAAAGAAGTGTTTAAAAGTTTGACAGCCTTTCAGTGGACAAAGAAGCTGTGAGAGAGGCTGGAGTATTGGTGGAGATGCCAGGGCCTTGTTCTGTCAACACAGGTCTAACAATCAGACTCAGAGATGTCAATCCTTAAAAGGCATGCCCACCCCTTGTTCTTAATTTTGATATAGTGTAGGATTTCCTCCCCCAGCCCCAACCGACCGCTATAATAGTTTTGGCAGAAACTCCCCCGATCATTACTCCTTCCCTCTTTCCTCCGTTGTACTGTCCCGGCCCTCTGCTTGCTGAAACTGCATGAGAGGGCCGGACCAGCAGCCGTGTCCATGATTGGCTGAGAGGCAGCCAATCACGGACACAGCTGCCGGCAGTGGAGAACGCTGGAGGAGAGAGGGTAAGTTAAGTAGAGTTCGGGAGAGTTTCGTATAAACAAAATAGTGGTTGGGGCTGGGGTGGTGGAAGCCCTACACTATACAAAGGGGTTTAATGCTAGGGGGAGGGAGAGCAAAAAGGGTGGGAGAGGGAGGGGGGGAGGGCTGCAGTGTGATGGCAAATTTTCCCAGAGGAGAGACAGGAGGCAGAGTCCTATATGGACTCTGCCAGGCTCCTGGTGGCAGTTTTCGGACTTTAGAGGGGCATAGCAGTGCAGCCATTTGGAGCTGGGATGTAAGGTAAGGATTTTATTACACTACAGAGTGGGGCCAGTAGTGGGGTAAATTATAGTTGGGGGGTGGACATGCCTAAAAGGATGTTACTCAAAAGGGCCAGTACTTAAAAAAAGACGAAACACATTAAACATGCCTAGTGCTTAGGGCATTTGTGGCAGCAGGGGTGTTTTTGGCCAGCAATAGGCTCACGTTCGTTTCAAGAGCAATACAACTGTGGGCTTAAGATGTAGTAGAGCTATAGACTTAACGTTAAAGGACCTAAACTTAAGGAAATGTTTGAAGACATAAAACGAGAGGTAGCGATCTGCTGAGATAGTCTTCAAGGTTATCTGCTCTGAATGTAGCATTAAGAAGGTCGTTGTGGCTGAGACCATACTAGAGCTAAGAAATCTAAACAAATTGTATCAGAACAAAAGTTCAAGTAGGAATCGTACACTTCATAGTAAAGGTGGTAAACAAAGATGTTTATCTTACGAGTAAGAATTAAAAGGTGCATATTTCCACATACTGATACATCCCAAGTCAAGGTGTTTTCTGAGATTTCTGGACGGAAAGGTGGCATTTTCTGTTACTGTTGACTTGTCCCAGTCTCCAAGAATATTCACAAAAGTAGTGTGGCATTTGTGGCTTTTCTCAGAATTCAAGGACTTGCAGTGTACCATTATCTGGACTACTAATATCACCTTCTTGTCATGGAGGCTGGACATTTGTTCTAAATCTGTACAAGTTCTACAGGAGCATGGCTGGAAACAAATTTGCAAAAGAGCAGTTTAACTACTACCCAGCTGTTGACCTATCTGGGAGCTCTAGACAAGGGAAAATCTGGTATCTTCCCAGGAAAGGCAAAATCATTGAATATGGAAGTCCACAATTAATGAAGCAGTGAATTTCCTTGTGGGTTTTCTAAAGGTCTTGGGGCTGATATTGTTGACAGTTTCCCAGTACGATGGGAACTTGATGCCACTTTAATTGTTTTTGTTAATCATGTCAGAGAACCAAATCAAATGACCAAAAGTAATCTCAGTCGGTAAGATCCCATCGTAACCTTGAGAAAAGGTTACCTTTTGACTCCTTCTCAGAGTATATCTATAACCACAGATGCATTGGACACTCGGCTGTTGTGCATACCTACAGGGGAGATCTGTAGGTGTATGGAGGGGAGCAAGAGCCACTCCATCAACCTTCGGGATAGCAGGCAACAACTTCCTTACAATACACTTCCACGTCCTAAAAAAATTCAAGTTGATAATACATACAAAAGTTATGGTTTTTTCGCGTAAAGCGCAACATATAATGGAATCACCCAGTCACTTACACAAAAAAAATCTCATTATGGGGTCTTTTTCAAAGTACTCTGTCTCCCTGATTTACCTCCCCACATCCCCTAGAAGATGCTCCTCCCGACGAAATTATTGTGTCTTGTTCTCCCTTTGCCTCCCACATTCGCCAGGCCGTCGCCCGCTTTTGCCCTCTCCCCGCCTCCTGCTCTCTCTTCCCTCCCCTCGCGATCACCTAGCTGGCGTTTATCACGGGAGTAACTCCGCGCCGAACCAGATAACACGACCCGCGCGGTTTACACTATTGAGAAACCCATTAAACCCGACTGGGGCACTGGCACCTTCCTCAGATGCACCTGAGGAAGGGGACACTCCCCGAAACTTTGTGCAAGCATGTCACTGAATAAATATTAAAAAGCATGAAGTTCAATAGTGTGCGTTCTTCAACCAAGTACAAGTTGTAAAATGTGAGTACTACCATTTTACTTGTCTCAAATTGTAGTTTCAGAAAAAGTTGTTTCAGTGAGTATAGTGACTCTTTAAATCTTTTTGTTGTATGTTGTGCTTTTGAATTGTATTAATGTTTGCCCATTCTTCTCTCATCCCTTATCAATTTGTAAGAAATTGATTATAACACAATAGCTAGTAGATGTGGTCAAGGAATAGGATTTTGATAGCATTTAGATAGTAGAATTGTTTAAAGGTCAGCTAGAATGTGTGCTCATCTCACCCTGTTGATATAGGTATATCTTTTGGTTGGTGCCTAGAAACATGTTCAACAAATCTTATACGGCACTGTGTCATCATTTCACTGACTTTAAAGGGTCACTATACTCACTGAAACAACTTTACATTTTCCAAAACTACAATTTGAGATGGTTTATGATTTAAAATGGTGGTATTAACATATTTATCTGTGCTTGCTTTGTCATTAAATTATTAATGTTTAGTGAGTGCTCCTAATTCCCCCCACCCTCCCTTACTCACTGCCTTCTTGTAGTGTCTGTGACACTTATAAGTTCTACACAGCCTCATCATGGACACTGCTCTGCTTACACATCTCCTCCTCCCTCCCCCTGCTGTCTTTTCTCTGCTGATTTTCTTAAATGTTGCAGAAAGTGTGCTAGCAGGCAGGCAAAGAGGTCAAGCATGGGTCACACATTACAATTACCGCTTCTGGAGTGACAGGTCTTTCCCTGTAAATCCTGTGATTTCAAATGATGATTTCTCAGAATCTACAGCTCAGATTTAAAATCTGAAAAACTAAAAAGTTTTGGAGCAGGGCGATCTTGCTGTATCTAAAGATACCCTTTAAAGGCTATGTCCACCCCTAAAATAAAAATTAATATCATGCTCCCCCATGTCCCCCAGCCCCAACCGCATGTTTTTTTTTTTTAAAAAGCCCCCCAAACTCTTACTTACCTCCCCTCGATCCTCCGCCGCACTGCCGGCCCTCTGCTGTGAGAATGCAAGCAGAGGGGCGGGACCGGCAGTCCGTCTGTGATTGGCTGAGCGGCAGCCAATCACGCCGCGGCTGCCGGTCATTCAGTGCAGAGGAAACGGAGAGGTAAGTAAGAGTTTGGGGAGCTTTTTAAAAAAAAAAAAATGCGGTTGGGGCTGGGGGACATGGGGGAGCACAATTAAGGGGGATTTGTGCTAGGGGGAGGGATATTAGAACGGGAGGGAGAGGGAGGGGAGGGAGGGGGAGAGGGCTGCAGCACGCATGGCAGGAATCTTCCCCCGGGAGGCCAGGTAGCAGGCAGTGTCCTATATGGACCTGCTAGCCTCCTGGTGGGCAGTTTTTGGAACTTTGGGGGGGGACTACAGGAGAACCAGATGGAGTTGGGATGTGAGGTAAGGATTAAACTACACTACATGGTGGGGCCAGTAGTTGGGGGGATTATAGTTTTGGGGGTGGACATGCCCTTTAATAATATGTGCACTATAAATGTGGTGCCCTTAAAAGAAACATGAACCCTGAAGTCCCGGACTAATATCCCTGCATACAACTTTGTCCAATTTTGCTGTAACTGGATTGGGGACAGTTGGTGTGCGTGAATTGCATGGTGGGAAATTCCCTCTCCAATTGCTGGCTCATAGAGATTACTGAGCATGCTTGAATTCTTAGAAAGTCATGTCAGATGGAAGTCGGTTAAGAGAGAGATAATGCTCCTGGATTGACAGCATGCAGCACACATGCCTCAGCGTAAGGGCTACTTGCAATATTTATTTATAGATTAAGATGAGGCAAAGTCATTTTTTCAGTTTAGTTGCCCTTAAAGAATGTTAGAAGCCACTAAGTTATATCACTTGTATAAAATCACCCAGTCTTGCTTTCAAATATAGTTATTGTTGATTTTTTAATACTCATACATTTTGCAGTAGGGCAGTGCACTAGTTATTGTAAATCCATAGAAATTTAGATAATTTCTTTATCTTTATTAGCTGTATCACCTGCATCAGAAAATGCAGAGAAGAAAGATATCCTGATACTTGTTGAGAAGGGAAGGTATGTCGTCTCCCTCTTCTGAAATATGCTTTTTTTCCCCTTACAGAAATGTTTATATATCTATTTATGGGAATCTTGTGACATCTACTGGCTAAAATGCAGATTGAACCATGGGGTTATTTCTGGTTGTTCATTGTAACTGAATGGTTCATTAGAAAATGTATTGTAAAATATGGCAATTCTGTGCCATCTAGTGGACATTTGAAAAGAATGCAAGCTAATAGTGGTGCTTAAGAAATTACCTTTTTCCAAACATGTAGCACAAGTGTTTCTTAAATAAAACTCCTTTGTTTGCACAGCTCTAGTCCTGTGGTATCGTATGCTACACCCTACATCTATTTTGTGTATTACCTTATCTGGAACGGTGGAAACCGTAGGTGTGAGGCATACTGGAATTTCCAGCTACTACACCTGGATAGCCTAACTTTCCTAAAACAATGCAAGCTAAAATCACAAGAAGGGATGGACAAAATATTTGTGTGGTCATTGGATGGAGGGCTGCCCAGTAATGAATGCAATGTCTGTTCCCATAACTGTAGAAAATATACATGCGTCTACATTCGCATATGTTGTGTAAGTTATAGGGTCATAAGACATCACTCACATAGGAATAGATTTTGGTATTTATTATACAAAACATATAATTGGCAGCTTACAATATTCAAATAAAATAAAAGAATAAAGTATGTGTGGAATGAATTATGTGTGGAGAGAGAGAGCGAGAGAGAGAGAGAGAGAATGAATGAATGTAGGAATGTGTAAGTGTGTGTCCGTGTGTGGTGAGAGAGCAAGAGAGAGCCCCCCTTGACCTTCCTTTGTCTTGGAATATATGCAGTTTACTAAGTGGGCTGCAACATCCCCTCCCTAATATATCCATATAAGGTGAGTTAGGTACACACAGTCACCTTTGATTATTTAGGATCAGGTTGCTTTTCAAACATACACAAATAAATGGATATTGACAAGACAGAGGTGCATATGTGGAAATAATAAGAACTCACAATAATCATTTTTAACAATAACCTGTTCATAAAAGTAATGACAATATAACAAACTACATATAAACTTCCAAATTCCTGCAAAATATTTGTGCAAAGTCATTTCTAGACACATCTGTATGCTGGGAACATTTTTCTGTGGATCATACAGCAATTGTATGGTGTAGAGTGTTACATGGTAATAACCATTTCTAATAAGCAGCAGCAAAAAAATCTATGAGCATCCGTCTTATTCCTTTCCTCGGTAACCGGAGGATGGAAGGCAAAGGGCTCTCTCTGCCTTCCATCCTCCAGTTACCGAGCACCACATTGCAAATTACTTGGACTCTTTGACTCAGGATTGTGTTTGTTACAGATGTACTACGATACGGTAAAGTTATACCCAATACCTGACTCTCTTTACTTGTACAGTGACTGCATGCCATAATCTATACCAGTTACAGATGGGGTTAGTAAGGCAGAATACGTATGTTTTTATATTTTGTATCCCAGTTTATTATTAAAGGATTTTTAACTTTTTATCAATAGAGTGTTGCAGTTTGGCTAATTTCTATTAGTAAATCATTTCTTTTTGAGGATTTAAACATTAAGACCTGTTGCAGGCACAATAAACACCTCCCTCTTGATTGCATTGACTGTGAGCAGACCTAATCAGTGCTGATTGCCTGTGCCAGAGGCAGATTTTAGAACTCACAGCACACACAGACACTTATAATAATATAGCTTTGTCCTTTTCTCAAGGCAAAATTCAAAGTTTATACTTACGGGGAGATTCAATTGGTAGACGCATTACTTACCTAAGCCCGATCCCCGATACAAACTGACGTAACGAGATTACGTCGTTATTGCTCGCGGGATCAGGCTAAGATAAGAGCGTGGGTTTAACGCCTCCCACACAGTACCTTAGTGGCGCGCTATTGTAGCGCAAAACTTTTTTACATCTATAGCACAGCGCTGTTTCCAAAAACATTTGGAAATGGCGCTGTGCTCTAAAATCCGTCTAAAACCCACGTTAACCCGAAATTTCTTCGGGTTAACATGGGTTTTAGACGGAAAAGCCCTATATTGAATCTCCCCCTTAATCTTTCTTTCCCTAGTTCATTTTCTTTACAATTCCAACAGATAATGTTAAACCAGTCGGGAGCCTTTCTGGACAGTATATTTCTTAAATCTCTTTCAGGACTTTGTACCTTCAAGGTGTCACCCGAACAGATTTTCTTGCTTGGAGTGCTGATATACAGGCTGCAGCTTGTTGCAGTGGAAACATTTTACGCGATCAACAGCTTAGCAGGAATGACATCCCTATCATTGTGGACAGTTGCATTGCATTTCTAACCCAATATGGTGGGAGGCGTTTCTTTCTTTTTTATTATTATATATATATATATAAGTTATAGGAACACTTCAGTAAGGTACTGTATGTTTTTTAATGTTTTAATATCTTTACAACTGGGATCCAAAAACCAACAGGACAAATTTGGGACAGGAATCTAAAAGGGATTTTCCCTTATTCTGGCCATAGAAATGTGTTCTCTTTCCGTGTATTTCCCCATTCACGAGTATTCCCCCATATTAATTCACATAATAGCTATTAATACATGTTTGTGACATGCCAGTTTATAAGGAGATTAATATATATATATATATATAGCATGTGGAACTGTAATTGTGGTAAATGCAATAACAGTTAGTATAGACCAAATATTGGTTAAAGGGAAAGCTCAGTGGAAAATATCACTCTCCTCCATTTTGAAAAATCAGATGATTTTATGCACAAAATGCAAACTACCTTGGAATGTTCCTAACAGTAACTTCTACTGGTTGGCTGTTGGATGGGCCTATAAAACTATTCATAACAGAAGAGTTTATGATACTTATAGGGCTATGAACTGAGAGCCAGTATCGCCCTCTATTGCCTCCTCTAAGCAATGCACTGAGCCAATAGCGTCTCTCAGTGCATAGCAAATAGGGTTTTCCCATTCCGAATCTCAACGCCAGCTATCTGCTGGCGTTAAAGATTCAGGCTTAAGGAGCCGTTGATGGCTTGGTACATACCTTGCGGCGGTTGTGAGACACAGTTTTTGCATACTGCTGCAACTGCCGTAAGTTATATCTTATTCACGTTAACCCTTGGTACATGAGTTAATGTGACTTTTTAAAATGGAAAAAGCCATTTACGGCTCTCTGTACATAGTAGATGTACAGAGATGTAATAGACGACTCTCTGTACATATCTCTATAAGGCACTTGATTGACTGCTGAAATGCAAGGTGTTTCAGACTGGATATCTAAAGAAATAGGGGATAGATCAACAAACAAATGCCACAGTGGTAGTTAGGAAGAATTATAGTTTCTAGTAATGGGGAAAGTTTTTTTTTATAAATGAATTTCCATATCATTTAATAAATGTCTTATTTGGAATTTTCCATTTGGACTTCAAATGCATTTAGCTTTACTAGGTTCATATACAGTACAAGGATGAGGACACAGAAAGATTCTTCAGATACTTAACAGGCAAGCGGTATAATCTTATTGTCCATACTATAAGCCTGGAATGAATCGTGCTTTGCATTATCATCATGGGGTTTAGGGACTTCATAAAAATGCCCATCATCTTAAGTTGCCCTTCATATTTCTGTAATGTTTGCTATTGTTTTATATGTCTAGTGCCCAGATTTAGTTTTATTTAGTTTTTATTACTTTATTTTTCTAGAGAATATAATATGTAATATATACATTTGTTATGTATGGAATACATTTAACCCTAAAAGTCCAATTCGTCTCAACTTTTCTGTAGGACTTCGCCATGAAGGAATCTACCGCAAAAATGGGGCAAAGTCGCGAATTAAACTGCTGATGGATGAGTTCCGCAAGGATGCGCGCAACGTCAAACTTCGAATTAGCGACAACTTTATTGAGGATGTAACAGACGTGCTCAAAAGGTTTTTCCGAGAACTAGATGATCCAATTTTTACCACAGAGCTGCACCCTCGATGGCAACAAGCTGCAGGTACAGTAACTGTTCTTGATCTTACAGGAGGGTTAGGGATTGTGCAGTAGGTTTGTTACAGAACTTTATAATGGATTCTTGAACCCATAACTTGCTGATAGCTGGGTACTCTTGCCTCAGCAGCATTGTTGGAAAAAACAGTATTGTGGAGCAATAATCAGAATTTCTGCAGCCCCTTACTAGGGAATAACAGTTGGTTTCAAGGGCGTAACTACCAGGGGAGAAGGGGTAGCTCTACCATGAAGCAAATGGAAACATTTGTGTGGTCAGGGGAGAAATGTAAGTTTAGTTACTCTTCTGTATGCGTGTGTGTCTGTCTGTCTGTTTCTTTGCATGTTTGTGCCTGTCTGAATACGTTTATCTATGCATGCAAGTGTATCTGTATGTGTCTGTGGCATGATTCATGCATATGTGCCATCCTGTATGCATGTGTGCCATTCTGTATTGTGGGCATATTTATCAGTTCAGCCAGTGTAAAGTCAGCCCTCCAGTCCACCAGCCAGTGCTAAGGCCCCACCCACAAGCCTCACCCATTTTCCTAAATGAAGTCATGCTCACTTTGCTGTGGTGCTTTGCACGCCGCCACTGTCTGCCTATTCAAAAGTTGTTTCAGGTGCCAAAAACCCTAGGAACAATCCTGCAAGGGGCCCCCATCTTCTTATTATGACAGATGTAGCCTCCTCCCAGAAAACCGCTATGTATGATGCACAGATAGGAGCCTTGTCATACTTTTGCAGGGGGGAGCCAGTGATTCTTAGTTACACCACTAATTGGTTTTCTTACTGCTCAGTCTTGATTACAGAGAATGTGCTGGGCCCAGGACCCACTGTATAAGATGATTTCTCCTAAATGTTGCTGATATTAAAGGTGAAGGAAAAAAAGCAGTTTCTGTTAGAGCAATTGTTCGTTCCATACAGGGTCATTTATATTTTTACTCCATATAAGATCTTGGTTCTAAGTTAAGTTAAGTACAAATGAAACTGTTTTAGTCTTGACTGTTTCATTGGTTGTGATCTTTCCGATTAATATTTTTCCCACCAGATAATTCGGATAAATCGAAACGTCTTGAGAAATACATGGAGCTAATTAATTGCCTTCCAAGAGTCAACCGAGCTACATTAGTTGCTCTGATTGGTCACCTTTACAGGTAATTTATCGAAATGTCATCCTCTGTTTTCTTTTGTTCAATCACCGATATTTTAACACTATCTGTGATAGTCAATTGGGTCAAAATATCGGACCATTTGTATCTCCCATAATCGTGATCATATACACATAATTAAAGATTAACAAATGTAAATTTTTTACTTTTGAGGTTTAAAGCTGCAATATAACACCAAGCATTGCTCCTTTTAAATTTCTTAAAAATTTTAATAATGAAAAATCCTTACCTTCGTTCCTGAACACCAGTGCACAGAAAGCCGGATTTAATGTCACCAGTCTTCTCCCTTCTTCAGCATTGGTCCCGGCAGTAGTTGCGGGTGCTGATCTGTACATGCCCAGGATGTTGTATTTTTTAGTAGGAATCTCGTTACTTGTATGTTCATTGGGATCTTAAGACAACTTTATGGTTGTTGCACCAGCTCCATTTAGGCCCAGGGTCTAACCAATGGGAAGACACATTCTGCAAGCAGTGCTTCTTCCCATTGATTAGATCCCAGACTAAGGTGGGGACAGAGCTTAGACAATTCAGTTGTCCTTTGTTTGGGTTATTTAAGTTAAATGTATATATAATTAATTGATGTGCAGTTTACAGTCAATATAGAGACCATGTTTGTGTTAATAATTAAAATGTGTGGAAACCCTTCAACTCTCCATTTCTCTTTCTGCAAATAGATAAATAGTGACTTTTATTAGCTGTTTGTTATTCTTATTTGTAAGCACAGTATCTGCAAGCATTGTTTGTTCAAAGAAGTGTTAAAAGTTTGACAGCCTTTCAGTGGACAAAGAAGCCTGTAGAGAGGCTGGAGTATTGGTGGAGATGCCAGGGCCTTTGTCTGTCAACACAGGTCTACAATCAGACTCAGAGATGTCAATCCTTAAAAGGCATGCCCACCCCTTGTTCTTAATTTTGATATAGTGTAGGATTTCCTCCCCCAGCCCCAACCGACCGCTATAATAGTTTTGGCAGAAACTCCCCCGATCATTACTTACCTTCCCTCTTTCCTCCGGTGTACTGTCCCGGCCCTCTGCTTGCATGAAACTGCATGCAGAGGGCCGGACCAGCAGCCGTGTCCATGATTGGCTGAGAGGCAGCCAATCACGGACACAGCTGCCGGCAGTGGAGAACGCTGGAGGAGAGAGGTAAGTTAAGTAGAGTTCGGGAGAGTTTCTGTATAAACAAATATAGTGGTTGGGGCTGGGGGTGGAAGCCCTACACTATACCAAAGGGGTTTAATGCTAGGGGGAGGGAGAGCAAAATGGGTGGGAGAGGGAGGGGGGGAGGGCTGCAGTGTGCATGGCAAATTTCTCCCAGAGGAGAGACAGGAGGCAGAGTCCTATATGGACTCTGCCAGGCTCCTGGTGGCCAGTTTTCTGGACTTTAGAGGGGCATAGCAGTGCAGCCATTTGGAGCTGGGATGTAAGGTAAGGATTTTATTACACTACAGAGTGGGGCCAGTAGTGGGTTAAATTATAGTTTGGGGGGTGGACATGCCCTTTAAAAAGGATGTTACTCAAAAGGTCCAGTACTCTAAGAAAAAGACGAAACACATTAAACATGCCTTAGTGCTTAGGGCATTTGTGGCAGCAGGGGTGTCTTTTTGGCCAGCAATAGCGCTCACGTTCGTTTCAAGAGCAATACAACTGTGGGCTTAAGATGTAGAGCAGGCTATAGACTCTAACGTTAAGAGACCTAAACTTAAGGACATGTTTGAAGACATAAAACGAGGTAGCGATCTGCTGAGATAGTCTTCAAGGTTATCTGCTCTGAATGTAGCATTAAGAAGGTCGTTGTGGCTGAGACCAGTACTAGAGCTAAGAAATCTAAACAAATTTGTATCAGAACAAAAGTTCAAGTAGGAATCCGTACACTTCATAGTAAAGGTGGTAAACAAAGATGTTTATCTTACGAGTATAGAATTAAAAGGTGCATATTTCCACATACTGATACATCCCAAGTCAAGGTGTTTTCTGAGATTTCTGGACGGAAAGGATTGGCATTTTTCCTGTTTACTGTTTGACTTGTCCCAGTCTCCAAGAATATTCACAAAAGTAGTCGTGGCATTTGTGGCTTTTCTCAGAATTCAAGGACTTGCAGTGTACCATTATCTGGACTACTAATATCACCTTCTTGTCATGGAGGCTGGACATTTGTTCTAAATCTGTACAAGTTCTACAGGAGCATGGCTGGATAACAAATTTGCAAAAGAGCAGTTTAACTACTACCCAGCTGTTGACCTATCTGGGAGCTCTTTCAGACAAGGGAAAATCTGGTATCTCTTCCCCCCAGGAAAGGCAAACTCATTGAATATGGAAGTCCACAATTTAATGAAGCAGTGAATTTCCTCTGTGGCTTTCTTTCTAAAGGTCTTGGGGCTGATATTGTTGACAGTCTTCCCAGTACGATGGGAACTTGATGCCACTTTAATTGTTTTTGTTAATCATGTCAGAGAACCAAATCAATGACCAAAAGATTAATCTCAGTCGGTAAGATCCCATTGTAACCTTGAGAAAAGGTTACCTTTTGACTCCTTCTCAGAGTATATCTATAACCACAGATGCATCGGACATCGGCTGTGGTGCATACCTACAGGGGAGATCTGTAGGTGTGTGGAGTGGAGAGCGAGAGGCACTCCATCAAATATCCTGGAGATCAGGGCAACAAAATTTGTCTTAAAACAATTTCAAAGTCTGAAAAAACAAAATGTAGTGGTACGGTGCAACAACAAGACAACAGTCACCTACATCACAAAACAAGGGGGCACAAGAAGTCTTTTCTAAAAGAAGTAGAACCATTTTTTTTTATTTCAGTGCTCCTAACAGCAGGGTTTCTTCCAGGGAATAGAATCAAGCGGCAGTTTACTTAATTTGAAAACCCATAAATGCTGGGGAGTGGAACTTAAGCGAGGAAACGTTCCTAATGTTGTGTCAGAGATGGGGCCAGCCACTCATAGACTTCATGGCAACCAAGTACAACACCTAATGCCATCACTTCAATATATAGAAAATTGGGCTGTTGTACATCCATATTAAAGTGCAACAAGAGACCAAAAATATAATACATACAAAAAATAGAATTCTAGTTCACAAACAATTCTAATTGCATATTGGCTACCTCCCTAAGGTTGCTGCTGCAAACAGTCTGCTTAACCCTGGATAAATAAAAGCAATTGGTTCAATAAGTTGGCCAAATTATTTTAAGCCCTCGTCAAGCCCATGTCAAGGTTGATTTCTTTAACTGGGTCCTAACCTATTGGTACTTGCCTTTTTGGCTGCATGAGCTGACAACTTCTCCTGTGTGGCCAGGATGCTTGAAGCCGACTCTCTAGTTTAAAGTACTTTGCTCAAACGAGCACATGACCTTACTCTGGGTGGAGTACAATTTCCCAGAAGGCTTGGTCAAACCTTCAATATAACACACAATCAGGGTTATTCAATAAAAGTTCTTATCGTTTAAAATTGTGCTCATTTTGCCCCAACTAATAGGAAGTTAGCTTTCAAATGTTAAATAAGATCTGATTGTTTGGGGCAAAATTAGCACCATTTTAAACGATAAGAAACTTTTATTGAATCTCCCTGAAAATATGGAAAATTGGGCTGTTGTACATCCATATTAAAGTGCATCTAGAGACCAAAAATATAATACATACAAAAACCAGAATTCTAGTGCACAAACAATTCTAATTGCATATTGGCTACCTCCATAAGGGTGCTGCTACAAACAGCCTGCTAAACCCTGGATCAATAAAAGCAATTAGTTCAATAAGTTGGCCAAATTATTTTAAGTCTAGTAACCACGTCAAGGTTGCTTTCTTTAACTGGGTCCTAACCTACTGGTACTTGCCTTTTTGGCTGCATGAGCTGACAGCTTCTCCACACAAGAGGAAGTGAGAGGGAGCCTTAATTTCCTGTCTGTTGGGGTGGCACAGGAGATTAACCCATTAGTGAATGCTGCCATGAAGACTGGCTGGGAAACCAAAATACCACAGAATCTATGATTTGATTTTTTGACCCCTTATTTACTTCTTAAAACTTAAATGTAAATAAAGGGATTACCTCCAAACTCTTGATGGAATGCAGCAGGTAATAAAACTACCTCTTCATAAAAAGGTCATATGCACTTATTGGTCACTTTATTGGGTACACCTGTTCAATTTCTTGTTAATAGCCAATCACATGGCAGCAATTAAATGCATTTAGGCATCTAGATATTGTGAATACCAGCTGCTGCATATGGACCCAAATCTCTATGGAATGTTTATATCACCTTGTTGAATCGAAGACACAGGGAATTTAAAGAGGAACTGTGGTCTCCAATGTTTAAATAAAAGGCCAGTTTCCTACCTTTAAAACGAGCCATCAACCACCTCTCTACGTGCTCCACAGCCTAAGAAATTACTGACCAGAAAGTTAATGGGTGGGAGGCTGACATGTGACATTACTAAGGCTTCTCCTGCACAGTGCCACCGGCGAGCTCAGCCTCAGACTCCCTCAGTGTGTGAGGGAGACAGAAAGTCCCTCCCCCTCCCTGCTGTGTGAAGGAGCTGCAGAGAAGGTAAGGGAATCTACAGCCCTTCTGTCTCACTATGTGAAAACAGCCTTTTCAGGCAGAGTTCGCACTCTGCCTGAAAAAGCTGTTTCTACAGTTTTCTATAGGGGGGGTCTGAA
Organism: Hymenochirus boettgeri; assembly: GCA_019447015.1. NCBI lineage: Eukaryota > Metazoa > Chordata > Amphibia > Anura > Pipidae > Hymenochirus > Hymenochirus boettgeri. The sequence goes on from CM033471.1 coordinate 41,744,279, forward strand.
TGGCCCACTGCACCCTCGAGTGGGCGGGTATTAGGCACCTGCAAGTGGGTGGGGCTTAGGCACCTGCAGGTGGGTGGGGCTTAGGCACCCGCAGGTGGGCATGGCTTAGGCACTTGCAGATGGGCGGGGCCACATGGGGCTGTAAGGGAATGGGCCAAGGGGGCTTGCAACTGGAGGGACCATGGGGTCCATGAGTGGAAGGGACCAGGGGGGCTGCAAAGGGGAGGAGAAGACACAGGGCAGATTGACTGGTTTCAGAGCAGGACTGGTTTCAGAGCAGGAAGTGCAGGGGACCTGGTGATGCTGCTGCCATATCAAACACAAAAATGTAAATATCTTTAAAACTATGCAAAATAAGCAATGAAAATAAATTGCAAAAATTCTCAGGATAGCAATTCCTATCAATTTACCTTAAGTCATTTTTGGACCACAGTTCCCCTTTAAGGCAGTTCTGAAAGGGTCCAATCTGATACTAGCAAGGTGTACCAGATAAAGTGGCTAGTGAGTCTATACAGTATTTCCATAGAGGTTGTCCCACTAAGATTTGGGACAGATTGAATTCTTATTCCTAACCTGTGATAACAATAAGCAAGCTTTGGCCTACCAGATACAGCTTCACTTCCTCTTCTAATAGCATTTGATAAAACTATGAAACAACTTTTCATTTCTCTTTCCTTCCCTTTTCTACTGTTTATTAGAGATGTAATGTGGTTTCTAATAGAACCCAGTTTTAAATCGAATCTGAGGGTTTCGAAGTCCCGACGAAACTTTCAGAACTCCCCAATTTTTTGAATTTTTGATTTTTTCGAAAATTGAAAGACGATTTTCAAAAATCGAAACTAGAATTTTTTTCAAAAATTAGAAAACGGAACGAAACTCAACAGTTTCGAACATCTCTACTGTTTACCCATATGTTCATTTTAGCACATTTTGTATAATTGTAATATTAGAAATAATGACAGACATATAATTAGTAGATTCATTGTCTGCAGGTAAGAAGGAGCAGAAGAAATATCTCCTAATCTGTCCCTATCAGGGACAACAGTCCGATTACATTAGCGATGCTGGTGTCCTTACAAAGACCTGTATTATTCTGAACATACAGACAACTCATAGTAGATGCTTCTAGCTGGACCCTACAATAAAATGCAGACTAAGAGGCAAATTTTGAAGGGCAGAGTGATTCCCAACATATTGTGTGTGTGTGTTCCCAGGAATAAGGAAAAACCCTTACATGTTTTGCCCCCAGAACATGAGAACAATCATAGCTATATCAATAAACCTTCCCTATTCCCAAATACACTGTTATCTTAAAGGAATAGTTCACTCTCAAAGCACAGGGTCCAGGAATGAAGCTAAGAAGAAACTTACCTTTTATTCAATCCACCAGAGCCACACTAAAATCTTGGACCGCTTCCCTATTCTGTACAGCTATAGCGCACATGAGTGCTATAGTTGTACAGAATGGTAAGTTTCTTCTTACTTTCGTTCCCGAACCCTGCGCTATTGATTAAAGAATGGGAGGTAAGAGGCATAGCTCCTAGTTTACTTAATCAGTGAAAGCTATCAAGAAGGGGGTTCAAGTGCAGCCTTATCTCTGCAGTCAAAACTACATCTCTCCCCCTGCTAATGTTCTGTTTGTAACAGAACAGGGAGGAGGAGGGATAGAGCAAGGAAGAGGGTCATGTCACAGGGATTTTGACATTACAAGTAGGAGTAGAGGACTGGAATCACGTCTTCTAATTTTGTGTATCTCAGGACAGAGAGGGAAAGTAAAGACACTCTGGGGGTTGGGGAGAATTATAGAGCACATGGAAGGAGAGAGTGAACTATTCCTTTAAGTATGATGATCATTTATTTAGTGTATTTTAATGGACCAATATTACTTACTTTTAATATTATAATGTGATTCCTACTCTATGTCTCAAACCAAATTATCATTCAATGATATGTGTAATCTTGTGGTGAAGTGCAACAAAATATCATTCAATCCAACAATAGTGAATTGGGTCCTATAATTGTATTAGCTAGGTGGCTTTAAATGACTGATCGCCAGCACAGCATAGTATATCCATTATGCTAGACACCTGCTAATGACCATATAACTGGGATTATTGCAGAAGCGAAAACACTGAAAACTCACTATCTCATTATCATATATGGGCAGCACGGTGGCTCAGTTGGTAGCACTGATGCCTTGCAAGTCCTGAGTTCATTTCCACCCTTGGACACATCTGCAAGGAGTTTATATGTTATCCCAGTGCTTGTGTGGGTTTCCTCCGGCACTCCGGTTTCCCCTACAATCATAAAGATATGCTAAAAGGTTGTATGTATCAAATAAATGTGCTTAGATTGTAAACTCTTTGGGGCAAGGCCTGATGTGAATGTATACATGTAATTTTAAAGTGCTACGGAAGATGTTGGCGCTATATAACTCCAAAATAATAATAATAAATGAAAGTGAGCAAAATTGCTAACAATGTTTATCCTAAAGTGGACCTGTGGTCTCCACACAAGTGACCTTTATTAGAAAGGGCACGCCCCACCTTTAAAATGACTCAAGGATCATGCTTCTAGCTGCAGTGTAGAGGGAGTTTTTTTCTGCTAACATTATGAGCTGTTAAATCACCAACTCCACTATGGTTGGAGCATGCCCACTTCTGGGACAGAGCATCATTGGCTGCATCAAAATTATCTTCAAAATATTTTTTTTCTATCCCCAAGGTGTCCATGGGTAGAGTGAATGTTTTTTTCAATAGAAGGCACTTGTATGGAGACCACAGTTAACCTTTAAAAACTTTTTATCACTTTGAGGGTTTTTTGTGTCCTTTTCAATATATTATTTTTCAGGGTGCAGAAATGTGCTGCTCTCAATCAAATGTGCACCAAAAACCTTGCCCTCCTCTTCGCACCCAGCCTGTTTCAGACAGATGGAAAGGGGGAGCATGAGGTGAAGGTTATGGAGGATCTAATCGATAACTATGCTTATGTATTCGAAGTAAGTCATTTTTCTTAATTGCCCATTTTTTGTGTTTTTGGCTATTTGCAAGTCATTTTTTTGTAGCATGAACCTAATATCCTATGTATCTGAAGATCTTTAATGGTTGAGGAAGGGGATTATTATTATTAATTACATGAAGGTTGTTGGCTTTTTATATGACAGTACTAAACATAGTGGCTGTAAGCAAAAGAGCTTCTACCAGTAGAACAATCTGGTTGGCTAAAGATTGACTTATGGTGACAAAATTTCATCCTGCTTGATAATGAAAACATGCCAATTTTATCTACAAACACCATACAGGTGGCAATTACCTGCAAATACCTATTGCAAAGTGTATGGCCACTTTAACATGCAAACAAGTAACCATGACTAGTCTCCCAAAATATTTAGGCTAAATGCTTTAGTCACATGATTGGTGGGTTTGGATAGAAAATTCATGTCGGCCATTTCACTATCCCACTATAGTGAATCGGGTCCTATATTGTATTAGTGAGGTGGCTTTAAATGACTGATCGCCAGCACAGCACAGTATATCACTTGCTAGACATCGGCTAATGGCCTTATAACTGGGATTATTGCAGAAGTGAAAACACTGAAAACTCATGATCCCATCATATAAACCATGCCCAAGTTATATCATTTGTCCAATAATGATTATACAAAATACAAGTTAACAAACAGAAATATTTCACTGTTGCTTTTGTTTTTTAGATTGATGAAGAACAAGTAACACAAATGGATTTAGAAAACAGCCTTATTACAACCTGGAAAGATGTTCAGGTGAGATGTTGTTTATGTTGTCTGTAAATTGGTGTTCTATATACTGTACTAATATACATAGTAAAAATAATGTACCCCCATTGTAAAGTTTAAGGAAATTAGAAGTTACTAAAGATGGTAACTTATACAATGCTTCTGTGTATAACTAAAGCTGATCAGACCAGTTGAAACCTTTTGTAATAATCCTATTAGCAACTGCAATTTCCTGGGCAGATTTCACACTAAAATCTGCTCAAGATAAATGGTGCAAGGAGGTGAAATTCGATCAAACTTGAAGTACCAATCCGTTCCACCATCTTGCGGCCATCAAGGGTGGAAGGGCTGCTTTAGAATTTCATGATGATTTCTTATATCACTATATAATAAAGCAGTGTGTTCACTGGGTTTCAATGCTTTGAACAGATTACATAGCTAAGCACCATTTAAATCATTTTCCAATTAGTTTTACCATATTTCTTTATTTCAATACACTAAAAGTCACATGCTTCATCTTCTACTGAAGTTGGATGTGATTTCTTCTGGTAAGACCACCTCTGAGACTTTATTCATTCATATTTCTGATGAGTGCAGAGCTTCACTCATCATTCCTTATACTTTACAATAGATATGAACATTGTAGAATTACAATGATCAAGTGCTATCCTATAAAAATATCAATATGCTCTATAAGGATGACACCCTTATGATGTTAGCGTTTGGTAGTAAATAAGGTAAGAATCTGTTATCCTCTTCCTGGGTACTGTACTACGCCTAATACACTTCTAAGGCCAATTTAATAGTATAACTTGTTTTGTTGTATGTTTTTGTAGCTATCACAAGCAGGAGATCTGATTATAGAGGTTTATTTGGAACAGAAACTGCCTGACTTTTGTTTAACGTTAAAGGTAAGTATCTTCAAGAGTACTTACAGTATAGACACTTGTCTTTTGTATACTCTGAGAATGGACGGCTTTGTCCTGCTGTATAAAAACTACTGCTTGATATTTGTTGGTTTTCAAAAAAATCCATTTTAGTCTTTTAAACAAACAGAATATGCTGTATTCCTATTTGCATACCATATTAAATGAACACTTAACTTAAAAAACAAGTATTTGGCATCCATTTCTATTATTCACAGGGAGGTGAGAACGCTTATTCCCACATCCCTGTGAATAATAGTTTGCTCAGAGAAAGGTAATGTAGCTCCTGACCTTCCGATTCCTCCTGTAAACTGCTAACGTTCTGTCCCCAACTTTCATATAAGGTAAATGAAGTATGGTTTACAGGAACACAAGACTCTCTGCGGAAATCTTTCCAATGCTCCGTTTTATTCACATGACATGTTTCGGGTTGAACAACCCTTTCTCAAAAAAGTTTGCTCAGGGGACCTGGAACTTACCTTACCGTGCTCCTATCGCAAGGCGCTCCTGCACAGAACAGCTGTTCTGTCCTGATCGCGCGCCCTATCTTTTGTATTGGCGCGCATGCACCTAAGATAGGGCGCGCGGTCGGGACAGAGCGGCTGTCAGTGAAGGAGCGGCTGCGAGAGGAGCGCGGTAAGGTAAGTTCCAGGTCCCCTGAGCGTAATATTATTCACAGGGAGGTGGGAATAAGCATTCTCACCTCCCTGTGAATAATAGAAACGATGCCAAATACTTGTTTTTTAAGTTTAGTGTTCCTTTAAAACAAGTAAAATGTAGAACATTATCCATTACCATTTACCAAAGGATAGTACAGGTATAGCTCATCTGACCAGTATTCTTTTTCATCTCTACTAAAAGCTATTCATTGTCTTGTCATTGAAATGTATCAGGCGCTATTGACCTATTGGCTTTGGTACATATGGACACACATCTGGTTAAAGTCCCTTAGTTGCATTACTCCATTTATACTTGGGGCCTTTTTTAAAGCATATTCCAGAATAAACCAATAATAAATGAGGCAGGGACCATGGCTCAGGCAGTTGCAAACAGGCTTGTTTTATTAGACTCACCATGACAAGTTATGGTTTTATCAAGTGAATTTAAAGGGCATGCCCATCCTTAAAACAAAAACTGGTCCCTTGTCATTTATCTGCACCAGTATGTCTCTTGCAATGTGTGTAGGTGGACGGTTCCAACACTTAGGGTTTCCAATATTTTAAAATAACTTTACTCAAAGATCATATACAAACACATACATGGCACATGTGTATGAAGGGGGTCTAATGCTATTTTTACCACTTTCTTACTACATACATTCCTAACCAGATATTTAATGATGAGTATTGCCTCCTGTTCTCTTCCTTTTGGCAGTGGTTGCCACTTCCCCCTGCTCAATGAGATTTTAGGAAATTGAGCATTGGCAGAGATGGCAGCAGAGGAAAGTGCAGTAAATTCATTGGCTGTGGTGTCAGAAATTGCAGCCTTAATTGACTGCATGGAGGGAGGAGCCGGCTTCCTCTGCCAGAATGGGGGCAATAATTATCCTTAAATATCTGGTTAGTAATAACTAATTTTATGGTTGGAATGGGGGACAGGCAATTGTGCTTAAACACCAATTGCAACTATGGAGCCTAAACAGTGTCCCCCACATTTATTAAAATTAAGCAGGGAGATACAGTAGGAGACCTTAATCCTACCTCCTGTTTTTGCTTCCACCCTAAGCCCATATGAGCTGTCCAGAAGATGCTTGTACTATGCCTGACTGCTTGCTTGTCATCTTCTCCATCTCTAATGGTTTGCTTGGGAGGAGAAAATCACCCACTGAAGCTGTGGCAAGACAGCTCACATCCATGCTAATTGTAATAATTAAATGCAAAAAACAGTATTATGTATATTGAAATGCTGAACAAAACATAAAAGTTACGCTCTGATGTATATAACCTCATGCTCTCAGGTGTCTCCATTAATGACTGCAGAAGAGCTGACCAATCAGGTTTTGGATTTGAGGAATATATCCGCAAGCATGGACATTTGGCTAACCTTTGAAGTCTTTGAAAATGGTGAACTTGGTAAGGACCTGCAGATGAAAGGAGTTTTATATTTTTTCTGCAAACTCAAAGGATATTTTAAGATTGTACAGTGGGTTACTTACAACTAGTTCAGAGACAACTCGTACCCCTTGCTATTATTTTGTACCCTTCCTTGCTTCTGGAACAAGCCACATGCCCCACAGTAGGGGACAAATTCAGGTTATCCTGTGATCAGCGGGGTAAAATGACTCTTCTCACTTGCACCTTTTTGCTGTTTTCTGGGACAGACAGGATTACTATAAGGCCAAAGTTATTTATGAAATACATACATGACAAAACACCTCAAAATCAGGCTGATCTATAAAAGGTAGAATTGACATAAAGGAGATTCAACAGTCATGGTGTATCAAGTGATGAAGACTCCATGAAAATGCAGACCTCGATTCTCAGTTGTATTTTTCAATGTGCTGGCTGCTACTAAAGTACAACAACCAAATGGCCATTTGCCGTGTAAATGATGTTTTGTCACCAGTATTTTTTAAAAAAGCTTAATCTTTATTTTATCCGGCATCTGTAATAGATATGTGCTTAAAGGAAATCTTTACAAACATTTTAAAACATGTCAACTGCTCTTCCATCTCTTACATAGTCATGCAGGCATTGTTGTTGGGGGAATGAGCAATGAAACCATCAGTTGTGGACAAAACACGACCGCTCGCTGCAGTTTCAACTACTGTGATATTTTATTGAGACTTATAAAATTGCAGCTCCATGTGCACCACAAATCTAATGGTATGGCTACTAACAATAATGCAGTGCTAACAGGGACATATAAACCGAACTATAAAAATGTATCTCAGACAGCCTAAGCAACAATATTCCTTTTAGACAGCAAAAAGCCTTGTACACCTATAAATTCTACTATAATAAACAACCTTTATTGTACATTAATCACATAAATACACACAGTAACATCTTAAACAATACACAACCCCTCACAGAAATTGAGGCAGTTGGCCTCTAAATAGCTGGTCACCACATGTAGTCAGTCAAGGGGTCTCTACGATAACGGGTGCAATGAGACTCAACAAAACGGGACTTAAACAGGACTCACGATTCCTCATGCCTCTCTGGACTCTTCAGGCTTTAAAGCATTCACGTCCATAAAGATTCTTCATCTGTCCTGCTTGTGCTCCTCAGCATCCTTTCCTCAATATCCAGACCAGCAGCGGCTAACTCAGGGACTCCAATCTCAACAGTGTGGTCACTTAACCTACGCGTTTCATGCCAAAGACGGGACTTTCTCAGTGTCTCTTGAGAAAGTAAAATGGTTCCACATTAGACATTAGATTTATTACTTCAATACTCTTCTTTAGACAATTTTGAGTGGTATTAATGTTGATAATTTTATTGCAGATCTATTATCTAAAGCTATGTACACAAAGACAACTGCTTGCTGAAGTACCCATAAATTACCTTTTTAGCTGTCAAGCCAACATATGTGGAGGCTTCTGCAAGGTTGCTTATCTAAACTAACCTTCCCAAATGAATTGGGAGGATCTTCTGGTCACTCCCATCTCCCTTCTCTGTATAAGGACTACTGTAGAGCAGCTAGTCTGTAATAGAATTTATGACAAAGATTGTTGGACTGATTGCCGAACCTAGAGAACCTGTGCATATTTATGTGTCGGCTCTACCTCTCTGCTTGCCCTCCTCTCTTTGACCTGTTTGCAGTTGTATGCTCTTTCAGGATCTACCCTATACAGCAGGCTACCATCTTTCTTTATTATAAGTTACCTCAATTTAATACAGACCACACCCCCATCAAAAAAAATCCATCTGTGAACTGAAATAACCAACTGTTTGCATATTTGTCTTAATAGATGGATCATACAGTGTCTTGTTATCAACATGGACTTTCAGTGCAGTGCTTCTTATACAGTATGAATGTATATTTGTCTTACAGAACGACCTTTGCACCCAAAGGAAAAAGTCCTGGAACAAGCTTTGCAATGGTGCAAGTTGGCTGAGCCTAGTTCTGCATTTCTTCTAGTAAAGAAAATTTCATTTGGAGAAGGAAGCTGTCTTTTCACTGGTAAGTTTTATGTCTGAAATCTTAAAGCTAGAGCTAAGGTTCAAAAATTGATCAGTGTATGTATTGGATTTTTCATTACATCTTATGTTGTGCCTTCACATAGGAACAAAAAGAGAATCTCCAAAATGTGGACTCTTGAAATGCAGAGAGGAAACTCCTAAGTTACTACACAGTAAATTCCAAGAAAGATATTTTGTCATTCGAGATCGCAAGCTTCTTATGCTTAAAGAGAAAAAGGTATTTTAAAGAATTCTCATCATAGCTATCAGCCTTATAAACAAAGGGGTTTTAGTATACATTACTGTGATCACATGAATGAAAAGCCTTCCGACCACGTCAAGGTAACCCCAGTCTGGAAGGTCCTAAAAAGGATTAGAAGTTAGGACCTTCCAGACTGGGGTTATAATTATGCCAGTGTGCAGATAATATGATATTGTATGGGGCCTAGGAATGTGTATTGATTTATCTTTTCTATGTATGTATAAATGTTTGACCAGATCAGTAGCACTATATTGGGCAGTGCTTAATGTTTGCTAATTCTTTGTGAACATTTTTTGTGAACACTTTTATGAACATTCACTTAAATATAAAGTGCATGTGCCCCCATTAAAAAGCTATTTAGGTAAAAATTAGACTGGGGTTACCTTTTCATACTTATGTATGCTAAAACCAATTTGTTTACAATGTGTGTAAGTGCAAATATAGTATGAGGTTGTATAAAGCGTATGAATGTGCATTGAACATCTTTTCTTTATATAAAATGAAAGTGCCCTAAGCAATTTTCCCCTGGTGCCCCCTCCCAACTGAAACTCCCTCCAAAACAACCTCTTGCATTAGTTTTGCGTAGGTTAAAAAGCCAAGATGATTATACTGTGTGTAAACGGCGAGGCTACGGGAAACCAGATTGATAACCGCTTATTGCTCTATGGCTGATAAGGATCCCTATCCTTATCCAAAAGAGAAAATAATATATAAATAATTTGAATGCCGCCCTTCACCCTAGCAGTTCGCCTAGGTCCCTTCTGCCTAGAAAAGGCCCTGGTTGTAACAATGAACTATGGCCAAGGAAAGATCTGTGGAAGATTTACTATGTGTTTAGGGATGGCATTGGGTAGTAAGCTAAATTCTGTGACCTTTATTATTATTATTATTATTATTATTATTATTAATATTATTTTGGATTTATATAGCGCTAACATCTTCCGTAGCACTTTACAATTACATGTATACATTCACATCAGGCCCTACCCCGAAGAGCTTACAATCTAAGCACATTTATTTGACACATACAACCTATCAGCATGTCTTTATGATTGTGGGGGGAAACCGGAGTGCCCGGAGGAAACCTAGGCAAGCACAGGAAAAACATACAAACTCCTTTGCAGATGTTTTCAAGACCTTTTACAAAAATTCTTTACAATGCAACAACAATGTTACTTTTTAGGACACAATTGACTGTAACCACCCATACCATAATTTGCAAGCCTCCAGAACTTTTAGCTATAGGCAGTTACACTGTTTTGTGCGGTCAATAAACTAAGAGGATCTATTACAAGAAAAGTGCTCTGTTCCATGAAGTCTTACAGCAAATAACGAAACTGAGAACTGGATTTATTATTTCCCAAAAAGAAGAAGTACAGCTTTCTGGCTACTATTGCATTTTGCCAAAAATGACCATAGGCTGGTACAAAAAAAACTTTAAAGTTTAACTCGTACTATGAAGGTTCCATAGTAACCATAGAAATGGGTGGGTAAAATATATATTATATATATATATATATATATATATATAATATATATATATATATATTATATATATATCTAGATATATATATTCCGTCCAGAAATTAGAGCACTCGTGGGTCTTCACATATGTGCTGAGGACAGCTGCTTGAGTCAGCTGAAACGCGTTGATGTACCAATAAATGTTTATATGTGAAGACCCACGAGTGCTCTAATTTCTGGACGGAGTGTATGTATCCTATAGAGGCACCGGGGACAGGCTTTTATTCACGATAGCACTCTCAGGACTAAAAAATACTTTCTTTATTGGCATCACATTAAAAGACTGACGCGCTTCCGCTCACACAGGCTACTTCTACCCGACACACCTCCAATAAATATGGAGATATGGCGGTCGCACGACATTGCAGAGAAGTCTAAGATCCATCATTATCGATGGACTAAATATCCAAGAATCCTCAGCTCCTAATCATGAAGTAAGACTGCAACAGAAGGAAGCTAAATGGATATATGCATTGGGCACGTTAGCCCCTGGCGGTCTCAATGAACAATGGGCACTGCAGGGTTTTCTACCCTTCACGTGGTTTCTTCATGAACAGTAACTGGAGGTCTTTTAGAATATTTAATTTAATTAGATTCAATCATACTCAATATCCTATGTTTACTTTTATCCAGCAGTTCTTAGGATACTTAATTTAGTCAGCTATGTATGTTTTACCTAATGAGTAGCAACTATAGAATTAGTATTTAAATAATTAGTATATAACATCTATTGTCTTCTAACTATGTCATTAGGACAATTATTTAGTTAATATATATTTAGGGTCTAGGTTATTATTGGATTTTAGAAATTGTACTGTATTATAAAGCACTAGCACTTTCACCAGCAAAGTTTCACCATGTTTTTATCCTGTTTTATTAGTAAACTTTTACCTATTTTTATCTTTAGCACTTGATTCTTTCTTCTAGGTGCATCATATTATTTATTTTTCTATAGTAGATACATTACCATATTCTATATTATGTATCAGGTTTATTATTGTTTGCACTTGTCACTTTGTGTCATAGCTATATGGGTTTTTCCTATTCCCATCACACAGTGCATGCATTGGTCCGTTTCGTGGGGTGTGTCCCTGACTCGGTCCTGCACTCACTGCCTATCCACCACATCACTGGGGGTGTGTCCGGGGTTTCTTCACTTAAGGAAGTTACGTAGTGATGTTCTGACGAGAGCCCGCGAGACGGGTGGAAACATGTAAACCACAGTAAATTGTTTGTTCCAGTTGCAAAGACCCGCGAGTGCGTCCCTTTCGTTTGGATTATATATATATATATATATATATATTATACATGTATTTTTTTTTGCAATTTGATTCCATATTTCTTGGGTAATAAATGTGTACATTCTCTTAAAATGAAATATAGACTTTGAAAGAAAATAATGTTTTATCTCATTTCCCTGCAGAGTGCAAAGCCCGAGCGAGAGTGGCCTCTTGATATAGCCAAGGTTTACATGGGAATTCGCAAGAAGCTGAAATCTCCATCCCCGTAAGTGCTTAATGCCACATTAAATGGAAAGTGATCTGATAGGATGAACAGCAAATGTTTGTCATGTTCCTGTATGGATGCAATGTCCATTTCCTGTATGGATGAGTGACTTGCCTGAAAACACGGGAACATGTATATTATTTTCTTCTGTTATAGACATCTATTTAAACCATTGATGTCGCCCATTTAGTCCATGCTAAAGAAATGCCATAAAGAGTTGTAGGTGATGGTTTTTAAGGAGCTTATATAAGAGCATTGTCAGGCATGGAGGTCCAAATGGAAAAATAAACTTTTTGATCCATATTTTATCATTGTCTATGGCAAACTATCAAATGTAATGATTGTTTTTACTTTATATCTGGATTATAAACTATGGTTTACTTCATCTCTATTTAGGGATTGTTATTATTGTATAATCAATACTAAGTATGCGTTCTTTGTTTAATCTTATTAGATGGGGTTTTACAATCTACCTGGAGAAACAGCAACTGTAAGTATGACTGAGATTTGTATCTTCTTTCTTTTACTATACACAAGACAGAAACGCCCACGTGAACTATGTAGCCCTATTCAATCATTTTTATTGGTAGATTTCTGATGCCCATGTTCAGCAATACAGATTGATGAAAAGAGCAGTAACCTTTGACCAGGAAGTAAAGTGTTAGTGCCTGACTAATTGGCCCCAAATTTTAAAGGACAAAAAACAAGGCTGTCATTTCCCAACATGCTCAATTGATCACAGAAAATAAGAATGATAGAAGGGGACACCACACTGCAATTATCAGCAAGTGTTGTTTAGTTGTGCGGCATGTTTCGAACTCCAGCAGGGAGATTCAATAAAAGTTCTTATCGTTTAAAATGGTGCTAATTTTGTCCCAGCCAATCAGATCTTATTTAACATTTGAAAGCTAACATCTTATTTGTTGGGGCAAAATAAGCACCATTTTTTAACGATAAGAACTTTTATTGAATAACCCTGCAAGAGTTCTTTTTCAAGCAACATACATGTGAACAGTGAAACAATTATATACCCAACCCAATCCCCACAAAGTCCATCCTATTGGAAGCTGTGAATACAATTTCTCCGATCAGAAACAATTAGTGATGTCATCATTGATCATTCTATAAGACAAAGAAATAATCTATAATAATATATCCCAATAAAGTGCCAAGTGTATCATCGGTTAAAATTCCATCAAGTGCCATCAATATCAACATTACTTAATTCTATTAAAGGGCATGTCCACCCTTAATAAGAACTTTTGACATATAATAGAATACAGTCCCCCAGCCCCAACCGCTATAAAAATAATTTAAGAAAGTGCCCAGATGTTTACTTACCTTTCCTCTCTCCTCCGATGCCCAGCCCGGCCTTCTGCTTGCGAGACACTGCAAGCAGGGGGCGGGACCGGCAGCTGCGTCCGTGATTGGCTGAGAGGCCGACGCGGCTGCCGGCTTCTCAGAATGCCGGGGGAGAGAGGGAAGGTAAGTACAGTTCTGGAGACTTTCTTAAAATACTTTTTTTGCGGTTGGGGCTGGGGTAACATATACTATTAAATGGGCAAGGGGTTTTATGGTAGGGGGAGAGATAGCAAAACGGGAGGGGGGGGGGGAGGAGGGAAGGGCTGCAGTACGCATGCCAAACTTCTCCCGGAGGCCAGGTAGGAGGCAGAGTCCTATATGGACTCTGCTATCCTCCTGGTGGGCAGTTTTTGGGACTTTGGGGGGGGGGACTACAGGAGAACCTTATGGAGCTGGGATGTGAGGTAAGGATTTTACTACACTACATTAGTGGGGGGGATTATAGTTTTGGGGGTGGACATGCCCTTTAAGTGAGTAAAGTTAAAATCTTATGTATAATTTATTGTTTGTTAAGGTTAAAACTCTAATATTTACCTTATTTAAAGGTTCATATTCATTATTTCAATATTGCAGATGCGTTCTAGAGGAAATAAAAACAAACAGGGAGATTCAATAAAAGTTCTTATCCTTAAAAATGGTGCTAATTTTGCCCCAACCAATCAGATATTATTTAACATTTGAAAGTTAACATCTAATTGGTTGGGGAAAAATTAGCACCATTTTTAACAATAAGAATTTTTATTGCATAACCCTATTAGTATCTACTACTATATTGCATCTTTCCCGAATCAATCTAATACAAAGTAACTCATCCTGCATGAAAATCTCCTTGGATATTACATTTCGTTACAAAGTTATAAAAAAGGTTTGATAAAGCATGAATTGTTCAAACCTATTGGTAACATGCTGTTCAATCTTTTAATCCAAATTAATTCTTCTTGGAGAAGTTTGTCTGACATTACCCCCACTTTGTGGTAATTTAACTTGTGTTACAACGCACCATTTCAATTAGCTGACCGAATGTCATTGCTCATTAAAGTGTCTGGCCACTGATGTGTCGTTATGAGTGTTTGGGAAAAAGTTCCGGATATTACTCTTATGCTCCTGTATCCGAATTTTGACCCCCTCGGCTTGTCTGTCCCACATAAACCTTTCCACGTGGACACTTACAATACATACAATCATATATATGACATTCCGTGTATCGCATGTGGAATTATGTTGCATCTTGATTTTGTGGCCCAAAGTTGGGTGGCATACATCTTTGCCTTTAATTATGTACCCGCAGCCATTGTATCCCAAACAAGTGAATGTGCCTCTGCGTTTGGTATCCAATTGCTGTTGTTTTTTATGTATCGATAAGTCAGAGGGGCAAAGTTTATCCTTTATAATGGCTCCTCTCTTGTAGCAAAATCTGGGGGGTGCCGAGAACAAATGCCCATATTTTACATTGTGACATAAAAGTGGCCAGTGCGTTTTAATGATCTTTTCTATCTCTTGGCTATGCATTCCATATTGAGACACAAAGGTCATTTTATCTCTTTGTTGAGTGCGTTCTTAAATATATAACAAATCCTTTCTGTGTAGTTTAGCTACATCATCCTGTGCTTTTTGGATAATTTTGTTATTATATCCTCTCTGTAAAAAATTTTTGTCAACGTATCAGCTGCCACCTGGTATTCCAGGGGATCTGATGTGATGCATTTGATTTACATATATTTTCCCTTTGCAATACCTCTGAATGTTTTCAGATGATAGTAGCTATAAGCGTAATATATTATTATAGATTATTTATTTGTCTTATAGAATGATCAATGATGACATCACTAATTGTTTCTGATTTGGAGAAATTGTATTCACAGCTTCCAAAGGGATGGACTTTGTGGGCATTTGGTTGGGTATTTAATTGTTTCACTGTTCACATGTGTGTTGCTTGAGAAAGAACCCTTCTATCATTCTTATTTTCTGTTGTCGATTGGACCGTGGAGGTGTGGAGCGGCCAGAAGGTGTGGACCCTAAATTACCCGATCGAGTGTGCAAACAATTATATACATGCTCAATTGATCAGACTGACTGATTATGTGTTAATATTGCTCAGACCAATGTTTTTACATGATCAATCAATATGGGTTGCAGCAGTCGATAGGGACGGATAATCAACCCATGTATGCCTAGCCTAAGTCAGCATAGTGTATATTAATTAAATCCATAATCCATCCCAGCCCTTCTTGGTACATGGCACTCGTACTAATAATCAGAGTTTGCTAATATATGAATCCCAAATTTCTATTTTTTTTTACCACTTGTGCAAAACAGAGGTGTTATGGTCTATACTGACCAACAACGAATCTGACAGTGGTAGCCCCATGGGTGGTCTCATTGTTGGCCCATACAACTTGACAATAACAGGCAAATTTCAACTGATCCAACAGGATTGGTCAAAGATCTGCAAGGTTTATGGCCACCTTTAGAGCGCAGGACACCTACTTTTAGTAAGAAACAAGACTCAGAGTTTGTGGCAAGCATTACTGTAGTTAAGAGCTTTACATTAAAAAGAAGAATAAATAAGTAATAACAAAAACTACATTTAAGTAAACGTGAAATATGCATATATGTAGATTTATTAATCATTTTTAAGGCCAAGGACATAGTGTTGACTTGCTGATATCAAGTGATGCAGCCAGATCACAGGAGAGCTACTGTACCTGTAAAAGGTTGATTTAAATGCTATATGAGGTGCTGGTGTAGGAAGGGAAGCATACTTTATATCACATATTTCTTAAATGTTAAATATTCATCTATTTCCTGATTTGTTGTTAAACAAATTTTAAAGTGTAAAGCTATCCATACACTACAAACGTATCCCCGATGTTACTTTGATCCAACAACCGAACTCACACAATAATTTTGTGATCGATATTACGATCGTAATATTGATTGTTATTACGATACCAAACATGATACATCTGGGAAACTCGACATTACAATGGGTACTGCATTTTATCTGGGATTGAATGTCGAATTGGTGTGATGTTGATGTGATGCTGCTCTGAATTAAATAGAAATTGTATTTTGTTTGCATTTTTAGGTGCTTTTGTTGTTCAGGGCAGCCAGAAATGTGGGACTGGATAACAAGTATTTTAAAGGCTCAGGTAATCATTTTGATTCCTTTTTATCTACAATATTTGCGTTTTCAAGTCTTAAAGGAATAGTTCACTGCAATAGTTAACTATCCCTTTTCTACATTGATTGAAGCCCGGGAGGCTATCCCCTACCTCCCATCCTTCAATCGATGTTCTTCAATCAATGTTTAGATAGCCAGGAACGAACTTCAGAAAATCTTACCTTTCACGCGATCCAACGGGGCCGCTCTGACAGTTCCCGTCTGCTTCCTGCTTCTGTTACGATATAACGCGCATTATAGTATTGCAGTGAACTATTCCTTTAAGGTTCATACACACGTGCAATCGCGGGTGCCGACCCGCTACGCACGATATGTACTTTCGGCCGATAATCGCCACGTGTATGAGCACTTTATTGGCGAAACGGACGTTCGTTCGAAGATCATTGCCTTATCCGCCAGACGGATCTCCAAACGAGCGTCCGTTTCGGTCGATAAAGTGCCCACACACGTGCCGATTATCGCAGAAACAGCCTTTCAGACACATTTTTCGTCTTGGGTTGGCACCCACGATCACACGTTTGTACGAACCTTTAGTCATAGCACATGATCCAGTTGGACTGATCCTAGCACATGGTTGTGTAAATATATTAGAGTATGTCCACTCAAAAAATAAAGTTGGGCCATTTAAATTTATTGAAGAACGGGAGGTAAATTATCTGTATCTTGCCTCCCATTCTTCAATAAATCGATCAGGTGCCAGTAGAAAAGGTAACAAATTTACCCAATCGCTCACTCCCCCAGCGCGTAGTCTGACAGGTGCAATGCGCATGCACGTAGAAGACAGTCCATCAGGACCTGAGGTTAAGGAAGCCAAAGGGACCGGGTGGCTCACTGGCAGCTCCTGCTCTTCACTTTCTGGGATTTTAAACAAGCACTGCATGAGAAACACAAGGAGCAGAGATGTAAGGTAATGATTTTTTAACATTACAAAGTGGGGCCAGTATGGATTTAAATTTTAGTTTGGGGGTGGACATGCCCTTTAAAAGTTAAACAACATAGTACAGAGTTGCAGGAGGAATAAAGTGAACATGATCTTTGAACAGCTCTGTGCAAGGCATTTCTCAATAATATACCTATCTGAAAGTATCTGAACATGAATTAGACCTTCATAGAAGATTCATTCGGCTTCACATTTTTGTTAATATCCCAATCAAGCACCTCAGACACTAAACCAGAATGAGATTTCACTGAAATCCAGTGTGTTAGACTGGAAAAAGTGCTAAAATCTACTATTTACAAATGACAGGAACAAAAACCCTTCATGATGAAGATTAAATTTGCCAACATATTGATATTCAGTTTAGGGACTAACCTTTGTTTTTTACTAGACAATTTGGAAACTAAAAATTTTAAACTGCCCCGTTCTTCTGTCAAAATATGCCAATTTGGCTTGCTCAGTGTTGCTGTCAAACAATTCCTGATATGTTAAAGGATGTACATCTGTAGTTATAATTGCCATTTGATTTGTAGTTTGTATCCTGATACACATTAGACTGCAGTTTTACCCTTTAATTAAGCTTTATTATTCAGTATGCAATGAATTCCTTTCATTAAATGTAAAACACACAAGCAGTATTTGTTTGGACTGCATACTCCAAAAGCAGAACAATTTGTCTTTAAAGTGGTTTACAAATAAGAATCCATTTGTCTCTTGCATAATAGCATGACGACCTCCGACCTGTGATATTAAGACGTCACTCCTCTTCTGATGTGACCAAGCAAAAGTTTGGTACAATGCCATTGGTTCCCATTCGTGGAGATGACACCAGTTCTACTATGGTGACAGCCAATCAAACACTTGTGAGTTTCGCTTATTTTTATATAACTCTATTATAACTCTATCTTATTATTTTCAGCAGTCTTCTTTCTTCTGTTTTCAACTAATTTTTATAGCATGATCCAATTTAGTCATCACAAGACTTGTGCCATCACAATGGTTCCATTGGCTGTCCTTGAAAACTAAAAAACATATTTTAAAGTTAGAATGAACCAGAAGAGTTTAGACTTAATGAAATCACAATGTTAAGTGAAACATATAAAGTAATGGAAATATTTCCTTTTTTGCAATAAAAACAGAAAAAGCAATGTCGGAGAATTCCTTCCTTTATCCTTAACCATTTACTTTTCTCTTCATCTTTCTTGGTATTTTTTTAGTTTTGCACCTTTTTAGTGATTTATTTACATGTCATTCTGATTTAAAGGAAAAATAATATATAAGAACAGGTACACACAGTGCAATATTTTGCTCAATATATTGGCTGTAATATTTGACCTAACCAACCCATTTTGTTTTTTAGGCAATATTGTTTAGTCACACACCCCTCCCCACCGCGATCAGCTGTGTTTAAACAACTGATCGCGCATATGCAGTAAATATCCCCACAATCAGCTGTTTAAATAAAAGGTCAGCGCCGAACCATCAGAACTTTTAAACAGCTGGTCATTATTAAATACCTCCCAGCCCCCCATCATTTTAATTTATTCTTTTTACGAAATGTAATCTACACTTCATATCTCCTTAAAGGGAAACTACAGTGAAAGAGTCACCTTTAGGCTTGAATGCTAGAAATGCTGCACTGTAACACATTACACTGAAAAACACTTATATATTGAAGAATGTTACTGTATTTCTTTCAACAAATCACTGGTTGGTGTTGGTTCATTTGGCCAGTTTCAAATGTGCCTAGATTTGGATGTATAATCTATCAATTTAATGTTAATTAAAACATCAACCTTAAATGCTTACCCTTCAACATTTTCCCTTTAATAGTTACACGTATAGAAACAACACAGTATAGTGTTTTAAAAGGCATGTCTACCCTTAATAAGAACTTTTGACATATAATAGAATACAGTCCCCCAGCCCCAACTGCTATAAAAATAATTTAAGAAAGTGCCCAGATGTTTACTTACCTTTCCTCTCTCCTCCGACACCCGGCCCGGCCTTCTGCTTGCGAGACACTGCAAGCAGGGGGCGGGACCGGCAGCCGCGTCCATGATTGGCTGAGAGGCAGCCAATCACGGACGCAGCTGCTGGCTTCTCAGAATGCCAGGGGAGAGAGGGAAGGTAAGTACAGTTCTGGAGGCTTTCTTAAAATACTTTTTTTGCAGTTGGGGCTGGGGGAATATGTTCTATTAAATGGGCAAGGGGTTTTATGGTAGGGGGAGAGATAGCAAAATGGGAGGGAGAGGGAGGGGGAGGGAGTGGGAGAAGGGCTGCAGTACGCATGCCAAACTTCTCCCGGAGGCCAGGTAGGAGGCAGAGTCCTATATGGACTCTGCTATCCTCCTGGTGGGCAGTTTTTGGGACTTTGGGGGGGGACTACAGGAGAACCTTATGGAGCTGGGATGTGAGGTAAGGATTTTACTACACTACATGGTGGGGCTATTAGTGGGGGGATTATAGTTTTGGGGGTGGACATGCCCTTTAAAGGGGAATGATGGAGGGTAGGTAGAACAAAATAAATTATGTTTTTGATCTGGTCTTAAGGGATGATGGGGCATGTAATTTAGCATTTTGGCAACAAATATAATCTTTCCATTGCTAAAAAAATCAGTTTTTATACCTAAGTAACTTGTTCTTGTAAAGGATTCTGGGATTAGTAGTTTAATATCAACCACATGTAGTTTTTATATCTCTTAAGTAACTCATTTTAAAGATCTAAACTTGCAAATAAAAGATAGCAGCTTAATTTCATAATACACATGGCCCATACTGGAAGCAACTGACACATTTAATGTGTAAGTGACTATGCATAGGCTATGAGTAAGTGCCCATAAGTAAGTACATTGCATACGCAAAGAATTCAGATAATTTAAAAGCTTTATCTTGTGCAAGGAACAGAATAATTAAAAAAAAATGGCAATGTAGGGAACTATAAACTAGTTACTCTTTAGTCTTCTTGTTCTGGCAGGATTTGGCGAGTGGGGGCTGCTGTGTAAAAGTATAAAAGGGAGAGCAACCATGTGCTCAGCATCTTTCTACTTCCTGGAGTTTCCCCAGCACATAGAGGAAGAGCCTGGGACCTTAGGTAGCAGGTAGGCCCAGTTAATGTGAGATTAGATTCTGTTATAGATCACTCCATGAGTGATAGATAGGAGTAGGGTAGCTAGTGAGCAGCCTGAGCTCCAACAAGGAGATTTAGTAAGGACTAGAGTCCTGGGTATACCACTCAAGAAAAGGGACATAGTATCAGGCATAGGGGTAGAAGATTCTACTACAGTGACCTAAAAACCTGGGGTGGCACTAACAAGCTAATTGTTATTTATGCTGTTTCTGATTCCTCTGGCTTGTGAATATGTATGTGATATCTGTGCCATGCTATGTCACCTCTATTTTGCTAATTGCAATTCCTTATTAATATTGTTCTGTTATTAAGTACACCAATTTTACTATTGTCCTACATCTGTAAATTCAGATTAATATTTTGTATTGCCCCAGGAAGGCTGTATGCAATGCATGCTGGCTGGTAAATAATCTGCAGGGTAACAAGCAGCTTTTAAAGTCTAATCAGGGACTCCTTATTGGTGTGGGAACATCTGTATGGAAAATATTCTTTGGAAAGAGACAGTGAGTTCTGGGGTCAGATGGCGTGGACAAGAAGTAAACATGCTCACAAGGGTCTTTTGAAGACTACATGGGCTGTGAGTTATACTTGCAACAACATGGAAGCCTTCTTATTTACAGACTCTATTTCTCACATGTATGTAAATGCAACTTATTAGACAAGAAACTTCCAATGTATAGGTGTTCTGTGGAAAAAAGCTTTTAACATTATAATTTCAAAAAGAGTGTACACACAAGAAGATATTTCAAGTAGACTGACTGATATTTCAAAATTTCTGTTATTCGGCCCAACATATTGGGAGTACTAAGTGACCACGAGCGTCTAACAAACGGTTGATGATTTAATGCCCAGTAGATGATAATAAGAAGATAGAAAGATGCTTTAAGATCCAAGTTTTATTCTTTTTTTTTTTTTTTTACTTTTTAAGCTAACTTTAAATGAAGAGTTCATTGAAAAAGTGAACTATTCCTGTAATGCATTGATTGAAGACAGAGAAGTTAAGGAGCTATGCCTTACCTCCTGTTCTTCAATCAATTTCTATGGAGCCAGGAAAGAAAGTGAAAGAAATGTACCTATTGCACAATCCACCGTGGCCGCACTGACAGGTCCCGACTGCTTCCTGGTTTTGTTCAACTATAGCATGCATGCATGATAACGCTCGTTATAGTTGAACAGAACCAAGAAGCGGTCAGGAGTGTGCCGCGGTGGATTGCACGAAAGGTAAGTTTCTTCCACCTAAGTTTCTGGCTCTACAGAAATTGATTGAAGAATGGGAGGTAAGGCATAGCTCCTTTAACATTACTTTTCCAGTAAACTATTCCTTTAAGGGAGAACAAAAGAAAAAAACAATATACTGTTTTGCATTTGTTCTTGTTTTTTTTCCATTTTGACCCTCCTTTGCATTTGCTGTTCTCGTGTTTTGTAATCTCTCCTACTTTTAACCCCTGTATTATTTCTCACCACTCATATGACACTCTAGTTCCCTATTTATGTCTCTGCTCTCATTGTCATTTGCCCTCGAATTTCTTCTCATGTCTGTTTGTGCCTCATATTAAGTTTGTTACCTTTGTTATCTTTACATCAGAAGCCAAGTATTCCCATGGATCTGACATGTTCTTTATACCATAGATCATATCCATTCCCTTTACCTTCAATATATCAGACTGCAGTGCTATGGCATTCTCTCCATAGAATATTTAAGTAAAGTGTTGAGAGTTGCCATAATGTAAAACATTTTATTCACCCTTCACAAGTTTGTTCTTTCTGAATTCTGATTTGTGTCCTTCACTGCTCTGCTTTTCTTTCTCACTTTGTATTCCTCAGCGACGACTTCACACACGCAGGACCCTGTCAATGTTCTTTGTAAGTATTAGGCATGGTTGAGAGTTATGTTCCCATTATACTCTGTACCATGCATGCTGAGCTCATCGGTATCTGTACCATAAAAAGGGAAGTTTACATAAAAATAAATGCTGTGGTCTTAGCAAATAGTCAGTTCTTTTTTTTTTTTTTTTGCTTTTTGAATTGTTTTCTTCTCTCTGCTTTTCTCCAGAATGAATAGGAAACGAAGTAGGCTCTCCTTTTGCTATTAAAATTTTAAGAATAAAAAATAAATGATAAATTCAGACCTCACAAATAAACAAGCAAATGAAAAAGGTCTTTTCAGATTAAAAGTAAGATAATTAAAGGGAAAGATAACCCCTCAAATGAAATATGTTATACGGGTAGATCACCACCAAAACCTACAATAGATAGAAAGCTGACAGACATACTGTATGGCTAATCTGGTATGCAGCAAGAATAGTGCTTTTTCAAAGGAGGCATCTAGAGGAATAGCATTCAGCCATTGGCTGTGATGGCTTCTGTTACACCTATGACTGGAAGAACCAGGAAGAAGAGAGGGAAAAGTAACAGAACATCAGGCAGCATTTCACTTTAGACCTACAGTTTTCAGCTTTTTAACTATTGCAGTTTTGGCTGGTGATTTACCTATGTTCAATTTTTCATTTGAGAGGTAAACTTTACCTTTAACTTACATTTATTTGTTTTACAGTGAACTTCCCCTTTAATGTTAAATATTCTGAATTCGTGTTTCAACTTTCCTAGTTTCACTGTATTTTTATGTAATAAAAAAAAATGATACATAAAAGTACATATTAATTTATCAGTCTGCCTGTCCATCCATCTTATCAATCTCTCTTTTTTGCAGTTGTTGAACTAATTAATGCATAACATAATTTCTTAAAGTATTTCATGTTTTGTGCATAGGATAATCTACAAGCTAATCTACTTAAAGGCAATGCTCATGCAAAAACAACTTACATCCTATTGCTAGTTCACTAACCATGAATGAACATTTCATCTCTCACCTTTGTACCTTTTGTTATGGGCTCTGGCAGAGGCGTAACTACTGCCCCTGTGATTGCGCATATGAAGGAAACCTATGCGTGATCATCCGTTTAAAAGACCAGACCCAAACTTCCGAAACTGAACCGGAGTTGCGGGTCCGGTCTTTTAAACAGCGTATTGCGCATATGTTTCCTTCATATGTTAGATTAGCCGTTTAAAAACAGCTGATGATGGACCTCAATCTGGGGAGGGGGGTGAGCCAGGGGCCTGACCTCCAATCTTGCGCTGGGCGGGCCCCTGCAGTTATGCCCATGCTTTGGTTAAAGAGAGATCTGCAGAAATGTGTATGCTGTTTACAAGTCCCGCCCCTTTGCATTGCCGGCCAATCACACTTTAGCACTAATGGCATATTCATTAATGAAAAAGGAGAGGATGGAAAAATCAAACCTTTAAATTAAACTTCTATCACAAAAATCACACCATAATGCCTATTCAGTACCAGCTCCCCTACCCAGTGTCATATTTATTTGGAATGTGTTTCCCTGCTAGGAAAAAAAAAGCCCAGTGTGCAAACTGTGACCTGAATTCACAAAACAGGAATATTTTAGGAACCATAACTTACAAAATTGAGAGACTATTTAAGTTAATTAGCTTTTAATGTCCTATAAATAGGATGGAATTGTTTTTTTGGCAAACCCTGTCTGTAACACAAAATAACTACTTTGCACTTTTTAGCATGACTATGCATGCTCAACAGCACCTTATCCACAAGCCAACATATTAATTAAGCTATTACCACTATTTAAAGTAATTCTTTTGTGGTTTGTTAGCCAATGAAGATGCATCAAGACTCTCTTGAGGATCTGCAAGAAAAGCAGACTGAAGAGTTTGAGGCCGTATATGAGGAAGTGGGTAATTTTCGCAGTTTACCACAGTCTGAATTAGACACCAGTATTGCATCAGAAAGTCAACAAGTTCCACCTCCTTTTGATCGATCAACAAAACCTACTCTTAATGAGGACCTGAAGAAGCAAACTCTTCACTTGGATCAAGGACACATGAATACTTGTTTGCCTGAAAGACTAGAAAAGGACAGCCACAATAAATCACAGTCTTTAAACCGAAATCTTTGTATGGAGAGCTGCACCGAAAGGCCAAATTCACCAGGAGCAGGCAGAAGAGTTACATATGGTCCTGTAAAAACTGCCTCCCTTGAAAGACAGATGGAGCCAAGTCGTATTCAGGTAGGCTACCCAAGAACCCAAGGAGCAAAGAGTGCATTGGACTTGAGTTCTTTGCCTCCATTATTTTTCGAACCAGTTTCTTCTTCAGAATCATTAAAGAATCCGGTATGGAAAAAACATTCACCGATGTCCAACCAAATACAGGATAAGCTCCTTCAGGAATTAAACACAATTATTCTTAAGAAAAATGATCCAGGTTCATCGGCTGGCCAACAAGTCACATGACCTGGAAATTGACATTTTTAAACATGAAGCCCAACTAATTAAAGAAACTTTGTAGACTCTTTAAAACCATGTGAAAAACTAAAAACTACAGCTTGAACAAAATGCAGCTGTGGTCAGAGGTGCAAATTGTACATTGATTTAAAACTATTTATCTACTGTTTGTTTGATTATTAAGTTATATTTTATATAAAGTGAATGTGAGTTTCAAGTTTCTTGTATGATCTAAAAACAACTACTGCAACACAGTCATTTGAAACTGTGCTACACAGTGTATATACAGTACTGTGTGTGAATATATACACTAATAACAAAGTTGAAGTGGCACTCTCATCTGCTCGGTGCTGACAATACAGGTAACTTAGAAGCTGGAGCACTCCTGGGACTTATGATTAAAGCTTTATTACATAATAACTTGACGCGTTTCGGACATGGATCTGACCGTTCTCAAGATGGTAAACACTACAAACATATATGAATATATCCAGATACAACCAGAAATACACACACCCCTCCCGCCTACACCAACCACCCACCCTCTTGTGATATCACCTATGCTCCTCCTGCGGTCTGTCACGACAGTACAAGGTACAGTAAATTTGCATACTCTATGGACCTAGTTATGCCGTTTTATCAGTATCAGAACGAGAGTTTTTGATGGTACCCATTCATTAGCTCCCAAATGATCGGATCGTTAGGTCCTGCAATCGGGAACTCCTTAGAGCATTCAGGCAGTCCAGTTAATGTGTGATAAAGTGCAACAGTGTAACAATAAATAAGTGTCAATTCACAAAGAGATCTATGCTGTGTAGTAAAAAAGTGTAAATACCTTATAAGACTTAAATAAAATACATCCATGATAACATCCTAAAGGTGAGTGAATAAAATAGTAAACAACTCTAAAAGGGCTCTAAATTGCTAAAAGTTCAGAAAAATCATAAATACTGGTTTCAATTGATGACAACTAAGTACTGGATAATGAATGATTTTAAACCATCTACCGTAGGTCTGGGTAAATATAAAAGGCTAAAGAACAAATTTTATTGAGTCCTCTAGGGGCTACTGTGTCCAAATGATGGATCCACTATGTTTCACACTTTAATAGTGCACTATCTCTGTCAAAACCCTCAGTGGGCTTAACGTGATCAATAGCCATCCACCTCAAATTAGCCAGAGAGCGATTGGCCTCATTGAAGTGTCGGGACATATTTGGTTCCATTTGGTTTCTTGTACATCCTCCTGTAGGGCTGTGCGGATTGCTTTCCTATGATTTGGCATCCTCTCTCTTAGGGTCATGTTGGTTTTGCCCACATAATAGAGACCGCATGGGCATGTAATAATATAAACTACAAATTTACTGAGGCATGAGAGTCTATGACAGATTTTAATCCTATCGCCCTTATGAGGGTGCGGGAAATCAATCCCTGATGTCACGTATCGTCAGGTCTGGCATCCTATACAACTGTAACAGCCACTTTTTGGGAGCCACTCTACTTTTATAGGGCTGATGGAGATATCCATCTTGACTAATATGTTCTTCAGATTTTTACCCCTGCGGTGAGCAAAGAGTTTCCTAATGTCTTTAAAGGAAAGGCTCACATCTCTTCCCAGAATGTCCCAATGCTGTTTAACACTATCCTTGATCTTATCATTTCCTGGGGTGTAATCCAAGGAGTGGTTATATATATATATATATATATATATATATATATATACCACTGCCCCCAACTGCCATGTTAGTTTGTTAGAAATCCCCTCAGAAATAGACTTGCAACCATTTGTTCCCTCAGCTCTCTGCTTGCCAGAAGTAGCAGATAGGGGCCGGACTGGCATTCACATCTGTGATTGACTGAGTCAGAAAGTAACAAAGGAGAAGGATCCGGGGGTAGGGGGAGAACAATAAAGAGCTGAGGTGTAAGAAATTTTTGACATTAGACCATGGGGCCAGTAAGGGACATTTTATTCCATTCAGTTTTTATTGCTGTAAACATATACAGACATTTAAGCAGTGACAGAGTTGTGACTAAACCTTCCATTTTGACTATTCTATTATTAAATAGGGGTCTCAACTCTAACTACATTTATAACTATATATTTAGCAGTCTATCTAATACAAGTCAGTACTAAACTTTATACACATTTATTTATATTCAATTAGATAACAATAGTGAGAAATTACACACATACATATACACCTTTTTTTTTAATTAAATATAAAGGCCCTATACAGTAACATACTGTATTATCTACAAACTGATAAAATGTGAACGAGCCATCCATCCAGTGATTTACATTTAAGGCATTGGACCTCCAATTTTCTTTAATATAAATATAATTAATATGAAATTTCTTAATATTAAAAATTCAACTGTTAAAATTGGATTTTTAAGTGAGTTTAAAATGTTTTGAATAATATCCTTAAAGGTGACACAAAGAGAGGAATTGTGCCGAAATGTCTAAAAAGGAAAAAGTGACCCGCATGTGGTGATATAACTATCATATGGGATGACATTGCCATCATAGTTATGTACCATAGTTCTGCCCTGATTCTGGTTTTGGGACAGAATTAGTGGTTTTGCCAACAAAGTTTTGTTAAAACTACCAATTGAATTTTGAAATGAAACTGATGCAATGTTTTAAACATTCCATGAACCCATTGGTGGAACAAAAGCTGGCAACTAGTGTTGCTGTTCCTGGAAGCTATCCTGTCCTTTGGAAACAAATTAATAATTAAAGGAAAACTACTGTATAGTCATCAGATAACATTGTCCTCATAGATCGAGCATGTTCACAAAGAAATACATCTCTCTTTGTTGTGACTGTTGGATGGTTTATGAAATAAACCTATGGGTTCTAGGGGTCAGCTCCCTTAATTTGCCTCATTGTTTTGGTGGAAGCCCACAATATGTCTGAATACATACACAGACATGATTATCCACCTAAACATCTACTCACCGAGTGTGTGACTTTGTGCACAATATTGTATGTGTATGCAGTATGCTTCATATGCTCTCTAGTGTAGCTAAAAGCAAGGAAGCTGTAACCTTACCACTTAAGCTGAAAAACAATAATATTATAGCACAGATACCTGCCTCTCTCTGGCACAGAACCGAGATTTCAATGCAGTTTTTTTTGCAAGCATATTTTCACATTCCTGCCCCTTACAATTTTATATTTCTTTGCATTTGATACAAAAAAACCTAATTATTGAGAATTATTTCTAAGCCAGCACTATACCACCAGAGCTAATATATATAAAGTGTGTACATTTAGAAACTTTTATCTTATCCTAGTAACAGAATTGACTCGAAAAGCAGTCCAAACAGTTATCTGTTTAGTATTGTTCCTAGTTAGCTGTTCTCTATACCACTCATGCTGGCTGTAGAAAAAACAGGATCACCACTAGGGGGAGCAGAGCCGTGAGCAGTTTGCCTCCAATGCCCCTCCCCTTAAAAATAAAGGTTAATGGCAGCACACTTGATGGACTTGGGGGGGGGGGGCTGCAGGGGCTTCCATGATGGTGTGTAGAAAATCATTCGTGCATAGAGACAGTGAATACTGGGGTCAGGGGTATGGCCAATAGGTGTGTGCACACTGTGTGAAGACTACATGGACAGAAACTTGTATTGGCAACAACATGAAAGCCTTTTGTACAGAATCCAATTCTTATATGTATTTAAATGTAACTTACTGAAATATCCAATATATAAATCCCAAATGCACTCACACCTGGTAGGGTGCAGACATCTCAAAACCCCCACCCCTAGGGGTATAGGAATACAGTATACAGACAAGATGAGAGAGTCTCACTCCAGAAGTACATGTGTTTAAGGGTGAACCACAAACATCATTTGATGTTTGTGGTTCACCCTTAAACACATGTACTTTTGGAGTGCGACTCTCTCATCCTGTTTGTAAACTTACTGAAATAGTATCTAACAAGGCGCAGGTTTTCTGGGGAGGAAAACTTTAAAATTAAAAGTAAAAAAAATAAAAATAAGTTTAGTTGACCATTAATCATTGCTACTTTGCTCATTAAACTTGTGTTTAAAATATGACTGTTATCTTTGTGGTATAACCACCGTAAGGGGTGATAACAAGGATGTTATATTTTCTGCTTCCTGTTTCATACACAATTTTCTGTTCTATTGAAATGCTCATCAGCTGAGAAAAAAAAGAAGTTATCAATTTGTCTTAGTCCGTATTGTAGCACATGATATAAATATTATATTATATACATATTATATTATCTGTGATTGTTCTTTGTTGCTGGATGATTTTAAAACGTTGGTCTTTTTCGTGCTCTCTATTGATTTACTGTTTCCATCTGTCTCTTTGAAAAATAAACCTTTCACCAATGCCCAGAAATCTTTTGACATGAAATAATAGATGAAGGGGTCAATGCAGCTGTTCAGGGAAGTTATGGACAACGCGATCGCATACGAAATATAAAGTTGGTTGTGTTTTTCCCATTCATGTTCCAGGTAATGAAGTAATAGCAAGATGTTGCTTGGAGTGAAGAAAAGAATAAACATTAGCAGTACCAAGACAATTAGTTTTATCACACGCCTGTGAGAGTCTCTGCTTCTGACTAATGCTACGAGAACTAGTACGTAAAAGAAAATAATTATTCCCAATGGTATTGCAAATCCTATGGTAAAGATTCCCAAGAAGGAATAAGTATACCAGTCGTAGCCACTGCAAAGGGGCCAGATTTCATGGCAGGTAGTAATACATGGTATTTGAAAGTCTTTAGTTTGAGGGACAAGAAGAAACACCATCATTCCCGCTGTGACAACCACCCAGATGGCAGTAGAAATCCCAATTGAAGATCCCCATCCCCGTAACCATATTCTAGAAAAAGGATGCACCAAAGCAATGTATCGGTCAATGCTGATAGCCATAATAAATCAAACAGGACCGGACAAGTTTCCATAAAATATTGCTGTGACAACTCTGCATGCTGGTTCCCCAAAAATCCAGTCATTTCCTAAGAAGTGGTATGTGATCTTAAATGGTAAAGCCATCATGAACAGCAAGTCGGCCGCAGCCAGATTAATTAGAAGTAGGGTGGATGGAATCTTCTTGGTCTTGAACATGAGCACCCAGAAGGCTATGCCGTTTGCTGGGAGTCCTAGAATTAGTACGAAAGTGTATATTGTTGGTATTATTAAGGTTGTCACTGTAGACTGCAATTGATTTTTAATCTCTCCCTCAAGTTCTGAAGAATTACAGTAACGAGGTTTAAACGTCCTTGAACTCTTTCCAGCTGAAAAGAATTTTAAAACAATCAATGTCTAATATACCATAACTTATATGATAAAATATACTCCTTATAACAGTCCCATACACACTGATACTTGTTTTAACCCTATTAAAGGCCTCTTTATCAGGAAATAGCATTTTACACACTGCCATATGCTCTACAGTATATATCCCATCAAACCAATTACAAGCCAAACCCACATAGTATATATTAATATTCACAGTGCTTGCACCGAAATTTAAAGGGGAACCTAACTTTACCTGGTGAGGACCTAAAATGCTAGGTTATAGCCTCTAGGAAAACAGCAGATTGGTAGAAAACCTGCCCCTGAGATTGTTTATTGCTCTGTTTATTTCAAGATGACAACCAAGCATTTTAAAACTTTACACTGGGTATCGCAGAAGGGAGGGAAAGGGGTTCAGTAGCTCTCTAGTTTCCCTTAAAATCATCCCCTACACAAATATATTTTATATATATTTATATGTACAGGTACATGTTTAGACCTTTAGGACCATATTTACATAATTTCAGTTTTTCTCCATAGCGATGCTTTGGCTTTATCTTCCCCCATATTACAGGATTTCACTGAACAATAACCATTGCTTTTAGAGAACTAATCAGATGCCTTTCCTTCCCTAAATGGAAGGTTGCAGGGTTTTCATTCTCTTTTAGGCCTGCATGTGCTTCGTGTGCGTTGGTGCCTGCTTGCGATGTGTTCCCAATCATTATCGGGGATCAGAGCACATGCGAATCGCACCAAAAATGGTGATCACTTGTGCACGGATCCGAATCGTATCACAAATGGCAACAATGCACCTACAGGGCGATGCACAAACAGGCGTACTGCTCCTGTTTTGGAGCTTAAGTCACGCTAACCAATGTTATATCGGTTAGCGTGACTCCAAAGCCTTCAATGCAGTGGCTGCTAATAGCTAAAATAGCTGAAAAAGAAAAAACGTCAGCTAGCGATGCTCCGAGAGCCGCTATTAGCATATAACATCGCTGGGCTGTTTGCACCGGTTTGCCGATAGGGTCTCTTGGTGCATCGCCCTGCTAGTGTGGCTACTTTAAGGGCTAGGCCACACTGCTGCGGTTTTTTTGCGCTTGTGATTGCGCTTGCGATTTTACAAAATCATTGAAAACGAGGCAATGCAAAAAAAACACGTTTTTCGGTGCGTTTGCGATTGCGTTTTGCGTTCTGCATTTTTAATCGCAATCGCATGCGTTTTCCTATACTTATTGAAGAAATCGCAATCGCAAATGCAAAAAAAATCGCACATGAAATCGCATGCTATTGCGATTGCGTTGCAGTGTGGCCTTGCCCTAATTGGGGAACACTGGTGTGCTCTTTTAAAAGCACTAGTGTGGCCTACCCCTTATTTCATCACTTTAACTGAATTTTTACGAGACCTATGGGCTGCAAACTTTTTTTGATGGGATTTTTATACCACACAGACAAGGTATTTACAATACTGTAGTCAATAACGAGACTGTATAACCTAAATGGATGAACTGCCCCTTTCCTGTTATGGCTTCAGGATATCCCTTTTCCTGCATTGGAATTTGTGATTGCCACAGCCAGCCAAAAGGGGGTCTGCTCATGTGCTGGCAACAGTGTATATCCTTATAATAGGCACAACTTTGGTGACGCCTTTAATGATGTAACCCCCCTCCAATTTACATTTGAAAGTATATTAAAATCCACAGCCCTTGTACTATTTTGCTAGTTCCAAAGACACACAATACAAACGCAAAAAACTATTTAGAAAAAAAATAGGATAAAAATGCTCTTTAAACCTTTTTCGATACTTAGGGCTCCACTCTAGGGGGGATTTTGTAAGTTGGTGAACCACTCTGTGCCACCTCTGAACAGCCCCTAACCCCACTGACTCCTGTCCTGATCCTCCCATAACTGGGTCACTTATGAGGTTCTGCACGTAAAGTTCCTCAATCTGGACACTGATCAATTTATAATTTCCTTGCTATTACATTTCGTTACTATAGTCATAGGAAACAGGAAAGAGTTGAATAAGATTGTGGTTGCAGCATGGACGTTCCCAATTTAATAACATTAAAAAATAATAATATGAGGTAATAGCGGTTATTGCAAAATAGAAAAGGTGAATTGTAAATGTGTCAACAGGAAATACCATAGTAGGAAGCTGCTTGTGATAAGACTGAAGTTTTCTAAACATGTTAAAGGTCTTATTTTTCCTTTTTTTTTTTAAAGGAAAGTATGAAAATCTTACTTAAAGTACAGTATAATTTCATAGCAACAAAGGTAATCCTGCACACTCCAATGGAAGTTTATATGAAATTTATTGCTGAGTGCAATGGTAAACCATGGTTAGAGGTCAGACATTAAGGATAGAAATACACCATGCACATCAGTCTTAAAAGACAATTATACTCATGTAGTAACCGACTTCTTTATGGCTCCTCCCACAATCATTGTCACTGACAATTCTCCCATCCTTGACACTGAGGAACATATGTTAATGAGGGATGGGGAGGGGCTTAAAAATTGTCAGTTACTGCATAAGTATAATTCTCCTTTAAACACCCATGTATGTTAATGCTTCATACACAGGATACACAGACAGTGTAACGTTTCGGTACACAAAGCTGTACCTTCTTCAGACAACAAGAGTATAAAGTAAAATTAAACATTAAAAATAAAAATCAGTCCAATAAATGATTGTTGCCCTAAATGAGGTATTTTTACCTTGAAACTGCAAGGTCCTGGGCCACCCTACAAGATTGGTGGCCATGCCCCTAACATACACCCCTCCCATACCCAGCACATTAGCTGTTTAAGAGACCAGTACTGAACTGGCAGGAGTTTTAAAGAGCTGATCATGGGTCCTCTTCATTCCCAGGGCCCCAGTTACATCACTGAGGACAAATGCAAGAGTGTTTCATTTTATTGTTTAGGTCCTGGACCAGAAGAGGGACAGAGTAACAACACTGTAGTGTTGGACTGGGGTTTTGGGGCCCACCAGGAAATCTGAGACCAGGGAATTAATTTAAGCCATTTTTTCTATTTTCTTGGGTGAGTGGTAGTTTAATGATGGTTTTAAAAAGAAAAGAAAGGGGGGACTCTGTCTTAGACTAGCCATGTGATGGGGCTTGTATGTGGCAAACTGCACAGCCTATCAAGGTCATAATAAATACTGCAGTTCTTAGTTTGGTTTAGTCTTCCTTTATACACATAGAGCAGGGTAGTTATAGCTTTTCTTTCAATCTTCTTGAAATTTGTTAAAAAATTTATCAGACTTAATAGTGGGTGGTGGTGTCTGTCTGTCAAAGATGATGCTACACAGCACTATACAGGGATATGACCATGAAATTGTTTTATACCACCTGAGACATGCAAGTTAACTGGCCTCCCTCTATTCATGAAGAGACCTACAGTAAGGGAAGTCGGGCTCTGCAAGAACCATGTCTTCCCATCGCCAGGTCAATGACTGAAGAACAGAGTGAAGCTTCATCAGACCAGCAAAAAGAAAATTAAGGTAATTTTAATATCAAATTGAGGGTGTCCCTGGATCCTTTTATTGTAAAGGAAAAGTGAAGGTAGGGGGAAATTAAAATAACTGTCCTTTATGACACATAAAGGATTTAATGAAGAAAAATTGCAGCTGCAGTGGTTTGTAAAAAGACACAGGCAACCAACGCAAGCAATGTACCAATGTGACTGAAATACTTTTGCCCTACTTTTTAAATGACTGCAAACAGGTTTTAAAGGATGTGTATAGTAAAGAGTGCCAAATCATTTTCCAACTAATAAGGATTAATTACCACACCTATCTTTTTTTTTAAGTTTGTCTCCACAAAAACCACCCTAAACGCTCAATTTAAATCTTCTAAAACAGCCCCAAAATGTACCAACCTTCGTTCCCTCATCCCAGACCTCCTTTGCTCATGTTCCGTAAAAATATTGTTTAGGGTGTGAGGAGGTTGTCTTACCATTTATAAAGCTTTTTTTTCTAAAGCTATTTGCAGCCACCAAGGGAACCGGACGGGGGGAGGGGGATCACTGGGTGAATGCTATTGGCTGTTTGGAGGCACAGATCATCTCCACTGCACATGCTCCTCACTCTAGCTGTGCCTCAGATTTTGTGAGGGGCTGGGCAGAGTGAGGAGACATGCATACTAACTAAGAGTGAGCTGAAAAGGACATGAGGAGATCTGGTGACAGGGAGCACTGAGAGCAAAAAGGGATCAAGTTTCTGACAGCACTTAAAATATAGAAAGGGATAAAGGCAAGTCATTTTTTAAACTTTGGTGACCCTTTAAGAGCTGCAATGTACCAAGAACCCCAATATGCTTTTTTTTTTTGTAAAAAAAACTATTTTCTATTCTTTGCAGTGGTAACATCTGAATGGAAGATTCTACCAAGCACTACCTGAGACTCCCTGACTATTGTTAAAGGGCATGTCCACCCCTTTTTAGGATTTTTGTTATATAGTAGGTCTCCCTCCCCAGCCCCAACCGCTATTATAGTTTTAGCAGAAACCCCCCTATAATTACTTACCTTACCTCTTTCCTCTGGCATACTGTTTCGGCCCTCTGCAAGCTGGGGGCCGGACCAGCAGCCACGTCCGTGATTGGCTGAGAGGCAGCCGAGGAAGAGAGGTAAGGTAATGGTCAGGGGAGTTACTGTAAAAACAATTAAAGCAGTTGGGGCTGGGGGAGGGGGGAGACCTACTATATAACAAAGGGTTTTTACACTAGGGAGAGGGAGAGCAAAACGTATGGGAGAGGGAGGGAGAGGGGGGGGAGGGCTGAACTGTGCATGGCAAAATTCTCCTGGAGGAGAGACAGGAGGCAGAGTCCATATAGGACAGTTGGACAGTTTTTTGGACTTTGGGGGAACATCGCAGGGCAGCCATTTGGAGCTGAGATGTAATGTAAGGATTTTATTACACTACTCAGTGGGTTAAATTATAATTTTTGGGGTGAACATGCCCTTTAATGTTCCTTCATAATAAAAGTGTCTTTATATATCCCTGAGTCTACATGTGACCCCTTTACCTGATGAAAATAATTGGAAATAGTAAAATGTACAGTATTTTTTTGTAACATTACAAGAATGATCTTACCTTTACTACATCCAGCTTTGGAAACAACTGCAAGAGGAAGAACAAGAATCAATGTAAAAAGAATGCACAAATCCTTTTTAAAGTGCTGCACGGACATGATTCTGTCCTTTCGGTGTCTGTACTGTAGCTCTATCTCTATTTCCACATTTCATACAGTATCACATGATCAACTGTAACCAGATGTATTTCCCCAGTGTTGTGACTCATAAACCCAATGAGCTGAACAAGATATTCTTAAAGATGTACTGTATCCCACATCTTGTGTTTTAAGACGTATTGGTGCGATGTGGTTTTAATAATAAGTCCTGTTACATTTTTAACATGGAGAGGAAGTACTATTGTTTTTTTTGTTTGTTTTTCTTCGCCTCTTAATGAACAGTAATATAGACAAAGTTAAAGGAAGCAGGTTTCGGGAAATTTAATTTAGTTTTGTTGAATCAAATTATCAAGCATGAACATCAAATAACCTGTAAAGAATGGGATAATCAATTACTGTGTGTGGTTCTGTCTTTTTTTAATTTTTACTAACGTTCATTGTATTATCTAATAAATTGAAATGTGAAAAAAATCAGACATAAGTGCACCCAAGTATGGCTGGATTACACCAACTGGTCTGATCACTCACTAGTAGTGCAACAAGGAATCACCCCCCCTTTTGTTTTTTCATCTACAGAGTTTGCCTAGGGGGCTGTGTCTGTAGGAGAAAAGAAGTTGGGCCCCACTAATCGCAAGTTACCTAATTAATTTTCCCAGTGAACAACATTTAAAGGAGAACTAAACTTAATTTTTGTTAATCCTAATGTGAAAGCTTTTCTACCCAGAATACCTATACATTGAAAGATTCTTCTCTAGTTATTTGCATTTAGTAGATATAAGTAATAGATTTTGTAACAAAGGAGGCTTCCATTCTGTTGCCAGTACAACTCATAACCCATGTTGGCTTCAAAGAGCCACACCCCCTGACCCCAGGATTCACTGTCTCCATGCACAGAGTTTCTAGGGAAAGATAAACAGGGAACCAAAGTGTTGCCTCCCCCACCCCCTATCAGGGTATAGCTGCCCTTTGCCTACCTTAAGCTGGGTACACACCATCCAATAATTTGGCCAGACCAACTGACAGTTCAGTGTCGATCGGGCCAAAGATATTGGAGGGTTCCTTTGCCCGCGACCGCAGACCGTTCCGTTCCGTACTGGACGAACGAACAATTGGACGTGTCTGAAAGCCACGGGTGTTCGTGCAGTACTCTACACGCATGGTTGCGGTGAATGATCGACCATGGCTACTTTTTCCTGGCCGACCGGTTGAAAGTGGCAAATTGTCGACCAGGAGGAAGGATCTATTTGTGTGTAGCCAGTTTTAGATCAGATCAAAATTTGTGCATTTGTATAGAATGAAACAATCTTTTTGTACTGTCTAATCACAAATATCGGGAAAACAAAATCATTGTGCCCTTTCGTGTGTATGCAGGATCATACATCCAGACATTCAGGGTGAGGAAGGACATGGGTTGGGCCTAAGCATGCCTGCCCTTAACTATCCAAGCCCCACACTACTCCAGGACAATGTTCAGCAATCTGGAACTGCAGGCACCTCAAAATGGGTTGTCCCTGGTTTAAACAGGATTGGAATGTATGTAGGATCGTAATGATAGAGACAGAAAAGAGAGGAACTATGAATAACAGCAATACACAGATAACACTGCCATCATTAAGTTGTTTTTTTGTAATACCTTTTTTCAAGGTATATTACAATAAAAGTCTACTTATAATGTTCTGGTGATTTCACATGTAATGGGGACCTGAAATACTATGGGGGTTATTCAATAAAAGTTCTTATCATTAAAAATGGTGCTAACTTTGCCCCAACCAATCAGATATTATATAACATTTGAAAGCTAACATCTGATTGGTTGGGGCAAAATTAGCACCATTTTTAACGATAAGAACTTTTATTGAATAACCCTGATAGTTTATAGTTTCTAAATGTACCTGCGTTCACAGTTGAGTTGCTGGTGGAGCACCATGTAAATGCAGGGTTTGTAGGAACAAACAGACCAAGACGTCACAAGTTCTAATTCCCTGGTTCACTTATGGGCAAACTACAGCTCTCCAGATGTTTTAAAATTACAACTCCAGGCATTCCTATGCTTCCCTTTGTAGTTGAGGAATGCTGGGTGTAGTAGTTTTCAAACATCTGGAGAGCCACAGTTTGAGGATCACCGCCCTAGTTTATGAAACAATATAAAATAGTCTACTGCCTGAGTTTATTGCTTTTTTTGTTTGTTTCCATGTTTTTAGAAAAATACAAAATTTCTACATATATTATATATAGCAGCACTGTTATTTATTTACCAACAAACGTAAATTGCTGACAGTCTTCTAGTAGTAATACAAAATAGTGAACTGATTTTACTGAAATGTACTTCTATTTATTGCAAGTTCACTGGTGGCGTGCTCTGCTAAAGTGCTGGGTTAGGAAAAAATCAGACTATTGGGACATAGGCTCGATTCTCCATAATCCCTTTTTTTGTTTTTATTATGAGTCTAGCAAAAGGTAAAGACTCTACATGTGCCAGATATGTACGTATTAGCCCCCGTGGCATGGAGGTAGAAAGCTTTCCTTTTAGAAAGACACAGTATAGAAGGTTGCTGGTTCGATTCCCCATACTTTTTGCTGAAATGTTAAATGCGTACACTTAGTACTAGGGGTCAGCTCCCATAATTCACCTTATTTGTGTTCCCAAATAAGGTGAATTATGGGAGCTGACCCCTAGTACCCACAGGTTATTTTCATAAATCACCCAGCATCCAGGGAGAGATGAGATACAGCTTGTTGTGTGCTTGTGAATGTGCTCTGTCTATTGGGACAATGTTGTCTGGGGACTTTAGTTCTCCTTTAAATACATATCTCATTTACAAAGAGAAACTCTTAAAGAAAAGACATTTCTATCAACTTTTCCACTTTTTTCTTCAACTTGGGTTTATAATTTTAAATGTCTTGGGTTTTTATTTAGCTTTAAAACTAATCAGTGTGTTATAAATGCCTTTGTTGTGACATTTCTCATTTATCCAGGTCATGGTATACCTGTAAGATTCAGTTAGATCAACTGGCATTGAAGTTAAGTTCTTGAAAACATTTCACAATTCATCTTTATTATTTTATTTTATTATGGTTATTATATTATCAGGGTATTGTATAGGTTATTAGCGAACGGTATATTCGAGGGTTTGATAGTGTACTAGTTACACTAGTACACTTTAATGCCTTTGACATGGGAGACCAGGGTTCGAATCCTGGGTAGGGGCAGCTATACAAATGTTTGGATTATTATAATACCCTAGTAATATAATAACCATATAATAACCTAGTAATATAATAACCTAGTAATAACATAACTCTATAATAACCATATTACTAGGTTATTATAATAATCCAAACATTTGTATAGCTGTCCCTAGCCAGGATTCAAACCCTGGTCTCCCATGTCAAAGGCAGTGTCTTTAACCAGTACACTATCCAGTACATTCGATAATTATCAAATTTATGATTGAACGTCTGGAAACATCGAAATTCTGAGAAATCCGGGTCTGGGATAGTTTGAGAAGTCCGAGTCCGTTCGAACTCATAAAGTTTGGCTCGAACTCAGGCTCCAGTTCGAGTTCTAGTACATCCCTAATAGCCATACTGAATTTGGCTGTTACTGTATGTGACTACTGCTGTCCATTTAAAGGGCAACTAAATACAGTATTAGAAGTCAGTAGTGGTCATAATTTTAACCCTCGACTTATACTCGAGTCAATCTGCTTATACACGGGTCGACCTATACTCGAGTATATACAGTATTTCTTGATTCCACAGTAAAAGGCATCAGAGGCACAAATATTCTGACTTTCTTAAAAAATCTAATGGTTCTTTTGATTGATTAAAGAACAAAGGACATAAGGGTCAACCCTGTCTTGTACTACTGGAATTTATAAAGGGATTTTATCTTCCTGTTTCATATTGGAAGATAGTAATTTTGAAGGAGCATACAATTTTAATATTTCTTGTTTAATCCAACAAATTTAACTTGCCCAAGGCCCTTTTTTAATAATTCCAATTTAGAAATCAAAATCCTTAATCTATATAGAGTAGTTATTTCTAGTGCCCAATTCATGTTAAAATAGTAGATTCAAACACTTTTTTCATTCTTACATCCTCACATAGGTAGGAGTCTGCAGATAATGGTCACCCCTGTCTTGTACTACTGGAAATGTTAAAGGAATCTGATTTCATATTCGAAGATAATAATTGTGCAGTAGCATATAATGTGAATATTACTTGTTTATTCCAACCAGATTAAACTTGCCTTGGAATATTCCAAATATATGAAGCCTCATTGATCTGCTCCTAAGGATTCATATGTATGTGCCAGTTAAAGGGCATGCCCTCCCTCAAATCGATATTTTACACATAAATAGAGCACCCCCAAACTGTTGTACTTACAGTGATCAAAATTCTTTGAGCAGAAAATCCTCCCAATCATTGGCAGTGTAACAGTACTTCCTCTGAGTGATGCGGAAGCTCAGATAGCTGTGCGCACACTCAGGGGCTGTAGCCTCAGGTAAACCTGATGTCACAGCCAATGACTGAAGGGATTCCTCCACTGAGCATGCCCCAAAGCTCTCTGAGCGTACATGGTGCTCAAGGGAAGTGCTATTACACTGCCAATGATTGGGAGGATTTTCTTCAAAAAGATGTACTTTTTAACACAAAAGTGCAGCAGTTATCTGGCACACTGAAACTGAAAATTTGAGAGATTGTGTGAGATAAAAATCAATTTGCAAGCAGATAATATTTGTGCTAAGATCGAGTTCACTCCATTATCCTTCTCTTGCAGCTCTGCATTATGTTGTTTCTATACATGTAATAGCATCACATAGCTTTATGGAATCCATTTTGTATTTTATCCACCATTTTATGTTACATCATATGTTATAAGTTAAATTCATAAAACTGTATTTCTTGTATAATTTTTTTTACCTAAATGTTCTCCATACAAGCTTATTTTCCCCTCCTTTATCCACACTCCTCCTGTTTTGTCTTTCAATCCCCGGGAAGAGACACAGGACCATATTTATAAACCTGCGATACCACGGGTTAGTTAATTTACATTTAGATCGTTATCATAGATTTACGATTGTAATCGTAAATTTACGATCGGTATCGTAAATTTACGATTGTTAAACCGATTGTTAATTTCCGATCGGTTTAACAAACATAAATTTATGATACCGGTCGTTAAAGTCGTGGTTTCACTAAAAAGTGATACCGCAGCTTTATAAATATGGCCCACAGTCTGTATATCCTTATCTCTCTCTATAAAACCTGTAACACAAAACAATATAGTCGAGATATAGAATTTAAGGCATAAATAAACCTGTGTCTAAGAGTCTTTGCTCCTGGACACCATAATAAGATCATTTACTGATTCGCCATTATTTGGGCACTAGGGGTTTGTGCTAATCTCTGGGGCGAATTTACACCTCAGTAGCCTGTAGGCCCAAAAAGCCAATATCCTTTGCCCCATTTATAATCGTTAACGTAAATTACCGATAACAATTGTAAATTACTGATATGTGTGGGACTAGAGTTGGACACAAAACCGAAGTTGAACCCGAGTTCGAGCCGAACTTTATGAGTTCAGACAAACTCAAACTATTTCGTAGTCTAACTAGTTCGATTTTCGGGATTATTTTCAAAAATCTTCGAACATTCCAGAATTTGCAAACATACAAGGATTTTCGAAGATTCTGTAAGCCTCGAACGGCCGATTTCGAAAACCCCTGAACGGGCGGAGATTCTCGAAATCCCCTCTCACAAATTACCGAATAGCCGACAATCCCGCGGCCAAAAGTTTGCAGCACGAAACCGGGACCCCCTCTCCAGAACTTACAAGTGTTATTGTGGCCCTGATAAGGGCCCTTTGGGGCATTAGGGGTCCCGCAGCTCGAACCGGGACCCCCCTCCCCGGCACTTATAAGTACCCTTGCGGCACTGACAAGTGCCTTTGTGGAAGGTCCTATAGCTCGAAACCAGGACCCCCCTGGTTCTAAAAAGGACCTCGACAAAGGCTCTCGACATCTTCTTGTCAGTGACACCAACTCCGCTGATGTCGCCTATGAAGGGCGATGTCACGCAGCCGCCAGTGACACCACCATCGCTGGTGAAATCAACGTATTTTATTAAAATATGATTAGGTAATGTGTGATGATATGATTGCAAGCATTGAAATCACAATTGGATACCTATATAAAGAGCTGCAAACCTCTGTGTAGCTCAGAAGTCATCGCAGCTGATGGCAAAAGAAAGAAGACTTCTGATGAAGAGGTGGGCAACACCAGCAACATTGATGTCGCCAGTGGCGATGGTGTCACTGGTGGCCACAGTGACATCATTTGGCCTTGGCGACATCAGCGGAGTTGGTGTCACCAACAAGAAGACACTGAGACCTGAAAAGGTCCTTTTAAGGACCAGGCGTCCTTGTTTTCGAGCTACAGGACCCCCCACTTGTCCGCACTTGGTTACTTGGTTGAAGCTGAGGGACTCCTTAAGCCCCAAAGGGCCCTTGCCAGGGCCACAAGGGCACTTCTAAGTGCCGGGGTGGGGGGGTCCTGGTTTCGAGCTGCAACACCCCTTAAGCCCCAAAGGGTCCTTGTCAGGGCGACAATGGTCCTTGTAAAGAACCGTGAGGGGTCCCGGTTTCAAACTGCGAGACCCACAAACATGCGGGCGCGGGATTGTCGGTCGTTCAGCAATTCGCGAGCGATAGATTTCAGAAATCCCCAGCTGTTCAGGGATTTTCGAAATCAGCCGTTCGAGTTTTACCGAGTTTGGAAATCCTCGAATGTTCGATCGAATGTTCAAGGATTACCAAAAGCGGCAATAGTTCCAAACTATTTAACCCCCATTGACTTTAATAAGTCCGTTTTAAAACTTTCAAACTTTTTTAGAAGTTCGAAAACGGACCGAACTTTATGAAGTTCTCTATGTGGGAAACAGCTAGTCAGTAAGGAAGTGTCAATCACCTTTGCAGATCCCAGCCCCCACACCGCACTGCACACTATATGTAGAAATGGCTCATTCTATAAAAGTTAAAAGCAACGCTTATTATCTGTTAATATTTCTGTGCCTGCAGCAAACAACCAATCATGCAGTCAGCTGCTCTTTGTGCAGATCCAGCACTCCCACCATACACACATACACGCTACCCTTCAAACTCATGTCAGCTAAAAGAAAATCTTATTTAATTCAAGCAGTGATTACAGCTGCCAATGCTGCTTACCTTCCTATATCAAAGCAGTTTCACTTTCAATATAGCACAAACTCACAGGGTGAATACTATTGGCTGTTTGAAGGCTCAGATCATCTCCACTGCACATACTCCCCACTGTGCCCTGGGAAGGGCTGAGCACGCAGGGAGAGTTAGTGCATACTAACCAGGAGCGAGCTGAACAGGACACAAAGAGACTTGTTCAAAGGGAGCACTGACAGTATAAAAGGAAAGTTACTGGCCACTCTAAAAACAAAGAAAACTATAAAGGCCATGGATAAAGTTAGTATCGCTTTTTGTAGAAATGGCAAAGTTTGAGCTCACAATTTTACCGTT
Organism: Hymenochirus boettgeri; assembly: GCA_019447015.1. Classification (NCBI taxonomy): domain Eukaryota; kingdom Metazoa; phylum Chordata; class Amphibia; order Anura; family Pipidae; genus Hymenochirus; species Hymenochirus boettgeri. The sequence goes on from CM033471.1 coordinate 41,787,327, forward strand.
TTCTTGAACTCTTGCTGGATATTTAAAAGCACACTTTTCACTATTACAATTTGGAATTTTTCCACTGCAAAGTTTGGATTGGGGATCAGTACTTATCAGATATTTGCTTATTAGCAAATGTTAGAAAAACCTGTATTTGTGTATGGATCGCTTTGATGAATGCAATCTGTACCTGACCACCAGTGTATGAAAGGGGGGTGCTCCTAGGACACTCCACAGATCAAAAGAAACCATCTGACATTACAGGAATTCCTCTTCTGCTGTGGCTCTTCAATAACTAAGGGTACCAGCTCCTACTGGCTCTCAAATACAACCACAGGGTTAATTTTTCCTAATCTCCGCATTGGTTTCAAGCAGTTAGAATGTGCCCTCTGGTCTCTACTAATGGCAATCAAGTTTTTCAAAAATATCCAAGTTTTCAGCATGTACCAGTCCAGAATGTACCACCTAGCCTGGTATTCACTTGGCATGTAATGGGTTAAAGCAGGGGTGCCCAACCCAGCCGATTGCTGAGGGCCGCACTAGCTGCACTGAACACTGTAGGGAGTATCACTGGGTTAAAGTATGTATTTACCAGTAGTGAATTTTTCATTTATATGTTCTTAGAGAGATTTTATTTAGCTTAAGTAGAAAGTTTTGTGAAACCTAGATGCTTTTTGTCCAGACAGAAAATAGCTGCTGTCTAAGCCTGAAATGCTACTTACAAAAATTGAAGGGGAAAAAAAGGTTTTGTTATGAACTCTAACTACCAGTGTGATGTTCAATTGAACAAATAAAAATAATTTTTACAAGTAACATAATATAGTTTCAGAAAAGTTCCTCAATTTGGACTCTATGTGGCGCTGTTGGTTAACAAGGTAAAAAAATGTACTTTGAAATATTTATATTCAGCAGACATTGCAGATCAGTAAGGGGCTGTTATGAGTCTTTTTTTAACATTATTAAATGCCTTTGTTTGAAGGTAGAGAAGTATTTTCTAATACATTACAGATGAAAATACAGTATGTGAATCCAAATGAAGGACTACAGAAAGGCAAGTAAATCAACTTTTATTTTTCTCTGGAGCAGTTTGTGGGCAGGTTCAGAATTCAATATAGGAAAAAGTAAAACAGGGATCTGTAATAGGGAATATTGCAAATGATTGGACTCTGAATGTTGAGAAATGATCACAAAAAAAAATATCTTTTTCTTATGATGGAAAACATGATATACTAGATTCATTTAGAACATTAGCTTTTCAAATTTAAATAGAAAGCCTATCAGCCCTGTTTTCCAAGAGACCCAGGGAGTAACCAAATCACTGCTGGTTAGCCTGATTTTAGCCCCTAGCTGGCGTCTGCTGCACGTGGATAGCAAGAGACACTTGCACAGTAAGCACAGTTTTGAGGGTTATCGAACATTTAAGGTTATTTTCAAGGATTAAAGGGAATGTCCACCACTCTGATCAAAAAAGCATATATAGTAGAATACCCCCCAAAACCTAGAGTTCGTTTTATAGAAAACGTTTAAATCGTCTCCCACACAGTGCTATTATACTTACATTGTCCTCCTCGCTCCACCGCCGCAGCTCTGCACGTCCGGGTAAGGCAGTCAGTGTTGGCTGTGACAGTGACTGCCATTCCCGGTGCAGTCTCCATTGTGGTTGCTTGGGAACACAAAAAGAACAGAGCAGCCACAATGGAGACTGAGTGAGGAACCCGGAAGCGGTGGTGGAGCGAGGAGCTTGTAAGTATAACAACTTTGTGTGGGAGCTGAATTAAACGTTTTTTATAAAACGAACTCTAGGTTTTGGGGGGTAATCTACAATATATGCCTTATTGACTAGAGGGGTAGACAGTCCCTTTAACGAAAATAACGAGGGTTACATTCGGTAACCCTCAAAAATGCAGTCTGAAGATGGAACGTTCAAATTTTAGGGTTCCGTGTCGGATTCAGGTCTGAGTTGGACCCAGATCCCATCTCTACACATTAGTAGTTTAATGATTGTTCAGCTGAATGTGGAAATTAGGCTACCGTGAGGTTTTTAAGATACAGATTCTTTGTGACAAAAACATTTAGTTATTGTTATAGAAGAACCTGCTCTATCTGAAACAGTAACTTTAAATAGGTAAATTTAAAAAATGTAATTAATACTGAATGTATTAATGAATGTATTAATGAGTTCGAGCCAAACTATTCGAGTTCGAACGGACTCGGACTTCTTGAACTGTCCCGGACCCAGATTTCTCAGACTTTCGATATTTTCCAGACTTTCCATAATTATCGAATGTTCAAGGCGTGCACGTAAATATCGAATTATCGAATCTGCGAGTAAAATGTCTATTATACCTATACGCGAGTAAATATCGAATTATCGAATCTGCGAGTAAAATGTCTATTATACCATACGGCGATAATATGGAAATTATCGAATCTGCGAGTAAAATGTCTATTATACCAATACGCAAGTAAATATTGAATTAACTAATATGCAAGTAAAATGTCTATTATACCTATAAGCAAGTAAATATCGAATTATCGAATCTGCGGGTAAAATGTCTATATACCAATACACGAGTAAATATCGAATTATCGAATCTGCGAGTAAAATGTCTATTATACCAATACGCGAGTAAATATTGAATTATCGAATCTGCGAGTAAAATGTCTATTATACCAATACGCGAGTAAATATCGAATTATCGAATCTGCGAGTAAAATGTCTATTATACCAATACGCAAGTAAATATTGAATTAACTAATATGCAAGTAAAATGTCTATTATACCTATAAGCAAGTAAATATCGAATTATCGAATCTGCGGGTAAAATGTCTATATACCAATACACGAGTAAATATCGAATTATCGAATCTGCGAGTAAAATGTCTATTATACCAATACGTGAGTAAATATCGAATTATCGAATCTGTGAGTAAAATGTCTGTTATACCAATCTGTGAGTCGTTCATGGGATAATTATCGAATGTTCGAACACGAAAGCTCGAAAGTAGCGCATGTGAGAGTTAAATAAATTTTTTGAAAGTCCTGGATATTGGAACATGTTCCCCAGACCATTTCCCAGGTCCCACAGCCATTTACATTAAGTTACCATTGATGTTTTAATTGACTTTCATTTGAACTTTTGGAAATATTTGACTCCCATTGACTTTCAAGGTGTCCCTTTTCGAACTTTCGAACTTACCATATAGTTCGAAAACAGACCAAACTTTTGAAAGTTCGTCCATCTTTATTCAATACTATATAAATATAGCTGTATCTCTAAATTCCAAAATCATCAGTATTATGGTGAAATCATTTTCAATTGTGTTTACACATTTCCACATGCTCAGTACTTAACTCTAGCCATCTTCTTCTCTCCCCTGACAAAAATGTAAAGTAACTACTTGGTGAGCTGCCTATGAGCTCTATGTACTTAAGACCGAGCAGCGAAAAATCCATTTGTCAAGTTGCCACTCACTGGGAGGAAGGGCTGCAAAGAAAAGAAAATTATATTTTGTTCATTAATCAGTCAGAATTAAATATGTTTTACTTGTAAATTCTAACTTGTTTTTGGTATTATATGTATGCAGTATCAGGGATAAAGAGAGTGACGTATGGCAACAGAGAACCATGGTCAAGAAGGAAAGCAAAATTTGGCAATGTAAAGTCAAAGAAAAGAGAACACCACAAGCATCTCGAACTTGCTGTGGTAATTACCAATAAGTATGAACCTACCATGTTATTCTGGATCCTGTATAGGGTCTCAGGATGTCCAATGGAGTTGTTTAGATTGAATTGCACATTGTGGCAGGATTGTCTGGATCTGTGTTTAGATCTGCAGGTTATTACCATTTTGTCTGGATACATATAATACATGTGTCCCAACTGAGCATCTGCTTTGTGTGAGAGCCCTGCCAGGACAGATGACTGCTGGTCCCAGTAACAATGGCTGCAGCCAGCAGTGCATGTGACAGACTGATCATGTGGTCCCATAGGGAACTGCATGATTGGCCGTGATTTACTAACTGACACATTTGTCTGATACGGACGACTGAACTCGGTTGCGGCTGGCCGTCCCACACCATATTTCCAGCCGACTAATCTGTGGCAGTATTGGTTCGTTACTGGTGTTTACCCAGCTTTTAGGTTTGTGGGTGCCAACCCGTGATGCACGATGTGTACGAACGGCCGATAATCGTGCCATGTATGGGCATTTATCGGCGCATGTGTGCACGAACCTTTAGACTTTATAGATTATAACTGTATTTGGAAGTGAGTGCAAATATGGTAAAGTTTATGACTCTAACAGGGAGATTCACCCAGAGGCACAAGCTCTCTGGGCAAATCTCCTGTACCGGATTTACCAGAGGCTGTGCGATTTTGGGTGAATCTCACCCGCACATAAGTATTTATCGATAGCCATTAGTTGGTGTTTAATACTTACGTGTAAAGAGGCACGCAACCTCTGGTAAATTACTTTGAAACGGACGAACGGGTGCCTCTTCTGGTACTCGCGCTGCCGCTGCAAAGCGGGCATTAACGTTGCGCCAACCAATTGACCCTTATAATGCTTCACTAATTCAATAGTCCAAAAGCTATGGATGTAAGGGAAGGGCAGATGAATCACTTGCATGTTCAAACCCTTGGGTAGGAAGTGCTAAAGCATGACCGTGGGCTTTTAATGTCTGTAAGTCAGGAAAATGTTTTTATTCCAGGATGTATGAAAACTAAGTTTTCCAGAATTCTGTGCAGTTAGGGGGTGCTGGGAGTTGTAGTTTTAAACATGTGAAAAGTTCATTAAGAAGACACTAACTGCAAAACAGAGAATGGGATTTGTAGTTTTCAAACGTGTAAAAGGTCACAAGCTTAGGCTGTAGTAGATCTAGACAGATGCCTTAGCTACAAGATATTAAAAACTTACTGCAAACAGAGAATGCTGGGAATTGTGGTTTTCAAACACGTAAAAGGTCACAAGTTAAACACGCCTGCTCTATACCATTAGGCTGTATTATATCTAGACACATGCCTTTGCCACAGGCAATAAATAAGATACTTTGCATGTCCCTACCCATTTCTTTTAGTTTAGATTGCCTGGGTCAGTTCTCAGACCTGCAGGTTTATTCCACATAGACCCTCTATATTCTAGCTGGCAGGTAGTATAGGTAAGGGAGGATATAAGTGTGTGTTTGTTCATTTAATATGATGCGATTATTTGGTTTTTTTTTTAGGACCTTCAGACTAATTTTATTATTTCCCCCCCTGATGTTTCCTGATGGTTCCTGTGAGCACTGCAACTACACATAGCAAAACATACACACATAATTTCCACTGTGCATCAATGGGCACACTTTTGCTAGTATATATATAAAAAAGAAGACTCCAATCTGCATCAACAATATTTATTCAGGCCAACTGCATATATATAAGCAACGTTTCGGGGTAGCACATCCCCTTTCTCAAGCCATACAGTTATTCAGCCATTATGAAAGTGATAACATTACATCATTCTTGACATCATCTTAAATAGCCTCCCTGTTCCGCCCCCATTTATCTCTTAAAGGGGTGGTTACCATTAACACTTCTTTTTACAGTTATACAAACTTTATAACAATGGATATATATGCAATATGATAACGCTCATGAGAAAACGCAGGGACATGGTAACATATTATTTACAAATATATGTGGTCCCGGTTGAAACCAAGTGGATACAGTGATTTCAGTCGGTGAATCCACCACACTTCCCTTTTACGTAAGTTCTCGATTACCACCTCGTCTCAACCGTGGTGCTTCCACCAACACCATAAACTTTAAATCAGACTCTTTGTGTCCCATTTCTACAAAATGGGATGACACAGGTAACTTAACATTACCTAGATGAATATTGGACTTATGTTGAGAGATTCTCCCTTTAATGGGCTGTATTGTCTCTCCTATATAAATGAATCGACATGGACAGATTAATGCATGCACAACATAAGGAGTATTGCATGTGAATAGCCCCTTCAGTGGAAAAACCTCCCCTGTCTTGGGATGTACAAAGGTTTTTGTTTTTATAACAATAGCACATTGATTACACAATCTGCATGTGGATAGAGTAAAGAGAGACATTAATAAGATGAATGAACAATGGGACTCAGACAAGGTTGGTTCAAATCTTTCCAAAGGGGAAAGGATGGCTTTGCGATGGCTAAAAACGTACACGGATATTACTATTAAGTCTTCGGACAAAGGTGGTGCTGTTGTGGTACTCAATACTGATTATTATGTAAATGAAATTATGATGCAATTGTCTGATACCATGGCATACTTAAAATTGAATGGAGACCCCATTTGGGATCTCAAACGTATGATTGATATGTTTTTCACTAACTATACTAAAAAAGGTGTGATACATGGATCTATGAAAAAAGCTTTGATGGTATCCCATCCAGTTACCCCCCTCTTTTACACTCTGCCCAAGGTTCACAAAAACACTGTCCAGCCTCCTGGACGGCCTATAGTGGCGGGTATGGATTCCATATTCTGCCCTATGGCTGTCCTCCTGGACAGGGTTCTTGCACCACTTGTACAGAGGGGATGGTCTTATATACAAGGTATTCAACATTTTATCACTGAGCTAGCTAACGTGAAGGTTTCTGCTGGGGAGGAGCTTATTATGGCCACCCTTGTTGTAGGCAGTTTATATACCTCAGTTCCCCACACAGAGGGTATAGAGGCCTGTGAAAAGTTATTGAAAGATAGTACTCTTTATAATGAGGAACAAATGGCTTTTTTAAGGGTATGCTGGAATTGATTTTGACACAATCATACTTTAGATTTGATACCACCTTTTATAGGCAGCTGCGTGGAACCTCAATGGGTTCCAATGTGGCCCCATCATATGCCAATTCCTTCATGCTTCAGGAGGAGGAGGATCTTGTCTATGTGCTTCCACTATTTGTTAAGCAATGTTGTGCTTGGTGGAGGTACATAGACGACATCTTTTTGTTTTAGCGGGGCCACTTGGACTTCCTGGTAGAATTCCACGAACAACTTAATATGTTGCATCCGAATATTCAGTACACCATGGTACATAGTAATACTAATATACCATTTTTAGATGTGTTGGTGTTGCAGGACAATGGGTTTAGCACGGATTTATATTCAAAACCTACAAATCGTAATCAGCTGTTGATGTATCAATCCTTTCACCCCCCAAATGTAAAGATGTCCATACCCGTGAGTCATTTAAAAGAGTTGAACGTATTGTGAGTGATCCTGTCCGTAAAGAAACTCAAATTACCAATATGCGGAGAAAGTTTCAGCAGAGGGGATATCCACCTTATGTATTGAATAATATTCCAGAATCCTTTAGAAAGAAACCTAATAAACACTGTGAGAAATCGAAAAGGATACCATTTGTAACCCAATATTCTGTACAAAGTACTGATATCAATTGTATTTTGAGACGACATTGGTATATCTTAAAAGATGGGCATCCCCTGGTAGAAGAATTTTCTGTTCCTCTACTCACCTCTTATGAGAGAAACAAAACTATATCAAGCCATCTTGTACACTCAGATTTTTTACTAGTAAACAAAATAGGGAGACAGGCATTATAGGAATGTTTCCATGCAGATCGTGTAATCAATGTGCTAATGTTATAAAAACAAAAACCTTTGTACATCCCAAGACAGGGGAGGTTTTTCCACTGAAGGGGCTTTTCACATGCAATACTCGTTATGTTGTGTATGCGTTAATCTGTCCATCTGGATTAATTTATATAGGAGAGACAATACAGCCCATTAAAGGGAGAATCTCCCTACATAAGTCCAGTATTCGTCTAGGTAATGTTAAGTTAATACATACAAAAAATAGAAGCCTAGTGCACATCCAATTTGCTTATATTTTACTTAAAAATTGGATTTCGACTGAAAAAGCCTGCCCTTCTCTCTGGATAAATTAAAGCAATTAGATCAATAACTTGGCCAAATTATTTTAAGCCCAGCAACCACTTCACGGTTTGCTTTATTCTGCTGGGTCCTAACTTTCAACCTTTTTTACTTAAGTAACTTTTTTACTTCTTAGGAGACGTAATGTTAAGTTATCTATGTCATCCCATTTTGTAGAAATGGGACACAAAAGTCTGATTTACAGTTTATGGTGTTGGATGAAGCACCACAGTTGAGACGAGGTGGTAATCGAGAACTGGCATTACGTAAAAGGGAAGTGTGGTGGATTCACCGACTGAAATCGCTGTATCCACTTGGTCTCAACCCGGGACTATGATCTCCACATATATTTGTAAATAATATGCTACCATGTCCCTGCGTTTTCTCATGAGCGTTATCATATTGCATATCTATCCATTGTCATAAAGTTTGTATAACTGTAAAAGTAAATGTTAATGGTAACCCCCCCTTTAAGAGATAATTAGGGGTGGAACAGGGAGGCTATTTAAGATGATGTCAAGAATGATGTAATGTTATCACTTTCATAATGGCTGAATAACTGTATGGCTTGAGAAAGGGGATGTGCTACCCCGAAACGTTGCTTATATATATGCAGTTGGCCTGAATAAATATTGATGATGCAGATTGGAGAGTGGTGTATTTCTTCTTTTTTATATATATGGGGGGTGGAAAGCTACACCCCTGCATGAGACCGGCACCCTAACTAGAGACTATGATGGATTGAATCCGGAGTGCGGTGCAAACCACTTTTATATATATGGCTCTATATGGGGTTGGGATAAGGGGTATTTTTATTCTTGGGATTGTGCCTGTTGTATAGTGAGGTTTCTTATAGCACTATTCCTCTAGTGGCACTGCTGGATTATCTGCGACCCATAGGTCGTAATATATAATATGGTAGTGCTCTCCCAAGACAAGGTATATTTATTATCTAGTATACTCCCTAATATAAATACTGAAATCTGTTTGAAATTAATTTGTAATTTCATTTATGCATTGGTTCCCTTTGGGGCTAGTTGGTAGCCATGTTTCGGGGGACATTCATGTATGCAGCATACTTTTTATTCAGTACATTTTGGAGATTGATATTGTGTGGGGGTTTTACTTGTTAGTGGGTTAAGGTATTTTTTTTCAGACAATCTGCTAAAAGCTTGATATTCTCTGAAGGACTGCATACGTGTTAGAAATATGTAAAGCTAACTGAATTTGTTAGGTGTAATTGCACTTATGCATTGCTTCCCTTTGGGGCTAGTTGGTGGCTATGTCTTGGTGTACACACATGCATTTAGCATGTTGATTTATTTAGGAGGGTTTTGTTGGTTGGTTGGTTGGTTGGTTGGTTGGTTTTGAACTTTCTGCCATAGTGTTTATGCTAAATTTATCTTTGACTTTGTTGATGATTTTGTATTTAAAGGGGGGGAAATGTCCATTTTGATGAATAGCTGCGTCCAGGTATTTGTATTTTGATTAAAAAAAATCACACTACTTCCAAAAACCTTAGGGTATGTAGTTTCTAAAATAATCTCACTTGTTGAGGTATTTTCAATTAAAGGGCAACTGTGGTCTCAAAACATGTTAGGGTTAAATGAAAGCCTGCAGTATATCTTTTACACTGAGCCAACAATCACATCTCTGGCTGGAGCCTGTGAGAAATTACATTGGGGTGAATGTTCAAACTTCCTGCTTCCAGTAGGTTGAGTGACATCACCTGACCTCTGCCAGCCCTTTTCCCCAAGGGGAGAAGCATGCTCAGTTAAGACTTATTGCTGGGGAAATCAGGAAGTACCTGAGGAAAAAATTGACAGTTGAGAAGGGGAGCCTATTAATGCAGACAGGCTGGTCACATGACTACAAGCTGGTCACATGGCTAAAAACGGGAAGAGTTCAACCAGGAAGTTTAATTGCTGAACCTTTCCAGCAATAACTTCTCACAAATTTTATCTAGAGATGTGATTTAGGTTTTATATTGAAGGTATGATGGAAGGCTTTTTATATCATTCTTACTAGTTTGTGTGGGGTTCCTGGTATTGTTGTACTCAGATTGGAGAATCTGAGCATTTAGAAACAATAATATTTTTGTGTGTAAACGTTAAAACACTTTTATTTTGCCAAATGAAGATAGTTAAAAAGAAAGTTTTTACTTTACTTTTACATTTTTTTCAACATATTTCACCCAAAAATATAGTTTCACAGAATAGTGGCAAAAGTCTTGTTATCTTGTTAAAGTAAATTAAAAAAAAAAAAAAGATTTATAGTTCTCCCTGCTTTTTGTGAGTTTATATACTGCAACACTATACTAAACCATATGAGTGCAAAATCCTTAAAATTCTTCTGGCCAAAAAGGAAGACAAACTGCAAAAGTAGCTGGCACTAAAAGGGTTAATAAATATAGCTTACCTTGAAATATTGCTTTACATGAAAGTGTACATTTGCATAACCTGTAAAAACATCTTAATAAGGGTACAGTATATACATATATCTAAAAATCACCAAGGTACCCAGCCATACTATAATGCCCATCCTCTCTAGTCCATCTACAACACTGCCTGTGGGTCTATGCAGTATCTGTGGAATGAAAGAATCTTATTCCTATATGACTATTTAATTTTTCTATTACATATTAATGTCTCCACAAAACATTCTTTTATAAGTAAAAAGGGATTTAGGAACTGCAAATATATTTATTTTAGAAATGCACCAAACATGCTGGATTGACCTGAATCAACAGTATCTACTTTGTAAGTAAAGTTTCCATTTTATTTTTTCTTTATTTAACGTGCATTTTATTCTGATAAATTATTATTAAATATACCTGTTTGTGCTGTGAGAAAGCTTTATTGCAGTTTTTAATTTGGAACCCTATGTGGCGCTGGTTGACTAAGAAGAAAGAAATTGCATATGAAAATACAGAAGGCACTGAAGAGAAAAAGTATAAGAGAGTACTTTATCACATAAATTCCTGTGTTCCTTTTTGCTGCAATGGAATCTCCCTCTTCACCTTAATGAAAGGTAGAAAATACATCCTCATCTACTAAATACTGTCTCTTCAGAAGATGAATTCTGGAAACAAGCAAAGGACAACAAAATGGCAAGTGGTTATTTTGTTTTTATTCCTGTCCAATATCAATGTTTACATCCAGATCCAAAATTTAATTTATGAAGAACAGAATTAGGACTCTGTGATAGGAAATACAGCAAATTATCTTAATTTAAATATTAAGGGATTGTCTATTAGTAGATTTTTTTTTGTTTCTCATGACAAAAAACAGTATATTGATGTTAACCTAGAGAATGGAGAATTATTTACTAAAGACAGAATAGACAGAGCGACTTTATATGGAATAGACCCAAACTGTATATTACCTTTCAAAGCAATGAGTGAAAATCCTCCTCAGATTTACACCATTTAGGTTAAGATTCAAGACATAAATGGTAATTCTCCAAGTTTTTCTAAGAATTCTAAGAATAAGCTGGTGATTAGTGAGTCTAGCGCAGTTTGAACTTGGATATGCACAAGATCCTGATCTTGGTAGCAATTCAGTGCAGCGATACGGACTTAGCTCAAATAACTATTACATTATTGAAGAAAAATTTAGCCGCGATGGTACTAAATATACCAAACTTGCATTAGAAAAAGCCATGGACTGAAAAGACAACAATCCCTGGAATTGATTCTTACTGTATCGGAAAGAAAATTGACACAGCTTTAATTAAGGTTATAGTCCAGGATGCCAATGATAACCCACCTGTTTTCAGTCAGGGCACATATTATAACAATGTAAATGAAAATGCTCCAAATCGTTTTATAATTTTTCAGTTACAAACCACGAATGATGATGGTCGCAATGCACAGATCACCTACTTGTTATATTGTCAAATATTGGAGAATGAACGAGAAATCTTTGCGATAAATTGGGGAACTGACAAAAATAGGATTGATAGACTGCGAAGAAGTAGAGATACACTTTAACAATAGAAGCTATAGATGGTGGTGATTTAGTTGCTCACTGTAAAGTATTTATCCAAGTTATTGACTCAAATGATAATGCACCTGAGAAACAAATGAATGCACTATTTGCTGAGATTCCAGAGGATTTTCCACCTGAAATAGAAATTGCAGTAATTTATGTCTATGTTTTGGACTCAGGAGAAAATGGTGACGTTGTCTGTTAAATCTCTGAAATGTTGCCCTTTTAATTATTTTCATTAGCTGATAATTATTTTAAAAGTGTGACCGGATCGTTCGGATTTCGGGACTACGGAGCGCATTTTCAATTTTTATCGAACATTCGAGCTATTTTCACTCAAACGTTTAATAGCTCAAACGTTTGATAATACTCAAAAATACGGTTGGAAATTTGAAAATAGTTTCCAATCATATTTCCGAGGATTATCGAAAATGTTCGAGGCTATTTCAAAAATTTTTGAAAATAGCTCGAACATTCGGTAAAAATAAAAAACACGTTCCGAATTTAAGTTCCATTTTCAGATTTTTGGATCTTCAAGATTTTCCGGAGATCTGAAAACCCATAAAACGGAGGGAAACCCATCAGTTTCAGCCATCTCTAGAATTGACAGAGAAAAAAACTATTCAAGTGACTTTAACAGTTGTTTATGATAATATACCTTTGTTCAAAAAGACAAATTTCGTAACTTATAGATCAGAAAACAATCAGTACATCAATAATTCATGTTATTGCTTTTGATCTTGATATTAATTAAAATGGCAAAATCATTTATTCTATTAAAATTGCTGATATACAAGATAAGCCCATATCTTCACATTTGCCCATAAGCTCACCAACCAGAATTATTTACGCTCTACATGCATTTGATTATGAGCAGATAAGAGAATATCAATTCTACATGATTGCAATTTGCTACTGATAAAAGATCTCCTGCTTTAATCAGTAACACCACTGCTAGGGTTTGTATTGTCCATAAGAATGATAATTCTCCTAGGATTCTCTATCCATCATTAGACAATGAGGGCACGGTGTTATATCAATTTATTCCTCGATCCTCTGAGAAAAATTATCTAGTGGCCAAAGTCATTGCAGTGGATGCTGACTCTGGGAACAATATCTGGCTTTCCTATCAATTGTTTCAGACTCAAGAACCTTGATTTTTTTATGATTGGACAAAGTATTGGGGAAATCGGGCTATTGAAAGATTTTCAGGAAACAGATCCTTCAAAGCAAAAAGACAATGGAGAACCTTCTTTGTCTGCTACAGTCACTATGGTGAAAACTTTCAAGTAGTCCCAGAAATCAGTAATCACCCAATCAAGCTGGATACTACACCTAATGTAACATAGTAATAAATATTTCAGCAATTTCTCTTTTATTTATCATAACTGTGATTGGGGCTGTAGTTTTAAAATGTAGAAAATCTGACTCTTCAACTACATTTGGTATGTTTGAACAAGACATATATTCCCAAGTGGCTTTTAGATTTCCTTCTCAGCTGTTGGAGCATTGCCCTAACAATTCTCCTATGATGTATGCTTTGCTGTTGATTCAAGAAAAAATTAATTTGCTTCTCTTAATCCAAGTCAGAATATCCCAACAGGAAATCTAACTGATACTGCTGATTTAGGTGTAAGAGGTAAATCTGTTTGCATGGTCTGGGAGGGGGAGAGCTACTTTACACAAAAAGGATTTTATGCTACACTAACTCTATCTGGATGGAGGGGGGAATCGGCTCCACAGCGCATGCCTGCATAACTCCTGGAGGCAAGAGAAGAGGCATAAACTTTGGGTTGGGGTTATTTGGGTTGGGTTAAATTTTATTTTTGGGGTGGACTTACCTTTTAAATAAAAGCATCGTAATTTATTCTGTAGAGTTTCAGCAATAAAAACAATAGAGGTTATTATTGATTGTTAACCATTTTATCAGTCAACAACCTCAATGAAATCTAGAAATGAGACTATTGAATGGGCAGTATTGCAATCAAGCATATGTTTAGATCATGCTGTTAGTACTGACTTTAGACTGGAGCTATGACATTTTGGGGTCTTGAGAGAAATTAATCAGCCCTGCTCTACAAACATCTACAAACAAGAATTCATAATAACCTTTTGTGTCAAGTTTATTATTACAATTCATTGTATTATAAATGTTGGGGGTTTTCAACAAGCTTTTCTAAAAAGTTTCTGGGGGGTTTGCCTTTATCAAAAGTGTTTGTGTAACATGTTCCTTCTGCTTTGTATAGATAAAGAATTTACATTTTATTATGATTTAACAGAAAATTCTGTTATCAGTAGAGATGAACGACACTGGTGTGTTTTGTTCCAATAGTGGTTCAGCGGAAGAAAATAGAAAAAAACATGTGAGAAGATTATGTGTAGAGATATACCAAGGACCAATCCATGGAAAGTACTGTAGTAGTTTTCTTTCTGACTCTTTTCTACAAGCTTCTTTATGGACAGATTCAGTACATAGTAAATGAAGAACTGAAACATGGATTTTTAAAATGTTAATTGATTTGAATTTAAACATTAAAGAATTTTAAAAATGTCACATTCCCTCACATGAAAATTTAGACTTATCAATGAGGGGACAGGTGGAATGGAGAGAGAGTGTCATGTGAACTAGAGCAAAACTGTTTTTTAAATATCAAAGGGGTGACTGAAAATCCTCTGCAGATCTACAGTTAAAATAGAAATTCATCAAAAAAAGGCGGGCACCGCAATATTAATACACAGGAATTGCCCCTTTCAGCCCACCAAACAAACAATACACACTGAAGGTAGATATGTGATGATACAAGGCAGGCTACATGGCCTCAAAATAGTTCTATGCAACATATACGCTCCCAATACTGGCCAAATACGCTTCTTAAAACACACCCTACATCAACTAGCCTTATACGATTGTCCACATCTTCTGGTAGGAGGTGACTTTAATATGGTTTATTCACCCACTATGGACAAACTTTCTATACACTCCCAGTCAGACCGAGACGAGGGGCTGTCCAAAACATTTAGACAACTAATGCGTAAATGCCATCTTTATAACCCCTGGAGAGTGGAAAACCCAGCTGCAAAAAAGTACTCACACCCCCACCACACACACTCCCGAATAGATTACTTCTGTCTGACAGCATCCCTACTTCGTCTAATGATCACCTCAGCCCAATTTCATTAACCCTGAAAACAAATCTAAACTAAATGAAACAATACTTAGACACCAACACGTACAAGACCTCACAAAAACAATGAAAGAATACTTTGATCTGACCAGAGGTCACTTGATAAAATGGGGTTCCAGAAATTTAAAAAATGCAAATCTAAGACGACAGGAACTACAAAAAAACTACTTCAGTGGGAGCAAAAATTATACTATGACCCATCAACCACCTCCCTTCTCAAGGTATTAGCCCTCCGTACTCAAATAAAACAGATTGACTTACAAAAAGCAGAAAAATCCCTACTATGGACCCATCAGAAATTCTATGAGTTTGGAAATAAAGCGCATACATTACTGGCAAGAAGGTTACGAAATCAAGATACAACTACAGCATCACACCCCGTTGAAACAGATGAGGGAATCCAAGCAACAAGTCCAAAACAAATAGTTCAGGGATTTCTCCAATATTACAAAAGGTTATAATCCAGTACAGAGTCCCAATCTCATTTAAAAAAACACAGGCAACTAGAGGAATACCTACACTCATGCGAACTACCCAAAATATCCACACAACAACTTACATCCTTAAATAAAGAAATAACAGTTGAAGAAATACAACAGACACTAAAAATCATGCCATCAGGCAAAGCCCCAGGACCAGATGGTCTAACATACAAGTACTACAACACTTTCTTATCTACGCTAGCCCCGCATATGGACCATTTTTTTTAATACTATACTAAACGGGTCAACTCCTCCAGAGACCTTCACAACTTCTCATATCAGTGTGATCCCAACACCTGGAAAGTTAACGCCCTATTGCCCTACTATATACGGACTACAAAATACTCACCAAAATTCTAGCCAACCGACTAGCCCCTCTACTCCCCCAACTCATACATATCGACCAGGTGGGATTTATCATGGGGCGCCAAGCCTGCGACAACACACAAAGAGCTGCAGACATAGTAGATATTGCTAATAGAACCAAAACACCACTGATACTGCTGAGCTTAGATGCAGAAAAGGCGTTTGACTGTCTAGAATGGCCATTCATGTTTGAAGTCCTAAAAACCTATGGCTGCACAGGGCATTTTGCACAAGCTATTTCTCAGTTATACAAGAACCCAACAACACAGATAAAAATATTGGGAACTCTCTCCAACCAGTTCTGAATCTATAGAGGCACAAAACAGGGCTGCCCTCTATCTCCACTTTTATATGCAATGAGCATCGAGCCTCTAGCAATGAAAATTCGAAACTCCCCTGATATACAAGGTTTTATGATAGACAAAGAACAGTATAAAATATCCCTATATGCGGACGATGTCCTTCTCTTCCTGACCCACCCACAGACCTCCCTTCCCTTCCTCCACAAAATAATTCATCAATATAACATATACTCTGGTTACAAATTAAACGAAAAGAAAACTGAAGCCCTTCCAATCAATATCCCATCTCAAACACAAAAACTTCTCCAACTAAACTTTCCCTATCAATGTAAAAAGGATGACATCCAATACCTGGACATTAAAATCACTTCCACATTTCAAGGCCTTTATAAAGCTAATATTGAACCAATGCCCCACAAAGTTAAAGGCCTACTATCACAATCTCTTGGTTTGGCCACATAGCCTCAATAAAAATGAATATACTTCTCAAATTTATATACCTCTTTATGACCCTACCAATTGATATTCCCATACAGACATTACGTAAGATACAATATGATTTAATGAAATTCATCTTAGACAATAAAGCACACAGGATTTCAAGAAAAGTGGCAAGGGGGGATGGGGCCCCCAGATTTACTTAAGTACTACCATGCATCCCAGTTGAGAGCACTAACACACTGGACAACAATTAGCCCCCATGTAAGATGGACAGAAATAGAAAGCTCACAAATTTATCCCACTCATTTACTCAACTTAATAACAACTAAAAATTAAGCTCAATAAGACAGCAACTAACGGGCCCCATGAAAGTAACCCTTAAACTATGGCAAAGAATCAACAAATAATACTCACTTCTTTCTGAGGCATCCCCACTACATCCATTCACTCAAACCTCAGATATCCCAACCAGCCTAATCAAAGCTTATTATAAACCCTGGACGGATCTCCAAATGCTTAGGTACTGTGATATTATAGATAAAATCACCAGAAAATTAAATACATTTGAAGACCTAATGGCAAAAAAGAAAATTCCACCTACCTTGTCCTATACCTACTACCAAGTTAAACACAGGGCTGAAAAACTAACTGAAAATGGAATCTTCCCAAAAATAACACCATTTGAAACCATACTCCTACGAGGACCACAAAAAAAAGGACTAATCTCCTCCTTATATAATATACTTAACTGTTTACCTACCAACCTGCCATTGAAACACTTATATATGGATAAATGGGAGAGAGCACTGGGGAAAAAATTCACAGAAGAGACTTGGGATGAGGTGTGGGAAGCCACGGGTAGGACATCAATAAACACAATTAACAAAGTACTAATGCATTGGTATCTTACGCCAGAAAGCTTACACTCAATTAACGCCTCTATACCGGCAAATTGCTAGAGATGCAGGAAAGAAATAGGAACATTCCTTCATCCTCAGTTCAAGCTCTAACCAACACACTACTGCGCAGAGATATCTCCCTCCTACCAGAACATGTTCTTCTAAATGTACCACACCCGGATGTGTTAAAAACAAAAAAAGAGTTGCTCAGACACATATTTACTGCAGCACGCTGCCTTGTTCCCTACTACAACAGCTCCCAAACCCCTACTACAACAGAACTAATACAAAGAATTAATGGAATACAGGTGTCCGAATACCTCACAGCACTAATCAGAAATAAGCAACATAAGTATGAAGTCACCTGGGACCCATGGAATAGATACACAGGACAAGAATATATCTCCCCATTGAACTACTTCACAAGTGAACCATCAAGGGAGTCAATAGGTAACACTACTCAACAAGCCCATAAAACTAATACCAATACAAATACAACTACAATAACAGAAGAAACTCCAAAGATGGAGAAATCCGAACTGATAAACCAGGGATGCAAGGGGGACCGCCGGCTCTTCACCCACTCCCTAATGTTAGGGTAAGTTCTAAATTTATTGTTTTTTTTAGCAGTTTATTTTATGATTTAGTTCATTAGATAGAATAATCTATTAGATATAATGAAGAATAAACCAAATATACCTGCCGAAAACGCCAGAAGATGTAATAGTGATTCAAATGAACAAGTTACAATTTCCTCAATTTAAATGTTTTTATTCAATATAACATACAAATAGGCACTAGATGCAACAACTGATCTCATAGAATAAATACATGAAACCTTAAATAGAATGTAATAGGTTTATTGAATGTAACAACAAATATTATGTCAATGGTAATGACAACAAATGTTTATTGTTTATATGCAACATTGTTTTAAAACTCAGGTATTTGTATTGCAGTTTCCTAGAAAAAAACAATAAAAATGTATAAATTTAAAAAAAATAGGAACTAGTAAATTAGCTTTACCTTAAGCACGGTTTGGCCATGGATATGCACACACAATTCTGAACTTGGTAGCAATTCCATGCAGTTATAAAATTAGTGCAATTTAGTGCAAATAGATTCTGGCAACAGAACTGAGGGGTTCTGTGTCAGATCCGAGTCAGATTTGGACCCGGATCCCATCTCTACTTACATGTACTAAATGCAAGTTACTAGAGAAGAATATTACAGTGTATAGGTGTTCTTTATATTTGGATTTTAATTTCAGTTCTCCTTTAATTTCATATCCACCTTTCACAAATTATTTTTTTTTAATTATGAGGTGATATTAATATTACCTTATTAATGATGTAATAAAGAATTTAACTTGTTTGCTAATGCTGATTTTGTCATACAAACCATCCATACAAAAGGATAGCCATGTATTTGAATTCTATTGCTTTTGAACATGGTTTTGGGTTGAAACTACAGACATAGGGGGAGATTCAATATGGCCCTTTTCTGTCTAAAACCCACGTTAACCCTAAAAAAAACTTTACATGGGTTTTGGATGGATTTTTGAGTACAGCGCCATTTCCGAATGTTTTTGGAAATAGTGCTGTGCTAACGATCCAAAATTCGTTGTGTTAAGTTTTGCTTTGTAGCGTGAAACTTTTGCTACTTTGTAGCGTGAAACTTAACGCTTCGGGTTGTGGAGCGTTAAAGTCCCGCTCCTTACCTTTGCCCGATCCCACGATACAATAACTGACGTAATCTCGCTTATGTCAGTTATTGTATCGCGGGATCGGGCTAAGGTAAGTAACTGGAGACCCGATATTGAATCTCCCCGCAAATGTTTATGTTGAAGTGCAAACATTTTTGACCAAAAATTTCATAGTTTCATAGTATGTGGAGTTTTGGTTTCGACCTTTCAAATTTTGCATCAAAACTTTTCCACAAAATATGTGCTGGTTTATAACAGATGCAGTGTTA
Source organism: Hymenochirus boettgeri (assembly GCA_019447015.1). Lineage (NCBI taxonomy): Eukaryota > Metazoa > Chordata > Amphibia > Anura > Pipidae > Hymenochirus > Hymenochirus boettgeri. The sequence continues at coordinate 41,806,879 of CM033471.1, forward strand.
TTTATATCCTACACTTTAAATAATTTTAAAAGTATTCTTTATACTTCTGCTCATGTAGACAAAGAGACAGGATCACAACATTAATGAAACATTTTCACTGAATATATAACTTATAGTTTTTGCTTGCAAAATCCATTATTACACAGCTTAGTTATTTGCTTTCCTAACTTCTAAATTGAGGAACTTAAAATATATTAACAATATCAAACATAAATGCAATAACTTATGTTGTATTAATATGCAATCCAAGTTTGTTTCTTTCTGTTTTGTAATAAAATAAAATATATCTGAAAATATGGCATTTTAATCACTAATTAAATAAAAGTCTTGTTACAAATCTGAACTATTATTTTTATTTTAAAAATTGGAAGACTGCACAGGGTGTAATAATGTGGTCTGTACTAATAAAATACATTGATCTTAAAAAAGATTATGATATTTTTACACATTCATGATATAATTGCTTTTCAGCATTCAAAATATTAAGAAAAAGAGACGCCTTTCTGTTATAATTTCCTTGTCTAATTTGTCTTTTAAGACTCTGTGTGGCCCTGTTGACATACAAGGTACAGAAATGATGGAAATACAATATTCAGACATTTCACATCAGCAATACACAATTGTTTCATTGCATCTACAACAATCCTCATTACACTTGTTTGAATAATGGTAGGAAATCTTCATCTATAGTGTATAACATGATGAAGTGTGGAGAACTACCAAGGACCAAGACACAAGTCAAGTATTATTTTTGTCTATATTCCTTTTCTTTTTTGACAGATTCAGTACTTAGTAAATGAAGAACTGAAACGGATTTGCAATAGTCGATATAGCCGATGGTTTAAATTTGAATGCTATGGAATTATTTATTAGAAAATTTCATATTTTCCCGCATGATTAAAAGCTGTTTATAAGTGTTTTCAAAATGGAGAATTGCTTGTCAAAAAGAGGAACAACATGGCAAAAACTGCTTTTTAAACCTGATAGCAATGTTTGAAAATCCTCTGCAGATCTTCACTGTTAAAGAAGCAATTCAAGACATAAATGACAATGCACTAGGTTTTTCCAAGCGCTCTTTTGATGTAGGAATTAGTGAGTCTGCTTTACCAGGAGCTGAGTTTGGCTTAGTAAATGCACAAGATCCTTATCTTGGTTTCTACTCAGGGCAGAGTAACAAGCTTCATACCATTGTGCATTTTATTATTTAAGGGGGAAAAAGTGATGGGAGTAAATATCCTGAACTTGTACTGGAAAAGCCATTGGACAGAGAAAAACAATGTATGGGGCAGCACGGTGTCTCAGAGGTTAGCACTGATGCCTTGCAGCACTAAAGTCCTGAGTTTGAAACCACCCTTGGTCACATCTGCAAGGAGTTTGTATGTTCTTCAGAGGAGATAGAGATTCTGATTATGATTGTTCTACTGTCTTATATTTATGGTTACATTTTAAATCGAATAATATACTGTATAATGGGTCATAATTAGCAACATGTTTATAATTTTTGTTATTGTGCATTTCAAATTGTATTGTATGTTATAAAAACATGTTATGTTAAAAATTTAGTGGCCTGATTATGCAGGTAATTTAGTTGGGAAATGTTAAGAGCTGACTTAAGGAAAGTCAATTAAAGTAAAATATTACAACACACAATATGTACTTAATTTATTAAAAATGGTTATAGAAAAGTATCTTTTTTTTCACAAGATTTTCATAAGAAAACGTTTAAAATTGAAATATACTTCTTATCTCCTGTATTTGTCAAAATTATATGAGTGAATTGTTTTTGTATTATTGATAGGAATGACAATCCACCTAAACTTTTCTATCCATCAAATAATGAGGGCACAGTGTTGCATGTTTCACTCAAACACTCCAAATGGTTAATTGTTGGACTCAAAATAACAGTGGAAGCTAAAAATAGAGGTGGCTTAGTTTTAAACTTTAAAGGGTTAATGCATCTTATTGGCGAGGATGATAATACACCTGAGATGTGTTTTTTTCAACAATAATTTCAAAAACAAATCCTGCTAAGACATGATTTTTTTCCTTTTTATTAGACAGCAGAGAACACTTTCTATCTGCTATATTTATTTTAAACCTTATTATTGGGGAAAATTAGTAAACATCACAAGTTGGATACCAATACTATCAAGCAGTCTTAAATATAACAATTATAACTTACAGGTAAGTGAAGTATGGTATTTTCATTTATTTTGCATTTAATATTTATTTGACTTGAATTTTTGTAATTATGATGTAAAATTTTATTTTACTGAAAATAATAATCCATTACATTGTGATTTTGGGGCATGCATTTTAATGAAATTAAAACCTTTCATACCACATGAGATTTATTTAAAATGTCCATAAGTATTTATTTCTAATTTTCAATTCTTAGCTGCTAGCTAAATTGTATCTGATAAATTATTTACAGGATTTTTACCTGTACTTTCAATATCAACAGCCAGAACATTATTTTTAACTTGAAACAACTCTTGTCTTATTATTGTTCTTGCACTTTTTTACAAGATGTAATAATATGCAAAAAACATTAGATTTACATTTGTATAATTACTATTAGTATTTTGTAAATGTTTTAACAATTGAATTTATTATCAATGGAACTTAAATCTAATTTTATACCATGGACTACTAGTTTCTGCATCAAAATTTTGCTAGTGGAAACCACCTTCCATTGTGAAAATGCAAAAATTTCAACATGAAATTTTGGTTTTGACCAGTGAAAACTTTAAAACCTGAAATTAAAACAAAATTAAATAAAACCAGTTTATTAATAATTGTTTACACAATTATTTCACATGTTCACGTGTCTTCAAATATGTTAAAAAGACTGTCCAATATAATGTTGCAGTTGCAAGTTTTTGTAATGTGAACACATATTTTTGATTGTTTAGATTAGTAAATAAAAACTAAATAGGTATCTTTGTTGATAATTCATCAAATTACTATATGATTTTGGTAACAAATAGACAATTTAGTAGTTTTTGGTGCAATTCCGCTTTATTACCTCTGAGTGGCACTGTTGACCAACAACACAGAGAAATTGTGTAAGGAAATATAGCCAGTACATTGTAGATCAGGCAAATCTAATAAATTCACTGTTTCTTCTGACTGAGGCTAGCTTGTTGGGATATTGCAAAAATCCTCTTCTGGTTTCCTAAAAGAATTGAACATATCCTTATTAACAATGTTTGAGAAGATCTCCTGTGGATCCATGCAAAAGAGCAAGAAATGGCAAGTAATCTCTTTGATTCTATTCCTTTCCTATAATCCACTTTATGGACAGATTCAGTACTCGGTAATGGAAGAAGTGAAGCAAGGGTCTGTAATAGGGAATATAGCAAATGACTTAAACATAAATGTAAAGGAATTATCTATTAGAAAATTTCATATTTCCTCACATGACAAAAAACAATTAGTCAGTGTTAATTTTGAAAATGGAGACTTGTTTGCCACAGAGAGAATAGACAGAGAGATGTTATGTGGAACAGAGGAATACTGTTTTTTAAACCTCAAAGCAATGATTGAAGAGCCTCTGCAGATCTATACTGTTAAAGTAGAAGTACTAGACATAAATGACAATGTACCAAGTTTTTCTAAGAATTTCTTTGAGGTAGAAATTAGTGAATCTGCTTCACCTGGTGCGCGGTTTGGCCTAGGAAATGCACAAGATCCAGATCTTGGAAACAATTCAGTGCAGAGTTATGGACTTACTGCAAATGAGTATTTTGTTCTTGGAGAAAAGATAAATAGCGATGGGAGTAAATATCCTGAACTCATACTGGAGAAGCCTTTGGACCGAGAAAGACAAAGTTCCATTGAATTAAGTCTTACTGCTTCAGATGGAGGTAAACCTATGAAAACTGGTACAGCTTTAATAAAGATTGTGGTTCATGATTCAAATGACAATTATCCTGTTTTCAGTCAGGACGCATATACAGTGAATGTTAATGAAAATGCTCCAAATGGTTTTTTAGTTCTCCAGTTACATGCGACTGATGAAGACGATGGTACCAATGCTCAGATCATGTATTCATTTAATCACATTTCTGAAAATGCACAGAAAATTATTGCAATAAGTTCTCAAAGTGGGGAAATAACAAAAATAGGGGACATGGACTATGAAGTGACAAAGAAATACACATTGACAGTGGAAGCTAAAGATGGGGGTGGCTTTGTTTCTCACTGTAAAGTGTTAATCCATGTTATTGATGTGAATGATAATGCACCTGAAATACAAGTCAATTCATTCTCTGGTACAGTTACAGAAGATTCCCCACCTGAAACGGTAATTGCAATAATTCATGTCCATGACTTGGACTCTGGAGAAAATGGAGAAGTCCTCTGTCACATATTTGGAATGTCTCCCTTTCAGTTAATATCTTTAACTGACAGCTACTACAAAATTGTGACTTTATCAAGAATGGACAGAGAAAGAACTTCTGACTATAATATCACAATTACTGCCAAAGATAAAGGATTTCCACCACTTAACTCCAATAAAACGATCCATGTGACCTTAACAGATGTTAATGATAATATACCTACTTTTGAAAAGGCAAATTATATAACCTTCATACCAGAAAATAATCAGCCTGGAACTTCAATAATTCGCGTTAATGCTTTGGATCTTGATTTTAATGAAAATGGACATGTCATTTATTCCATTATCAATACGGATATTCAAGGTATCTCAATATCCTCCCATGTTTCCATTAACTCTGCTACTGGTGTGGTTTATGGTCTGCATCCATTTGACTATGAGCACCTAAAAGATTTTGAGTTTCAGGTAATGGCTAAAGACAACGGATCTCCTTCACTGAGCAGCAATGCCACTGTTAAGGTTTGTATTATTGATAAGAATGATAACCCCCCTAAGATTCTCTATCCGTCTACTGAAAATGAAGACACTGTATTATACGAATTTGTTCCACGTTCCTCTGAGAAAGGTTATCTAGTGACCAAAGTGATTGCAGTAGATGCTGATTCTGGTCACAATGCTTGGCTTTCCTATCATTTAATGCCAATTCAAGAGTCTTTATTGTTTGTGATTGGGGAGAATACAGGGGAAATTAGGCTATCAAGAGATTTTCAAGATACGGACCCTTTAAGACAAAAAATTGTTATCATGATAAAGGATAATGGGTCACCCTCTCTATCTGCTACAGTAACTATTAACTTAGTTATCGGTGAAAATTTTCAAATACTTCCAGAAATCAGTAACTTTCCTATCAAGTTGGAAAATCCATCCAATGTAACTTTCTATCTTGTAATAGCAATTGCAACAATTTCTCTTTTATTTATACTCACTGTAATTGGTGTTGTGATTTCAAAATGTAGAAAAACTGACTCTTCAACTGCATTTGATAAAGACATGTATCCCCAAGTGGCTTTTAGATATCCTTCCCAGGTGAGTGATGGAACATTACCATTACCATTCTCCTACGATGTATGTGTTGCTGTTGATTCAAGCCACAATGAATTTGCTTATCTGAAACCAAACCAGAATGTTCCAACAGAGAATTTGATTGATACCGAGGATGTATCTAGTGGGATTGAAACTTTCAAAGAAGCTTTGCCTAATAGCAGTCTGTCACAGGTAGGATGCTTTTTTTTTTAGTTTTATGTAACAAACAACCAATTCTTTAATAATATTGCTTATGTTCTTTTTAGTTTATGTACTGTATTATTCCTTGGAAACAAAAATAAGTCTAGCTACAGGTTATTTATGTAAAATATTATTCTCCATTTATATTTAAAAGGAATGACTTGACTGTACACACTGCATAGCGCCCCCTGAAATGCCCACAGGAAAGTTTAGCGGCTTGCTACTCAAGGAATGACCTAAACTAAATAATTCTAAAAGAAATATAACCAAAAACATGTAAAATTGACTCCAGTGATCTAATGTATGTAATATCTAATTATGATCTGTTTTTATCTTTCAAAATGTTCAAATGCTTGTCAGTAATAAAAGGCTTGAAATACTCTGTTGAGATAAACCAACAGGGTTATTCAATAAAAGTTCTTACCGTTTAAAATGGTGCTAATTTTGCACCAACCAATCATATATTAGCTTTCAAATGTTAAATAAGATCTGATTGGTTGGGGCAAAATTAGTACCGTTTTAAACGATAAGAACTTTGATTAAATAACCCTGCAAGTGAATATAAGCTAAACTTGTACTTTGGATCTCACTTAAATTTTAGTTCATCACATGGTATTAAAAACACTCATAGAGGAGTTTTTACTAGTGTTAACTATGTAACTAAATTCCTTCCAATACTTCAACATTCATTTGTAGAAAATCAAATATGGCTGGCTCTTTCTATCTGCCTGAGTATAGAATAGATCCTAATATAACATACATGTTCACTCCCCTCTCCTAAATATATGCAGACACATTCTGCCAATGCTTTTTATAGGACTAATAGAATCCCTGAAAAATTTCCAGGCAGGGGCAATTAAAGGTTACTTAATATCTTCTTTTAATTTAATGTATATTAATAGAAAGAAGATGAGGACTGATGTGGGGGCATTAAATAATGGGGATAAGATATTGACAGAGGATGCCAATAAAGCAAACATCTTTTTTCCCCTCTGTATACACTGTAGAACATCCAAGTACAGATAGCATAGTGTATAGTGCAATCATGATTTACAGAGGATATGGTTAAGAAACAATTAAATAAGGTTAATTCTGTATTAATAAAGTCCCTGGACCAGATAAAAATACATCCATATGTCCTTAGGAAAACAAGTTCAGTTTTGTCCAGGCCATTGCTTATTTTTTCATATTCTCTCATATTCGGAAATGTACCTCTGGATTGGAAAAAAGCTGATGAAATTCCATTATTTACAAAAAGAGAGCCGTTCACAACCTGGTAATTATAGACCTGTGAGTTTAACTCCAATGGTAGGGAAGATACTGGACAGATTAATATGGGAATAACTGGAGTATGTTTCTAAGACTGGCCTTATATAAGCAGTAATCAACTATGATGAAATGAGTAGGTATTTGGACTTTGGCGTAGCAGGTAAGAGTAAAGGAACGAGGTAGACCAAAGGACTTAAAATAACAACAAAAAATTGATTAAGTATGTATTTTACACACAACATGTTTTGGATAAATACGTCCAACACTTTCTCAACACTTGAGAAAGGACCACGTACTTGTCTGAAACATGTGTGTAAAATAAATACTTAGGCAATATCTTTTTTGAGTAGTGTTAAGTCCTTTGGGCTTCCTCATCCCTTTATTCTTTAAGATGTTACTACATGTTCTTGGAAATAACTTTTGAGGATAATACCCAAGGCAGCTACCAGCAGTGGAATCAGACTTATCTCTCTACAATATGCATAAGAACACTGGATGAGGTAGAACACTGAATGAGGTAGAACACTAAATGAGGTAGACACCATCTTTATTAAATGAAAGCCTTACATGATGGTATACTGCAACAAGTAGTACATTTTCAAGACTTGCATATAGTAAAGAAACATATTAAACAACATGCACATGTTGTTATTTTTCTGTGGTTTTAAATTGTGGAAAGTCTGGGGCACAGTTATTCTTTGAGACAATGTTGCAATGACCATTGATGGTTTCATAAACTTGCTCTCTTTTGACCAGCCAGGCCTAAATATTTATAAAGCTAAAGTCTAATATTGCTGTCTGCCTCCGGAGCTCCTTACCTCTCATCCAATCCCACGCCATTCCCTCTGGCTCCTCTCATGTCTCTTCCGGGTCTTTGTGTGCGTTCATGAACAGTTTCGGAGATCCTTGTTAATTCCCAGAAGTTTTCTGTTAGGATTTATTGCTGCTCTGTTCTCTTATTGGCTTTTTTATTTTGGCATAAGATTCAAATATCCTTCTGCCAATCAGAGTCCTGTTTAGCTTTCTGGTTAATTGTGATTGGTTCTTGTTTCCTTTTATAGTCTTTTTGTCATTTCCTCTGTGCCCAATATAGCTTGGGGTTTCCCTAACTTGTGGTGGGATTTTCAAAATGCTCTTTCCTGGTTTCTGATTCCTGCCTGTATATCGCCTAAGATTTTTTTGCCACCTGCCCTGACCTCAGACCAATCTCCACTGATTGACTGCCCATGTTCTGTCCAGCTCTGAGCTGGTTATTCCCTGTCCACCTGTTGCACTCCAGGTTTTCTTGAGTATCTCTGACCTCAGCACAGACATCTTGCTCAGGAGGCAACCATGTCCGGTGAGGCACTACTAGCCTCCTGGCAAATGGGACTTGTCCATTGGTGAGGCATGTGGTGTTAGATTAGGGTATCTGTGCTGAAGGGATACTCATGGACTCCAGAGCATTGCAATTGCATGTATAGAACCAATCATATTTGTATATCATTGTATGGAATAATATGCATTTTCAATTTGGATTTATGAAGCCAAAGCAGATAATTAAACAAAAACACAATAATAAAAAGGAAACAACATTCAGCAGAGATTACATTTTTCTGTTCCATTAATTGTAGTACAATGATTCTTTTATAAGATACTTATTTAGGTAGATGTATAACCATACCTCCCTTTTTGCTGCAATGTCCGCAATGTATCACTGTTTTAGGAAGAGATTTGCAGTGGTTAAAGCAGTCTCTGGGATTTTTCATACATAAAATGTTAAGAGAGAAATCAGAATGTAATATGAGGAGCTATTCACTGCATCTGCATTCCATTAAAGGTATACATTTTTTAATGTCAAGATACATAATAAAAATGTTTAGAAGGAAAACCCTTTTTTATATCATTTCAAATCCTATCAGTTCATTAGGCATGTTACATTGATTCTTTTCTCTGCTATATGTTGACTAGAGATGGCCAAACTCACTGAAATCCGTTATGCTTGCAGAGTTGTGGATTATTGAAAAAATACATAAATTCAAAGATCTGCAAGCTGACCCATTGAAGTCAATGAAAAAATCTGAAAGTTCCGCCTAAACTAGAGGTATAAATAGCAATGGTAACTTACTGAAAATGGCTCATGGACCAGGGAAATGGTCTGGGGAACACATATCAATGGCCAATATCCTCATGTGCTTCTTGTTTTGGCATTCTGCTTAGTATTTCTAGAAATTTAGAACATTTTCAATTTCAAAAAATGTTTAAAAAGGGGGGGATTTTTATGTTTGAAAATTTTTGAACGCTTGAGAATTTTTGAAAGCAGTTCCATGATTCGGCAAAATCCGAAAAAGTCAGATTTCTGGGTCGATCTGTGAAATCCGCTTTGGAACCAGGTTTGAGTTCGAGTCCATCTCTAATGTGGAATGTATGGAAATGCAATAAACCAACTGTTGATTTCTTTTGAAAAATATTTTTTTAAATGATTTTGGTGAACAATAGTAGGGTCTCTGAAGATATAGCCAATGCACATATATTATTATCTAATGTAGCTTGGTTTCAGAAAACGTTATTACAATTACAGTTTATTGTATGCATCATTCTTACATTATCTTGTTTTAATGCTTCTATCAGGTATAATCTATTACCTTATTTCAGCACTCCTTATAGTTCTTTAAAGTACTTTTTTGCCAAATAGACATACAAACTTAAAATATTCTGGACAAAAAAACATATACTTATACCCGGAAAGTCACGTTCTGCTTAAATACAATTAGAAATCTGATTTTGGATAGCTACAATCACCTTTAAAAAATCTGCAATGAAGGTTATGTTGTAATTGCTTTTATTGCAAATAAAATAATTGATTTCTTTGTATTATAAATTACATATTTTATTATTATTTTTATATAATTGTTATGGTTTTTTTTCTATGAGCATTTTTTGATGCAATTCCTCTCATGAGTCTCTGTGTGGCACTGTTGACCAACAATATAGAGAAAATATGAATAAAAATATAATAGTCAGGCACTGTACATAAGGAGAATTCAACTGCTTATCCTTATGAATTAAGCCTTTTTTGGATACTGCACATACAATCTCCTGGGTTATAAGTAAGTTGGAAACATATCTTCATCTGCTTTCAATGTTCCTGAAGATCATGTGTATGGACATGCAAAAGACCAGAAAATGGCAAGTGATATTTTTCTTTCTGTGTCTTTTCTATAAGTCTCTTTATGGGCAGATTATTCCATTCTCAGTAAGAGAAGAACTGAAATAGGGATCTGTAATAGGGAATATAGCAAATTATTTGAACCTAAATGCTAAGGAATTGTCTATAAGAAAATGTCAGATTTCGTCTCAAAGCAGAAAACCGTTTATCAGTGTTAATTTAGAAAATGGAGACTTGATTGTCACAGAGAGGATAGATAGAGAGGTGCTTTGTAGAACATTGCTTTTTAAACCTCAAAGCAATCATTGAAAATCCTCTGCAGGCCACACAGTTAAAGTGGAAATTGAAGACATAAATGACAATGCACCAAGTTTTTTCAAGCATATTTTTGAAATAGAAATTAGTGAATCTACATTGCCAGGCACTTGGTTTACCCTTGGACTGGCACAAGATCCAGATTTTGGTAGCATTTCAGTACAGGGCTATGGCCTCAATGCAAATAACTATTTTGTTCTTGGAGAAAAGAGAAGCGATGGGAGTAAATATCCAGAACATATACTGGAGAATTCTTTGGACAGAGAAAAGCAAAGTTCATTTGAGTTAAGTCTTACTGCTTCAGATGGAGGTAAACCTATGAAAACTGGAATGGCTTTAATTAAAATTGTCATTGTTGAAGGAAATGACAACTTTCCAATTTTTAATCAGGACGCATATGTAGCGAAAGTTAATGAAAATGCACCTAAGGGATTTTTAATTCTACACTTACGTGCTACTGATGAAGATGATGACACCAATGCACAGATAACATATACATTTAATCATTCCGGAGAATGCACATCAGATGTTTGCCATAGATTCTCATACAGGGGAAATAATAAAAACAGGAGAGCTGGACTATGAAGTGACAAAAATATACACAATAACAGTGGAAGCTAAAGATGGCGGTGGATTAATTTCAAATTGCAAAGTAACAATCGATGTTATTGATGTGAATAATAATGCACCTGAGATACAAATCAACTCTTCCTTGAGTACAATCCCAGAGGATTCTCCACCAGAAACAGTAATTGCCATAATTTATGTCTATGATTTAGATTCTAGCGAAAATGGAGAGGCCCTCTGCCAAATCTCTGAAATGTTGCCTTTTCAATTGCTATTGTTAACTGAAGGTTACTACAAAATTGCCACTTCATCAAGAATAGACAGAGAAAGAACATCCAATTATAATATCACAATCACTGCTAAAGATAAAGGATTTCCACCACTTTGCTCCAACAAAACTCTCCATCTGACATTAAAAGATGTTATCGATAATATTCCTACATTTGAAAAGGCAAATTACATAATGTACATTCAAGAAAATAACCAACCTGGAGCTTCAATTACTATTGTCAATGCTTTAGATCTTGATATTAATGAAAATGGACAAATTATTTATTCCATTATCGATACTGTTATCCAAGATATCCCCATATCCTCCCATGTATCAATTAACTCTGTAACTGGGGCTATTTATGCTTTACATACATTTGACTATGAGCAGACAAGAGAACTGAATTTCCAGATTATGGCTAAAGACAATGGATCTCCTTTAAGCAGCAATGCCACTGTTAGGGTTTGTATTATTGATAAGAATGATAATTTCCCTATGATCCTCTATCCACCATTAGACAACAAGGGCACAGTGTTATATGAATGTATTCTTTATTCCTCTGAGAAAGGTAACCTAGTGACCAAAGTCATTGCTGTGGATGCTGATTCTGGGCACAATGCTTGGCTTTCCTATCATTTACTACATGCTCAGGAACCTTTGCTTTTTATTATAGGGAAAAATATAGGGGAAATTAGATTATCAAAAGAATTTCAAGAAAACAATCCTTTGAGGCAAAAAATTGTGACATGGTAAAGGACAATGGGGAACCATCTTTGTCTGCTACAGTTACTTTAAACCTGATTATTGGTGAAAGCTTTCAAGTATTTCCAGAGATAGCTAACCATCCAATCAAGTTGGATAATTCACCCAATGTAACCTATCTTGTAATAGCAATTGCAATGATTTCTCTTTTATTTATTTTATCTGTCGAATTTACATGGCATTTATGGGCAACACGGTGACCCAGTGATTAGCACTGATGTCTTTCAGCACTGAGCTTTATAGGTCTAAATCTTCATGGAGTCTGTTTGTTGTTTCTGTGTGAATTACTCCCATATTCCAAAACACAGTTTCATTTTTAGGTGCATGATAGCATACTAAAGCTTTAAGGGTATATTTATATGAATGTATATGTTATGCTATATTTATATAAGCACCACTGGGGGATGCAGCACTGTACAATATAAGAATACAAAAAGGCATACAAGGGGGACAATAAATAAATACATACATAGGTATGGGCATATGGGTATGTGCTTGAAACATGTAACATGAGGAAAGAGGTCCCTGCCCCATAGAGCTTACAATCTAATATTTATATGAGCTGTATCAATTCAAAACTATCACATGGTATATAAATGTTTTGCAAATAGGCAAGTGACAAGTGTAAATTATCTATAACATAAACATTTTTTGCTACAGCACCATTTCACCCATAGGTGACACGTTGGACAGTCACAATCTGGATTTGTGCAAATAAATGTTAATTGGTTTCTTCCACACAAACCATATTTTATTACCAGGCTAAAAAATTTGGATGTTTTGTGTATGTGACCATTTTGTGAAACATTAAAGGTGGCATTAAAAAAAATTGTAATAAAATGGATTCAATGATGATCTTAATGTCTGATAATGCAATTTAGCAGGATGAAACATTATAAAAATACAAACAGGGGTGTAAATGCAGAGGCCCGCTTCCCCCTGAGAGATTGGGGACCGGGCCCCTGACCCACCCCCCTCCCCAAAAGTCCATGATCATTTTTTTAAAACAGCTTAACACACGTATGAAGTAAACATACGCATGATCAGCTGTTTAAAAGACAGCTGATCATGCATCGCAGAGTTCTCGGAGGTTTCAGGCAGGTCCTCTTACCTTCCAGACCCCCCCCCCCCACGGTCATGGGTGTATTTACGCCACTGAGTACAAATGAGTTCAGCCTTTGAGATAAATAATTGTTTAATTTATATAAATGTTCTTGCATGGTCAAATTTTGTTTATTTATAAAAAATGCACTCGAAAATAGTAACATATTAAAATTCGGATGCTTCACGTAATCCCAGCTAACGTGACAATAGAATCATTTCATTACTAAGCCTTCCAAATACATTAAACCATATTCTTTAGATGATTAGCACAACTGGTCAAGTTTTTATTTGGTAGTAGTACAGCCCAGTCAATTAATTGTATTTCCTATGCCTTTAATGGTATGCTGTGGATTGTAAGGTATCCTCTTCCATATAAAGCTAAAACCTCTATGAAAGTTAAGGCCCTGTACAAATATGATATTAAAGTTGTCCACAAGTGGTCGGCAAATGTCAAACTTTCAGCTGACATATATGGCAGCTAGTGCCTGTGTCATTCATTGAGCTGCCAAAAAGTTTCACAAACTATGGTGATTGAAAACCCCCAAACAGGCAGGAAGGTGTCATCTTGCATGAAAGACTAGGGATTACCAGTTATTACTTTGAATATAAGGGGTACATTAAGTTAATTAAAATGATAATTTATAATTTCCCAACTATAATTTGCAGCATTGCAAAGAGATCATCTTTTTTGTATGGACCTGAATTTAAGAAAGCTTAAGAAAATGGATATGTTCCTTTCAGTATTATCGGTTCATTCCTATGATTGTCATGCATATGCTATTATTCATTATGTGATCATAATTAAAAACCAAGCAAACAATAATTAGTCATACAAGTAATAAATGTAAAGCTGTTTTTAATTTTAGACACAAGATAGTATATTGAGATTATCTTATAATTAGCTAGTTTTTCATGTTAGTAACATACTTCTTTCTACAGTACATATATATAAATGATAACATGGCTGGCTACTTGGCTTTTACTCATATAGTACAGTTATACTGAATAAAAATAAACCTATAGATGCATTCTGTGGGTCAAGTTGTAATGCTCTCCAAACCTTATCTGCACACGCTTTTATCATCAGATATTTTGGTCTTGATCAAAAGAACATTCATGAGGTTAGTGACACCATGTTGTTGCCTTCTAAACCTTCTAAATTTATAAAGCCAGACAGATGACTAGTGAAACTAAACAAATTCACTTGTAGGATATATCATGAACCGGATGAATAGGAAACTTTATAAACAGATTATTATGTTGGAGCACCATGATCTGGACTGTAAATGGTAAAGTACATGGTAGATAAAAGTTTTTTTGACAGTAATTTAATTGTAATTGCTGTAATTCACCATAAAGATATATGATATGGTTTCCATTACATCTAAAGTTTTTTTTTTTATTTTTACACTTTTAGTACATTTTGAACGTCCTTTTTATTATAATTTTCAAATTTAATATATATTTTATCAGCTTATTGTACATTTACCTTTAAAAGTTGGTTTTCCTACTAAATTGCCCTTGTAAAATATAGAATGATTGTATATTAGTAAACATTGAAATCTAATAAAGCTAGACATTGAGAAAATGTAAAAATGCATCATATTGGTCTTAAGAAAGGTAGGTGTAATTGGTGTTAAATTAAGAGACCATCTTCCATTGGTTTTAAAGCATTTGTTTAAAATAAGACTTAGTGTTTCAGAAATCTATTCATGCCATAATATTACAAGAAAAAAAACCTACTAACCATGTATACAGTACAGATACACAGTTATCAAGAGTTGTAAACCAAGCCATAATCATGACTTTGCATCCCATTTTTTTAACATAATTATTTTTGCATTTATTAATTAACTTTGCCTTTAAAAATATGGGCAATATTATTTTTTATATTGATCTATATGTTTAAATAAAAACATATTTCATTAATAAAGATTTAAGTTGTATTTTGAGAAATTGATTACAGTTTTTATTTTTTGCCTCTGAGTGGTGCTGTTGACCAAGAAAGTAATGAATGAATATAAGAAAGTCTGCATCTAGAAATACAGGCAATGTAAGCCATTAGATAGCTCTTTGTGTTTCTGCTGAGACTTATCTGGAACATATCATCTAGCTTTCTCTATTGAATACTTAAGGAATATTGACCAAGAACAAATATTCACCTGTCAATAATCGATCAGACAACAGTCATTTCATCCATGCAAAGAAAAGACAATGGTTTGGCAAGTACTATGTTTCCTTCTATTATTTTCATTTAAAGATATTTGTGGACAAATCCAGTACTCCATATATGAGGAAATGAAGAAAGGATCTGTAGTGGGAAATATTGCAAATGATTTAAATTTGGATATTAAAGAATTGATAGAGAGAAAATTCCATATTGTTTCTCGTGCAAAATCACAGTATTTCAGTGTTAATTTAGAAAATGGAGACTTGCTTGTTTCAGAGAGAATAGACAGAGAAATCTTATGTGGCACAGAACAGAATTGTTTTTTGAATGTTGAAGCTGTCATTGAAAATCCTTTACATTTTTACACAATTAAAGTACAAATTTTAGATGTGAATGACAACCCACCAATTTTTTCTAAAAAGATATTTGAGGTTACGATAAGTGAGTCAACTTTACCCGGGGCTCAAATTACGCTTGGACATGCACAAGATCCAGATCTTGGTACCAATTCTGTCCAGAACTATGAGCTAAGTGCAACTGGATATTTCAGCCTTGCGGAAACAAATAGTGTTGATGGAAGTAAATATCCAGAGCTTGTTTTGGAGAAACCCTTGGACCGTGAAAGGCAAACTTTTTGTGAATTAATTTTAACTGTTTATGACGGTGGGAGACCTAAGAAAACCGGCACAGCTGTGATTAAAATTGTGGTTCTTGATGTTAATGATAATTATCCTGTTTTCAGCCAGGAATCATATCATGTAAATGTAAATGAAAGCATTCCAAATAACTTTTTAATTACCAAGATAAATGCTACTGATGAAGATGAAGGCTCAAATGCAGAAATAACTTTTTCATTTAGTCATGTTCCTGAGGAGGCAAAAGAGCTCTTTAAAATAGATTCTAAAAGTGGGGAGATTACAAAAATAGGAATATTGGATTATGAATCCACAAAGAATTACCATATTGCTGTAGAAGCTAAAGATGGTGGAGGTTTAGCTACTCACTGTAAATTGTTAATACAGATTGTTGATGCCAATGATAATGCACCTGACATACAAATTGATTCATTTTTATCTATCATACCTGAGGATTCTCCACCTAAAACTGTCATAGCACTAATTAATATCCTTGATATGGACTCTGGAGAGAATGGAGAGATATTCTGTCAAATGTCTGAAATGTTACCTTTTCAAATAACTACCCTAACTAATAAATATTTTAAAATAGAAACTACATCTATCATGGATAGAGAAGTCACCTCTCACTACACAATCTCCATCAAAGCTACAGATAAGGGGTCACCCCCTTTATCCACTAATAAAACCCTAGAATTGACAATATCTGATGTGAATGACAATACACCCATTTTTGAAAAGGATTACTACATTGCCTATATCCCAGAGAATCATGCAACAGGCTCCTCTATACTCAGAATAAATGCTGTGGATAAGGACCTTAATGAAAATGGACATATAACTTACTCAATAATCAGTAATTACAGTGCAGATGTGTCAGTTTCTTCACATGTTTCCATAAATTCTGTGACAGGAGTTGTTTATGCTCTACATTCTTTTGATTATGAAGAGATAAGGGAATTTCATTTCCAGGTGAAGGCAGAAGATAATGGATCTCCTTCTCTATGCACTAATGTCACAGTGAGAATATCTATTTTAGATATGAATGATAATCCTCCTAAAATCCTCTACCCTTCATCAGATTATGAGAGAGTAGCCTTGTTTGAATTTATTCCTCACTCTTCTTCAAAAGGTTATCTAGTGACTAAAGTTATTGCAGTAGACGCTGATGCTGGACACAATGCATGGCTCTCGTATCATTTACATCAAGTGACTGAATCACCTTTGTTTACCATTGGAAAACATTCGGGTGAAATTAGAATCTCCAGAGATTTTCAAGAGGCAGATACTTCTAGATACAAATTGGTAGTTTTGGTGAAGGATAATGGAAACCCTTCTCTTACTGCTTCTGTTACATTAAACCTCATTATAGCTGAAAACTTTCAGGTGCTTCCAGAAATAAATAAACAGGCCATCAAGTTGGATAGAACAACCAATATAACTTTTTATCTAGTAATAGCCATAGCTATAATTTCAATTTTATTTATTTTCACTGTAATTGTCGCAGTGATTTCTAAATGTAAAAATTCTTCACCTGTGTTTGGAACATTGACAAAGGGATCATATCCTCAATTTTCTGTCCAATGCCCTTCTCAGTTGAGTAACCAAACTTTACCATTGTCATTCCCGTATGATGTGTGCGTAGCCATTGATGCAAGTCAGAATGAATTTGCCTATCTCAGACCACTTCATGATGTTCCAACAGAGAATCTTATTGACACAGATGATTTTTCAGAAGGAACTGACTGTGTAAAAAATCTTGCT
Organism: Hymenochirus boettgeri; assembly: GCA_019447015.1. NCBI lineage: Eukaryota > Metazoa > Chordata > Amphibia > Anura > Pipidae > Hymenochirus > Hymenochirus boettgeri. The sequence continues at coordinate 41,824,513 of CM033471.1, forward strand.
ACTAAAAACAAAATTGAACAGGTAAGTAAAAATTAAATCAATTGCAGATAAACAAATATAGTATATAATAAGTGATAAATAATATTAGTATTTGCTTATGGTTTATAACAGTGTTTCTTAATGCCCTAGGGTTCCCTGAGAGATGCATGGGGGTCCTTGAGAGATTGTGAGAGAAACTGTATGGATCCACCATTTTTATAAATACAGATGCATTTTTCTATATATTTATTTATGTTCTATATTTGTATGGTTTGGTGTACTGAAGTCTGAGAGATAAATAAAAACAAGTAATAACGTTTTTATGTTAGGGTTCCATAAGAGTATAAAGAAACACTGGTTTATAACACTTGAAACCAATAACAAAAATATTGAGCTTAGAGGACAGATTTTTTTTTGCCACTTTTTACATTTTATGCCAAAGACCTTTGGAAATGCTAGCTTATAAACTTAAAAAAAAATAAATTAGAAGATAAAATCTTCAGCCTTTTCATGAAGAGGTGACAGTTGTTTCTCCAAAATACAGTATACAGGAGAACCTCTAAAATTGGGTTTTTTGACTAGTTTGAAACTGTTAGCACCCAAGTCAAAAAGGCAAGAGGAACATTATAGCTGTAGGTAGACTTGGAATATTGACATTTATGTAATATCATTTTGTTTGGAAGTAGTGTGTTCAGGAATCAAAGCATAACATTCTTCTAATAGTACAAAAATGCTACTTTTGAATTACAATTTTATTACAAAATATTACATTTGGTGGGAAGCAGATATAATGCAGTGAATTCACTCCCATGAATAACTATTACTCACAGTTATTGCATTAAACACAGACATACATATTGTAGGAGAGTGTTAAACAGCGAAACTCACAGTGAAGGGGTCAATTTCAACATAGGAATAAAAATACAGATACTGAATAGTCGTACTGTATTAGTATTTTAAGTTTGAATTTTTTGTTTTAAAAATTATTGTTACTGTTTTCCAGCACTATTAAAGGAAAACTTTAATGTTTATAAACATTTATGTTAAAGTGTAGCTCCAAAAAATACTTTCTAATACTATTTCTTTTCTGATATTTATTTTTGCACCATGCTCAAGCCCATGCTCAACCTTATAAAAAAACTCATGGAGCAGATGGGGAGGCGGATATCTTAACCAGAAAGGAATAGAACTTGAAAATATGAAATATCTGGTTACAATTACATTTAATTAACTGGTAAAAATAGGAGTTGAGATTGTCACCAGTTTTTTGTTTTAAGGGAGGGCATGCCCTTTAATATATTACTATCTTTCTTTACAAAGCACTGGTGAAGCCTCATTTGGAATATGCAGTTTTGGAATCCCATATATAAAAGGGACATCTTGAAAAGGAGTTCAGAGAAGGGCAACTAAATTAATATGAAAATGAAGCGGCTTGACTATGCAGGCAGATAACACAAGTTAGGGATGTATACACTGGAGAAGCAGCAATTATGTGGGAATATGGTCCCTTTATACAAATATATTAATATTGCATTGTTCACTAATGGACATAATGATGAAAGAAATGACTCATGGACATAATGATGAAATAAATATTATCCTCAGGTTAGGAAAGGTTTCTTTACAGTAATAGTTTCAAGAGTGGGCTGAATAAGTTTTAAAAAAATCTAAAATTGAAAAATATTAAAAATTACTGGACTAATTAAGGAATTATAGAGACTTGTAATTTTTATTTTATTTTTTTTAATTAATTTATAATTTAATGTTGTTCTTGGGCTAAATTTGAACATTCATTTCCATAAACTCTCGAATTCTCTTTAAAGGCACAAGATCCAAAAATTTATATCAATTCTGTACAGGACTATGAGCTTAAATTAATGTTTCAGTCTTGCAGAAAAAAAAAAGATATTGATAAAAGTAAATAATGTGTGTTTGTGAAGCCATTGGATACTGAAAAGCAAAGCTCATTTATATTATTTTAACCACTTTTACAAAATAATGAAGACTCGTATGCAGAGGCAATCTACTAATTTAACATAAATTAAAAAATGGGTGAGATTACAAAAGTTAAAAAATGGATTATGAGAAAACAAAGAATTACAAGATGACTGCAGAGGCTAAATATGGTGGAGGTTTAGTGGCTCATTGCAATGCGTTAATACATATTGTTGATGCCAATGATAAAAAAAAATGAGTTTATTTGTATCTACAATTGCTGAGGATTCGTAATCTGGCATTGCCATGTCCATGATTTGGATTCTGGAGAGAATGGATAAGTTGTCTGTCTGATATTGACCTTTTCAATTATTAACACTAATGCCCACTGTGTACCTTTACACTGTGTACCTCTACCTTTCTCTTCTGGAGTAATCCATTGCTGCAACTTCCTGCTCCTACATGCGCAGTAGAGCTAAAATGCACATGACTTTCGTACCTTTTTCACCAGGTAGCAGATTCATTCATCATTATTTACTATTGGGCAACATACAGGTAAAGAATTTCACAAGATTTTCAAAAGGGAGATGACTTAGGACAAACAGTTGTTTGTGTGAAGGATAAAGGCAATGCCAGGGGAGGACTGGCCCAGTAGGCTGAGGAAACTTTTGAGTTTCCGATCGTATTTTCAAGGGTTATCAAACATCTGAGGTTATTTTCGAAGGTTACTGTAACATCGTACATTTCCTGGTAAACCTGGAAAATAAGGCCTGAACCCTCAAAAGTATATTCCTTTTTTTGGATCTTCGAGTTTTTCCCAAGTTCTGTAAATCCGAAGACGGAACAAAACCTCAGAGTTTCAGACATCTCTACCAATTAGCTGTTAAGTAATGAAATTTTATCATTGTCATTCCCATAAGATGTGTGTGTGTGGCCATTGACGTGAGTCATAATGTAATTTGCCTATTAACAAATTAACATCTCTAACATGATGTTCCAACAGAGAATGTTTGACACAGATTATTGTGTGGAAATGGTTGTGTAAAACAAGCTGTTTCTGAAAGCAATATCAAACAGGTATATAATGTAAAAGTAATGTAACAAATATATATTTTCATACTGCAAATTTTGTTTACAGTTACGTTTGTTTTAAAAATTCATTTAGCACCCAAAAAAGTTTTTTCCAACTTCCAATTTTGCTGTTTAAACCTGTCAAAAAGCCCCTCATGCTGTGGCTCACTGCTCCTGGATGCTTCTTACTTTGTAAGAGATGGTTGGGAAGTCAAACAGGAGGCAGGAAGTGGTGCAGTTAGCCATGGCTTGATCAGATTTTTGTCAACTTAAAAGAAAACTCTCCAGTCTACTAGTTAAAGGGAAAAATAATCTGAAAAATATTTGCTTTGATTTAAAGTTCAACCATATTTAAAAAAAACAATTTGTCTCATACTAATCTTTAAATTAGTATAAGTTATTATTATTCTGAGGTGTATGTGTTGCTGTATGCCTTAAATCAAGCAATTGATTTGCTGAGGCTCAGTATCTCCCCTCCCTCTCTGAACTGATATCTCCTTCTATCTGACCAGACTTTCTATGAGGACAAGCATGCTCAGTAATCACTATGAGGCAACATTGGAAGAGGAAATTTCCCATCATGCAATTCACACATACCAACTGTCACCATTCCAGTTACAGCAAAACTGCTCACAGCAGTAGAGTTTATAATAATAAGGCACTTGATTGGTTCAGATTGCATATCTAAACAAACAGAGGGCAGATCAACAATGATAGTAGGGAATTATAGTTTTCAATAATAGGCAATTTTAAAAAAAAATGTTCAGTATGGATGCCCTTTAAAGGTAAGAAGCTGCTGGTTAAAATTATATATTACTTGCCTTTTTAAAGTGATTCCTAACAAAGATGTATTATTGTAAATCAAGAACAATATTTTACTACAGCACTTTTACTTAAACCACGAATCTCTTTACACAGGGAATTACCGTAAAAAGTAGTTAATTGGAAATCTTCTGACTCTCTACCTAGATAATGCACCCTCTGTCCCAGGGGAAGAGGGTGTAAGGAAGTAAATACTACACTTATTACAAATGTATACACATGGTTAGTAGACATGTCCAAACTTACTGAAGTTTGGTTTGTTTCCGAACCTCAGTAAAAGTTCGGAAGTTCTAAAACAAACCCATTAAAGTCAATGGGGAGTTAATAGTTTGAAAAGTTCGGGTGATTTACAGATAAACTAACAATGTTAACTTACTGTAAAGGGCTGTGGCACCTGGGAAATGGTCTGGGGAACATCACCAAAACTTTTTTAAACAATTCTTTCCCCCCACGATTGGGTAATTGTCGGGTTTCTGCAAGCTACATTCGAGGGTTTCTGAAAATCAAACTTTACATTCGAGGGATATCAAAATCGAATGATACATTTTAGGGTTACCAAAAGTTGAAGGCTACATTCAAGGGTTAGCGAAATGAATGATTTGAGGGGTGGCGAAAGTGAACATTACATTCGAGGGTTACCGAAAGTCGAAGGCTATATTCGAAGGTAAGCAAAAACAAACATTACATTCGAGGGTTACCAAAAGTCGAAGGCTAAATTTGAGGGTTAGCAAAAACAAACATTACATTCGAGGGTTACTGAAAGTCGAAGACTACATTTGAGGATTAGCAAAAATGAACATTACATTTGAGGATTAGTGAATGATACATTCAAGGATTAGCGAAAATGAAAATTACATTTGAGGATTAGCAAAAATGAACATTACATTCGAGGGTTACCGAAAACCAACGATACATTCTAGGGTTAGGGAAAACGAACATTACATTCAAGAGTTACCAAACGATACATTTTAGGGTTAGTAAAAGGCCCGTAAATTTCGATAATTATCAAATTTTCATTAACTATTAAAAATAAAGCTATGAGTTGAAAAACTGAACTAGTTTGAACCCAAACTAGTTTGGATAGTTCTAGTTCATCCAAATTTAAAAAGTTTTGCCCAAACTCAGGTTCGAGTTCAGGTCCATCACTAGTGGTTAGGAAAGGCAAATGCATTTCATTTAAATCAACAGTTTTTTGGCTATAAAGCAGAACAAATGTATTTTAGACCACTGTTACCCTATACAGAGATGGACTTAATTGCAGTATTTACCCTTTGTTATGAGTTTGGATGCCAAAAACTGAAACTTTTTAAACAAATGTTTGAACTAAGGATGTTGGAGACAAGTATGATATGGATGGAGATTTGTAACTGTCACATCAGGATGTATGGTATGAGAAACAAGGTATGGTATGAGATACATAAAATGGAATGTGCAGTCTCTATATAAACTTCATTGAACTTAATTATTATTGTGGATTTATATTGAGCTACATCTTCTGTAGTGCTTTACAATTACATGTATACATTAACATCAGGCCCTGCCCTGAAGAGCTTACAATCTAAGCACATTTATTTGACACATACAACCTATCAATATGTCTTTATTGGATGTTGGGGAAACCGGAGTGCCCGGAGGAAACCCAAGCAAGCACAGGGAGAACATACAAACTACTTGTGGAGGAGTGTAGATAACCACTGAGCCACCATATACATAAAAAAGTGCATATCTTAATGAATTAGAATTGCATTCTTAGGCTACCTTTGAAATATCATTGAGGGGAAATTATACTGTTTTGCATTCTGTAGTTTTAATATCTTCAAACAAGTTCTATTTACCCCAAAAATAAAAATGTACAATATAGCTTTCCTTTCTGTAAAACTGCTTTATTCAGTATTTAAAGATATATTGTAGTTCGTAATCTGAGCCTCAGTGTGGTGCTGTTGACCAAGAATTTGTATTAGAAAATGTGCATTTACAGAGGCAATGAAATACAACTGTGCTGCAAATCTGTTGTGACTTAAAATCCTGCTTGGAACACATCCTTTGGCTTTTTCCTCTGAAGTCTACATGAAAACTGACCAAGTGCAGAGCTTCATCTGCTAACAATATATGATAAAAGTGGTCATCTAAGCAAACAAAGGACAATGAACTGGCAAGTACTATATTTCTTTATATCATTCATAATTTCAGCCATTTCTGAACAAATCCAGTACTCCATTAATGAAGAACTGAAGAAAGGAACTGTAGTAGGGAATATTGCAAATGATTTGAACTTGAATATAAATGAATTGTCAGTTAGAAAATTCCATATTGATTCAAACTTAAAAACACAGTATTTTAGTGTTAATTTAGAAAATGGAGACTTGCTTGTTTCAGGGAGAATAGACAGAGAAATGTTATGTGGAGCAGAAAATAAATGTCTTCTACATGTTGAAGCTGTCATTGAGAAACCTTTACATTTTTACACTTTTAAAGTAGAACTTCAGGATGTTAATGACAACCCACCTACTTTTTCTAAAAAAATATTTGAAATTCGAATTAATGAGGCAGTTCAACCTGGAGCACGGTTTGCCCTGGGACAGGCACAAGATCCAGATCTTGGTACCAATTCTGTACAGAACTATGAACTTAGTGTAAATGGGTATTTCAGTCTTGCAGAAAAAAACAGTGGCGGTGGAAGTAAATATCCAGAACTTGTAGTTGAGAAGCTTCTAGACTATGAAAAACAAAGTTTCTTTGAAATAATTTTAACTGCTTTTGATGGTGGGAGACCTAAAAAAACGGGTACAGCTTTGATTAAAATAGTAGTCCTTGATGCAAATGATAATTATCCAGTTTTTGGTCAGGAAACATATAGAGTAAATGTATTTGAAGATGCTCCAAAAAATTTTCTTATTCTTAAGCTAAATGCTACAGATGAAGATGAAGGCTCCAACGCAGAAGTAACATATTCATTTAGTGATATTCCTGAGGAACAGAAAATGATTTTCAACATACATTCTAAAACCGGTGAGATAACAAAAATTGGAATGTTAGATTATGAGGAAACAAAGAAGTACAAGATTATAGTGGAGGCTAAAGATGGTGGTGATTTGGTGTCTCACTGCAATGTGTTAATACAGATTGTTGATGCAAATGATAATGCGCCTGATATAAAAATCAGTTCATTTTTATCTACAATTCCAGAAGATTCCCCTCCAGAAACTGTCATAGCATTAATTAATATCCTTGATTTGGATTCTGGAAAAAACGGAGAAGTTGTCTGTCAGATATCTGAATCGTTACCTTTTAAATTAATATCACTAAATAATAATTACTATAAAATTGTAACTACACAATGTTTGGACAGGGAGATCAACTCTGACTACCAAATCACACTCAAAACTACAGACAAGGGATCCCCCCCTTTATCCACAAATAAAACATTAGTGCTCACAATATCAGATATTAATGACAATCAGCCCATCTTTGAAAGGGATCATTATATTTCTTATATACTAGAAAATAATCTACCAGGAACTTCAATATACAGAATAAATGCATTGGATCATGACCTTAATGAAAATGGACATATAACTTACTCTATCATCAGTAATGACAGTGCAGATGTGCCAGTTTCTTCACATGTTTCCATAAACTCTGTGACTGGAGTTGTTTATGCTCTACATTCATTTGATTATGAACAGATAAAAGAATTTCAATTCCAGGTGAAGGCTGAAGACAATGGATCTCCACCTCTCAGCAGTAATGTCACAGTGAGGATTTGCATTGTGGACATTAATGATAATCCACCTAAAATTCTTTACCCATCCTCAGACTCTGATAGAGCAGTACTGTTTGAATTTATTCCCCATTCATCTTCAAAAGGTTATTTGGTAACAAAAGTTATCGCAGTTGATGCTGATGCAGGACACAATGCATGGCTCTCTTACCACTTACATCAAGTACCCGAATCATCATTATTTTCAATTGGACAATATACAGGTGAAGTAAGGATATCCAGAGATATTCAAGAGACAGATGCCTTGAAACAAAAAATCAGCGTTCTTGTGAAGGATAATGGCAACCCCTCTTTTTCGTCTACTGTTACCCTGAACCTTGTTATAGCGTATAGCTTTCAAGTTCTTCCAGAGATAAATAACCAGCCCATCAAGTTGGACTCAACATTTAATATAACTTTTTACCTAGTAATAGCCATAGCTATGATTTCCATTTTGTTCATTTTGACAGTAGTTGTTGCGGTTATTTCTAAATGTAAAAACTCTAACACTTCCACTGTGTTTGGAACATTAAACAAGGGATCATATCCCCAATTTGCTGTCCGATGTCCTTCTCAGATTAGTAATGGAACTTTACCATTGTCATTCCCCTATGATGTGTGTGTGGCCATTGATGCAACACAGAATGAATTTGCCTATCTCAGACCACTTCACGATGTTCCAACAGACAATCTCATTGATACAGATGATTGTGGCACTAATTGTGTGAAAGAAAATGTTTCTGATATCAAAATCAACCAGGTAATAAATTAATTTAGTTGATTGCTGGAAAAATCTATATTCCATTTTATTTCTATAATTGTTTTTTTATTGTTTTATCTTTAATACATTCTCTTCTGCTCTCTTCAGCTGTTGAAATTAAAGAACTTAAGTTGTTAAAATATTTTTTTTACTTTTAGTCAGTATACTACTGTGACTTTCATTTATATCTTAGTGTGGTTTATAGCAGAGGAGGACATTCTACTTTTGTACCCAATTTTAATTATAGGGCATATCCTCCCATAAAATAAAACGTTACATATACCTCAAACCCCATTTACGTTTTATTTTAAGGCACTTTAAATTTTTGTTTACAAAGTTTTTGAGCTATGAGAAAATATACAGAAATGTAAAAAGGTGAGCCAGAAATGAAAGGCGTTTAAAGCAAGAACCTAAAAGTGCAAATATTTGTGGATATTTTTGCAAATATGATGAAAAAAAAATCTCCATAGGGTTGCTACTTTCATGCATTAATAATCTTTATAAAACTTTGGTTAAAATTACTACTACTTTTTATTTTCATTTATTTACTTGTTTGTGAATCAGTAAAGTATTTATACTGAAAAAAGATGTTTTGGAATTTTGATTGGCATCATGTGTATCAGGCACAGAAGACGGGCTGCTCAGACAAGAAAAGGCCCAAATCACAAGGTAGTAAAATCAACAAGCTTTATTAAATGCACAATAATAAGAGACAAAAAAGAATACCTGACTAGTTTTAAGTTGAAAGTTCTAGGCATTGGTTTAGTCTTATCCTAAGAGACTAAGATAGCATCTGTTTGAGTGAGAACCTCTCTCACAAAGATGTTAACACATAATAATAACTGGATGGTAATAATTAATCCAATAAATAAAAATGAAACATGATAGAGTATCATAAGAGAGGGCCAAAGTCACTGAAATCGGTTGTACTTGAGGCTCACAGATTTTCGGGAAAAAAATGAAAATTTGAAAAACTGCAAGCGGACCCATTAAAGTTAAAAAATCCAAAAGTTCAGCCAAAAATTAAGTTATAAATAGCAATGATAACTTACTGTTATTGGCTCGGGGACCTGGGAAATGGTCTAGGGAACATGTTTTTTAATTAGAAAATTCTCAAATGTTTAATTATCGAAAACAGTTTTGCGGTTCGGAATTGTTTTTAAAAAAGTATACAAATAACGATGAAAAATAAACTGACCAAATATATATATTTATATTATGACACAAATACTGCACATCTGCATGAATTAGCATCAATTAGCTCTTTGTTAGCTTTAAAAAATATGTTTAGATAAGATTATATTGGTTTACATTTTTATTTTCAATCTTCAAACAAGTTGTGTTAATTTCAAAAAGCTAAATTTACAGCATTTTCTTCCTTTTGTTGAAAAAATTTGTATTTTAAAAAGAAGTATTGCAATTCACAGTTTAAGCCTCCGTGTGGAGCTGTTGGTCAAGAAAGGCAGGACATTTGTTTTAGAAAATATGCACTTGCACAAGCAATGCAATAAAGCAGAAATCAGTTGTGAAATCCTGCTTGAAACATATTATCCTGCTTTTTCTACTGAGTGCTACAGAAAACTGGCATAGCTTTACCTGCTAAACAATATAAGAAACAACTGTTCAACAAAGCAAGCAAAGGACAATGACATGGCAAGTACTATATTTCTTAATACCATTCATATTTACAGATGTTTTTGGACAAATCCAGTACTCCATATATGAAGAACCGAAGAAAGGAACTGTAGTAGGAAATATTGCAAATGATTTAAACTTGGATGTTACAGAATTATCTGAGAGAAAATTCCATATTGTTTCTCGTGCAAAAACACAGTATTTCAGAGTTAATTTAGAAAATGGAGACTTGCTTGTTTCAGAGACAATAGACAGAGAAATGTTATGTGGGATAGAACAGAATTGTTTTCTAAAAGTTGAAGCTGTCATTGAGAATCCTTTACATTTCTACACATTTAAAGTAGAAATTCAAGATGTTAATGACAACCCACCAAGTTTTTCTAAAAAAATATTTCAAGTTCGTATTAATGAAGCAGCTTTACCTGGGGCACAATTTGCACTGGGACAGGCACAAGATCCAGATCTCGGAATTAATTCTGTACAGAAATATGAGCTTAGTAAAAATGAACATTTCATTGTTGCAGAAAAAAATAGTTTAGATGGAAGTAAATATCCAGAACTTGTATTAGAGAGGCCTTTGGACCATGAAAAACAAGGTTTTTTGGAACTAGTTGTAACTGCTTTTGATGGTGGGATACCTGCAAAAAGTGGCACAGCTTTGATTAAAATTGTGGTTCTTGATGCCAATGATAACTACCCTGTATTCAGTCAAGAAACATATCAAGTAAACCTAAATGAAAATGCTCCAGACAATTTTCTAATTCTTAAGCTAAATGCTACTGATAAAGATGAAGGCTCCAATGCAGAAGTAACATATTCATTTAGTCATATTTCTGAGAAGCAAAATTTGCTTTTTAATATAGATTCCAAAACTGGTGAGATCACAAAAGTTGGAAAGTTAGATTATGAGGAAACCAAAATGTATAAGATCACCGTAGATGCAAAAGATATTGGAGATTTGGTGTCTCACTGCAATGTTTTAATACAGATTAATGATGCCAATGATAATGCACCTGATATACAGATTGATTCATTTTTAGATAAAATTCCTGAGGATTCCCCCCCTGAAACAGTTATAGCACTGATCAATGTCCATGATTTGGACTCTGGAGAAAATGGAGAGGTTTTCTGTCAAATATCTAAAATGTTACCTTTTAAATTAATTTCGCTAAATAATAACTATTATAAAATTATAACTACCTTAAGTTTGGACAGAGAGATCACCTCTAACTATCAAATTACAATCAAAGCAACAGATAAGGGATCACCCCCTTTATCCACCAATAAAACATTAGTGCTCACAATATCAGATGTCAATGACAATCAGCCAATCTTTGAAAAGGATAATTATGTTTCTTATATACCAGAAAATAATTTACCAGGCACCTCAATACACAGAATAAATGCAGTGGATCATGACCTTAATGAAAATGGACATATAACTTACTCTATCATCAGTAATAACAGTGCGGATGTGCCAGTTTCTTCACACATTTCTATAAACTCTGTGACTGGAGTTGTTTATGCTCTACATTCATTTGATTATGAACAGATAAGAGAATTTCAGTTCCAGGTAAAGGCTGAAGACAATGGATCTCCACCTCTCAGCAGTAATGTCACAGTGAGGATTTGCATTGTAGATATGAATGATAATCCTCCTAAAATTCTCTACCCATCCTCTGACTCTGATAGAGCAGCATTGTTTGAATTTATTCCCCATTCATCTTCAAAGAGTTATTTGGTAACAAAAGTTATTGCAGTTGATGCTGATGCCGGACACAATGCATGGCTCTCTTACCACTTACATCAAGTACCCGAAACATCATTATTTTCTATTGGACAATATACAGGTGAAGTAAGGATTTCCAGGAATTTTCAAGAGTCAGATGCCTTGAGACAAAAAATCATCGTTCTTGTAAAGGATAATGGCAACCCTTCTCTTTCTGCCACTGTAACAATAAGCCTTGTTATAGCAGAAAGTTTTCAAGTTCTTCCAGAGATAAATAGCCAGCCTATCAAGTTGGAATCAACACCTAATATAACTTTCTACCTAGTAATAGCCATAGCTATGATTTCAGTTTTATTTATTTTCACAGTAATTGTCGCAGTAATTTCTAAATGTAAAAACTCTGATTCTTCACCTATATTTGGAACAATAAATAAGGGATCATATCCCCAATATGCTGTCCGCTGTCCTTCTCAGATTAGTAATGGAACTTTACCATTGTCATTCCCATATGATATATGTGTGGCTATTGATGCAAGTCAGAATGAATTTGCCTACCTGAGACCACTTCACGATGTTCCAACAGAGAATCTTATTGATACAGATGATTGTCCCAGTGGAACTGATTGTGTTAAAGAAACTGTTTATGAAAACAATAACAAACAGGTAAATTATGATTTTACTTGATTGATAAATTTATAATGTACATGTATAATGTATAATATATATTCATTAAGGTTTTGTGAGTGTACAGCTCATTTTAGTAATAGGCTAATGTTTTTGGTAGAAGAGTAAGTTTTATCACAGTCAACATTTGACTGCTTGAGAACAAAAAACTAATCTTAATTGACATTGGCATGGGGCATTTTTGGGTTACTGTAAATATATTTAATTTATATCTTTGTTTGGTTTATAAAAGAGAAGTATACTTCTTCCCAATTAACTGACTTAAGAGCTGTTGCTGCTATTTTTGATATATGTGTTGAAAGGGTTTATTCTCTGCAAATCTATCAGATCTTGGATTTTCCACATTTTACAAACTATTGAAAATACAAAGCTACTTTTGAGAGTTACCGAAGCTACTTTCAAGTGTTACAAAATTACTTTGGGGGTAATTGAATATACAAGGCTACTTTCTAGGGTTACCGAAAGTAGCCTTGTATATCTGCGGAAACATGAAAATAGCTTGCGTGTTAAGGAAGTCTGTTTTTAATAAAGTTTTGGTGAACTGTACGTCTTACCCTGACTATTTCCCAGGTGCCTGGGCCCTATTCTGCCATCTACTATGGTTTTCTACCCTTGTTTTACTCAGAACCTTTGGATTTTTTGCTCAATGCATAATTGACTTATATTGGTTTGTTTTCGGATTTTCAAATTTTCGTTTTTTCCCACATATGTCTATTGTTCATTACGCAACATGTTTTACCTCAACCTTTGAGGTTGAAAAATATTGTGTGGTGCACAAAAAGGTTATTGAGTCAGTCCCTTTATGGTTACTAACCTTTGCTCTTAACTTATTTTAAAATAAACCATGTTAAATGAAGGTTGAGAATTACAATAGACTACCAAAAGGATTAGCAGCTCTAAGATATGATATTTAACTGAAGGCTAGGCAGGTTATAAATGCAAGGTACTCAATTAGTTTATAGAGAAGGCCGAACTTCATAAATTTCGGTCCGTTTTCGAACTTTCAAACTTCAGTAAAAGTTCGAAAGTTTGAATTCGGACACATTAAAGTCAATGGGGGAGTGATAGTTCGAAAAGTCCAGATAATTTACAGCTAAACTAACAATGGTAACTTACTGTAAATGGCTGTGGCACCTGGGAAATGGTCTGGGGAACATGTCACTATTAGAGATGGACTAGAACTCGAACTCGAACCCGACTTTGAGACAAACTATTCGAATTCGGACGAATTCGGACTTCTCAAACTATCACGGACCCGGATTTTTGTTCAAATATGCGAGTAAAATGCCTATTATACCTATACGCGAGCATCAAATCCGCTAGTAAAGTGTCCATTAAAACCTATACACGAGCATCGAATCCGCAGGTAAAATGTCTATGGTATCTAGGCGTGAGCATCGAATCCACCAGTAAAGTGTCCTTTAAAACCTATATGTGAGCATCGAATCCGCGAGTAAAATGTCCATGGTATCTAGGCGCAAGCATCGAATCCACGAGTAACGTGTCCATTAAAACCTATACGCGAGCATCGAATCCACGAGTAATATGTCCATGGTATCTAGGCGCAAGCATCGAATCCACGAGTAAAGTGCCCATTAAAACCTATCAGCAAGCAATGAATCTGGGAGTAAAATGTACATGATACCTAGGCGCGAACATCGAATGTTCGAACGCGAGAGCTCGAAAATACCGCGAGTGAGAGTAAAATAGATTTTCAAATGTCCTGGATATTCAAACATGTTCCCCAGACCATTTCCCAGGTCCCACAGCCATTTACATTAAGTTACCATTGATATTTTAATTGTATTTCATTAGAACTTTTCAAACTATTTGACTCCCATTGACTTTAATGGGTCCGTTTTCGGACTTTCGAACTTCAAACTTTCCATATAGTTCGAAAGTTAGAAAACAGACCGAAATTTCGAAAGTTCGGCCATCTCTACTCACTATCACCAAAACTTTTTAAAATACTTCTTAAACACGAGCGTGCAATTGTCGGGTTTTGCACAAGCTACATTTGAGTGTTACAGCCAATTCGAGGGTTACCCAAGGATACTTTTGAGGGTTAGCAAAAATAGAACAATAAATTCGCAGAATTACCTAAATTGAACGATACTTTCGAGGATTACCGAAAACAAACAATACTTTTGAGGGTTAGCAAACAATAAATTCTAGGGTTGGCAAAAACGAAGGATACTTTCGAGGGTTACCGAAAATTGAAGGCTACTTTCAAGGGTTAGCGAACAATACATTCTAGGGTTAGCGAACGGCTTGTAAATTCAAGAATTATTGCATTTTCGGTAATTATCTAAAATACAGCCGCAAGTCCAGAAAGTCAGAGAAATCCGGGTCTGGGATAGTTCAAGAAGTCCGAGTCCGTTCAGACTTGTTAAGTTTGTCTCAAACTCGGGTTTGAGTTCCAGTTCTAGTCCATCTCTATTAATTTAAAAGACGATAGGGTTTGAATGGATCAAAGATCATTTTTATCGTAGCATCCCAACTGCCTTAGAAAATAATATTAACTAGAGAATTGTAGTTAAAGAAAATTAATGCATGGGTTTGTGATGATTGAAAAGATTTATTTATCTCAGCTTAGCTGAGTGTATAGTGTATTGTGTGAGTGAATGGTCATTTGTTATAATGGGCTTATCTTATTGGTAATACTGCAGCTCTTTCCTTTAAATTAAAAAAAGTTTTTGTTTTTTAAGGTGGAGATGCCCTTTCTGTTTTTAAATAGTTTTAGGGGTTAGGGTGGATGGTAAGAAATGTGCCATCAAGCTGCTATTAATGTATGTGGCAACGTTAGCATGGGATGTTATTTTTTCCATTACAAAATGTGAATAAAAAAGAAAATATTCGAGGGATATAAAAAGGCAAAGGTTCCCAATTTACAAATAACTGATAATCAATATGGTGCTGTCCTGTAGACTGTTGATCAGAAGTAGGTTATAATCAAATAAATGAGTTACTCTATCGGATGACTAGCGAAACGTCTTCAAGAACTACATTTCAAGTCCAGTTGATCTAATTGAATACAACAGATATAGTATGGATAGTTTCTACATGTAGTTTGCCAGGGGAGGGGCTGGGTGATTGACAGTTCTTTACTGACTAGCTGTGCCCTGCCTTCCTTAAAAAATAAAATTCCCAAAGCTAAAAAAACAAGGGATAGGAAGGTCAGAGAAAGAAAGAAAAAAGCAGATTTAAGATTGGTGGTAATCAATCCTAATTACTGAGTGATTTGTTAAAAAAATATTTGCCCCAGTTTACATGTCCTTAAAGTTCTTTTTCCAGCTAAGAGTAAAAAAAATGCAGAGCATAACTCCTGTCATGAAGTGTATGGAAATATACTTGTATGTATAATGTACAAGATAAACTGGTATACAATATTCACATTGTTAGTATTGATGAGAGAATCGGTTATATTCCTATTTTTTTAATCATTGTGATCCACTACATTTATTCTGTATAAAGGTGCCTGATAATTTTCTGTTACAATGTAATTCTCTTTTTCAAAAATGGCTGCATTGTCGTGCACATCTGATATTGTCGAACCCCCCCACCTCTATTTAGGCTTGGTTTCTTTATTTTCACATAAATGGCCTCCTTAACACCTCTCTTGACTTTCACATAAATGAGGTGGGGGGGTTCGACACCAACTGTCTGCCATGTACAATGCTGTTTTAACACCTTACTCTGGGCGTTCCTATAACACCTCTTAGCCACTATCCTATCACACCCTTAACACCTGGCTGTGATATGCTAATTGGGATTTTCCAGGGTACATAAGTGCCACAGATTCTTGTACAAGTCATTCTGAATTGAGAAAGCCAGTCGGATGACTAGCGAAACGTCTTCAAGAACTACATTTCAAGTCCAGTTGATCTAATTGAATACAACAGATATACCATGACCTGGATGAATGAGAACCTTCACAAGCATATCCATACTATAAAAATAAAGCTTATTCCTCTATCACTGCATGACTTAGAGAATTGTAGTTAAAGAAAATTAATGCATGGGTTTGTGATGATTTGTGATGTAATTATCTTATTGGTAATACTGCAGCTCTTTCCTTTAAATTAAAAAAAGTTTTTGTTTTTTAAGGTGGAGATGCCCTTTCTGTTTTTAAATTAGGTTTTAGAGGGGGTTATTGGATGGTAAGAAATGTGCCATCAAGCTGCTATTAATGTATGTGGCAACGTTAGCATGGGATGTTATTTTTCCCATTACAAAATGTTGAATAAAAAAGAAAATATTCGAGGGATATAAAAAGGCAAAGGTTCCCAATTTACAAATAACTGATAATCAATATGGTGCTGTCCTGTAGACTGTTGATCAGAAGTAGGTTATAATCAATAGTACTTAGGTTGATTTATTTAAAATATTTCTGAAAATAAAATAAATGCCAATGATACTACAACCGGAATACTCGATAGAGTAACTCATTTATTTGTATCCGTTCCATAATCATTGGGTTATTTTAATGTATACTGCCACATTAGAAGACTGGTGCAAAATTATTAGCTCTAACTTACACCATTTTAAAGTCTATGGGAATCGAAATAAATAATGTTTTTGAAAACTGAAATAAACATGGTTTAAAGAACTTCTCCTCAAGGCATGAGGAACACAATTAGCGAATTAACAGATAAATACTTTTAAATATTGGATTTTCCACCCTTTATTATTTTTATTATTATAAAAAAACAAAGTAGCTAAATTTGACACACAGACACAAACACAGTGCCACAAAATGTCTAAAACTGTCCTAAAAGGACTAAAACTGTTCAGTCTTAAAGGGCATGTCCACCCTCAAAACTAAAATAAAATCCACTGCTGGCCCCACTGTGTAGTGTTAAAAAATCCTTACCTTATACCTCTGCTCCAAATGGTTCTCCTGCCATACCTCATCAGAGTTAAGAAAAGTAAAGAGTAGGAGCCTGTCTGTGTGTCACCCAGCCCCTACTACTAACTTGTCCTCTTGAGAACCTACTTCCCTCCAGATCCCTTCAGGCTTCTTCAGTCCCTACCTTTTTCTGTAGTGTAGTGTACCCCAGCCCACCCCCAACCGTTAATTTGTTAATTTGTTAAAACAAGCCCCAGAAATAGACTTGTGATCCTCTCTGCATAGACAGAAGCCACATCTGTGATTGGCTGTCTCACAGCCAATCACAAATCCGGCTGCCATTCGGGCCCCTATTTGCAACTTCCGGCAAACAGAGAGCCAGGAGCAGAGAGCCAAGGGAAGAAACTGTGGTAATGGGGTAGGCTGGGGTACCCTACACTACATAAATTGGGGGGTGGAGGGACCCCTAAAAAGTATTTATAATTATAATAATTAGTTAGTCTTTAAAAGACTTTTAGGCATTGTATATGTGAACACAAAAGGGTTATTAGCCCACCACACTGAAATTCACACAAACTTGCACAAATCTCTCCTAGAGCTGTTAGAATAATGCCTGGCACAGACATTTTTATACAGTTTTTGTTGCGGTTTGTACTGCAAAAAGCTGTCATTGGTGATTTTTACTGCAAAAAGCTGTGATTGGTGATTTTTGGACACGTGGCTACAAGGCATTTAAAAAAACTGATATTATAAAAATGTTTGCAGTGGGTACACAAAATTTTAATGTATTTCTACAACAAATCCAGGTATGTGATGAAACCAGGAAACATTTCTGTTTTGGGGATGTCTGGAAATTTTTTGTTTAAAAATACTGACAAAAGTCTACTAAAATTAAATTATTGAGATTGTATAGTTCTGATGTAGTATTTTTATTTTGAAGAAATTTTCATGATAACCTTTCCACTTTAGTCACCTTTATATTATCTGATTTCACCCTTTTAAGAAGTTCTACTTTCAAAAATACATGTTTTAATTTTTTTTAAAAAAATGTATGTTTCTAAGTATCTAGAAAGTGAAAAGGTTTCATAGTATATTTACATTTTTTGCAGTTATTAATGTAAACCTCTAAGTGGTGCTATTGACCAGAAAAAGAAAATGGTTTGCTCAAAAACCTACAGCTGGTAACTCGGCAGAAAAATATTTCTGTTTCATTTTTGGTTTGAATAATCTTTACGATTACCTGGGAATATTGCCTTGCTTTCTACATTGATTGGTTCAAAGAAGACTGACCCAGTACAAAGCTTCATCTTCTAACTATGCATGTAACAATTCTTCATCAAAGCAAACAAATGACATGGCAAGTACTATATTTATTTATATCATTCATAACTATAGCCATTCCAGGGCAGGTTCAGTACTCCATAGATGAAGAAATGAAGAAGGGATCTTTATTGGGAAATATAGCAAAAGACTTAAATTTGGATGTAACAGAACTCTCAGTTAGAAAATTTCATATTGTTTCTAGTTCCAAAACACAATATTTCAGTGTAAATTTAGAAAATGGGGACTTGCTTGCTTCAGAGAGAATAGACAGAGAAATGTTATGTGGAACAGAACAGAATTGTTTTCTAAATGTTGAAGCTCTCATTGAAAATCCTTTACATTTTTACACAATTTTAGTAGAAATCCTGGATATTAATGACCACATACCAGCTTTCTCCAAAAAAATAGTTGATGTTGATATCAGTGAGTCAGCATTTCCAGGAGCACGATTTTCTTTGGGACAGGCACAAGACCCCGATCTTGGTACTAATTCTGTACAGACCTATGAGCTTAATACAAATGGGTATTTTAGTCTTTCTGAAAAAAATAGCAGTGATGGAAGCAAATATCCAGAACTAGTGCTGGAGAGGCCCTTGGACCGAGAAAAGCAAAGTTCCTTAGAATTAATTGTAACTGCTTTCGATGGTGGTAGACCTAAGAAAACTGGTACTGTGTTAATTAAAATTGTTGTTCTTGATGCTAATGATAATTATCCAGTTTTCAGTCAGGAAACATATCAAGCAAATGTAAATGAAAATGCTCCAGATAATTTTCTAGTTCTTCATCTAAATGCTACTGATGAAGATGAAGGCTCCAATGCAGAAATAACGTATTCATTTAGTCATATTGCAGAAGAGGCAAAGCAATGTTTTGGTATCGAATCCAAAACTGGGGAGATAAAAAAAAATGGAAAGCTGGACTATGAAACAACAAAGTACTACAAGTTAACAGTAGAAGCTAAAGATGGTGGGGGATTAGTGGCTCACAGTAAAGTTTTAATACAGATTGTTGATGATAATGATAATGCTCCAGATATACGCATTGATTCATATTTATCCACAATTCCTGAGGATTCCCCACCTAAAACTGTGGTTGCACTGATTAATATTATTGATTTAGACTCTGGCGATAATGGAGAGATTATCTGTCAAACATCTGAATTGTTACCTTTTCAACTAATTTTACTAAAAAAGAACTACTTTAAAATTGTAACAATGTCAAGTATGGATAGAGAGATTGTTTCTAAATATAAAATCTTAATTAAAGCCAGAGACAAGGGGTCACCTTCGTTATCCACTAATAAAACTATTGAACTGACAATATTGGATGTTAATGACAATGCGCCGTTATTTGAAAAGTACATGTATATCTCCTATGTAGCAGAAAATAATCTACCTGGCACCTCTATACACAGAATAAATGCTATGGATTACGACCTTCATGAAAATGGACAAATAACTTACTCAATCATCAGTAATAACAGTGCAGATGTTCCAGTTACTTCACATGTTTCCATAAACTCTGTGACTGGAGTTGTTTATGCTCTACATTCTTTTGACTATGAACAATTACGTGAATTTCAGTTCCAGGTAAAGGCCGAAGACAATGGATCTCCACCGCTAAGCAGTAATGTCACAGTGCAAATATGCCTAATTGACTTGAATGATAATTCACCTAAAATTCTCTACCCATCATCAGACTCTGAGAGTAAAGCATTTTTTCAATTTATCCCACGTTCCTCTTTAAAAGGTTATCTAGTAACTAAAGTTATTGCAGTTGATGCTGATACAGGACACAATGCATGGCTCTTCTACCAAATACACCAAGTTCCTGAATCAACCTTGTTCACTATTGGAAAATACACAGGTGAAATAAGGATTTCTCGAGAGTTTCATGAGTCAGACCCTTTAAGGCAAAAATTAGTGGTTCTTGTGAAGGATAATGGACAACCTTCTCTTACAGCATCTGTTACATTAAACCTTGTTATAGCTGAAAACTTTCAAGTAATTCCAGAGATAAGTAAGCAGCCTGTTAAGTTGGAAGCATCACCTAACATAACGTTTTTCTTAATAATAGCCATAGCTATAATTTCAGTTTTATTCATTTTGACAGTAGTTACAGCAGTGATTTCTAAGTGTAAAAACTCTCCCCCTGTGCTTGGAACATTAAATAAGGGATCATATCCCCAATTCACTGTGAAATGTCCTTCTCAGTTTAGTAATGGAACTTTACCATTGTCGTTCCCATATGATGTGTGTGTGGCCATTGATGCAACACAAAATGAATTTGCCTATTTGAGGCCTGTTAATGATGTTCCAACAGAAAATCTTATTGACACGAATGATTGTCCCAGTGGAACTGATCTGAAAAAGAATTGTTCTGAAAAAAAAATTGAACAGGTAGGCAAAATCCTTTAAATTTCACTTATTTTTTAATTGTTCTTAAAATATTTTCTTGATTATCAAAAGTATTGCAGCTCAGCAATGTCCCACAATTTTGTCACAAAACTGATGACTTTTCAGCAGAAAACAGGTAATTTGCAAAACCAGACAGTGGAACAAAACTCACTGAGTCCCAGTATGTCTACTCCCCATCCCTATACCATGTGTATTTTGATGCATTGTGCTTTTTCTTGGATTTTTCACAATTTATATTGTTTATTTATGTAGAACAGGTGAAAACTGGTGTTAAACTATAAGTACAATCCATCTTTTGTGCATCATCATCATTTGTATCATTATTATACTGTTTATAATTTATCTTGTAATTTTTACACCCTGGTTTTAATTTAATTTGTTTTTTTTGCAAATATACTTAATTTAGATATTATTAAAGTAAAACAATAACTAGTACTATTACAAAAAGTGCACAGACAATTTATATACAGTTTGACTTGTGTTATACTTTTTATTTTATTTCACTGCCCTATATTAAATGTTGGTAAACAATCTTGGCAACCTAAATTTATTAACACAAAATTAAATCCTTTGTTGACATTTTGGTGGAGCAAAAACAAATGAACAACTCTTATAATGTTCTTTAATATATTTGTCATATAATAAATAGTTTAATTTAAATATTTATATAAACTTTTATTAAAATTGAGATTCACAATGTGAATGTAATAAGTGGATATTACATTTACATAGAAGTGAAAATGATCCATATAATGTGCTAGTTCTTCAGCTTTATTTAGTTATATTCCTAAGGAAGCAAATCAACTTTGTTGAGTTTTCGGATTATGAGGCAACAAAGAATTATAAGATATATAGTAATTAAAGGTGGTGGTGGATTAGTATAGTGTTTGAGGTTCGGCAATACCCACATTTCCTTCCTAACCGTGGCTCACAGCAGTATAAATAAAAAAGTATAAATACAGACCAATCAACAAAATTTTATCCACAATTCATGAGAATTCCCCTCCTGAAACTGCCATAACAATAATTGATGATATACTTCATTTGAGCTAAATAAAGAGCAGATAAGGGATCACCTTATGCATCTACAAATAAAACTCAGTTAAACTCAGATAAATCAGTTTGACAATATCAGATGTGCATGACAATGCAGCCATTTTTGAAAAAGAGAATTACATTGTAACAGAAAATTATCAGGCACCTTTATACAGAATAAATGTAGTGGATCACAATGATTAAAAAAATAGGAATATAACCGATTCCCTCATCAATACTAACAATGTGAATATTGTATACCAGTTTATCTTGTACATTATACATACAAGTATATTTCCATACACTTCATGACAGGAGTTATGCTCTGCATTTTTTTTACTCTTAGCTGGAAAAAGAACTTTAAGGACATGTAAACTGGGGCAAATATTTTTTTAACAAATCACTCAGTAATTAGGATTGATTACCACCAATCTTAAATCTGCTTTTTTCTTTCTTTCTCTGACCTTCCTATCCCTTGTTTTTTAGCTTTGGGAATTTTATTTTTTAAGGAAGGCAGGGCACAGCTAGTCAGTAAAGAACTGTCAATCACCCAGCCCCTCCCCTGGCAAACTACATGTAGAAACTATCCATACTATAAAAATAAAGCTTATTCCTCTATCACTGCATGACTAATTGATTAAGATCAGGAAAGGGGATAAGCATTTCCTGTTTTTCTGTGCATATAAAGTCCCAATGTAGCACTGTACCTAAAGAAATCAATTACACACACACCTTCAAACTCCCACAGCTAAAAGAAAATCTTACGTGATTCAAGCAGTTATTACAGCTCCCAGTGCTGCTTACCGTCCCATAGCAAAGCAGTTTTACTTTCACTTTCATTATAACACAAAATAACTGGGTGAATGCTATAGGCTAAAGTGGGGCACAGATCATCTCTACTGCACATGCTCCACACTCCATTTGTGCCTCAGTTTTGGGAGGGGGTGGATACATAGAGAGGAAACATGTATACTAACTAGGAGTGAGCTGAACAGGACATGAGGAGATCTAGTAAAAGGGAGCACTGAGAGCAAAAATGGGTCAAGTTTCTGACAGCACTAAAAAAATAGAAATGAATAAAGGCAAGTAATTTTTTTCAGTTTCGTGTCCCTTTAAGTTCCAAGTAAAGTCAATAGATCACTTCCTACTAGTAGTGTCACAGTGAGGATTTGCATTATTGAATTAAGTTTTCTGACCTCCCTTGTTCCATTGTGCGAGAAAGTCTCTACATTTGGGAATATTTAGTTTTGTTTTTAAAAAATGACTGATGGGTCCTGGTATTTCTAGGAAAATGATAATGTATAAAGTAGACATTTGGTTGTATAGAAAAAATTCCAGTGGAGTACCCCATGTTTAGTTTCAATATCTTTAAGGGATTTTACATTTCTGTTAAAAAATCTAAAAAAAGTTATACCGTTTTGGGATTTATGGAACTGGGGAAAAACCCGAAGATCTGAAAATGGAACTTACTTTCTAGGGTTCGCAACGAATTTTCGAGGGTTACCGAATGTACAAGGTTAATATAACTATTATGGTAACTACTTTCGAGTTTCTGAATGTATTTTCGAGAGTTATCGAACGTTTGAGGTTATTTTCAAGGGTTACGGAAAATAATCTAGTGTATACGGTAACCCTCGAAAATGTGTTCCGAAGTCCCAAAATCCGAACAATCTGCACGGTTTAGGATGGAACGTTCAGATTTTGGATCCGAGGGGTTCTGTGTCATATCCCATCTCTAGTTTATACCAAATCCTGGTTTGTAAATTCAGTGGGGAAACCAATGTTTGTTCTATTTACACACAGGTCAGGAATTTTATTATTTCTATGCCAAGGGATAACTGCTTTTAACTGAGCTGCAACGAAAACTGTTTCTGCCAGGCTTCCTGAGTGCTTCAGCACTATCTTTAATACAGGAAGGCCCATGGCCATAAACTGGCAGATCAAAACTGTTTGTGCTGTATCTTCCAACTAAACAATTTTGGGAGGTGAGAAATACCAATCTAATAATCTAAAATATTTGTAGTACTGCCTACCATCATGCATATTTCACTAAAGTAGTACATAACAGCTTTTTTAAGCACCTTTCTTCACATCTTTATCTATACAATAATTCATTATAAGCAAATTAAATACAGCTATACTATACTCTGATTCTGAGAAATCATCATTTCAAATCACAGCATCCCTGACCTTTTACTAGGTGACTGCCAGCATGCTTTCTGCAACATTGGAGGGATTAAGCAGAGAGAAAAAAGGGGGAGCAAGGTGGAGATGTGTAAGCAGAGCATAGTCAATGGTGAGTTTGTGCAGAACTTAGTCGCAGACACTATAAGAAGGCAGTGAATAAGGGAGGTGGGGGGAAATTAGAAGCACTAACTAAACATTAATAATTTAATGTCAAATTGCAGTTTCAGAACATGTAAAGTTGATAAGTGAGTATAGTGACCCTTTAAACATATAAAGAAGTAAAATTGAGCAACAAAACCAAACCAGAGAAAAATATACAAACAAACACACAATAAACCACCAGTCCAGTGTATTTCCAGGCCAGTTTTGCCCCAGTAAATAGGGGTCTCATAGCCCAGCTATGCCAATAGTGTTTAAACCAGATTGGAACCTAAAAATGTAATCCAGCATATCATTTGGAAAAACAAATGAAGAAGACTAGTACAGTAAATATTCTCTTCAATCTGATTGGAAGAAGTTAGCAGCTATATGTATCCCAAACTGAACATGTTAATCCTGATTCAGGACCCTGGATTATGATTGACATGTACAGTGCAGAGAATTTTCTTTGGTCAAAAAATAATTTAATTTCAGTGATAGCACTCTATCAGGGAGATTCAATAAAAATTCTTGTCGTTAAAAATGGTGCTAATTTTGCCCCAACCAATCAGATATTATGTAACATTTGAAAGCTAACATCTGATTGGTTGGGGCAAAATTAGCACCATTTTTAACGACAATAATTTTTATTGAATAAGCCTGTATGTACTCTAGCAAATTCTAAGTGGTCTTATGGTTCTTCAGTCAAAATTTTTGTCAGAGTAGAATGTCCTATTGCTTTAGGATCAGTAAATGTTTCTGGAATACCTCTCATGTGCATATTGTCTCTGCTTTTCGAATCCTTAATATGCAGTTGCATATTTAAAATGTGGGTGTCCATATTATGCACACCTGCCTGTAAAGTTTGGGTAACCTCTGTTATTTCTTTGTGTCTAGTCTCTATATTGTCTATTCTGTTGCCCAGATCTGCCAGTTCAGATTGTTCATGCATTGACTTAGGAAGTTCTTTTTTAACTAAAAGTCTAAACAGCTCTATTAGTTGAGAATTATCTGGACCTTGCTGGAGAAGTGAAGATTGTGGCACAAGTTCATCTTGCTGGCTGGGCTGGATACCAGCTCCAGGATCATGTGCAGTATCAGGCAAATCTGGAGAGCCATGTGAAGGGAAGGACTCTGCCTGTCCTAAAACATGCTGTAGGGTTTAGTGGTGGCAGCAGTTTTAGTGGCTTTTGGAGGCATAGTAGTAGGTGGTGAGTGGTTCCTGAGGTAGTCACAGGTTCAGGAAGCCAGGTAACCAACCAATATTTTGGTAACTAAGTCAATGTAGCCAAAATATTGTCTTTTTACTTTTTCGGCCTTCTGATCTTGGCCAAAGCTACTTTCAAATCAGATCAGTCACGTTGCGTGTCACTAGATAAATATCATATCAGATACCATATAGGAAATTACTAATGAACTTACATTTTTTAAATTTTTTTTGTAATGTTTACCCATCATATATCTTTTTGTATCTCTATATTAATTTTCCACTATACGAGCAGGTAATTTTGGACATTAATATTTTTATATGTATATATGTTAACCTTTGCGTCACTTCCTTATTTTGTGTTTGATCCAGGAGCAAGAGAGAAATGATGTACTGTGTAATGCATGGATAATTAGTTTAAGTTTTTATAGTAATACTTTTGGGTACTGCGTTTATTCCTTTCTGTTCTACTGTGATGTGTGGTCTCTACATGACACAATTGCACCCTACTTTCTTAATAAATGAGGATCATTTATGTTATTTACAATTGTATTGCTTTTCTATCCCAGGGATGCCCAAACTGCAGCCCTCCAGATGTTTGAAAACTAAAACTCAAAGAATCTCTTGATTGCAGAATGCTAAAAAGTAATGCTGGGAGTTGCAGTTTTCAAATACCTGGAGGGCCGCAGTTTGGGCATCCCTGATCTAATCCAGAGTTACTTAATACTGAAGATACTACAATAATATCTCTTTTTCCATTTTGATATCCATTCATAAGTGTAACCACAAAAAACATAAAATTCCTATTTCACTTACCATAGATAATTGTTCTTTTATTTTTTGAGAACATGCATTGCAATACTTGATATTCGCCTCAGTGTGGTGCTATTGACCAAAAAAGGTAGAGAAGTCACACTAGAAAATATTCAGCTGCTAAGGCAATGTAGCTCAGCAAAGATCAGTTTGTGTATCAAATCTGCTGTGACTTATTTTAAAATCCTATCTGGACCATAACATCTTGCCTTTTTCACTGACTTTAAAAGAAGACTGAACCATTTCATAGCTTCATCTGAAGATGCATGAGAAACAAAGGACAATGATCTGGCAAGTACTATATTTCTTTATTTCTTTTATATTTACAGCTATTTCTGAAAAAATCCAGTACTCAATAGATGAAGAACTAAGGAAAGGATCTGTAGTAGGAAATATTGCAAATGATTTGAACTTGGATGTTATAGAATTATCACAGAGAAAATTTCAAATTGTTTCTCGTTCTAAAACTCAGTATTTTACTGTTAATTTAGAAAATGGAGACCTATTTGTTTCAGACAGAATGGACAGAGAAATGTTATGTGGGATAGAACAGAATTGCTTTCTGAATATTGAAGCTGTCATAGAAAAACCTTTACATTTTTATACAATTAAAATAGAAATCCAGGATGTTAATGATAATTCACCATCCTTTCCCCAAAAAATATTTGATTTTGGTATCAGTGAGTCAGCTTTGCCTGGAGCGAGATTTGCCCTGGGACATGCACAAGATCCAGATCTTGGTACCAATTCTGTACAGAAATATGAGCTCAGTGCAAATGGGTATTTCAGTCTTGCGGAAAAAAACAGTATTGGTGGAAGTAACTATCCAGAACTTGTCCTGGAGAAGCCATTGGATCGCGAAAAGCAAAGTTCCTTTCAATTAATATTAACTGCTTTCGATGGAGGTAAACCAAAGAAAACAGGTACTTCTTCAATTCAGATTTTGGTTCAAGATGTGAATGATAATCATCCTATATTTAACAAGGACATATATCAAGTCAGCATAAGTGAAAATTCTCCAGATAATTTTCTAGTTCTTCAGATAAATGCGACAGATAAAGATGAAGGCACCAATGCTGAAATTATTTATTCATTTAGTCATATTAATGTGGAAACAAACCAGGTCTTTAATTTAGATCCCAAAACAGGGGAGGTTATAAAAACAGGTCAATTAGATTATGAGGTCACAAAGAATTATGAAATCACCGTGCAAGCTAAAGATGGTGGAGGTTTAGTAGCTCATAGCAAAGTATTAATACAAATTGAAGATGCCAATGATAATGCACCTGATATACAAATTAATTCATTGTTATCGACAATTCCTGAAGATTCCCCACCTGAAACTGTCATAGCTCTAATTAACGTCCTTGATTTGGACTCTGGAGCGAACGGAGATGTTGTCTGCCAAATATCTGAAATGTTACCTTTTCAAATACTTTTATTAAATAATAATTACTTTAAAATTGTAACAACTTCAAAAATGGATCGAGAGGTCACCTCTTACTATGAAATCGTAATCAAAGCAACAGACAAGGGGTCACCATCTTTATCTACAAATAAAACCATTGAGTTGAAAATATCAGACGTGAATGACAATACACCCATTTTTGAAAAGGATTATTATATTGCTTATGTGCCAGAAAATAATCTTCCAGGCACCTCTATACACAGAATAAATGCATTGGATTATGACCTTAATGAAAATGGACATATAACTTATTCAGTCATCAGTAATGACAGTGCGGATGTGCCAGTTTCTTCACATGTTTCCATCAACTCTGCGACTGGGGTTGTTTATGCTCTACATTCTTTTGACTATGAACAGATGAGAGAATTTTTCTTTCTAGTAAAGGCAGAAGACAATGGATCTCCACCTCTCAGCAGTAATGTCACAGTGAGGATTTGCATTGTCGACATTAATGATAATTCGCCTAAAATTCTCTACCCATCCTCAGACTCTGATAGAGCAGCATTGTTTGAATTTATTCCTCGTTCTTCTTCAAAAGGTTATCTAGTGACTAAAGTTATTGCAGTTGATGCTGATGCGGGACACAATGCATGGCTATCGTATCATTTACATCAAGCAACAGAATCATCTTTATTTACTGTTGGAAAATACACAGGTGAAATAAGGATTTCCAGAGATCTTCAAGATTCAGATCTTTTAAGGCAAAAATTAGTGGTTTTGGTAAAGGATAATGGAAATCCTTCCCTTACAGTTTCTGTTACATTAAACCTTGTTATAGCTGAAAACTTTCAAGTACTTCCAGAGATAAATAACCAGCCAAACAAGTTGGAAACAAAACCTAACATAACTTTTTACCTAGTAATTGCCATAGCTATGATATCAGTTTTGTTCATCTTGGCTGTGGTTTTTGCTGTAATTTCTAAATGTAAAAACTTTAACTCTTCACCTGTGTTTGGAACATTGACAAAGAGATCTTATCCCCAATTTGCTGTCCGATGTCCTTCTCAGATTAGTAATGGAACTTTACCATTGTCATTCCCGTATGATGTGTGCGTGGCCATTGATGCAAGTCAGAATGAATTTGCCTATCTCAGACCACTTCACGATGTTCCAACAGACAATCTTATTGACACAGATGATTGTCCCAGTGGAGATAATGGTGGTGAAAAGAATTGCTCTAAAATTAATGTTGAACAGGTTAGTAAAAATTTTGAATGCCAAAGAAAATCTGTTTTTTAGTTATGAAATTATCATTTTTTTATTGATATTTGCAACTGATATATGTTTAGATGTTAGGACTTTAGTGGAATTGGTAAAATGTATTCATAAATTGTAATTTCAAATAATTGTTTTATCAAGGAGGATTTCATATAGTGTTGCTTGTTAAATCCTGGTATTTGGGGGGGGGATTGTACATGTTAAAAGGCATGTCCACCCTTATAACAAAAAAAATGGTGACTTGTCAGTTATCTGCCACAAACCAACTGATATATCAGTATTTATTAGATGGATTGCTAACCAGATATTTATTGCCTCTATTCTGGCAGAGTAAGCTGGCTCCTCCTCCATCCAATGAAGTCTGTGACTGTTGACATCACACCCAATAATTGATTTTAAACCTGCTGCCTCCTCTGCATTGATCCAGTTTTTAAAAAACTCCTTAAGCAGAGGGAGGAGCAGATACCTTGCCAGAACAGAAGAGAACTTATCATAAATATATGCTTGCACATGCATGTAATAAACTGGTAAATATAACATTTGGCGTTGCGGGCGAATAACTGAAAAGTTACAAATTTTTCCCTTTTAAGGGGTGGACATGCCCTTTAATAAGACAATGGCATCTAACATCTGTTTAATGTCGTTTATTTAAGGTGGGGAGCTTGTTTATATATATTTATATAATCATATATTATGGTTCAAATATTTATGTATTACAAATGCTAATGCTTTAAACCAATATACTGTGTACAGTATAAACAGGCTGGTAAATCATGCATCTATTAATTCACCAAATAAGGAGCCATTTTTCAATGACCAAAAAGAGTACAAAAAGGAATTTTCCTTATATACTTCTATTTGTATTCCTTTATGGGCAGCTAAAGGGAATGTCCACTCCAAAAATAAAAACTTGTATTAGAAAGAGGTCCCCCAAACTTTAGTTTAGTCATACTTTTTGAACCTTTTTAGTTGATGCTCCTAAACATACTTACAGTACCAACACCAATACTCCAGCGACAGGTTTACACCACCCCTACTGATGTTGTGAGCTGGTTACATGTTTGATAGCTGCAGGGAAGGTGACTTTAGTAGCAGCCTTGACTGAAGTGCGCTACCCAGAAGAACCTAGAAGAAGCAGAGATCCATGCGGGAGATTGCTCCATGAAAAGCGTTGGATAAAAAGGTAAGTATTGTAAATATTATAATATATATATATATTTGGGGGTAGGGGGTGACATGCTTTTTTAGCACACATTTTATTGAATTCTAATAAGATATCCTAATGTTTATCAATGTTTAACCCTTTTGGCACCAGCAGAATTCACTACATTTAGACTAGTTCTTCTTGGATAATGCTTTTAGAAGGTTTTATTAAAAATAAGAAAAAATTTAATCAATATTTTGTCTCAATCTACTAAATATCAGTCTCCCACATGTCCTGAAAAAAAATATTCAATTTGCATCACTGCAGTTTTGATTTCAACCAAAAGCTGGCACTACCAGGTTACCTCCTAAGAAAAAAATTACCTGCGTAGTTCAGCCCCACAAGCAGCTCTCCTTTTCATCCTGGTAATGGCCAACAGTCACAGCCGTGATGGTGATGTTATAGCCAATGGATAGTGGCCATTACAGATCAAGCCTCCTCTGCTGCATTGCATGCTCAACAAACAAGCTTGCAGAAGAGGTTTGTCCATGCCATCGAGGGTTGGGGTTTTGTAAAAAGAAAATTGAGTCTAGGAGCATCTTTGAAAGACGGGTTTATGAGGCTGAATTAGTGATGTAATATTTTTCTTAGGGGATGGACATGCCCTATAAAAAAAAACTTGCTGCAATTTGTCCAGGTTGGGTTGCACACACCAAATTGTTTTTATGTGGGTTAGGGAGCCCATCTAAAATCTTGCTCTGGGGCCCTGTGATTTCTGCTATGCCCCTGATAGTACTGCGAGGGTAAACAGTTCCTATAACAAAGCACCTTCTGTACTGCCCCCTCTCAGTGGGAGAGTTAATTTTTTTTACTTAATAGCAAGAGAAAATTGGTGAATAAGAGTATGAAAAAGATGTTATTTAAGGAAGAAAACCAATGCCAATAAGTCTGGGGCCTAAAATAAGAGTTCCATTGTAGTTAGAGATTAAGAGCACAGTGTTTTTGACAATAATTACATGGCCCCGTACCATTTCCCATCTCTATGAAATTTATACTCATTTAATACTGATATTAGATAGTAATAAGACAATAACATATATAACATTCCATACTCCATCTTTTGTATATAATACTCAGGAAGTATGTGCAGGGCTCCAAGTATAAATTAACCTTTTCACCCTATTCAGTAACAATTATTTGTACATATTATTCTGAAAGAGAACAGTAAGGAATAGATGAACAGATGCAAATCATAGTATTATTTAATTTTGTGGGGCCAGGAATCTTATTATTTCACCCACCACAGACCATAGGTGTGCTTTTATGTCAAGATGTGCACAATGCACATATGTAAAAAAGGGAGAGGTGTTATACATGCCAAAACTGGATGTAAATATAAGTTAGGGGTCTGTAAATTACTTTATGCAGGTGAGACCACAAATTAAGGGCCGTATCTCATAACACAAATCTAGGATATGGTTGCTGCAAGACCAGAAACTACCTTATCTTAAATTTTGTGGAAGCTGGACACAATAGGAACCAATTGATGTTCAGATACCTGAGGGGGACAAAGGGGGTTAAAATTTAAACAAAGTCACAACCTCTCTTTATGGTAAATGAAATTATTAGGATCCCTGACCCCACAGGGACTAAATAAAGACTATTATTTACATCTGTTCATCTAATCCTTATTGTTCTCTTTCAGAATAGTGGTGCAAATAATTGTTATTGAAAATGTTTTAAAGGGTTGATTATGCTTGGTCTGGGGTTGTAGCCCTGTAAATATATAGTTTTATGTTGGAAATGAAGAGAAATGTGATTAAGTGATGGCACTTTCTGAGTATTTTATACAAAAAAAAGAGGTATGAATGTTATGGACATTTATTAGTTTTTAAAGAAGGAGAACAGTTTATCCAAAACATTACAACCTTGCCTGTATGACATGAAGATAATAATTAAATGAACATTATTCCGGGTGCTATGTGTTATATATACTATAAATTTGCTGAATCTTCCCATATGTATTTTATTTAATTTCATAAGTAGTCTCAGAATAAAGTCTGTTTATGCTGTTTGCTAGTGTAACCAATTATTTCTTGAGGAAACCATAAACTTATCTATGCATCTTTGTTCTATCTATGTACATATTGCTCTATCATCTATCTATCTATATAAAACAAAATTGTTTTAAAATTTTAAATTGCGTTAAAATTTATGGAAATGGCTTGCATTATTAATGTTACCCCTGGGTGGTGCTGTTGACCAAGAAAGTTTAGAAATAAAAGAATGCAGCATGCAATGTAGCTTATCAAAGATCTGTTTAAAATACAAATCTGCCGGAACCACTCATCTTCCTCGGATATCCAAGAAGACTGACCAGGTGCATAGCTTCTGTTAACAATGTATGAAGCACCTGTTCAACAAAACAAACAAAGAACATGGCAAGTACTATATTTCTTTGTTTATTTCAAATTTACAGCTATTTCTGGACAAATCAGTACTCGTTTTTGAAGAATTAAAGAGAGGTTCTGTAGTGGGAAATATTGCAAATGATTTGAATTGGAAATAGAAGAAATATCAGAAAGAAAATTGCATTTAGATAATCAAGCCAACGCTAGGTATTTTAACGTTAATTTAGGAAATGGAGACTTGTTTGTATCGGACAGAATAGACAGAGAAATGTTATGTGGATCAGAACAGAATTGTTTTCTAAATATTGAAGCTGTCATTGAGAAACCTTTACATTTCCAAACAATACAAATAGAAACTGGATGTTAATGACAACTCACCTCTCTTTTCTAAAAAAGTATTTGATTTTGTTATCAGTGAGTCAGTTTTACCAGGTGCAAGATTTGGTCTAGGACATGCACAGGATCCAGATATTGGTACCAATTCTGTACAGAAGTATGAGCTCAGTGCAAATGGGTATTTTAGTCTTTCAGAAAAAAGTGATGATGGAAGTAAATATCCAGAACTTGTACTGGAGAGACCATTAGACGAGAAAAGCAAAATTCCTTTAAATTTGTTTTAATGCTTTGATGGTGGAAGACCGAAGAAAACAGGAAGTGCTTTGATTAAAATTGTGATTCAGGATGCAAATGATAATTACCCTGTTTCAATAAGGAGACATATCGGATAAATATCAGTGAAGTTCTCCAGATCATTTCTTATTCTTCAGCTTAATGCTATGATGAAGATGAAGGTTCCAATGCAGAATTAACATATTCATTTAGTCATATTCCTGAGGAGGCAAAGCATCTTTTTGACATAGATTCCCAAACTGGAAACATCCAAAAATAGGAAAGTTGGATTATGAGGTAACAAAGAATTATAAAAACTGTAGAAGCTAAAGATAGTGGGGGTTTAGTGGCTCACAGCAAAGTATAATACAGATCGTTGATGCCAATGATAATGCCCCTGTCATAACAATTAACTCATTTATATCCTCAAATCCTGAGGATTCCCCACTGAAACTGTCATAGCATTAATTAATATCCTTGATTTGGATTCTGGAGAAAATGGGGAAATAGTCTGTCAGATACCTGAAATGTTACCTTTTCAATTATTGCAGCTGAACAAGAACTACTTTAGAATTATAACTTCAATGAATCTGGACAGAGAAGTCACCTCTCATTACAAAATCACAATTAAAGCTACAGATAAGGGCTCACCTCTTTATACTCTATAAAAACGCTTGAGTTGGCAATACAGATGTGAATGACAATATTCCTGTTTTTGAAAATAATATTTACATTGCCTATGTTCCAGAAAATAATCTACCAGGCACCTCAATACAGAGAACAGAGCTGTTGATCATGATCTTAATGCAAATGGACATGTAGCTTATTCAATCATCAGTAATGACAATGTGGATGTTCTCTTCACATGTTTCTATAAACTCTGTGACTGGAGTTATTTATGCTCTACAATCTTTTGACTTTGAACAGATAAGAGAATTTCAATTCCAGGTAAAGGCTGAAGACAGCGTTCCCTCCACTAAGCAATAACATTACAGTGAGGATTTGCATAATCGATACAAAGATAATCCTCCTAAAATTCTGTACCCATTATCAGAATCTGATAGAGCAGTACTGTATGAATTTATCCTCGCTCCTCTTCAAAGGGTTATTGGTAACCAAAGTTATGCAGTAGATTCTGATGCAGGACACAATGCATGGCTCTCTTACCACTTACTCCAAGTTTTGATTCTTCATATTTACAATGGGCAACATTCAGGTGAAATAAGAATTTTCAGAGACATTCAAGATGGAGATGCTTCAAGGCAAAAAATTGTGGTTCTGGTGAAGGATAATGGCAACCCTTCACTTCTTCTACTGCTACACTGAACCTTGTTATAGGATAGCTTTCAATTACTTCCAGAAATAAATAAGCAACCTATCAAGTTGGAAACAACACCAAATATAACTTTCACCTAGTAATAGCCATAGCCATGATTTCAATTTTATTTATTTTGACGATAATTGTGCAGTAGTTTTAAATATAAAACTCTTCACCTGTATTTGGTACTTTGACAAAAGGCTCCTATCCCCAATTGCTGTCCAATGTCCTTCTCAGATTAGTAAGGGAACTTTACCATTGCATTCCCCTATGATGTATGCGTGGCCATTGAGCAAGTCAGAATGAATTTGCCTATCTCAGACCACTTCACGATGCTCCAACAGACAATCTTATTGACACAGATGATTGTCCCAGTGGAA